>OX336389.2:992385303-993585303 GCA_946902985.2 Meconema thalassinum | reverse complement strand
TGTCACTAAAACTGCTCAAAGATGTAAACAACCATGCATGAGCAGGGCCTATTAGACGGAGGGGGTACGACAGCCGATCAGTTCCAGTCATTCCACCAGGACGAAGGTACGCTGCTCATGTTGTCTGTAGTTCTACCATGCCTAGAAGGTCAATACCGCAGTTCGATCGCGTCCGCATTGTTACTTTGTGTCAAGAAGGGCTCTCAACAAGGGAAGTTTCCAGGCGTCTCAGAGTGAACCAAAGCGATGTTGTTCGGACATGGAGGAGGTACAGAGATACAGGAACTGTCGATGACAGGCCTCGCTCAGGCCGCCCAAGGGCTACTACTGTAGTGGATGACCGCTACTTACGGATTGCCGCTCGGAGGAACCCTGACAGCAATGCCACCATGTTGATTAATGCGTTTCGTTCAGCCACAGGACGTCGTGTTTCAACTCAAACTGTGCGCAATAGGCTGCATGATGCGCAACTTCACTCCCGACGTCCATGGCGAGGTCCAGCTTTGCAACCCCGACACCATGCAGCGCGGTACAGATGGGCCCAACAACATGCTGAATGGACCCCACGGAATTGGCATCACGTTCTCTTCACCGATGAGTGTCGCATATGCCTTCAACCAGACAATCGTCGGAGACGTGTTTGGAGGCACCCTGGTCAGGCTGAACGTCTTAGACACACTGTCCAGCGAGTGCAGCAAGGTGGTGGTTCCCTGATGTTTTGGGGTGGCATTATGTGGGGCCGACGTACGCCACTGGTGGTCATGGAAGGCTCCGAAACGGCTTTACGATACCTGAATGACATCCTCCGACCCATAGTGCAACCATATCAGCAGAATATTGGAGAGGCATTTGTCTTCATGGACGACAATTCTCGACCTCATCGTGCACATCTTGTGAATGCGTTCCTTCAAGATAACGACATCGCTCGACTACAGTGGCCAGCATGTTCGCCAGACATGAACCCTATCGAACATGCCTGGGATATGTTGAAAAGGGCTGTTTATGGACGTCTTGACCCACCAACCACTCTGAGAGATTTACGCCGAATTGTCGTTGAGGAGTGGGACAATTTGGACCAACAGTGTCTTGATGAACTTGTGGATAGTATGCCACGGCGAATACAGGCATGCATCAATGCAAGAGGACGTGCTACTGGGTATTAGAGGTAGTGGTGTGTACTGCAATCTGGACCACAAATGCTGAAAGTCTAGCTGTATGATGGTACAACATGCAATGTGTGGGTCTCATGAGCAATAAAACGAGCTGAAATGTTGTTTGTGTTGATCTCTATTCCCTTTGTATTTAACGGTTCCGGAACTCTTGGAACCGAGGTGATGCAAAACTTTTTTTGATGTGTGTATTTAATCCTATCATTACACGATGGACATGATAAAGCCAGTAGTGTAGCTAAGATCTACCAATGGGAGGGGTTATAGTATCTGGGAGAATTGCAGGACATGGTAATATGAAGCAACTCGGCTGTCTCACACTTAACAAGTTAACAACGATCTCTAAATTGCCGTAGTGTGAATGTACCCACAGAATTTTCTATGTCCTTATTGAAACATTTTATTTTCAATTAAAACTAGATTAATTTGTATACAACTTGCCTCCCACTAAGAAAAGAAAGGAAGCTAATTGCCCCACTAGTTGGGATTTGAAATTATTTGGCGCTAGGCTCAGTTTGTAATGAGTTATATTTAGCAGGGAAAAAGCTAGATTGGCAACCCTGGGAAGAGGGAGTTATGCATTGACATGAAGACATGTGTAGCTGGGCCGAAAGGCAACAACAAGCATCACCTATCAGCCGGGCGCCAGTGGTGATGCACACTCAATAGCATGAGCTATACAGCCATTAATTAATTTATTTAGTTTATTGCATATTATCAGTTTCTTTTTTTTTTTTTTTTAATTCCAAAATGAGGGGGGTGTTCCAACCCCCAGTAACACCCTCTGACTATGCCACTAGAAAAAGCAGTGATATTATTCTTGCTTATTCTGCAAAAATATTGACTGCTAGGTGGTTGTTTATCTGAACTACCGTACTTATTGCTATTCAACAAGAGTTGGAAATACTACTGTAATGTGCTTTTGTTTTTAGTAGATAATGCATGAGCAAGTTTAGTAAGAAACCACATATACTGGTAATTGGCTGCCATTTTAAAATGGTTGACAACCATATATCAAAATCTAAACAGGCCTGTGTGTTAGCCAACCATAGAAACCATACCCATGCAAAATTTCAGGTAAATTGGTTAACTAGTTTTTGCATGAAAGAAACACGAACAGAACAATAAAAGTATGATGTATGCTGTGCAATTTTACTTATACCGTATCTTATTGATGTGTAACATCTTTCCGCTCGGTTGCTGGATAGTTTTGTGGGAGTGATTTTGAAAATTGGGGACGGAAGTGGATCGGAACGATCGAGCTGGCAGTGGTGGATCAAACGGAAGTATGCACTGCCCGCTCGATCGATCAAACGGAAGTGTACTAGCTGGCAGTGATAGACAACGGAAGTATGCACTGCCCGCTCGATCGATCAAACGGAAGTGTACTAGCTGGCAGTAGTGGACAACGGAAGTATGCACTGTCCGCTCGATCGATCAAATGGAAGTGTACTAGCTGGCAGTGCTGGACAACAGAAGTATGCACTGCCCGCTCGATCGATCAAATGGAAGTATACTAGCTGGCAGTGGTGGACAACGGAAGTATGCACTGCCCGCTCGATCGATCAAACGGAAGTGTACTAGCTGGCAGTGGTGGACAACGGAAGTATGCACTGCCCGCTCGATCGATCAAACGGAAGTGTACTAGCTGGCAGAGGTACCATGCAAAGGCAGCGTGATTTTTGTACAATTGAAAATGTGTGTATTGGAAACAAGGCAGTGTGTGCTCTGTAGCGCGAGAATGTTATGATAATACAGTAGGCAGTGCATTTAGCAGGCACTGGTTTGACGAGCACAGTGGCAAATGTTTCACCGACTTTCATTTGCCATTGAGCAGTTTATGAAGCTTCACGTTCAAGCTTGAATATCACATGGGGTAGGAAGTGAAAACTTGAGACTAATGTTGTCGAGCGTATGATAAAATAAAGACGACAAATGACATTTAAGTAAGCGGCATTATTGTCAAACTGTGGGTGAGTAATCAAATATTAAATGCATAACAGAATGTTGTTATATGAGTGGAATAAAAGCTGTATTTTCATCATTTGTGAGACTAGGTCATTTCAAACCAAACCAAGCCAAAATCACTTTATTTGCAATGAGGTGTCAACCTCGGTGGCAAATGAGGTACATAATTTACAAACACTACACAATATTAAAAGAATACAGTAACTTAATGTACAAACACTACACAATATTAAAAGAATAAAGTAACAAACACCCAAAAGAATACAGTAACAAACACTACACAATATTAAAAGAATACAGAAACTTAATATACTATTCACACATTGATTGAACTCCCCTCTCACAACTGCTGTAGGAATTACATAGCACGTATAATGTTTCTAGGAATACAGCACTAAGTTACACCACTTCTTTCTTTTCCCTGGTTTTGTCTATTCTGCTCTTGAATAACTGGACTGATTTTGGAAAGGGATCAAACACCGCCCTTGGTAAACTGTTCCATTCCTTCACACCCTTCCCAATGAATGAAAATTTACCCCAATCGCTTCTGCTAAAGTGCCGTCCAATTTTGAATTTGTGGTCTGCCCTGCCAATATAATTTCTTTCCAATTGAAGCCTCTCACCGATTTCCCCCCATGCTTCCTCACCTGTATATGCTCTATATAACCCTACAAGTCTGTTTTTCTCCCTTCTCTTACTTAATGTTTCCCACCCAAGCTTCTCTAACATATCTGATACACTGCTTCTTCTCCTAAAATCCCCTATCACAAATCTTGCTGCTTTCCTTTGAACACTCTCAATTTCTTTTATTAGGTATTCCTGGTGCAGATCCCATACACTGCTTGCATATTCCAATATTGGACGAACCAAACTTAGGTAACTTTTCTCTCTTATTTCTTTGTTGCATCCTCTAAGTAGTCGCATAATGACATGCAACGATCTGTATGCTTTCCCAACAATGTCTCCAACATGACCCTTCCAGTGCAATTTACTATCAAATCTCACACCTAAGTATTTGCACTTGTCATCTTTTGGTATGATTACCCCATCCAATGTATATTGAAATTCAGTTTTTAATCTCTTGTTTGTGAATATTGTGAATGTTGATTTACCTCCGTTAACCTTCATGTGGTTCTCTTCAACCCAATGTTGGATACTGTCGAGGTCCCTTTGTAATATTTTACAACCCTCTATATTATTTATTTCCCTATAGACGATAATGTCATCTGCATACAATCTTATTTTTGATGATATATTGTTCCCTAAATCATTTGCATATATTAGGAAAAGCAATGGTCCAATTTTACTACCCTGTGGAATTCCCTTCTTAACTTTCTCTTCCTGTGATACGTAATTCCCTACTCTGACTCTCTGAACCCTTGAATTTAGAAATGTTCCTATCCAACGTACAACCCTCGAGTCCAATCCCATTCTCTCCACTTTCTTTAATAATACTCCATGTTCCACTCTGTCAAAAGCTTTGGAAAGGTCTATAGCTATGCAGCCCAACTGTCCCCCTAGATCCAACCGATCTGATATGTCCTGCTGAAATCCCACCAGTTGTGCCTCACAAGAAAATTTCTTTCTAAATCCATACTGGCTCCTCAGGAACCAATTTTTATCTTCATATACCCCTCTAATATATTTTACTATTAAACTCTCCAAGATTTTACAAACTACACTGGTCAGACTTACTGGTCTGTAGTTCTCAGGTTTACTTCTATCTCCCTTTCCTTTATAAATTGGTATTATTATAGATTCCTTGCATTCCTTTGGTATTCTACTATTGTTCATGACATAGACGAAAAGAAACTTTAAATAAGGCACTATGTACCACCCCATTGCCTTTATTAATTCCCCAGTAATTTGATCACACCCTGCTGCTTTTCCTTGCTGAAGCAGTTTGATTTCTCTAAAAATATCCTCATTTGTAAAGGTGAAGCTTCTTGTGTCCTTATGTGTTTCACCCTCTCCAGTCTCATTTACGGTTTCCAACTCCTGACAATCTTCCACTGAATCTATGAATTCCCTACTAAATAGGTTTGCTTTCTCATTATCTGCAAATAAATGCTCACCCCCTTCTCCCTCCATTGTGGGAATGTGGATTCCGTTTCCCTTTTGGTTTTTAATATATGAATACAGCTTTTTCCATTTCCCTAAGTGGTCTTTACCCTCATGAAGTATGCCATTCATGTAATTTTCCTTTGCTTCCTTTTTCAACCTATTGAGCTCCTTTATTAGCTGCTTTCTGGTTTCTCTGTTTCCCCTGCCTTCTTTGATTTGACTGTTTACCATTCTACATTTCCTTTTTAATATTCGTATTGTACCCGTTCGTCCTGGGGATGCGATGACCCATCTGCTATTACATCGCATTCCTGGAGTTCCAGGACAGAGCGGAGTTAAATGAACCTCTAGTCAAATAAGGAATGTGTCGGAAATTCAGCTGAGTTATCGAAAAAGCAGTGGGTAACACGAGACAAAGTATCTCTAGGGTCGTTACGGGCTTAAGTTTAATTTAAAAAAATGCAAATATAAATGGGCGCCATCAACTGAATTCCTAGCAAACCACATCCTTTCCGGTTAAGCCTTAATCAAGACAAGGAAAGAAAAAGGAAAATCACACCATCATCAGATCACAACTAAGCTAAAAAAAAAAATATTTCACTTTGATAGTCAGACATTTTAAATATTCATCCTACCTGAGAGTATGGTCGAATGCCAACGTTAAATTGTCATTGTCCAAAAATCGAACCATCTCTTTTCTAATCAAAAATATTTCATCCACATAAAACAGGAAAAATCTCTAAAGTTCTCTTGGGTTCTCAGGATCACTGTAGCACTATGTCTTTCGTCACTGACATTTGTGATACCTGAGACCTAATTTCTCTTTAACTTAACATCATAAATGTGGATTTGAAAATATTATTAATCTGTCTAAACATACACATATTATAATCACATATTTTAAATATCACGTAATTTATGGCTTGCATGGCATTATTTAAATGTTGAACACGTTAGTAAAATGCTCCTAAACATCGAATAATTAATTTACACTATTTACATTGTCATTAATAATTGCTTGTTCGTGAATTACAGAAAATCCACTGTTCATTGGTCACAATGATCATCATCATCATCAAAGTTAAATATTTCTCACATTAATTCTCATCTCAAAATTCAACATATTCTTGTCAGAATCATAAACTCATCACCATTAAATCATTTAAATGAAAATTATTATCATCACTTCATTATACTCTCTAATTATTCACACACTCTTATTTTATTATCTCCTTCAGATTAAATCATCTTAAATCATCAATATAAATCGTTTAATTCCTCAACTCAGGTTGCAATTCCTCAAATTATCTCTCAATTAAATTTATTTAAATTCCATATAAATTCATTAATCATCAGCTTCTTTAATTAATTATCACCTTCTAATTCAGTTATTCATCATCTATCCAATCATCTATTAATTTACTTAAGTCAGTTTATTTATCCAATCTTTAATTCATCCATCTATTTAATTCATTGATTTATTCCAAAATTTAATTTATCAAATTATTTAAATTTCATTCTTCTGGTTATTTAGATTTTTATTGTTTCATCTAGTCATTCTGATTTTTATTTTATTAGGTCAGATCATTAATATGCTTAATTTTCAGATTATTATTTCATTAATTATTATTATCAGAAAATCTTGTATTATCAACTTTATTTATTTGTTTAATTTCCTAACAAATTGTTTAATATGGTTTATAGAACGTTGTCTTACAGTTTTATCACTTCCAAGTGATATCTCGTATTTAATTTTCATGCCAAAAAATATTATTGCCTCCACGACTTCACGTTGGATCTGACTATCCACAACTACATTATATATCCTCACTTCTTCAAATATCACATTTGAATACCACAATTATTCCACAAAACTCCATAAATATTCAGCATACAGCCTGAATCTCAACAATTACGCTAGACTGGGTTCGACAACCTCATGTCTGCCTCTAAATACATTAGCAATATTGCAACTATCACTTGGCAACTTCCACAAAATGCCTATCACAAACTTCACTTAACCATGTTGCATGATCTACAAAAAATATATAACTGGCTTCAAATTATCAACGCACACAATCTCCAATAACTGTATTTACTCTGATCACATCTAGACAACTTCTTAAACAATTAGAAAAAATATTACCTTAGTAATTCAAGATCTGCTTTCAAATAGCATAAATTCTCTTACAATTCTCATAATTCACATCACAGAAAAACACCAATGTGCTATAATCTCTCATATCGAAATCTGCAATACTGATCTGCCTTAAAATAAATCTGACCATTAATGATTCATCTTACAAGATTCAATTACTTTAAATCCTTCTCAAAGGTATCAAACACAATTATAAAAATCATCAAAAGCATCAGCTGTACCAGCTGTTAAACTGAAAGTACTCTCAAAAGAGTATAGCAACAAAATATTGGATTGGCAAACAAGAATTAAACTGTAACCCTGCTGATATTTATCTTTACTTTATTTAACAAAATTTCGACTGATATGTGACTAGTAGTTCCTTGTTTGATCCTCTTACAATCTCAAGTACACTCGGATGATAAAAATGAGTCCCTCAATGGCAAGTAAGATGAGTAACCACCGTACAATCGTATAAATACGAAAGACCTCGCCCCGTCGACTAACATGATAGTGCCCTGAGCGATGGGTAAGATGAGTAACCGCCATACAATCGTATAAATACGAAAGACCCCATCTCGAAGACTAAATGAGTGAATGTACCAGATCGGAATCAACAAGTCTCTAGTTGTCATATAAAAGCGATATTCATTCACTAAAGTGAATAACTTCTTAATATCTCCAAACAATCCAATGGAAAAAATCCCTACTGATGAATAATACACACTCGCTAGTATGCAATGAACTGACGAAGTAATTTTAGATAATCAATTGCAGATCACGAGTTTGAAATACTCGTCACACAAAAAAAAACTATTGATGAAAACTATCCTTGCTGGAAAAATGTCTAAAAGACCAAACATCTGCTTAATAAAGCCAACCAATGGTGAGAATTTCGTATAATGATGCCTGCCATATCATATGGTCACGCCATATTCTAGCAAAATTTGAAGCATATAAAGTCAAAGCCATGTCTAAATAATCGTATCACTCCTATTAGAAAAATATACATGTGTGCCCAGGATTCATGAAAATAATCGTATCAGGAAGTTATAACTCTTACAGTACCTTTTCATAATCAGCTGTTATTAAATTTCAAAGATCGTCGATTTTCCTTATGTAATGAATTTCTCGAAAGATCGGCTTGAATATCATTCCACCCACGCAATGACGATTGCCTTCAAATCCCAAGTGAATCAGCTGGTGGACCTCCTCCTCGTCAGGAATCGAATCCATCGCTCTGTGGTGCCATCGCGTCTCTGTCTGCGTTTACTCCGACATGATGAACTTCTGGTTATCCATAGCGGATACTGTCCAAATCTTCACGAAAAAGTTCATAGAAACAGCGGACCCCCTACTCCTCTTCTACGTTACGCCACTGTTCCATACAATGTTCGGTTTGAGTGTTGAAAGTTCAATTTCCACAGCGGTTTAGTCTCACTTGTAGAAAATAAAATTGTTTCATCAGAGTGTCTAAGTTTATGAAACAGCCTGTAGCTGTGTTCATACTCGGTAATTTATAACACTTTATAAGAAAGAATTGCATTAATGCACGAGCCAATGTTCATAAGTGCATATGCTTACAACATTCCGTTTGCCTAAAATCATTAATGTTACTTGGAATGCGTTATGAAATGCATAGTCGTAATGTCATTGAAAAACTATGTTCATTCGAAGTTCACAGTTGCAGTATCTCGTAACTATCTGCCTGTACAATTCAAATGCTGAATAAACGTTCCAACTCAATGTTGTAATGAAGTTCAGCTTCTGTCATAATGCTTGCGTATAAAATTGGAAATAACCCTACTGCAATGCTAGAATAATCTCAGCCTAAAGCTGGCCTCGCCATGTCGCTCTGCTATGCTGTTCTGCGTTTCCAAAATGCAGCTTGAAATAAGTTCTCCAACTCGTTTTACCGTACTGTTCTAAACCCCGGCCTTCTCATGCTTGCTTGGGCCGTACAGCTGGTTCTGTAACCGGTCTTCACACTGCCTACTGCGGTTGTCCGCCCGGCTCAATGACCTACTTTTCGTTCGCTGCTTGGTGAAGTTAAAACTGTCGCTTTCACTTTCCGTGACAAATGCTGCTCACTGCGCGACTTTTACCATACGCTCGGCATGTCCTACTCAGCTCGCTGCCTGACCTCGACTGCCGTGCTAACTGTACTTGACTCCTCTGCTTACAGAGCTCAACTGCGTGGCTCACTGAGCTCAACTGACTGTCTCTGGACTGCCTTGACCTGCACCTCCCCGGCGTAGTCACGTGACGTTCTCCCCACCTCTGTGGTCTTGCGTCACAAATATAATCTCGAACCCCGATCATCTCGGTTATTAAGTTATAAAATAACTTAAGTGTTATCTGACTTCCTTCAAATTATTACCACATATACTGCTTGTTATATCTTCTCTTCTGAGATGTTTAAATACAATATTCCATACAGATCTTAAATAAAGCTTCACATTTCCATCCATAATTCCATCTGCTTGACTGCAGTCAGTGCCTTCTTAATCCTAGACCTTCTACGTCATCTTGACATTCCTCTTGACTCGATCTGAGCGCTATCTTTTCATAACTCTTCCTATAATCTCAACTACGGCTTAATGTCTGCTGGCGTAGCCGATAGCCTCAACTAGGTATCGGGTACATCTCTCCCGTACATCTCCTTTTTTAAAATCAGGATTGAGAAAAAAATACACTCTCAGGCATTCTATATATAACATATGTACACGATAGCTCTACAATCCTCTTATTCAGCATGATGGTACTTTCTGACTCTCAGCAATGATGATTGATTTCCAATGATTAGCATCTTGATTCTGTATTACTTTGACGTCTGTTTCTTCCTTCATTACTCGTGCTTGCTCGATTGACATCTCTGACTGTCTCCTCGGGTGGTGTACTAGGCTGTCTACATTCTTGCCTCGACCTCTCATATTCACGATTATCTCGTCCTTCATTTGGATCGTTTCTTCGGCCATCCTGCCTGTCATTCCGATTATACTGTTCACCTTGGCTCCAGTTGTTTCTACCACGATATCTATTGTTGTATCGATTCCTATCTTGGTATCTGGAATTCTGATTATAATTTCTGTATCGGCTGTCTCTTGCTTCCTGATCGTATGGCCTCTCATATGGTCCTCTATATCGATCATGTCCACGAACGTTACGGATGTTTCCTCGATTTCCTTCGTTCCTTCTGTTTTCCCAGGACTCTCTTCTGTCCGTCTGAGCTGCGTTATCAACGACTACCGCATTCACCTCTTGCGTGTTTCGATTGTCGTTTCTTACATTTCTAGGTGTAACTTGAGCGCTTGTATAGTCTAATCGCCGTAAAATGTCGTCATAGTGCTCAAGTGTGTTTGCTCCCGACGCTATGAGTGATCGCTGTACCTCAATCGGTAACTGTCTCGCTATAGCTTGCAAAAGCTCTTCTTCTGGCAATGGAGGAATCAGAAACTGTAATTTAGCCAATTGTGAAGTAAAATAATTGGCATAATGCGTCGGATGTGATGTAGAATAACGCTTCGAGTACATTTCTGCTCTTACGTTCAGTTGATCCTCTGCACTCCAAAATCTCCTTAAGAATGCTATTGCAAATTGCTCCATATTCGCAAAATTGCTTCTGAATGCTCTAAACCAAGTTAACGCAGACCCGTCTAAGGCGCGTTCGACTATCCTTAGTTCTCTTTCCTTGGCTACTCTATGTTCCGCCATGTAGTCGCGAATATCTCGCAGAAATTCGACTGGTGTGACTCCTGTGTTTCCAGAAAACTTCCTAGGCTTGTCATCCAGATTTCTGATAATGGTAACTGGACCTGAGTATCGTTCACTTGTACCCAACGTACTCCTATTCGAATTCGGATTATCCTGAGGGGTTGAACTTGCCCTTTCGAATGTCACATTCGGTTGCGTTTGACGGTCTTCTCCCATGCTAACTTCTTGATTACTCATACTGCGGTCTATCGGTGTCTGACTTATCGATATTTCCCCTGATGTAATATTTTTACTGGTGAAACTATTAATCATAGATTCTAGTTTAGTCATTCTATCTTCTGCCAATTTCTCTACGGTCTTGACCTGAGTCTTCAACTCATCTAACGACGTAACATTCTGCGTTTTGTTACTCTCGTCTAAATCGTTTTTCAACTTGTCTATCTTGTCTTCGCACGTATTCTTTACTGACGCGACTTGTTCCTTTAACAGATCAACATCTGTCCTAAATAGAGTTGAATCTATCTTCATCGCTTCCTTGTTCTCCGTAAATCTCGCTTCTAAGTTCGCCATACCTGCGATTAATTTCTCATCTAATCCTGCACGTTTTTCTTTTGCTTCGGCATCGACCTCACTATACCGTTCTTCCACGATTGCACCGACTCTATTTTTGAATAAAGCTAAGTTTTCATTAACCTTTTGCTCTATATCATCATCCATTTTCCTAATATCTTTCTGCAATTGATTCTCTAATGATTTTAAATTAGAATTAACCTCTCCTAAGACTTCCTCTTTAATGGTCCCAATTACTGACTTTAAATCTTTAATCTCATTACCTAGATTCATTTCTAGACCTTTGATTTTAGTTTCGAAAGATACTTCGGTAGACCACTCTTGAATTTTGCCTACATCTGCCACTAAACCATCGATGTCGAATCTCAACTTCGATACATCCGATTTAATGTCTTTCTGTATAGACATAACGTCTGTTCTTAAAGTAGGAATGTTTTCTTCTCCTCTACTTTCCAATTCAATAATATTCTTTCTTAATATTTGAACATTTTCCTCTCCTTTCATATTTACTGCAATTATATCTAATTGTAAAGTCTTAAGCATTTCATTATTCTTTAAAGTTAATCTATTCTCTAACCTAGTTAACTTGTTTCCAATTTAGTGTTAGTTTCTTCACTACGAGCTTGTAATTTCTCTTCCAATGATTTAAAATTATCCTCACTATTTGATTGTAATCTTGTCTCCAATAACATCAACTCATCTTTACTATTTGACTGTAGCCTAGTCTCTAATGACTTTAAATTGTCTTCACTATTTGACTGTAACCTAGTCTCTAATGACTTTAAATTATCTTCACTATTTGACTGTAATAATTTTAAATTTTCTTCATTACTAGTCTGTAATCTAGTCTCTAATGACTTTAAACTGTCGTTCAGATTGCCTTCGTTACTAGCCTGTAATGCTTGCACATTTTCTTTACATCTAGCTTCTAACCTAGCTTCTGAACTATTTATCTGTTCTTTAACTTCCGTTTCCATTTTAGAAATAGTTTCTGCAATACCAGACATACCACTCTGTAACTCTCCTAACACCTTAGCTAAATCTTCCGGCAACATAATTATATTTTCAATAGACGTTTTATTCAGAGACGTTAGACAACAACACATCACAATGTCTCAATTCCTGCATTCACTTGGGTATAGGGAAAATGACTTATAACTAACATGATATAATACTAATACGATTAACATGAACACTGGAATGGGCACACAAGTATATTGTCTGACTAAGTTTAATAAATTTTGTAACACAATTAAATAAACTTGAGATCAATCTCTCAGTAATCTAAATCTGATGTGATTCCATAGAATAAACAAAATCGAAGCCCCACTGGTGGGTAAAGCCAATTCTCCCTCTCTCTCTCTGTACCCGTTCGTCCTGGGGATGCGATGACCCATCTGCTATTACATCGCATTCCTGGAGTTCCAGGACAGAGCGGAGTTAAATGAACCTCTAGTCAAATAAGGAATGTGTCGGAAATTCAGCTGAGTTATCGAAAAAGCAGTGGGTAACACGAGACAAAGTATCTCTAGGGTCGTTACGGGCTTAAGTTTAATAAAAAAAATGCAAATATAAATGGGCGCCATCAACTGAATTCCTAGCAAACCACATCCTTTCCGGTTAAGCCTTAATCAAGACAAGGAAAGAAAAAGGAAAATCACACCATCATCAGATCACAACTAAGCTAAAAAAAAAAATATTTCACTTTGATAGTCAGACATTTTAAATATTCATCCTACCTGAGAGTATGGTCGAATGCCAACGTTAAATTGTCATTGTCCAAAAATCGAACCATCTCTTTTCTAATCAAAAATATTTCATCCACATAAAACAGGAAAAATCTCTAAAGTTCTCTTGGGTTCTCAGGATCACTGTAGCACTATGTCTTTCGTCACTGACATTTGTGATACCTGAGACCTAATTTCTCTTTAACTTAACATCATAAATGTGGATTTGAAAATATTATTAATCTGTCTAAACATACACATATTATAATCACATATTTTAAATATCACGTAATTTATGGCTTGCATGGCATTATTTAAATGTTGAACACGTTAGTAAAATGCTCCTAAACATCGAATAATTAATTTACACTATTTACATTGTCATTAATAATTGCTTGTTCGTGAATTACAGAAAATCCACTGTTCATTGGTCACAATGATCATCATCATCATCAAAGTTAAATATTTCTCACATTAATTCTCATCTCAAAATTCAACATATTCTTGTCAGAATCATAAACTCATCACCATTAAATCATTTAAATGAAAATTATTATCATCACTTCATTATACTCTCTAATTATTCACACACTCTTATTTTATTATCTCCTTCAGATTAAATCATCTTAAATCATCAATATAAATCGTTTAATTCCTCAACTCAGGTTGCAATTCCTCAAATTATCTCTCAATTAAATTTATTTAAATTCCATATAAATTCATTAATCATCAGCTTCTTTAATTAATTATCACCTTCTAATTCAGTTATTCATCATCTATCCAATCATCTATTAATTTACTTAAGTCAGTTTATTTATCCAATCTTTAATTCATCCATCTATTTAATTCATTGATTTATTCCAAAATTTAATTTATCAAATTATTTAAATTTCATTCTTCTGGTTATTTAGATTTTTATTGTTTCATCTAGTCATTCTGATTTTTATTTTATTAGGTCAGATCATTAATATGCTTAATTTTCAGATTATTATTTCATTAATTATTATTATCAGAAAATCTTGTATTATCACCTTTATTTATTTGTTTAATTTCCTAACAAATTGTTTAATATGGTTTATAGAACGTTGTCTTACAGTTTTATCACTTCCAAGTGATATCTCGTATTTAATTTTCATGCCAAAAAATATTATTGCCTCCACGACTTCACGTTGGATCTGACTATCCACAACTACATTATATATCCTCACTTCTTCAAATATCACATTTGAATACCACAATTATTCCACAAAACTCCATAAATATTCAGCATACAGCCTGAATCTCAACAATTACGCTAGACTGGGTTCGACAACCTCATGTCTGCCTCTAAATACATTAGCAATATTGCAACTATCACTTGGCAACTTCCACAAAATGCCTATCACAAACTTCACTTAACCATGTTGCATGATCTACAAAAAATATATAACTGGCTTCAAATTATCAACGCACACAATCTCCAATAACTGTATTTACTCTGATCACATCTAGACAACTTCTTAAACAATTAGAAAAAATATTACCTTAGTAATTCAAGATCTGCTTTCAAATAGCATAAATTCTCTTACAATTCTCATAATTCACATCACAGAAAAACACCAATGTGCTATAATCTCTCATATCGAAATCTGCAATACTGATCTGCCTTAAAATAAATCTGACCATTAATGATTCATCTTACAAGATTCAATTACTTTAAATCCTTCTCAAAGGTATCAAACACAATTATAAAAATCATCAAAAGCATCAGCTGTACCAGCTGAAAGTACTCTCAAAAGAGTATAGCAACAAAATATTGGATTGGCAAACAAGAATTACAACTGTAACCCTGCTGATATTTATCTTTACTTTATTTAACAAAATTTCGACTGATATGTGACTAGTAGTTCCTTGTTTGATCCTCTTACAATCTCAAGTACACTCGGATGATAAAAATGAGTCCCTCAATGGCAAGTAAGATGAGTAACCACCGTACAATCGTATAAATACGAAAGACCTCGCCCCGTCGACTAACATGATAGTGCCCTGAGCGATGGGTAAGATGAGTAACCGCCATACAATCGTATAAATACGAAAGACCCCATCTCGAAGACTAAATGAGTGAATGTACCAGATCGGAATCAACAAGTCTCTAGTTGTCATATAAAAGCGATATTCATAACTTCTTAATATCTCCAAACAATCCAATGGAAAAAATCCCTACTGATGAATAATACACACTCGCTAGTATGCAATGAACTGACGAAGTAATTTTAGATAATCAATTGCAGATCACGAGTTTGAAATACTCGTCACACAAAAATAACTATTCATGAAAACTATCCTTGCTGGAAAAATGTCTAAAAGACCAAACATCTGCTTAATAAAGCCAACCAATGGTGAGAATTTCGTATAATGATGCCTGCCATATCATATGGTCTAGCAAAATTTGAAGCATATAAAGTCAAAGCCATGTCTAAATAATCGTATCACTCCTATTAGAAAAATGTACATGTGTGCCCAGTATTCATGAAAATAATCGTATCAGGAAGTTATAACTCTTACAGTACCTTTTCATAATCAGCTGTTATTAAATTTCAAAGATCGTCGATTTTCCTTATGTAATGAATTTCTCGAAAGATCGGCTTGAATATCATTCCACCCACGCAATGACGATTGCCTTCAAATCCCAAGTGAATCAGCTGGTGGACCTCCTCCTCGTCAGGAATCGAATCCATCGCTCTGTGGTGCCATCGCGTCTCTGTCTGCGTTTACTCCGACATGATGAACTTCTGGTTATCCATAGCGGATACTGTCCAAATCTTCACGAAAAAGTTCATAGAAACAGCGGACCCCCTACTCCTCTTCTACGTTACGCCACTGTTCCATACAATGTTCGGTTTGAGTGTTGAAAGTTCAATTTCCACAGCGGTTTAGTCTCACTTGTAGAAAATAAAATTGTTTCATCAGAGTGTCTAAGTTTATGAAACAGCCTGTAGCTGTGTTCATACTCGGTAATTTATAACACTTTATAAGAAAGAATTGCATTAATGCACGAGCCAATGTTCATAAGTGCATATGCTTACAACATTCCGTTTGCCTAAAATCATTAATGTTACTTGGAATGCGTTATGAAATGCATAGTCGTAATGTCATTGAAAAACTATGTTCATTCGAAGTTCACAGTTGCAGTATCTCGTAACTATCTGCCTGTACAATTCAAATGCTGAATAAACGTTCCAACTCAATGTTGTAATGAAGTTCAGCTTCTGTCATAATGCTTGCGTATAAAATTGGAAATAACCCTACTGCAATGCTAGAATAATCTCAGCCTAAAGCTGGCCTCGCCATGTCGCTCTGCTATGCTGTTCTGCGTTTCCAAAATGCAGCTTGAAATAAGTTCTCCAACTCGTTTTACCGTACTGTTCTAAACCCCGGCCTTCTCATGCTTGTTTGGGCCGTACAGCTGGTTCTGTAACCGGTCTTCACACTGCCTACTGCGGTTGTCCGCCCGGCTCAATGACCTACTTTTCGTTCGCTGCTTGGTGAAGTTAAAACTGTCGCTTTCACTTTCCGTGAAAAATGCTGCTCACTGCGCGACTTTTACCATACGCTCGGCATGTCCTACTCAGCTCGCTGTCTGACCTCGACTGCCGTGCTAACTGTACTTGACTCCTCTGCTTACAGAGCTCAACTGTGTGGCTCACTGAGCTCAACTGACTGTCTCTGGACTGCCTTGACCTGCACCTCCCCGGCGTAGTCACGTGACGTTCTCCCCACCTCTGTGGTCTTGCGTCACAAATATAATCTCGAACCCCGATCATCTCGGCTATTAAGTTATAAAATAACTTAAGTGTTATCTGACTTCCTTCAAATTATTACCACATATACTGCTTGTTATATCTTCTCTTCTGAGATGTTTAAATACAATATTCCATACAGATCTTAAATAAAGCTTCACATTTCCATCCATAATTCCATCTGCTTGACTGCAGTCAGTGCCTTCTTAATCCTAGACCTTCTACGTCATCTTGACATTCCTCTTGACTCGATCTGAGCGCTATCTTTTCATAACTCTTCCTATAATCTCAACTACGGCTTAATGTCTGCTGGCGTAGCCGATAGCCTCAACTAGGTATCGGGTACAGTATGTCCTTTGTATAGTAAACAGGGTCTGAGGTTGTTTTTCCCTTCTTAATAGGTACAAATATCTTCTCACCCTCCCAAATGATTTCCTTAAAATTTGCCCAGAGTGTATCCACATTACTCCCTTCACTTATCCAAGAATTAAATTTTGATTTCAGGTAAGCTCCAAATTCATCGAATTTAGTTTTTCTGTATAATTTCTTGTCCTGTGTGACCCTCCTATTAAGCCTTTTTGGTACAAGACCAACGTCCATTATTGCAGCCTTATGGTCACCTATTCCATCAATTACGTGGGTTTTTTCAACTAGCTCCCCTGGTTTTATCAGGAATACATCCAGCAAGTTGCTGAGTCTAGTTGGTGCACTACTTGTGTAAATCCTCCCTCCCAAACTAATTTATTTGCAAGTTTCTGTTCATGGGCTTCTGTTGCAGCTCCATTCCAATCAACTTCTGGCAAGTTTAAATCCCCCCAATTATTACCATGTCATTATTGTTTTTATGAGTGTAATCTATTAGTTTCTCAAATATTTCCACGTCTCTTTTCTCTCTCCCAGGCCTATATATTCCTATAATTCCCACCTCCTTCATATTGTCACAAACTAATTTTATCCCTAATATTTCATCCTTTTCGTCGGTAAACCATTCATGTGAGCAGTAAGTTTCCTTCACCAGTATAAACACCCCCCCCCTCCCTTCTTATTTCCTCGGTCTCTACGATAGACTACATACCCTTCTGGGAATACTTCTCTATTTCCTACCCCTTCTCTCAGCCATGATTCCACTCCTATCGCCACATCAATTTCATATGCTTCCATTGCTGTACTGAGTTTTATTTGCTTGTTTACTACACTTTGACAGTTTACCAAGAGCAATCTTAGACCCCCCCTCCCCCTTCAAATTTTGATGTTGTGGGTGTGCAATTAGTAATCCCTTGCTCCCCTGACTCGAGTCCTGTTTTTCGTGGTACTGATTTACTGTATCTTTTCCAGTGCACTCAGTTACGCCCCCCATTTTCTGAATTAGTTTCCCGAAAGCATTTTCTTAGATATCCTATTCAGCAGTTTACCGAACTTAGAGGTCCCTTTCCTATTGAGGTGTAACCCATCTGTACTAAAATCATAGTCATTAAGCCATCCATTTGCATCGACAAAAAGGACGTCTCCATTGCGACACAGCAAGTCTAGTGTGGAATTTACAGCATCCACATAGCGGTAGTCGACATCATTCCTATATAACACTCCACTGAGACAAAGCTTTGTCTCCGGAAACTTCACTTTTACTGTCGCAATAAGAGTATCAGCCTCGGCCATTATATCACTTGTTGTTGTTGAGTTTAGAATGTCGTTTGTACCAACGTGGATAATTAACGTCTCGGGTGTTTCCTTTATTTTATTATTGTTCACATGTGCTGTCAGTTGTCCCACTTGCATGCCCGGATAGCAATATGTGATTCCTTCTTCAATTTCAGGCCCAACATTCCTCACCATAGAATCACCTATTATTACCGTACCGGCATGTTTACGCTTCGATCGCCGACGGGATTTCCTTTGACTTTCCGAGACCATAGGAAGGTTACATTCTGTGTTTACTACGTCATCTTCTGACCCTAAGATCTGAAATCTATTCGCTGTTACGATGCCTTTATGTGAAGTTCCATTGCCTGTTACATGAGGCCTGGTATGCCTAAGATTTTTTGACTTAACCTCTGTATAATCCCTACCATGTTCTCCCGGTATCTTAATATTTGCCCTACCTTCCTTTAAGCACTTCAGTTCCAGGAGAGCATTTTCTAAATCAATTGATATCATCTTGATTATTTCGTCTTTTGAGAATAGCTCGAGCTCCAGAGATTTTATTCTGAACGATAGATGCGATGAGGTCGAAGTGAGGTTATCTGAAACTTCATCGTCTTCCGAATTTGGCACTTCACTTGCGAACGCATTCTTAAACACGCATGTTTCACAAACTTCAAGACTGGCCCTACTATCGTTTTTAGATCCATTACACATCACACACACGTTATTTTCGAACTTTTCGCTCGGAGAAAAATCTCGACCGTTAACCGCCATTTGTAGAATCCGGAACAATTTCATGATTGTAGGAAGCCATGTTTTGATTGTTTACGACGAATTGTATGAGAGCCTTGAGAATAATGAATGTTATAGTTACTGAGGAGTGTGCACACAGTATTTCAGAGTACAGTCGACGTTGTGTGCCACTTTGTTATTATGAATTATTCATGTAAAAGGAAGGAAGGAAGCTTGTGGTTTTGTGTAACCGTTAATCTCACGATCATGATCCACGGTTCCTCCCTTTTACGTGGAATGCGAACCACAGGACATGGCATTTCAATTCGAAAATCTCACATGTATTGACCGGGAATCGAACGCGGTCTACCTCGGTGAGAGACTAACAGCTTGACCGCTGCGTCACAAGTGTGACAGTAGCATATCTCCAATTCAATCTATACATTCATCATAGTGCCAGTATGAAAACGGAGCGTAAATTAACATCTTAAGAATGTCCAAGCTGTGTAGTATACGTGAAGGATAACATGTCAGATGTTACACATCATATGCGACTACTGTAAGGCTCGTATCTTTTTATTTCACAGAATGTATGTTTCCTTAGCAAACAGAGATGTACAAGGATTATCTGTTACTTTGGAATAATGTTCCTATTCTACGGGTATTGGTTCATGAACACTACTGCCATCTGCTATGTGCACATCTCGCTCGAGATGATGTCTTTGTTCTGTTTTTTCCATGACTCTAGCCTCATCTGTTCCAACAGGATGGAAAAGTTTTCTCTGTCTTCCCCATCTTCCAGTTCTGATCAACTTTGGTCAACCCCGACCTCTGGTTGTGAGGAAGTGCCACTCAGATTTCCAGCATCGTCCTTTTTCTGATTAAGTCCAGGTTCCTCAAAACCCAAGAAAGGTCCCTCCTCATCCGTAGAATCTTCAATGCCCAAGAAAGGTCCCTCCTCATCTGAAGGTACTTCAAAGCCCATGAAAGGTTCCGTTTTATCCCAGGAGTTGTCGTATTCTTGCGGTTCCCTCTCCTCCCTCTCTTCCTTGACTTGAAGAGGTAATTCAACTTCCTTTTCATCAGACGAGAGCCCCGTAAATTCCTTGAATCTTATATTCTCCATTTCGTGCCTTGCCTGATCTCTCAGATTGTTTTCCATCATGCCCTTGGATTCGTTACCATCCTCAAGAAATCTCACATCACGACTGATGAAGCCCTTATTTCTCTCAGGTGACCAAACACAGAGACCCTTCGATTCTTCTGAGTAACCTAACAATATGCCCTCTACACCTCATTGATCAAATTTGCCTTTTCCAGGTTCCCGATCCAGAAAGTATACCTGGCTGCCAAACACTCTCAGATGTGACACATCTGGCACATTTCCTGTCCATAATTCGAGTGGTGTCCTTCACCCAAAGCTTTTCGAAGGCGAGCGATTTCGTATGTAATTAGCAGTATTTACTGCCTCTGCTCAGGATGACTGAGGTAGGTTTGCCTAAATGAGACGATATGAGTGAAACAAGAATCGGCAGCGGACTAAGGCAACGCCGCGGAGGTGAGCTTGTAGCAGAAAATCGATAGGAAAATTGATCGCTTATCATTCTATCTGTATCACCAAGTGAATTGAAACTAGTTAGAAACTGTGATAGTGCACGTGAAAAGTGGAACAAGTTGAAGGAACCTTACCAGTCAATAGTCCCGGTGAGGAAAGCAACACTTCTGAAAAGGTTAACCCTGCACAAAATGGCAGAAAATGGTGACTTGCATGACCATTTGAGTGATTTTATCAACACGGTGGACAAGCTAGGAGACATGGATATCACAATAAATGAGGAACTACGAACGATCATGCTATTGTATAGTTTGCCCTCCAGGTTCGAGACATTCGGATGTGCAATAGAATCCCGTGATTCATTGCCAACTCCTGAGGCACATCGCGCAAAAATTATCGAAGAGAATGACGCACGTAGGGAGGGTGCACGTGGCGAGACATCTGGGGCCATGTATATGCAAAGAAATTATGGACATAACGAGAAGAAATATGAACCTGAAGTGGTCGCAGAGGTACAATGAATCCGGACGGAATTTCGGTGTTACAGATACAACAAAAGAGACGTGGGACGTTAAACCTAGCTACCAATTCGACGATGGAGATCGCGGGCAAGGGAAGCGTGTTTTTTATGACAGTCGTATTAGGATACAAGAAAAATATTTCCCTCGCTGACGTATCTCATAATATTACTAGGTTCATACATGGTTCCGTATTGATTGTCTATTAATTACAATAAAAAGGAGGAGAAATCCACCTGATCAATACATATATTTTGTCAAAGAACAGGGTTGCATTAGACCCTGTTATTGGTACATGTTTCGGGGCCTCTAGTACTGGTCCCTTCTTCAGCCATAAATTAAGATGTAAAATCCAGCATAATTAAAAGATATCATAAAAAATACATAAAATGAGAAGTGAATGGATGAAATGAGGTGAAAATGGAACATATTAATCATGAGATGTGACATAGTGAAAACACATGAAAAACAAACCCTAAGAAAGACTTAAAACGACTAATACACATGAGAAAAAAAGCACATTAAAATATAGGGCACTTAAGTGCGCGTCAGTAAAACGTAACACCATTGGTAGTGTTCATGCTAGGTTCTTGTGATCAAAAACTTATTTTGCAATGTTCTAATGTTTGTGCGTGCGAAAATCACTTCACTTGGGATGTATGGCCTGTTGTTTACAATGCAGTTGACTGAAACTTGCTGGTCAAGCTGGGGCCTCTGAGCTTATAGCCTCTTATTAGAGGCTGATTGTCATGTAATCAAATACATCACCATGATGAGGAGACGGCCAAGCGTGAAATGGAACTCTTAGCTTGCAGAGACGTGGGTGGAAAACATCTAACCATGCAAATGTGCTCCTGAGACTGATAAACTCAATGAGAGGTGGAGTTCACGTCTAGAGAAGGCAGCCTAAGGTTCAGCTGTGGAAGAAAGGGGACGAAAAATAGTAATGTAAAAGCTAGTGAAAATTACAAAATGTAAAAATAAAAATAAAATATGCAAGAAAAGGGGGGTATTAATGAAAGGTAAACGTAAAGAGGTGAGCGCTGAATAATAAAAGAAAATTGAAAGGATTGAAACTTACCATAGAAGAGAATACGCCCAACATGTCCGATGCAGGTCCAATAGTTGTCTGGCGGGTCGGAAGATGAGACCAAGAGTGTGGCGCTTACTATTAATGGCAAAGATACATTCAGTAATTCAGGCTTTTATAAGTTGAGCTGCAACAACTGCAACACTAATTATATTCGACAAACGGGGAGAAATTTTAATAAAAGATTCCTTGACATGAGGAGATTTTCAGCCACGGCTTCCCATATGAATGATATCAACCTCAACTTCACCAATATCAACAACGATCTTAAAATTCTACACCATGCAAACAAGGGTGTATTAATGAATATCTTGGAATCCATCGAAATTAACACCGCCCAGAAAATTACCAACCCCCTTAAACTTAATGAGATATATTTTGACACTAACGTATTGTTTGACACTTTAACGGAATTCATTATATCAACAAAGAAAGATAATAATAAACCACCTTGAATTCCTTCCCTGATCACTATTTCGTCCACCTATGTCTTCTTTCCCGCAGCCCATCCCCCTTCCTTACCAACACATGCGCTCCTTCCCCTCCCCTGATCCCCCTCCTTCCCCAGCACACAACACTTGACGTTACAGACAGTTAGGAACAGGGCTCCGAGTGAAAGCCGAAGTTAAACGATTGACTTCACGTCACCACATGGTAGCGTTACGATTGGTTACGAAGTGAGAAGCTTATTATCCTCTCTGTTTCAAAATAATTAATGTGATTGTGCCAGAGCTTATCTATATTTACGACACTTTACTAAATGTAAAATACTGTAGTGTAATTCAACATATCATATTCTCAGAATACATTACATTGAAGTATCTCCATTTTCCTTACCTTGTACGTCGCTTTATTAGTCTAGGGGTATGATTCCTGCTTTGAGTGCGAAAGGACCCGGGTTCGAACCCCGGAAGTGCCCAGCATTTTTACTATTGTTTTACCTCTTGCAAAGATTCAAAAAGTGTATAAAAGAACCTTACGAACTTTTTTTTTCTTGCGAGACTTGTACTTACTGTGTGCCAGTAATATAAATACATAGTTTGAGGTCAAACGCATTTTTTTTTTATTTTAGTCGCTTTACCCTACAGGTTGGCTTTTCCCTCGGATTCTGCGGGGGATCCCACCATTACCGCCGCCAGGGCAGTGTCCTGGAGCTTGAAACACCTGGACAAGGGATAAAACTGGGGAGGTGGGACCAGCACCTCGCCCAGGCGGCCTCATCTGCAAAGCGAACATGGGCCTCATGAGGGATGGAAAGTGAGGGGAAGATTGGGAGGGATAGGCAAGGAAGAGGCAAGGAGGGTGGCCCCACCTCCCCAGTGGTATCCCCCAACCAGTTGTTTCAAGCTCCAGGACACTGCCCTGGCGGCGGTTATGGTGGGATCCCTCGCTGAGTCCAAGGAAGGTGGCCCCACCTCCCCAGTGGTATCCCCATATTAGGTGTTTCTAGCTTCAGGACACTGCCCTGGCGGCGGTTATGGTGGGATCCCTCGCTGAGTCCAAGGAGGGGCAGTGGCGTTAGTGGCGTAGTTGGTACATGCTGTTCTTCTATGCCCAAGATCGCGGGTTCAAACCCGGCCGAAGCCGGCGTTAAAAATCCCTCAGTATGCCTTTCTTCGGAGGGGAAGTAAAGCCGGCGGTCCCATGTCATAGATTTATGGCATGTTAAAGAACCTTCCAGTAATTAAACCTGTGTGAAGCTAAATTATAGGTTAAAATTTGGATAACGCCCTTAGGTTCCAACGTTCGTTGCCAGGAGCCGACTGCGGTGGCGTCTAGTAACCAAGCTCTGAACTAGTAGTTGTTGATGGTGGCGTGTGGCGGAAAAAGTAGGAAATACTTGAAAAAAATCAATGTCTGCAGTCACAGCCCCTAAACTGAGGAAGCAACCCACCAACCAACCTAAGTCCGAGGGAAAAGCCAACCTGGAGGGTAAACCGACGGAAAAAAAAGAAGCGTTTACCTCAACCTATGTATTTATATTACCGGTATAAGTACAAGTCTCGCACGAAAAAAAAAAGTTTTAAGGTTCTTTTATACACTTTTTTGAATCTTTTCAAGAGATAAAACAAAAGTAAAAAAATGCAGGGCACTTCCGTGGTTTGAACCCGGGACCTCTCGCGCCCGAAGTAGGAATCATACCCCTAGACTACCAAGGCGACGTGTAAGTTACAGAAAATGGAGGTACTTCAATGTAATGTATTCTGAGAATATGATATGTAGAATATTACACTACAGTATTTTACATTTAGTAAAGTGTCGTAAATATAAATAAGCTCTGGCACAATCACATGATTTATTTCGAAACAGAGAGGATAATAATCTTCTCACTTCGTAACCAATCGTAACGCCACCATGTGGTGACGCGAGGTCAATCGTTTAACTTCGGCTTTCACTCGGAGCCCTGTTCCTAACTGTCTGTAACGTCAAGTGAACACAACTGCCACTCGACCTTGCACGCGCCACACTCTTGGTCTCATCTTCCGACCCGCCAGACAACTTTTTTTTTTTTTTTTTTTGGACCTGCATCGGACGTATTGAAACGTTTTCGCTTAGGTTGGGATGACAAGTGAAACGGTATTTACTTTGCTCCACGTTGAGCGTACAAATGAAACGTTTTGCTAGCCCCTAACTGTTGGGTGAGAAATGTAACTGTTTACCTTTGCCTAAGCTATGTTGTTTTAATGGGCGCCAAGACCTCAACCCAATGTTGAAATCTAAATTTGTATTTAACAACGTCTAGCTCTGGGAGAACACCTTCAAGAATCTATTCACTCAGATCGTGGTATGATTTGATCATTAACCCAACAAACAATTGTATCAGGAGAAGGAATTGGTCTATATCTACTGCTACCTACTGAAAGCAAAGATTGCATTGTAAAAGAAATGAATTTATTATATAAAACAAGAATAGCAAAATTAATAATAATAATAAGTTTAAAATTTGAATTGGAGCGTTGCGATTTTAATATTACCGATAGAAAATTACGTGGAAACGGAGTCTGATAAATTATTGATTTTACTCTTATTCCCAAGCTATGAAGTTACTGAAATATGAAATATAAAACCAAGAGAAATGAGAGATTGCGTATTTCTGCGTCATTAGCGCTTACCGCTGGAAATGCCCGAAGCCTTTCCCTCGTACTGGATGATGCTGTGAGCTTCCCACAGTCTCCTGGATGTCGTCATCTTCGTCGATGTTTGATGAGATTCTGGTAGATTAGATAATTCTATGGACCGTACCTCGGACCCAAACACTCGTACAACCGCACTGGTTAAGTTTTACAAAAGTTAGTCCTCCAATCCACGGAACATCGGAGCGATTCCCGCGTACAACCATACTCGTTAAATTCTATACAGATCGTCGCTAACTCCACCGAACATCGGAGCCACACGCACGCGCCCCCATACTCGTCAAGTATTTCACAGATTGTCCTGGTTCCACGCCGCGCCGAACGATATATGCACACGTTGGCTCCCCCACCCTTCATCCGACTTGTAGCTTGCGTGGTCCCCACTGATTGGCTGAACCCCACGCGCTATACTCCCCTTCTCTGGGTCATTACACTCGGCGGGAGGGTTACGTTCCAAAAATTCGCCTTTCCTGGACGATGCGACCCAGGATTGCGTCATGCTTTCCGACAAGATTAAGCGTGTACTTGAATTCCCCGTGACTCATCTCTCTCAAATACCCTAACTGACAAAACTCCGTAAAATTCCGTAATCAGATAATTTTCTATGATATCGTCGTTCGTAATAATTTGCTTGATAGCGTTTTCTAAGACATAGAAAACCTATCTGAATGCTAATAATTTTTATAAAATGCTCCGAAAATACCTTAATAATAATTATAATAAATTAATAATAATAATAAATTAACATGAAAAATTCTCTTGGCTGAACAATTTGCCGCGTAAATAATTATAGAATGGCTTCCTACTGACTTATGCCAGTGGCATAAAAACCCCTCGAAAAACACGTTACAGTATTGGGCGTATTCTCTTCTATCTTAAGTTTCAATCCTTTCAATTTTCTTTTATTATTCAGCGCTCACCTCTTTACGTTTACCTTTCATTAATACCCCACTTTTCTTGCATATTTTATTTTTATTTTTACATTTTGTAATTTTCACTAGCTTTTACTTTACTATTTTTCGTCCCCTTTCTTCCACAGCTGAACCTTAGGCTGCCTTCTCTAGACGTGAACTCCACCTCTCATTGAGTTTATCAGTCTCAGGAGCACATTTGCATGGTTAGATGTTTTCCGCCCACGTCTCTGCAAGCTAAGAGTTCCATTTCACGCTTGGCCGTCTCCTCATCATGGTGATGTATTTGATTACATGACAATCAGTCTCTAATAAGAGGCTATGTGGAGGACTGAGAAGATGGACATCTTTGGCTTATTTCATGTATTACTTCTTTGTTTATTTCATGTATTTATTCTTCATGTTTGAGGCTCTTTGATATAAGTTAGTGTAATAAAAGATGGCTGCTAAGTAAGACGTCCGTGTTTTCACGATCACTATTTATCCATTATACGAATCCCAGCATTGGTGCCGAAAACTTCAGATTACGTAGAAATGTGTATTCGATTACGGGCAATTGTGTTTTACTTGTGTACAAAGTAAACTGGTGATGCTATCACTGCAAACAGCAATCACGTTATGTACAAGCAGCCACGCCACGCCACGCCGGATTACGAGGTAAGAAGATACTGGAACTTCTACACGCTCCACATACTAACGTGATATTTCAGTTATTCATATTATTTCTAAAGTGATACTACTACGACTAAACAGTGCACGAATTGCAATATAATTACTTTACACCACGTAACGGAATTCACGAATGATAGACGAGCAAGTGCTGCCATCTTGCGGTAGATCCTAAACTAAATACCTCGTAGCCATCACTGACACTACAAGACGATCTCACGAGTATTACGCATGCGCTGACACCAGACAATCACCTTCACTTGTCGCAGCACGGTACTATTTATTTATTTATTTATTTATTTATTTATTTATTTCGTCACCCATTCTTCAAGATGCAAGACGAGAGTGTTAAGAGTAAACTAGCGTTTTTGAAAAGAAAGCGGAAGACGGAACGAGCAACTATGTCCAAATTCAGTACGATAATAAATAGTGCTACGGTCGGCGACATCTCAGAATACGAATATAATCGCATTAGACTCCAAGAAGCTTTAGATCATCTCACAGTTCTGGACGATAGTATACAGGAATGTTTGACCGACGCAGAATACGAGGCCGATGTCGAGAAATGTGAGGAATACATCGACATCGCGAAGAGAGCGATTCTAAAAGCATCACACGCCGAGAATAAATCTAAGTCACTCTCCAGTTTGACAACATCGGTCGCCGGATTGAGTATGCAACCAACGCCAGGATCTCCAGTCCCAACACCCGTCACGCACACAGTTTAGCTCCCTGCTGTAAAATTAGACAAATTCGCAGGTGACATTGAGAACTGGGCTCGTTTTTTGGGAGCAATTCCAGTCTTCTGTTGACAACAATCAATCTCTCGCTCACATTGACAAGCACGTCTATCTCCGTGGATATCTGGATGGTGAGCCGAAGAATCTAGTTGATGGAATACCGATAACGGCTGATGCTTATGAAGAAACAAAACGGATATTAATATCTCGCTACGGAAACACTGACCGCATAATTCAGGCCCATCTTGACTATCTCGAAGCCTTACAACCAATTTCAGAAGATACTCCTTCTAATCTAAATGCCATGTACATCGAATGCAATAGATGCGTACAAGCCTTACGGGCCTTAGGTGAAAATGTAGATAATTACGGGCGGATGTTATGCCCTAAAATTCTCCGAGCATTCCCTCAAGGTATTGTCCGCCGTTGGATAATCTATTCCAAACGAGAGAGCATTCCCGAGAGTCACATTACCAAGTTGATGGAGTTCCTGAACGATGAGGTAGAGGGCGCTGTGATCACACAGAAGATCAGAGGAGATATCACTTCACTCGAATCCTTCTCAGGCACTGCCGCGACACTCCATGTGAACACAAAGTCAAAACGGATGGACATGAACACAAAGAAAGTGTATTCCGAATTCTGTGTGTTCTGTGAGACTCAAGGCCACCGGGACCTGAACTGTGTGAAGATCCGCAATGTAGCTGAGCGGATTGAAAAGTTAAAAACTGCCAACCGATGCTCCTTGTGCCTCAATAAAGGTCACAGTGTGAAGGCCTGCATGAAGAAGAGTAAGGTATCATGCGCAAAGTGCAAAAAGAATCATCACATTTCCATCTGCACCGGAGAACAGCCCGCATCAATATCCGTGGGGAAGATTGACGTTACTATGCCGCAGTTCACTTATCTTCAAACGGCGAATATTTGGATCACAGGGCCCACCGGACTGAGAAAACGTACACGATGCATATTGGATGCTGGCAGTCAATCAACCTTCGTAAGCCGAAGTCTGGTAGATCAGCTTCAACTGAATATCGTGGGACACAAGGATTTGACAGTTACCGGATTCGAGTCATCTCGTCACACATCTTCAGCTCACAGACTCATTGACCTCAACATCAGTGGACTATGCACGGAGGCTGCTCTGCGTATTTCTGCATTTGAGAGTGACAACGTTTACTCGCCACATCCGACTGTTCCACTCGACGTCCAGTCCCTGTCACGCTTACGAAAATTGAGACTTGCTGATCCCAAGGATGACAACAATGAACTTCCTATAGAACTTCTAATAGGTGGAGACCATTATTGGAAGGTGATACTTGACGACAAGCCAATACGCCTCTCAGACACGTTAGTACTGCTTCCTTCTAGATTTGGATGGATTCTGAGTGGAAATAGGTCAGGTCCACAGCGTCAACGTGCACCACATTCATACTGCTAATGACCCATCTGTCGAGGACGATGATATGCGACGATTTTGTGATCTAGAGTCCCTAGGAATAAGGGAAGATCAGAAAAGGACCCTCACAACGAAAGATGCCACTATTCTTCAAGAATTCCATGATTCATTTCACTTACAAGACGGGCGGAGGGTAGTATCCCTACCGAAGAAAGAAGATCTGGTCTTACCCTCAAACCGTAAGAACCCTCTAAATCGTTTTCACACATTGCAGAGAAAACTTGCCGTTAATGCCCAGTACAAAGAAATGTCCCACGCGCAGATGATGGACTACGTAAACATGGGACATGTTCAGCTGATCGCTACAGAGGAAACCACAAATGATGTATACTACCTGCCTCATCACGCCATCAAGAAAGAGAGAAATGGCACAGAGAAATGGAGGATCGTCTTTGACGCATCATCCCACGAGAGAGATGCACCGTCCCTCAGTGATGTTCTGGAAACAGGCCCTAATCTGTTACCAGAGATACTGTCCACGGTGATCCGCTTCCGGACTTACCGCAAAGCCATAGTAGGAGATGGAACTCAAGCTTTCCTTCAATTATGCCTGGATACTGAAGACAGAAATTTAACAAGATTCTTCTGGTTCAATGTGGAGAAGGACGAACTTGGAAAATGGCAAGCAAGAGATGATACAGCCGTCTATAGATTCACTCGTCTACCATTCGGCCTTGCAAGCAGTCCCTTTCTTCTGTCTGCAACTCTCCGTGAACTAGCAACGAGATTCAAGGATCAGTTCCCGTCAGCAGCAGCACTTATGGATCAAAGCACTTTCATGGATGACTTTGTTGCGGGAGCTGAAGATGACAACAGAGTTATCACCTTATATTACGAGGTGACAGGTCTACTACGACAGATACGGATGCCGATGGCAAAATGGGCAACAAAATTCTGGACCATTGGAAGGCATATGGAGAGCCGAAGGACGTGAAACGAAAAGGGAAACCGGAATACTAGGTGTACCATTGGACACAGAATCAGATTCACTACTCTTCGACCATACAGACATCACTGACAACCTTTCGCAGGATCCAGGAACCAAACGAAAGCTATTGAAAACGACCGCAAAGTTCTACGACCCTCTTGGATTACTTTCACCAGTGTCCATAGTCGGAAAAGTTCTCTTCCAAGACACTTGGTGTAAGGGCATAGCATGGGACGAAATACTTCCACATGACATTGCATTGCGATGGCAGCTGTGGATAACCAGCCTCACGGATCTGGCAAGTGTGGTCATTCCAAGATGGATTGGTTTATCAAGGACAACATCGGAGACTTCACATGTCCACGTGTTCTGCGACGCGTCGGAGCGGGCCTACGGAGCTGCACTGTATGTTCGAACGTCTACCGACGTAAACACTTATATACACCTGGTCTGCACTAAGAATAGACTGTCTCCAGTCAAGAAGGTTACACTCCCACGACTAGAACTACTGGCCATCTTAGTGGGTTGCCGCCTTCTGAGGTATTTCTGCCAAGCAACAGACTTTAATGTCACCACATCTACTCTGTGGAGTGACTCCATGGTCGCTCTAGGTTGGATTAAAAGCGATGCAAACCGTTGGAAGACATTCATCTCCAACCGAGTGACGGAAATTCAAGGCATCCTGAGTCCAGCTCAGTGCCGGTACTGCCCGAGCCAGGATAATCCAGCCGACCTCTTGTCACGAGGAATATCCTCAAAAGCACTACAGTCTTCTTCACTTTGGTGGCACGGGCCTGTATGGTTAGCCAATCATCCTAGCTCTTGGCCCCACAGCAGTGTGCCTAACACCTCACTTCCAGAGACTCGCAAGACGCATCAGCAAACATTTAATGTCGTTACAACGGAACCTCTCATCATTGCATCCGGATACATCAGTTATTGGAAAATACTGCACATCATGGGTTGGATTTTGCGCTTCTTGAACAACATGAGACAGTCGGAGAAAAATTCTGGGAATCCCACTGCACGTGAATTAGAGGCTTCCCGATTGTGCTGGATACGCACAGTCCAACGTGAGTGCTTTTCCGAAGAGTACGACGCTCTGACAAAAGAGAGAAACTTGTCTGGGAAGTCCAGGATTGCCCGCTGCAACCCCTTCTTACAGGACGGCCTTATTCGATTGGGAGGGCGCCTCCACCATGCAGACCTGCCAATACAAAAGAAACATCCTCTAGTACTCGAAGGTGCACACCACTTCACTAAGTTGTTGATCCTCCAGACTCACATACGGCTACACCACCTTGGAGTACGAATCGTTCTCTCTGTACTACGCGAAGAATTTTGGATCCTCAAGGCACGCCAGGCTGTCAAGAAGGTCATCCACACGTGCTTACCGTGTAAGATCGCCAGAAGCCAACAAGGTAACGAGATCGAAGCCCCGTTGCCTCCAGAACGTGTGCGACATACTACACAATTTGCAGTTACTGGTGTGGATTTTGCAGGGCCACTACTCGTTAAGGTGGGGAATCTCGTACAGAAATCGTATTGTTACGTGTCACCCCCCTAGTGGCACTTTTGTTAACTGGATTCCGGTGGGTTGAAGCACAACACAGAGTGTTTCTTTAAAGAAATAATTAACTTTATTGCGGCCAGAAAATTACACTACTCATCAGCAAATACAAGCAATTGGAACCTTACTCCAGTTTCCTCAAGTCTCTTCCTTGAGCGCTCTTGGCCCTTTCACTTGTCAACAGACCACAGAAGTTAATCCGTCCTAATGAGTACGGTGGCCTTGACAGAGACTACCAGTTCCTCTCACTTATGTGCACAGACTACAGTTATTTACGATCACTTGCTGCAGGCTGTTCACAAGCTGGGAGAAACAATGTCACTGGATTTCGTAACTCGCACGGCACTTCGTCACCACACTTCTGTCGCTCGGGAAAACACGCACTAGCTCAGAAACACACACCCACTGAAAGCTCAGTCCCCTCACTTTGAGGCCGCTTATATAGCAGGCTGGTGACTCAATGAATTCTAGAATCGTCCAGGACACACGGCTTCTAGAGATTTCCTTCACTGGCTGGGTCACGAATATTCTGGACCATCCCTTTGTCCTAGTAGCCCTGTTGCATAAGGCGCACGCAATACACGAGGCAGGGCACAGCCCAGCCCTGGGGCAGTTGTGACTCATGCGGCGAGCGATGACACAAACTCACAGCCGTAACACCACCCCCTTCCTAAAAAGGCTGATCGTCCCGATCAATCATTGGTCCGTCTGTGTCCCTCCGTAGGCTGCCAGGCGATCTCGATGCACGATCTTCATCTTCGCCCTCGGGCTCCGCTGGATCCTGTAGACGACATCGTTGATCCGTTTCACGACTCGGTACGGGCCCTCCCAGGACTTCTGCAGTTTGGGTGACAGGCCTTTCTTCCGTAATGGGTTGAAGAGCCAGACCAGGTCGTCCTCGTGGAATCCGCCGGCATCCGTCTGCTGGTCGTATCGGGTCTTCATTCGGTCGGTCTCGATCCGCAGTTTCCTCCTCGCGAACGCGTGCACGTCCTCCAGTTGGTCGACCAGTTCTTGACAATACTGGCTTACCGGGATCGGATCATTCCCAGGTCGGCCGAAGGCAAGATCGACAGGTAGACGGAGCTCCCTCCCAAACATGGCCCGGGCTGGTGTGCACCCGGTGGCTTCATGCACGGCGGCGCGGTAGGCCAGGAGAAATAGTGGAAGATGTTTGTCCCAATCCCTCTGGTGCTCGCTGACGACTATTCGGAGATGGTTCTCGATGGTGCGATTGAATCGCTCTACCATCCCGTCGGACTGAGGGTGTAGCGGCGTTGTCCTTGTCTTCCGGATTCCCAGCAGCTGGCATAGGTTCTGGAACACCTGCGACTCGAAGTTCCTCCCTTGGTCGGAGTGCAGCTCCAGGGGTACTCCGTACCGGCTGACGAATTCCTTCACCATGGTCTCTGCAATCGTCGCGGCTTCTTGGTTAGGGAGCGCATACGCCTCCGGCCATTTGGTAAAGTAGTCGCTGACGACTAATATGTAGCGGTTCCCTGCCTCGCTTAACGGGAATGGCCCAGCAACATCGATGGCCACTCTCTCCATGGGGCCGCCCACGTTGTAGGTCTTCAGTGGACCCCGTCGTCTTCGTCCTGGGCCCTTGCTGGCTGCGCAATCGTGGCACCTCGCGCAGTGGTTCTCCACGCCTGTACGGCATCCGATCCAGTAGAACCGCTCTCTCAGCTTCTCCAGGGTCTTCTTTATCCCTAGGTGTCCACCAGATGATCCTCCATGAACTTCCTTCAGGACTTCCTCCGTCATAGCCTTTGGAACGACGACTTGTTCCCGAGATGTCTTCCCGTCGGTGCTCTCCCAGGTACGGCAGATGAGGCCATCCCTTACAATCAGCGAGTCCCACTGTGCCCAGTAGGACTTAAACTTTGGGCTGCAGTCACTCACAATGTTCCACCCGGGTCTGGGGACACAGGCCCTCTTCCATTCGGCTATCAGTCCCAGGTCATCATCTTCTGCTTGTGCCCGCGTGAAAGATTCGCGGCTCCAGCTCCCTTGAAGTTCCACGGTAGTCCTTCGGCACTGTATCCCGGTGTTCTCCTCCCTCCTAGTACAGAAGGTGCAGTCTTCTGGGCACGGTCTTCGTGACAGGGCGTCGGCGTTAGAATGCAGTTGGCCTTTCCTGTGCTGAATCTCAAAGTTGTACTGTTGAAGCCTCTCTAACCACCGCGCGAGTTGACCCTCGGGCTGCTTGAAGTTCAGGAGCCACCGCAGGGATGCATGGTCGGTCCTGATGAGAAATTCTTGCCCGTACAGGTACTTGTGGAAGTGTTCAATGGTCTTCACGATGGCGAGCAGCTCCTTCCTGGTGACGCAGTAGTTCCTTTCTGGCATTGACAAGGCCTTGCTGAAGTAGGCCACTACTCTCTCCTCGCCGTCCACTACTTGCGACAGGATTCCCCCTATGCCAAAGTCGCTGGCATCGGTATCGACGATGAACCTTGTTCCAGGTCTGGGGTAGGCCAGAATAGGCGCGGTGCACAGAGCCTGCTTGAGTTGTTTGAAGGCACTGTGGCATTCTGCTGTCCACGTGAAGAGTTGGTCATTCTCAGTCAGTCGATGTAAAGGTTTGACGATGTCGGCGAATCCTCTCACGAAGCGACGGTAATAAGTGCAGAGTCCCAGGAAGTTTCGTAGTTGGGACTTGTCCTTCGGAACTGGCCACTCCCTCACAGCTGCGGTCTTCTCTGGGTCGGTGCGCACCCCTTCCTCGGAGACGATATGCCCAAGGTACTGGACTCGCTTCTGGAAGAGCTGACACTTCTTGGGGCTCAACTTCAGCTGGGCAGCCCGTAGCTTCAACAGGATCTCCTTCAGGTTGCTGTAGTGCTCCTCGAAGCTTCTCCCCAGAACGATGACGTCGTCTAGGTAGACCAGGCAGGTCTTCCAGTGTAGTCCCCTCAGAATGGACTCCATTAGCCTTTCGAAGGTCGCAGGGGCGTTGCACAGACCGAATGGCATGACGGTGAACTGCCAGAGCCCGCTGCCCACAGAGAACGCCGTTTTCTCGCGGTCCTTAGGGTGGACCTCCACCTGCCAGTAGCCACTCTTCAAATCCAAGGTGGAGAACCATCTCGACCCTGATATGGTGTCCAGGGTGTCGTCGATCCAGGGTAGAGGGTAGCTGTCCTTCTTCGTGACGTCATTCACCCGCCTGTAGTCCACGCAGAACCTGGTGGAACCGTCCTTCTTCTTCACAAGAACGACCGGAGAACTCCAAGGACTATGTGATGGCTCGATCACCCCTTGCTCCTTCATCTCTTCTACCATCCGGTCGACTTCGGCTTGCTTGGCGAGCGGGACACGCTGGAATGGGGCCCTAATCGGTACGCTGTCCCCAACGTCGAATCTGTGCTGGACCAAGCTTGTCCTGCCGAAGTCTTTGCTCCCCACGGAGAAGACATCCTGGAATTCGTGTAGCAGGTCCCGAAGTTGGCGTGATTGTTCCTCGTCTAAATGGTCCTGGGATCCTTGGTACTGCTTCTGTAGTTCTTCTGGCAGGGCGCGTCTTCTTCGGTTGTCCGTCTGCAGGTGTCCGTCCGTCGTGTCTGTGATGCGGGCAATCCAGGTAACGGGCTCGCAGACTCCTAGGTTGGTATCCCGGTGAACCGTAATATCGTAGTCGTTCAGATTGGACAGGCGGACGTACGGCCGAGACGTCGTGTTGATGAGAGTCTTGGCAACTAGCAATCCTTTTGTCTGGATGTCCTCATATTTTGGCTCGATGACAGCCGCCACTCCCTCAGCTGTTCCGTCGACAATTACGGCAGCACTGACTTCCGTCCTGGCGGGAACGATGACGTCCTCTCTCAGCCGTACTCGTCGTCCGGCGACGGCCTCGTGTGCTGGTTGCAAAGCAAGTTCCTCCCTTCCGAAGTGCAGAGTGTTGGTACTCAGATCCAAGATGATGTTGTTCTGGTCCAGGAAGTCCAGTCCGATGATCACTTCATTTGATACGTCAGCCACAAGCACTGGATGCTTTATCGCCCGTCGACCAATGACGAACTCCAGTGATGCTTCGCCATGTACCGGTGCGGTCTCTCCGGTCGCGGTTATTAGCTGGAGGTTCCTTTGTGTGGGTTGCACTCTCCACTTCGGGATCACGGTGGGGCTGACGATGGTCCTCGATGCTCCCGTGTCGATTAGCATGGGCCAGCTCACTCCGTTGATGACTCCGTCGACCATCAGGCTGCTATTGTCCCTCCGTTACTTCGTCACACGGACTTGGACTGCCGGGGCTTGACGACTGCCACAAGCCAACCTTTGGCCCCCAGGGCTGGCTAATACTCGTTTCCCTGGGCCGCGCGGTTTGCATACGACTGACTTCCCGTCGGATACCCTCGGCGGCGGCGATCACCGCAGTCCTTGCTCAGGTGGCCTTTCTTTTCGCAGGTCCAGCAGGTCGGTAGTCCTCTTCCGGGCCGCCTCTCCGGTTGTCTTCCGGCTGTGTCGTTGCTGGTGGTGCCGCGACTATCGAAGAACCGGCTTAGCGCCTCCATCAATTCGTCGGCCAGGGGCTTGGTCTCGTTGGTTTTTGCTGGTTCGTCGACGTCCACTTGACGCACCCGCGCGTGCATTCTAGATGCCTGTTTTGCCGTCTCGAACTCAAGTGCGTGGCTCAGCGCATCTGCCAGGGTCTTATTGCGCGCGAGTCGCAGCGCCTGTTGAATGTCCGAGTCCCGTAGCCCGTCGGTGAAGGTCTGCGTCGCAATCTGTTCCAGAAAGTCGGCCGGCGCTGTTGGATAGGCGAGCCTTACGAGGCGTGCGATGTCCATCTCGAACTCCTGCAGGGTTTCCGCGTTCTTCTGTACCCGGGTCCGGAGCTGCATCTGGTAGGCCTGCTGAAGATGGCTATCTCCATATCGGGACTCCATATGGGCGATCAGTGAAGCGTAGTCCTGGGATCCAGTCGGGATGGCCTGAAGGACGTTAAGGGCGTCACCTCTCAGCGCTACAATGAGAGCTGTGTTGTTCCAGTTATTTATGGAACAGGCCGCCTCGAACTGACGTAAGTAGGTGCTCCACGGGACTTTTCCGTCGATGGTTGGGGGCGACACTCTGCTCTGTCCCGTTCCTGATGTCCCCGGTGTACCTGTGGGTGGGCGTCGGCGCAGCTCGGCAACTTCCTCTTGAAGAGCGTTGAATTTCTCTTCCACCCCCGTGATTGGGCGTTGGCGCAGTTCGGCAACTTCCTCTTGCAGGGCTTTGACTCTCTCATCCACCCCGGTCGGCGGGCGTCGGCGCAGCTTGGCGACTTCCTCTTGTAGGGCTTTGAATCTATCTTCCATCCCTGTCGGCGGGTGTCGGCGCAGCTCAGCAAATTCCTTTTGTAGAGCGTTGAATCTCTCTTCCACCCCCGTCAGCGGGCGTCGGCGTAGCTCGGCAACTTCTTCTTTTAAGGCGTCGAACTTCTTTTCCACTGCCGTGACTTCCTCACGCAGACCCAGTTCTAATTTCTTCAGGTCCTGTGCTAACTTATTCTGCCCGTCTTCCATCTTCTTCTGGCCGTCCTCTATCTTCTTGGTTAAATTCTTCTGGCCACCTTCTAATTTAGCAGTTAGGTCCTCGGCCAACTTCTGCTGGCCGTCCTCCATCTTCTTCTGGCCGTCCTCCGTCTTCTCCAGGTCCTCCGCTAACTTATTTTGACCGTCTTCCATCTTCTTCTGGCCGTCTTCTAATTTGGCAGTTAGGTGCTTGGTTAAATTCTTCTGGCCGTCCTCCATCTTCTTCTGGCCGTCTTCTAATTTGGCAGTTAGGTCCTTGGTTAAATTCTTCTGGCCGTCCTCCATCTTGGTTTCCATGCCATTTAACTTTTCTAGCAATGCTGCCAATTGCGCCTCCATTTTAGTTGTTTGTCTTGTAAAGGACATGCACTCACAGGAAAATTAGAGAAAATGACCTGCTCGGGTTTTGAAACCAGGACCGTCAGGTGTTGTGCTTGAGTTCGTAATCCGGCTTCTGACACCAGTTGTTACGTGCCACCCCCCTAGTGGCACTTTTGTTAACTGGATTACGGTGGGTTGAAGCACAACACAGATTGTTTCTTTAAAGAAATAATTAACTTTATTGCGGCCAGAAAATTACACTACTCATCAGCAAATACAAGCAATTGGAACCTTACTCCAGTTTCCTCAAGTCTCTTCCTTGAGCGCTCTTGGCCCTTTCACTTGTCAACAGACCACAGAAGTTAATCCGTCCTAATGAGTACGGTGGCCTTGACAGAGACTACCTGCTCCTCTCACTTATGTACACAGACTACAGTTATTTACGATCACTTGCTGCAGGCTGTTCACAAGCTGGGAGAAACAATGTCACTGGATTTCGTAACTCGCATGGCACTTCGTCACCACACTTCTGTCGCTTGGGAAAACACGCACTAGCTCAGAAACACACACCCACTGAAAGCTCAGTCCCCTCACTTTGAGGCCGCTTATATAGCAGGCTGGTGACTCAATGAATTCTAGAATCGTCCAGGACACACGGCTTCTAGAGATTTCCTTCACTGGCTGGGTCACGAATATTCTGGGCCATCCCTTTGTCCTAGTAGCCCTGTTGCATAAGGCGCACGCAATACACGAGGCAGGGCACAGCCCAGCCCTGGGGCAGTTGTGACTCATGCGGCGAGCGATGACACAAACTCACAGCCGTAACAGTATATTGTTCTTTTCACATGTGCGACTACTAGGGCCCTTCACCTTGAGCTGGCTTTGGACATGACTACGGAGACGTTTCTGATGGCTCTCAGACGATTTGCGGGACGAAGAGGATTTCCAAACACCATTTACTCAGACAACGCTAGAACGTTCCAGGCAGCACACAAAGAAATGACACAACTCAGCCAAGTCCTCACTGACCCACGAACGAGCCTGCACTTCGCCCACAACGGAGTCCAGTGGAAATTTATAGCCCCACGGGCGGCTTGGTGGGGAGACTGGTGGGAAAGAATGGTGGGTACGACTAAAAGATGCCTTAGAAAGGTATTGGGAAAGGCTCTGATTAGTGAGGACACACTCCGAACTCTATTGGTAGAAGTAGATGCCGCCATTAACTCCCGACCCATAATCCAAGATGGCTCGGAGACACTGACTCCGAGTCATTTCCTGACTGGCGCACAGCTGACTACCCTGCCCAACGTCTCCGAACCCACGACCCGAATAGACCTGAGGAAGGAGAGGAGACTTAGAGAGAAAATGCAGGAGGACTTCCTCAAGAGATGGAGGAATGAGTATCTTCTTGATCTGAGAAGCTACCACGAAGTACGCCGCCCAAATGGACAGACGAAGGAGTGCCGAGTAGGAGATATAGTACTACTACAGGATGACATGCGACCTAGACACATGTGGCAGAAGGCGCGAATAACTGAAAGGCGACCAGGCAGGGACAACCAGGTGCGAACCCTCATCCTTCAGATGGCCAACGGGACCAAGATTAGTCGGCCTGTACAGCTGGTCTTCCCTCTCGAGATAGACCAGGGTGGGGAGGATGTGGAGGACTGAGAAGATGCACATCTTTGGCTTATTTCATGTATTTCTTCTTTGTTTATTTCATGTATTTATTCTTCATGTTTGAGGCTCTTTGATATAAGTTAGTGTAATAAAAGATGGCTGCTAAGTAAGACGTCCGTGTTTTCACGATCACTATTTATCCATTATACGAATCCCAGCAGGCTATAAGCTCAGAGGCCCCAGCTTGACCAGCAAGTTTCAGTCAACTGCATTGTAAACAACAGGCCATACATCCCAAGTGAAGTGATTTTCGCACGCACAAACATTAGAACATTGCAAAATAAGTTTTTGATCACAAGAACCTAGCATGAACACTACCAATGGTGTTACGTTTTACTGATGCGCACTTAAAGTGCTCTATATTTTAATGTGTTTTTTTTTCTCATGTGTATTAGTCGTTTTAAGTGTTTCTTAGGGTAGACGAGACCGGGGTATTGGCGAATAATGGGGTAACGCTGAACAGGGTGTTTCATGGGCAACGGTTGGCATAACGGTGCCTTAAATTGGTGCTGCTGTCTAGCGCAAGTCCTTCTAACTCCACAGCATCTGCACACTCCAGTTGATGGCAACAGGCCGTCGTAAGTTAGATGGGATTGGCTAAACCTTATTTTGGGCCTGGTTTTTTATTACGCTCCGGTTATGCAACTTTGGAAACGTAATAGCACGAACGGACGATGTGTGTTGGTAGACCTAGCGCCCTGTTTTTTATGTCTTAAATGTGATTGGCTTACACTGATACTAACAGGATTACAACCGTATTATGTTTTAGACTTAGATTAAACTCCTTAAAAACAAAATCTATTGTTATGAATTTCAGAAGTTGATCGCATATAATCATAAACATCATTACAGTGTCTCATATAATTGCAAAGATTCAGTTATATGTAAAGAATTGCACCTGTTTATATTAATACTATGATGGCAACCAGTGGCGGCTGGTGACACTGTTGCAGCGTTGCACAACTCCCAATAATTTTACACCTAATTCGTAGTTTCTTTTCCTTTAATGTTTTAGTTTTATAAATCTAATGCACTCAAAAATGTGTTAAAATCATCTATATTTTGATATTATTTATCATAATGCTTTACACTGTACCTATAAAAGCTGCCGCCTTCAAATCAAACTCCAGGGGGTTAGCTCTCTTGTGGCGACTCCCAAGCAGACAGCGCGGCGTACAGGACGAGGCTGGACGAGGCCAAGCTTGTGCATAGCATGCCGACCAGCATGGGTAGCAGGGAGTTGCAGACGAGCTGCCAGCCTCCTGGCAACACTCAGTTCCAAATGGCCCCGTTAGACTGCACCACTCTTTGGAAATGACAACACCCTCGATTTCTCTTACCCCGCGAAGGGTAGTTTAGTTAGTTATTTAGTTAGTTAGTTAGTTAGTTATTGTTGTTTTAAGGGGCGGAACTACGAGGTCATCTGCCCCTGAAGGGTATTTTCTTTCCCACACCACTAGGGAATGCTACACCACCCACAACGGTACAAATATCGGAATTTCATAGGGAGACAATAGTTGGTTCACACCCAATTATTTTTAGATGTTTTCTCATCATAACTTCATTTAATATTTTTGTCAATTGTTCTGTGAAGCGAGCCTAAGAACGCCACCATGCTATAAGTACAGTAGATAATTGGCTGAACTATTTTGCGACGTATTGTTGGTGTACTGTAGCGGTTTATGTTTGCTTTTACCACTCTTGTCCTTGCGGGTTTTGAGTTGCGATTAGTTCTGTATTTAGTTGATTTGAGTATTTTGGTTCCAGGCAGATACTTAACTGTACATTATTATTATTATTATTATTATTATTATTATTATTATTATTATTATTATAATTGTTTGGTTGATTGTGAGTAGACCTATGCATTCACTACGAAATTTCTTGGCTAGCAAAATTCAGTGTTTTGTCAGTTTGCCTTTCGCGCCACTTTCCGATGTAGCACCCAGATTTATCATCTGTGCATCTTGTAAGTTACCGTAGTATTTTATTTTAACGGAATGTTTAGTTTGAAACATTAATTGTATTGTGGAGTGTGAGTGAAAATGAATAGAGTAAGTAATTTACTAGTCAGACAGTTTTTCCAGCTCCCTAATGACGATAAACTTACAGTAAAAACACTCGGTACACCATTACCGGATAAGTATTGTCCAAAATTTAAGTATACGAGGGCGTTTAAAGGAGATATTTAAGGCTATAATAATTGGTTATGTGAATGCGATATTAAAAACGCTTTATTCTGTTTTACATGTTTGTTGGTGGAGAATTCGCGTGTACCAAAATAGGAGTTACGGAAAATAATCCCTAAAATATAGAAACATGAATCTTCAGCTGAGCGGCTTCGGTGCCGTAGTTGGTAGCATGCTGAGCCTCTATGCCCAAGATCGCGGGTTCAAACCCGGCCGAAGTCATCGGATTTTTTAAGAGCGTTAAAATCCCTCAGTTTGCATTCCTTCGGAGGGGAAGTAAAGCCGGCGGTCCCATGTCATAGATTTATGGCATGTTAAAGAACCTTCCACTTATTACACCTGTGTGAAGCTAAATTATAGGTAAAAAATTTGAACAACGCTCTTAGGATCCAACGTTCGTCGCCAGGAGCCGACTGCGGTGGCGTGTAGTAACCAAGTTCTGAACTAGTAGTCGTTTACGGTGGCCTTTGGCGGCAAAAGTAGGAACTGCTTGAAATTCAATGTCTGCAGTCTTCACTTGAATTAAAAACAGATAACACTCACTAATACAGCCATCACAATTAACACCGGTTATCAGACAGTTTCTCCACACACCCAAAGTACAGGGGGCTACATGACTGCGTTGTCGCAGCTCCTAAACTGAGGAACCAACCAATCTTCAGCTGTTTGAAATTGACACTTTTTGGAACTGTTAACGAAGCTGCACAATTGGACAGTGCCTATAGAAGGTAAATTGCGGAATATAACGAAGATGTTAGGCACAATAGGTATGTGTTAAATATTGTAATAAACTCTATTCGTTTCTGTGGCTCTTTCGGACTGGCCTTGCGTGATTATGATGAAAGTGTAACATCCACAAATCCAGGTGGATTGAGAGAACTAATTAATTTTACCGCTGAGTTGGATGCTGTGTTAAATGTCATTTGGTAAGGGCAACTGTTTTCAAAGGAACGTCCAAAACCATTCAAAATTATTTTTTACTGATTATGTTGGAGGTTTGCCAAGAAGAAGAATCAAAGCAAATAAAGGAATCGGAAATTTTTGCCATTATAGCAGATGAAACTAGTGATATTTCAAACATATTTCAGATGGCTGTTGTGTACCGATACGTAGTAAGAGGCAAACAAAACATGATGCACACACATTAGCAGTGTGTTTACTGGATGAATTAAAGAAAGCAGAAATTGAACGAAATTCCGCAAAAATGAATTGCGCCGACGCATGACAGAGCGCACTTCATGGCTGGTTCCTCTGATGGGGTTCAAGCTATAGTAAAAAAAAAAGACTGATTGTCAGTCTGAAAGACTAGACTTTATATCATTTTAAATGCTACAAATGCTACACATGCTGCGTGAACTCAAAGTCCGTTATCAAGTGCAAACCAAGGTCAAGTGAGGTAGCTGGCTAGATGACGTCACGCTCACCGGAGCGCGCGGGGAAAGGAGGAAGCTCAAGCAGTATTATGACGTCACACACCTCAGTGCATGCTCGGTACATTTCGTCCCGTCACCGTAACGTGACGCCAGACCCCAGCGTAACTACAAAGTCGACAAGATCATTTAAAATGATAAAAATCCTATCCTTATGCAGAATATGTGCCCGTCTTTGTTAGTAATAACATTTTTCGTTAACGTACAAACTTTTCGGTTGCCATGTTTTTATGTTGAGAATGTTCATTATCCCGGAGATTGAGACCCAACCTTAGACAACCTGCTGTGTTTAAAATTCTTCCCATGAACTCAGGCATAGGGCTTAAATACATAAATCTGATTTTTTTATGAATTCCTATAGGAAGAAGCCCAAAAGAGCCATTAAAATGTGTCTATTTGTCGAACGTACAGTTATTTTGGAAAACCCATGTATTTCAGATTTTATAGAACTGTAGTTTATCTAACGTTAATTCATTTTTGTTACATGTGTAAACTTCCCATATAAAATTGCGACATAAGAAATTTTGGTGCAACACCCAGCTTTACTAACCACCGGCCGCCACTGATGGCAACCCTTGCTGCCGATTATCATTTCGATTTTTACAAGATGGCAGACTACGGCAGGTTGTTTTATTTAAAGATATTTGTAAATGGTGTGGATGTTTTAATAATGTTGATTCGTGAGCAAAAGAAAAGATGGAGGAAAATATGAGCAATTATGTCATTTGTAATGAAATGTACATGCTGTTTAGTGATGAACTGTGGCGTGTCAGTCATGTGGAAGATTAACATAACCTAAACCCTCATATCTGGAACGCCGCCAGTTGTAGTTTTAAAATGCTCTCGATCCAATTTTCTGGAGTGTGTTATACCAATAATATAATTCTGCAGGTCTCATTCTATCATGTAAGTTTGTATAGTGCTTATTTGAGCAGTACTACATGGCTGGCATTTGTGTGTGGCAAAGGTTCACTGTAGGGGCAGATGACCTCGTAGTTCCGCCCCCTTAAAACAACAATAACTTACTAACTAAAGGTTCACTGTGAGAGAGAATGAGAACCTGTAGGCCTAAACCATTCACCTGTCCTCTTTGCTTCCTAAGGAATTAACCTGTGTGATTCTAACTAATAATGCTAGTAAACCCTTATCTGTAGGCCTACTGTCTTTGCTTTCATCCTGTTTAGTCCGAAGAGGACATTATTTCACTTGCATCCTGAGCTGGCTATCACTTCTGCCTCTGGGTTGAAGGGCACTTGCAACAATGTGTATGCTAGTCAGCGGTGAGGCATATGGAACACTTCCATGGAGTGATGAATCTTTCAGGTTCAGTAACAGTCTGTTTTCCTAGAGTTTTCAACTCTAATAATAAAGATTATATCGGAGACATATTCGTTAAGAGTGGAGTTTACCTGAACCGAAGTAAACAATTCTTAAACTACTGAAATTAGCCAAGATACCTGTAGTAGTGGTATCTGGAGATGATAGGCCTTTAGTAATAGATGTTTACTCCTCCGCTGTCTGTAACTCACCCAGCCATGCCAAATAGGATCACGACCTATAGAGATGAAATTCCAGCTGACTCCGCCATTTTTAGCATCGTGTACAGTGTTGCCAACCCCACGCATTAGGTACTATATCGCATCCATCTGACCAATGGTTTTCGCCTAGACCAATAATTGTCAGGTAAGTAAGATACTCACCCCTGGTTTTTGTCACGCACAGTGGGGGTAGTCATGCATCAATAATCTTTATCCAAGTCCATGGTTGTGCCGATTATTTCTTTTTTCACATAATTACAAAGTTATGTGTGTTGTGTGACATGTTAGCAACGCAATATGACGTCGATTTTTTGGCCACAAACATCTGCCGTCGGCGAACGAGCTCCAAATAAAAACCTTCTTGACTGTATATTAGTGATATTTGACAGTATATTTAGTATGAAGCAGTGATATTTGACAGTATTTTCAATTCTTAATGACTCCCAGAAAGTAAGTGAATGGTATATGCTCAATAATCTACCACGTTCTCGTTTGGTTCCGGTTCTGGTAAACTCCACAATTAATGACATATTCTTAGAGCCGATGACAGTCTTTAGAAACGTTTAAAAATCTGTTTTTCTTTCAATTTCTGATACCATTCAGTTGGAATGACATCCTGCAGCGCAGCCATGCTCGTTAAGTCATACACTGTGGTCGTGATAGGCACCTGCAGTAAGTCGAGAAATCAACGGTTTATCCTGGCATTGATAGAGGCTATCATAAATGTGAAATTTCGACACTCCCTTGAGACAAATGCTGGGATTGTACCGTACCTTATTTCAAATCCTGGGGCACTATTTCATCCTTGTCCCAAATACATTTACACATACTACTACACTCATCACAGAAAAGTGATACACACGAGTTCCTCGGGCTGATGAACACTATGTCCCAGGCTATTGAAATGAGAAATACATGTTGGTATGATCAAACTTTGATGCTTACATATTGAGGCCAATTGTTTGAATGCCTACTTGGATGTTATTTTATTATCGAATTATATTTTTCTCCAGCCGTTAAATATTCACGTTGATATGTTACATAATACAATAGTTGTAACTTACTATGGATCCATATTTCTAGACATTTATGTCATAGATACCTCAGCTTGTAACTGCATAACTAATGTGTCACCCAGATAAGAAACTAGGATGGCTGGCATACAGTATTCCTGAAAATGTTCATGTCAAGGTTGTCAAAACAACATAAATGCCTACTATTGGGAGCATTGAAATAACTGTTTCAGAACAAATCATCAGTGAGCTGTTTTAACTTGGATGGACATTGGTGTCTGCTGCAAAACCATGTTATCAAGTATTGTTGTTGTTGCTGCTTGAATGTTGCCACTATTAGCCATATCAACTTGTGTACAGATGCCAGCATTCAGCTGTGCACTTGACCTTGAGAGGTAGGAGGTAGGTGTAGAGTGGTGCAGGAAGCAAGCCGAATACTTCTCTATCTGAGAACATCGACGTGTGTGACAGTAGATTGTCACAATCAGAAACAGACACACTCAGTGTGGCAAATGTTTTAAGTTTCAGTAGTATACCGGGAGAGTGGGATGGGGAAGTACAGAGCTACCTTCCCGGTAACTGTATGTATAGGTTGTATGTAGTGGTATATGCATATTTGTAGATGAGACTAGGATTGGGAAGGAGGCAGTCGTGGCCTTAATTTAGGAACCATAATTTGAGTCGATGATTGTGGTGTGAACTAAGCCAAACACGTCTCAATGTTGCATGTTCCAAACAGACTAGAATTAATTATTTGTTTGCAATAAAACCCAGGACCTTTAGGACATGAGTCTCAATATGTAGGCTACTCCTGAGATCACTGAAAGTGACTCATGTTGAAAGGATACCAAACAATTTTGACACATATAAATTTATGAACAAGGGACTAATCACTTACCTTTCAATATACTGTACTTTTGTGCCATACCAATAGGCCTACTGTCAAGGCTTCATAACGTAACAGAATTGTCAGAAATAACGAATTAATTTTTGTCACGTTACTGCTTCCGTACCCAAAACAAATGGTATATGAATAACGTTTTTAGTGCGGCAACGAAATAAGGGGTTATAATTTTCCCTAGTTTGTGCTATTAACGTTATAACCAGCAGAGGAAAAGATTCCGTTATTTTAAAATGCGCTCCCGTTATTAACGTTATAAGTCTAGTAACGGTATGACAGCGATTTTGACCCGCTGCGCGCCATCAATAACGTTATTCAGGCAGAGTGATCGATTCGGTTATTTCAAAATGCAAACCTACTAATAACGTTATAAGCCTAGTAACGGTATACGAGAGTTTTTTACCAGTTATACGCTATCAATAACGATATTCAGGGCAAAAAAATTAATTCCGTTATTTAGAAATGTGAACTCACCAATAACGTTATAAGCTTTGTAACGGTATACGAGAGATTTTAACCTGTTATACGCTATCAATAACGTTATTCAGGGCAGAAAAATTAATTCCGTTATTTAGAAATGTGAACTCACCAATAACGTTATAAGCTTTGTAACGGTATACGAGCGATATTTACGAGCTTTGCGCTGTCAATAACGTTATTCATGGCAGAAAAATAATTCCGTTATTTAGAAATGCGAACCCACCAATAACGTTATAAGTCTAGTAACGGTATACGAGCGAATTTTACCAGCCATACGCTACCAATAACGTTATTCAGGGCAGAAAAATTAATTCAGTTATTTTTAAATGCGAACCCACCAACAACGTTATAAGTCTAATAACGGTATACATGCGATTTTTACCAGCTATGCGCTATCAGTAACATTATTCTAAGCGGAGAAATTGATTCCGTTATTTCAGAAAATAATCTCGTCAATAACGTTATGGAAGTGTCTATTTGCCCGCTTCCCGGACAAGCATGGAAGGTGACCGTGAACTAACGATGCTGGGCCATATGTAATTCCAGGCCAATTATTTATTCAAACATAGGATAATTACTTCTTGAAATATCAATAATAATCAACATAATGATTTCAATCTGAGCGCGTGCCCCATCAGACAGGGCAAGGCACCTTGCTCGTTTCGATCGCGGTCATATTGTAGCCTACGTTAGAAACATGTTTCCTAAAATCAATACGATGGATCCCATTGATTCGAAATATTTCATGTTGCTTCATATAGGGGTTTGGAATATAGCCTATTGTTCATCAGTCCCATGTAGTTGAAGTCTGATAAATTTTGTTATTAGCCTACTTTTCACATTTTGCAAAAATGAGGAAAAAGTAGACTTATGAGATCGATCCGGGAAAATGTGTGTCTGTCTGTCTGTCTGTCTGTCCTTCTGTCTGTCTGTCTGGCTGTGTGTGTGTGTCCCCCTATCAACTCCTAAACGGCTGCAGCAATCAAAACCAAATTTAGTATGAGTAAAAATGTGCACCGGAATAGCTCACGTCCATATTTGAAAATGATGTCAGTGCTACCAACTGCTGAAAAAACGCACTAGAAATTTGAGCTCCATGTTGGATATCCTGCAAGGTATGCATGGGAGCTATTCTAAAATTGGCACACATGTAGATAATACTATTTCAGTTTAATTTCCAGGAGGCCAACCATGACAGTGTTGCCAAAATAATTTTAAGCCTTCTGATAGGTCCAATGTTTAAATGTATATAACTTCTACACTATCAATTGGATTTCAACCAAATTTTGTATGTAATATCTGTACACAAACAGATATGACTGAGCGTATTCTTAAGAGCCACCAGGGCTGCAAACTGTTAATAATTGCTCTCTCTATTTTTTTTATCGAAATACCAGTATATCAGAAAGTATGCAAGCCAACAGCTTTAAACTATGCACACGAATATTCTGACATTTTAGATTAATTTGGAGTAACTTATATACGTCAGTTCTACCAACGTGATTATAAGCCTGCTGATAGTACCAATTTTTAAATACATGTAACTTCTATACTATCAGTTGGATTTCAACCAAATTTCGTATGTGATATGTGTACCATAACAGATATGACTATAAGTATTGTTAAGAGCAATCAGGGCTGCCAACTGTTAATAAATGCTGTCTATATTCTTTTTACCCTAATATCAATATATCAGAAAGTATGCAAGCCAACAACTCTATACTTTGCACACGTATAGCACCTGACATTGTAGATTAATTTGGAGTAATTAATACAAGGCAGTGCTGCCAACATGATTCTATGCCTGCTGATATGTCCAATTTTAAAATACATGTAACTTCTATTCTAAGAAATGGATTTCATCCAAAATTGGCACAACAAGATATCATAATAATTCAGATTATTTCTGACCAGCACACGCATGGTATTGTTGGCAACATGCCTTTACGCGTGCTGATAGATCCAGTGTCTAACTGCATGTAACGTCCATTGGACTTCAACCAAATTTTGTATTCTGTACCTTAAGAGGAGGAACTAAGAATATATTCAGTCACCAGGGCTGCCAACTGTAGTGCTCTATTAGGCTACATTATACCAGGTATATTTTGAACTAATTAGATATTTCGATATTACCAACTTAATTTCGTCATTATTCTAGATAGGTTCATATACTGTATAATAATCATTGGCATGAAAAGTAGGCTGTATAGTTCTTCACGGAACTTCTTTGTTTTTGGAGTTGGCAATGGCCTTGACATAGGAACTATCCACGCATTTTCCTGAAGTGGAAGTGGGAAACCCCAGAAAAAACACTCTAAGATAGCTAAGATGGGAATCGAACTCAACTTCTCGCAGTGTTGCCATATAAGGCAGAGTGTATCCTACACACCAAACTTTCACTCCTTTGTGACCAATAAGAGTATTTCTTTCCTAAATGAAACCTCCCGTTCTTGCTTTTCGTTTACTTGGTATCCTATTTTCATTTAGTAGTGATAGAAGCCATTTTTCAGTGATGGTTATTTCTAATGAAGAAAGCTATTCAGTCGGTCAACACGAAATTCGCGTAGACCGAATGAAAGCTTTCTTTATTATTTTCATTTATGAAACAAGATGTTCAGTAAAGAACATATAGCCTACTTTCTCCTAAATGCATGGGTATTGTTATAACTCTTTGTCCTTTTCAAGGAGTATGATTGAATTTTGGTTGTAGTAGCTTGTTGAAATACAACGTGCTTTAGGGATATTAAACATGAATATGAGGTGCCCTTTGCTAGTGCTACCTCTGTACCAAATTTCGTTCAATTCAGTTTAACCGAGTTTGAATTGATAAGGGGAATCGATTTGCACACATACTTGGCCACCATCTGCAAACTATTGGGCTGATGTTCTTGCAGTTTGGTCACAATATGTTTCCCACATAAAGATATAGTGTTGCAAAATTTGGTAGAGACTAGATTATTAGGTTGGTCGTAATTACATTTTAGCTTTTAACATTTGGGTGGCCGCGATTACGTTTCCGTCAAGATAGCGGTGATATAAAACATGACACTGAGGTGCCCTTTGCTAGTGCTACCTCTGTACCAAATTTCGTTCAATCGGTTCCACCGTGTTCGAATTAAAAGGGGGAATCAATTTTGACATAAAGATGGCCGCCATCCGCAAACTATTAGGCTAATGACCTATTAGATTGGTCAAAGGATGCTCCCTCCATAAAGGTATGTTGTTGCAAAGTTTGGTAGAGATCGTATGGTTATGTTAGTCGTAATTTGATTTAAGCTTTAAACATTTGTGTGGCCGCCATCACGTTTCTGTCAATATGGCGGCGATATTAATCATGACACTGAGATGCCCTTTGCTAGTGCTATCTCTGTACCAAATTTCGTTCCATTCGGTTTCACCGTGTTTGAATTAATAGGGGGAATCGATTCTGACACAAATATGGCCGCCATCCGCAAACTATTAGGCGAATGACCTATTAGATTGGTCAAAGGATGCTCCCTCCATAAAGGTATGTAGTTGCAAAATTTGGTAGAGGTCGGATGATTAGGTTAATCGTAATTTGATTTAAGCTTTGAACATTCGTGTGGCCGCCATTACGTTTCAGTCAAGATGGTGGCGATATAAAACATGACACTGAGGTGCCCTTTGCTAGTGCTACCTCTGTACCAAATTTCGTTCCATTCGGTTCCACCGTGTTCGAATTAATCGGGGTAATCAATTTTGACATAAAGATGGCCGCCATCCGCAAACTATTAGGCGAATGACCTATTAGATTGGTCAAAGGATGCTCTCTACATAAAGGTATGCAGTTGCAAAATTTGGTAGAGATAGGATGATTAGGTTAATCGTAATTTGATTTAAGCTTTGAACATTCGTGTGGCCGCCATAACGTTTCCGTCAAGATGACAGCGATATGAAACATGACGCTGTGGTGCCTTTTGTTAGTACTACCTCTTTACCAACTTTCCTTCCATTCGGTTGCACCGTGTTCGAATTAATAGGGGGAATCGATTTTCACACAAAGATGGCCGCCATCCGCAAACTGTTACGCTGATGACCTATTGGTTTGGTCAAACGATGCTCCCCCCATAAAGGTATGTTGTTGCAAAATTTGGTAGAGATCGGATGATTAGGTTAGTCGTAATTTGATTTAAGCTTTGAACATTTGTGTGGCCGCAATTACGGTTCCGTCAAGATGGCGGCGATATAAACCATGACACTGAGGTGTCTTTTGCTAGTGCTACCTTTGTACCAAATTTCGTTCAATTCGCATTCACCGTGTTCGAATTGATAGGGGGGACAGACATTCAGAGTACACACACTCACACACACACAGACACACACACACACACACACACAGACTCACACACACACATAAACACACACAAGCAGACACACTTTTTTCGCCCTGTGTTGATCTCATAAGTCTACTTTCATTTTTTGCAAAAATCGAAAGTAGGCTAAAAATAGCCTTATGACATCACATTTAGTCCGTGTGTGTGCGTATGTGTGTGTGTCCCCTAATAAAATATAAACGGCTGGAGCGATTTCAATGAAACTCGGTAAAGTCATAGTACTATTTTGTCCGACCCCGACCGTGATCTTCAAATTTTATTACAGTTCACCAATCCAACATGGCGACTGTGCGAAACATTTCACTGGCATTCCATATCTCCGAAACTATTACAGATATCACCCTGCCATTTTGTACGGTGATAAAATGAACTAATAGTTGGGGCTCTCAAACTTCCTGTTAAGTAAAAAACGAACATTGGGGCCAAGCGAATTTGATACATTAAAATAGATCTTTTTTTTTCGCGATTAAACCATTCGAGCGCCGTCAAATGGTATAGCAAATGTTATACACCTTGTAATGCACTGATATCTTATTCAGCTCAATTGTTTACATAACCGCAAGATGGTGCCTGTGTGAAATTTAAAAATTAAGTTTTAATTTCTTGTGTCCTAATCATGCGATCGTAGCCAACGTTTGAACAATGAACCTACCGTACGCAATAATCGTCATCTAATAGTACATAGCTCAATGGTCTACACATATTTAGAAATATTTAGACGATTCTCAGTGTCAACTAATCAATGACAGCAATCAAACTGAATTGTTTTCATAACCACAAGATGGCGCCTGTGCGAAATTTTAAAATCTCGTATTTAGCCTATTTCCATTTATGAAAAAATAGGCTTATGCGATCACCTTTTGTCCGTGTGTGTGCACCAGGGCCGTCCAATGGGCAAGGTGAAGCAGTGCTAGCAGGTGAAGCGCAGCCCTATTCTGCCTATTTCTGAGCAGTGCAGCACGACATCACACTAGCACTGCAGCGCTTAGTCGCACAAGCACTGTCCATTTGACGGGGTGCTGCAGTACGTTTAGTACTGAGCGTAGAGCCTGGACACTAGGCGCACTGGAGCCAACATTTTGTCATATGCTTGTGGTCTGCCGTGCTCATAACGTATTTTGTGCCTGGGGAGCACAAACATACCATAGTGGGAAAGTCACACCTTAAAGAAACACACCGAAGACGTATAAAACATGATATTTGGACGTACATGAACCAGATCTGCAACAAAGATACAAGAAGGTGCATAATTTTAAGCCTATTTTCATTTATGAAAAAATAAGCTTATGAGATCACCTTTTGTCAGTGTGTCTGTCTCTGTGTGCGCGTGTGTGTGTGATATGGTGTGTGCCCCCCCCCCCCCTAATAACTTATAAACCGCTGGAGCGATTGCAATGAAACTCGGTAAGTTCATAGCACTATTCCACACCACCCCGACCGTGCCCTTCAAATTTTGTTACATCATACCAATCCAAGATGGCGGCTGTGCGAAATATTTCACCAGCATTCGATATCTACGAAACTATTACCGATAGCACCCTGGAATATTTCACGGTGATAAAGGGAACTACTAGAAGTTCACCAATGTGATTTTTGAAAGCCTGATAACTACAGAACCAACATGGCGGCCAAGCAAAGTTGCGACTTTTAAATAGACGTTTCTCACGATTTAACCAACCAAACGCAATGCAACTTGGTACAGTATATGTTTATACACATTGTAATGTACCGACATCTAACTTCATTCAATTGTTTACATAACCTCAAGAAGGCGGCTGTGCGAAATATTTCACCGGCATTCTATATCTCTGAAACTATTAGCGATATCACCTTGAAATTTTGTACGGAGATAAAGAGCACTACTGGAATTTCATCTATAAGACTTTCAAAAACCGGTTAACTAAAAAACAAATATGGTAGCCAAGCGAATTTGAAAATTTTAAATAGACCTTTCTCGCGATTTAATGATCCAAACGCAATGAAACTTGGTAAAGGAAATGTTTATACACATTGAAATGCACTGGTATCTATATTAGTTCAATTGTTTACATAACCTCAAGATGGCGAATGTGCGAATTTTAAAATTAAGTTTTTATTTCTTGTGTCGTAATCATGCGATCGAAGTGAGAGTTTGTGTAATGAACCCTTGCAATAATTTTCCTTTAATGGTACGTGACTCTATGGCCTGTACATATAACAATCCAACATGGCGAACATCCGAAATATTTAGATGGATCTCAATATCTACGAATCTATTACAGCAATCAAACTAAATTTTTTAATCTTCATTGGGGCTATGAACATAAGTTCACCTATAGGACTTTCAATAACCTGGTGATCACAAATCCAACATGGCAGGGCGCGAAGTATAAATATTCACATGGTCGTTTCTCGCAATTTAACCATCCGAGTGCAGTGACACTTGGTACAGTAAATCCTTCTACAAATGTTAATCCACTGGCATATAATTTTTTCATTTCTTTCCATAACCACAAGATGGCAGCTGTGCGAAATTTTAAAATCTCGTTTTTACTTCTTGTGTCCTAATCATGCGATTGAAGTTTGAATACCACATGTACACAATACACTTCACGTAACAGTACATAACTCTATGACCTACAGATATAAAATCCAACATGGCGACCATGCGCAATATTTAGTCGGTTCTCAATATCTGCGAATCTATTACAGCAATCAAACTGAACTTTTGTATGTTGATAGAGGCAATTAACATAAGTAGGATATATGAAAATAGGCTTTATAATTCTTCACGGAACTACTTGTTGGGTTAGTTATTGTTGTTTTAAGGGGCGGAACTACGAGGTCATCTGCCCCTACTTTTTGGGTGATGTAGCAGGTGCAGCGAGATATAATAATCCTAAAAATGGAATCAAGCATATTGGTAATTATGCATGCGACAGTAACAGGGCCGGTATGGAATCAGGAGTGTTAAAATATATTTTTAAAATTTGTTGACATAATGTCACAAACCAGCCGACGTAGCTACACACGCTAACGTGCATGGTCAGACTACACCGAACTCGAAATACCACACACAACCATTTCATACCTTGCCTCATTAATTTCATTTGTCATTAAATCCTCTCATTAGATTGACGTCATGAAGGGCATCTATCCGTAATATCATTCCCACAAGGAAACTGTCTCAGCATATCCCCTTCCTCATAGCCACCTAAATAACTACGGGTAGAACAAAAAAACTACATTAGGACTATAAAGCTATAGTCTACAGTATTTCAATAACATGATTCTGAATTCACCACCTGATTAGATTGGTGCTGTTCAGGGATATGTGAATTCGAGAAACGTGCGTTAGTAAATTTATCAGGTTTTTAAACTGAACAATATTCCGTCGCAATCTGAGGTAATTTATATCTTTTATTCGTATTTTCATCATCGCCTGAAACAATAACTCATGGAATTTACCTACACATAAGATATACGGCAACATAAGCAAGTTGACATGAAATCCTTCTAACTTTTGAAGTTTTAGGACAATTTTCATTATTTCAACAGTATGGAGACCAAGAGTGCTCTTCATTGTAAAACAATTTTGCTCTGAAAATTACAAAATCTGTTGTCTGTCTTTCTACCAGCTTGTTGGTATTTCTTTCGGTTGTTTGTTGGTTTTTGGAACTATTCGGCTCTTTGGTTATGGTATGCGAACCATCTCTCTAACTTACCAGGGGCAATGTAATGCCAAAAATACGAAGAAAGGTGTACTATTATAGTTCGTGCTGAAATTACATGGCATCGTGCAATAGATTGCGCTGACGATGAAAGAGATCACCTTGTGGTGTAGCGGCTAACATTCTTGGCTTTCGCCCCGGTGGTCCGAGTTTGATTCCCTGGCCTGCCAAGAAATTCAATTTCGGTTTGAGGTACTGAAATGGTATCGATGATACCTAAGTCATCAAAGGGGTGTTCATTTTGAGGACTTGCTCCAGGTCAGTGAGCACAAGTTTTCCTTTTTTTTTTCTACATTCTTATTCTGCAATTCGAACATTCATATGGGAACTCGGAGAGAAACTCACCTCGTAGAGTTGTTAGAATAGCTTCCGTAAAATATTCTCAAAGGCCAATGCTACAAGTAGCCGTCGTGAGTTAATCCAATTGCATATTTATATGTAATCCACACATCGTAGCTAATTTCGCAATTTTCAGTGAATGAACATCCAAAGTATAGTAATCATCATGTAGGGACACCGTGCCACATGTATACAGAGAGTGCAAGAATTGCTTGAAGGCAAGATGACATGGTGCGCAATTTGTGTTTGTACAACGAATGAGGTTTTCATTACGGTGATGATGATGAAGATTGTGGTAACGATGTAGACGGTGATTTACTAGTTAGGAACCAAAGGAATACTTGAGAATTAAGCCTGAAGCGGATGTATGGAAAAAACAAAATGAACTTGCTGGTTGATTGCGAAAGTGTCTAATCACCATATTTTATGGAGAACAACTTATCCAGAAGTACACATGAAAGGGAGTAGTCAAGCACAAATAGGTGGAGGCAAAGGTTGCTCTTGTGTGAGACTGTATGCTGCAACCACTGTGGAGTGTCTGATAACCAAGCTCCGTTCAAACACAAAAATTAAGAAGGGAATCACCGACATAGATCTAAGATGCATCTGTAACATTTCAGAAATGTTACGCGATCCATGTTTTCGTGTCTTCCTCGTGTTAGAAGCAAAAGTACAATAGAATAATAATTGTTATTGGCCGTAAGAAGGATACAAGATATATGCTGGACCCCACCATCAGATGTGAAGTAACCATCGGCATAACAAGACAGGTCGTTTAGAGCTAACGATAGGCTTCAAAGAGAATTGATAGCTTGTGGTACGTTTCGAATAAGGGAAAGAAACAACATCAACATTTTTAGCCTACTTTTCACATTTTGAAAAAATTAGGAAAAAGTAGACTTATGAGATCGATCCGGGAAAATGTGTGTCTGTCTGTCTGTCTGCCTGTCTGTCTGTGTGTGTGTGTCCCACTATCACCTCCTAAACGGCTGCAGCAATCAAAACAAAATTTAGTATGAGTAAAGATGTGCACCGGAATATCTCACGTCCATATTTGAAAATGATGTCAGTGCTACCAACTGCTGAAAAAACGCACTAGAAATTTGAGCTCCATGTTGGATATCTTGCAAGGTATGCATGGGAGCTATTCCAAAATTGGCACACATGTAGATAAGACTATTTCAGTTTAATTTCCAGGAGTCCAACCATGACAGTGTTGCCAAAATAATTTTAAGCCTTCTGATAGGTCCAATGTTTAAATGCATATAACTTCTACACTGTCAATTGGATTTCAACCAAATTTTGTACGTAATATCTGTACATAAACAGATATGACTGCGCGTATTCTTAAGAGCCACCAGGGCTGCCAACTGTTAATAATTGCTCTCTCTATTTATTTTATCCAAATACCAATATATCAGAAAGTATGCAAGCCAACAGCTTTAAACTATGCACACGTATATTCTGACATTTTAGATTAATTTGGAGTAACTTATATACGTCAGTTCTACTAATAATTATAATCCTGCAGATAGTACCAATTTTTAAATACATGTAACTTCTATACTATCAGTTGGATTTCAACCAAGTTTCGTATGTGCTATGTGTACCATAACAGATATGACTATAAGTATTGTTAAGAGCAATCAGGGCTGCCAACTGTTAATAAATGCTGTCTATATTTTTTTACCCTAATATCAATATATCAGAAAGTATGCAAGCCAACAGCTCTATACTTTGTACACGTATAGCACCTGACATTCTAGATTAATTTGGAGTAATTAATACAAGGCAGTGCTGCCAACATGATTCTATGCCTGATGATATGTCCAATTTTAAAATACATGTAACTTCTATACTAACAAATGGATTTCATCCAAAATTGGCACAACAAGATATCATAATATTTCAGATTATTTCTGACCAGCACACGCATGACATTGTTGGCAACATGCTTTTTTTTAGCGTATGGCTTTTTTTTAGTGCCGGGAGTGTCCGAGGACATGTTTGGCTCGCCAGTTTTGTAGCTGCTTCGAGACGGACACCCAATGGGTGAGCTACAAGTACCGTTGGGGAGGAAAGTGGGAATGAAAGGTCGAGGAGTTGGAAGGTAGCGGCTGTGGCCTATAGTTAGGGACCAACCCCGGCATTTGCCTGGAAGGAAGATGGGAAACCACAGAAGACCATCTTCAAGGTTGCCGGCGGGGGGATTCGAACCTCCTCGCCTCCCGGATGTGAGCGACTGCCAGCAGTCATGCCGTAACGACCTCGGCTAACTCACCCGGTGGCAACATGCTTTTACGCGTGCTGATAGATCCAGTGTCTAACTGCATGTAACGTCCATTGGACTTCAACCAAATTTTGTATTCTGTACCTTAAGAAATGGAACTAAGAATATATTCAGTCACCAGAGCTGCCAACTGTAGTGCTCTATTAGGCTACATTATACCAGGTATATTTTGAACTACTTAGATATTTCGATATTACCAACTTAATTTCGTCATTATTCTATATAGGTTCATATTCTGTAGAATAATCATTGGCATGAAAAGTAGGCTGTATAGTTCTTCACGGAACTTCTTGTTTAATAACTTATCGTGTTTGGGTATGCCTAACTTAAGTGTAAATGGCATAATTTTGCTATCAAATGAATCCATTCAATAATAGAGAATTGATCTACAATGTACTCGGGAACAGTATGAGACGTAGTCTATTGGTATCCAATAACATTTTATTGCCAATAATAATAGTCTAATAATCATAATAATAATAATAATATGAAGAGAAGAAAAGAACGACTTCGAGAAATCCATCCGCGACAGGCTGGCCACGCGCCCCTGAACTGAGAGTTCCAGCGTAGACAGTGTGCGCCTGGGTCATATGGCCCTAAAAGCACTTGGCTGGCTTGCAGGGTACCACGACATACTATACACAGCTCACTCGCACACGTAGCTAGCGGCAGGCGGGGAGAGTCAAGGACACAGATTACCTACTGACATGACATGACGTCACGCACCTACGCCGGGCCTTGGTGTGCATCCCCACCCCTCCCTCCTCTTCCCACACACCCCACCTAATAAAATCTAAGCGGCTGGAGCGATTTCAATGAAATTCGGTAAGGTCATAGTAGGCCTACTATTTTGGCCGACCCCGATCGTGCCCTTCAAAGCTTATTATGTTTCACCAATTCAACATGGTGGTTGTGCGAAATATCTCACTGGCATTCTATATCTCCGAAACTGTCACCGATATCACCCTGAAATTGTGTACGGTGATAAAAGTCACTTAAGTGACTTTCATAAACCTGTTAACTACAAAACGAACATGGCGGCCAAGTGAATTTGAACATTTAAATAGACTTTTCTGGCGATTTAACCATCCGAACGCAGTGAAATTTGGTACAGCAATTGTTTATATAGACTACATTGTAATGAACTGATATCTGATTTTGTTAAATTGTTTACATACACTCAAGATGGCAGATGTGCAAAATTTTAAAATTATTTTTTTATTTCTTGTGTCCCAATCATGCGATAGAAGTCAACGTTTGAATAATGAACCTACGCAATAATAGTCATCTAATAGTACATAACTCTATGGTCTACATATAGGGTCTTTCATATTAAGTAAGAACGACGAGCGGCGGTTTTGTTATTCGCTACTGCAGCGGGCTTGGCCGAGTTTCTGGCGCCCCACGGCCCCCTGCTGTAGTATTGAAAGCGCGCGCATAGTAAAAACTTGACCTTGCAATAAGCGTGCAGGTGTTGTCAGTCGCCAGCCTGGACCTCAGATGGTAACATGTTCAGACAGTTATCATTGCAACATCGTATTTTTGTATGTAAAACTTATTTTAAGTACGAGTCGGCCCGGTGGGTAAGTTCAGCAATTTCCTGATGAAGTGTCACCTTCACTAGCACAGATCCACGTAATTGTAAATAAGTTTGCCACTAGGCCTACTGACTCAGTGCTCAATAAAGAACATAAAATACAAAATCAGAAACATTACAGTGGCAGAACTCACTCGCGTGAGCCAAAATGTGGTTACCGGATACAATGCCTGTATAACCCAGGAAGGACGACACTTCCAGCATCTTTTATAAGGTAATATTTCATACAGGATTGTACACACGCTTAAAGCAGGCGGCCATGGCGCGCCACAAGCTCGACCAAGGCCACTGCAGCAGCAGGAAAGGGGAGCGAAAGTCAAGTGAGAGAGTGATGACCTTACCCCTTACCTGACGGTATGGGATTCCTGAGCATCTAGTCCGATGTTGCGATTGACTGTGACTGTGATGGCTAGTTCTGAATTATTGTTCAGTTCTGGATATTTCTGAGTGATCCTTTGAAATTTTACCAGTTTGTACTTACGACTTCTAATTTTCCATGTTTTTCCTGTTTTTAGTTCATCGATCCCTTTAATTACTTTTTACTTAGTTTATTTTACCTGCAACACCATTATTTTTAGTGTTCGTTAGGTGTTCTATTTTCGGCAATTTATTTTTGGACAGTATCTCTGGTAGATCATACACATGTACGATGTACATATAGGTACGACTGATGGAGAGCATTAAGGTCATCAAGTGCAGTTAGTTTTACATTTTAGGTGAAAAATGGAGCCACCACCAAAACCGATTCAAGGCAGGACTGGCATGCAAAACGAAATGTATCATCAATTTAAATTAGCGTCGCGAAATTAAATTGTTCGAAGGAATAACATTTCACTCCTGGCGCAAAATAAAATTAGTAACAGAATTTTAATTTCACTGCAGAGGCGAAATAAATTCATTAGTCTTTTAATTTCGCTTCCGGCGCGAAATAAAATGCATTACTGACTTTTAATTTCGCTCCCGGTGCGAAATAAAATTCGTACCAGACTTTAAATTTCGCTCCCAGCGTGAAATAAAATCCGTTACAGACTTTTAATTTCGCTCCCGGCTACAAACAGAATTCTTAACAGACTTTTAACTTTGCTCCTGGCGTGAAATAAAATTCATTCAAGACTTTTCATTTCGCTCTTGGCGTAAAATAAAAACCGTTAGTCTTTTAAATTCGCTTCCGGCGCGAAATAAAAAAATAATACAGACTTTCAATTTCACTCCGGGCACGAAATAAAATTCGTTACAGACTTTCAATTTCGCTCCCGGCTCGAAATAAAATTCATTACAGACTTTTAATTTTGCTCCTGGCCTGAAATAAAATTCGATACAAGACTTTTCATTTCGTTCCTGGCACGAAATGAAAACCGCTACAGTCTCTTAATTTTGCTCCCGGCGCGAAATAAAATTTTTAATGACTGTTAATTTTGCTCCTGGTATGACAAAAATTGCTGGCCCCATGGTGTTGGGGATAGCGTGCCTGCTTCTCACCTGGAGGCCCCGGGTTCGATTCCCGGCTCCGTTAGTGATTTTAGAAACGGACGTGTGGGTTGGAACGGGCTGCACTCAGCCTCGAGAGTAGCTGTCTGAAAGTCACGAAAACCAAGATTAACGGCCGAGGGAACCCGATGCGCTGACCAATATCTGCAGATGCCTGGGCAGCGGTCGCTTGGTAGGCCTAGGCCTTTCATGGGATGTAGTGCCACGGTTTATTTTAATGACACAAAATTCCCAAACAGCATTTAGTTTCGCCCCCGGCGTGAATTTAAAATGCATGGAACATATCATTTCATGTCTGAAATTAAATCTGGTCTGGCATGCGAAACAAAATGGTTGTGGACGCGTTAACATTTTAATTTCGCCATGAGCGTGATATTCGGGTGCGAAATGATATTGATTGTAAGCGCGAAAATTAAAATGGAAGCAAAATGTAATTCTAAGCACAATAACATAGTGAAAGGCGACGCAAAACTAATTGCATTGCGAATCGAAATACTGTACGTGGCACAGGGGTTTGCTTTCGTGCCATGGTCAGTATAAATGCGCTGAGGGTAAGAAGGAAGTAGTAAGGAATGCCAAGCCCCCCCCCCCCCCCCCCGAAATTTCCGGAAGTGTAAGAATAAAAAATGTAGAAATTAGAGGAATGACCCCTCAACCCTGTTGTTCGAGTAACCCGCCTCCGAAACAGAACTCCATATACGCCGCGGTACTACCACAGACGATTTTCTGTTATTTGTAACTCTTCAGTCAGTCAACATTAATTTACCCGATTACTGGGTGGGGTACAACGTATAGAAGATGTAAGTAACACTCCTGAAAAAAATACATGTATTAGATTTAAGATCACTAAAATTGCTGCATTATAATCGTGACCATAAACTAATACATATAATGTTATTTACATATTACTGTATCCTATACATTGTACCCCTCCCAGTTATTGGGCAAATTAGTGTTGACTGACTGAAGAGTTACAACTGACAATTTGTATTGTAATTGGAGTTCGTCACTTATCTTGAATGTCTGTCCTCACAGTACATTCGTCTTCTTGTTCGCTATAGAACAAGTAAAGGTACTTGTTGCCCCATTGCGTTATGAACGTCAGGGAGGGCCAGCCACGAGTCCGAGGTGCAGTCAACGACGATGGTGATGTTGATGCCATAGCACTGACTTTCTCCTCTACTGGAGTGATGACCATTGAATGACTCACGTTGCTGTTGCAGCCCAGCAGTTTGTGCAGGCGGTGTACGGTAAGACTGCTACTGCTGCCAACGTCAGGACTTTGAACATCGCTCCGAACATAATTTCACTCTCGAAACGAATACATTTTAATTTCAACAACGAAATGAAATGTTCCATTCATTTTAAATTCACATCGGAGGGCGAAACTAAATACCGTTTGGGAATTTTATTTCACGCCGGGTGCGAAATTAAAAGTCTGTAACGAATTTTATTTCGCGCAGGGAGCGAAATTAAAAGTCTGCAACCGAGTTTTATTTCGCACCGGGAGCGAAATTAAAAGTCTGTAACGAATTTTATTTCGCACCGGAAGCGATATTATAAGTCTGTATTGAATTATATTTTGCGCCGCGAGTAAAATTAAAAGTCTGTAATGAATTATATTTCGTGGCGGTAGTGAAATTAAAAGACTGCAACGAATTTTATTTCGCACCGGAAGCGAAATTAAAAGTCTGCATCGAATTTTATTTTGCGCCGCGAGTGAAATTAAAAGTCTGTAATGAATTGTATTTCGCGCCCGGAGCGAAATTGAAAGATTGTAACGATTTTTTTTCGCGCCGTGAGTGAAATTTTATTCAATTGTACAATGTAATTTCGCGTTGCTATTAAGTTTCGCGTTGATTTCGCTATGTCATTTCGCTTCGAATTAAGTTTCGCTTCGATTTAATTTCCCGCCGACAATCATTGTCATTTCGCTTCCGGGTATCGCGCTCACGGCGAAATTCAAATATATTCGCCCCCACAGCCATACATTTCGTTTCGCATGCCAGCCCTGATTCAAGGGCATACCACTAAATCCCAGGGGGAATTGCGACTACCATTGACCAAAATATTATGTGTACTCGAGTTTGAAGGTTGTTTGTGAAGTAACCAATAGACCTACATAAAATCCAATAACATCATCATTTTCGTCGTTCTGTTTTACGTTAGTTCATGTTGGTTTGGATTTGTTTAAATATATTTTAATATTTCTTATCGCAGTTGGAACACAAAAAGTGCCCGTTTTTAAGCGTGTTTCAACCATGCGTCACATTTAAGAATTATTATCTCACAAACCCGTCAACACAGATCGAATCCAAATTTTAACACAATATACATTGGAATGTTGTATAACTGGTTCATTAATTTTAAAATTTTGTATGGCCAAGAAACAAAGTTGTTGTCATTTTGGTAAGGTAACTTTTTCTCGGCTCGGGTTGGTTTGAAAATGTAGTTCTTGGTCGCGTTGTATTCCTTATACATCAAAAAGGTATGCTGTATGATTGTGAAATACGTAAATTAATTCACTTATTTTATATCGGTTTGTATTTGTATGGGAAATTAAGACATGGTTCACCGTTGGCCGCTCCTGTAAAAGCTGTACAGCGTTGCCAAGATGGGCTCCATCACGCGTCAAGGCGCGCCTCGCTCGGAAGTAATGGGCTCCATATCAGCAACGCTGTACAGAATATCCCGGAGCGTCTAGCTGGTGAACCATGTCTTAATTCCCCATATAAATACAAACCGATATAAAATAAGTGAATTAATTTACGTATTTCACAGTCATACAACATAACTTTTTGATGTATAAGGATTACAACGCAACCGAGAACTACATTTTACAACGACCCCGAGCCTAGAAATAGTTACCTTACAAATATTGTAACAAAATTCGTTCTTGAACACACAAAATGTTGAAATTAATAAACCTCTTATACAACATTCCAATGTATATAGTGCTAAAATTTGGATTCGATCTGATGACGGGTTTGTGAGATAATAATTATTAAATGTGACGCATGGTTGAAACACGCTTAAAAACGGTCACCTTTTGTGTTTCAACTGCGATAAAAAAAAATATATAAATAAAAAATTCCAAACCTGCATGAACTAACGTAAATTAGAACGGCGAAAATGATTATGTTAGTGGATTTTATATAGGTCTATTGGTTATTTCACAAACAAAATTCAAACTCGAGTGCACATAATATTTTGGTCGACAGTAAGTACTGTACCAAGAAAAGGAAGCCAGGCCCTAAGAAAAACCTCTACACATAGGCCTACATAAGATTTTTTCCCTAGTTTATATTTGAAATTACGCTTGCATTAGAGAATGTGTAAAGTACTGAGCAGTTTTGATTTCACTTTAAATTTATTTGTACAAGTTGGACGACTAAACGTCAGTAGTATAATTCGCTAGACTTTGAATATTGCGTAATCCTGATGACGTCATGGGATGACGTCATGGGTCCTTAGAGCGAGCACGTGGTCCAGGAGCGAGCATGTGCAGTGCACGTGTTAGCGTGGGAAGAGGTTGACCTTTTGGCTTGTTTATGTGATGGTGATAAAAAGTTAATGGGTGTTGACGTCATGTGGTTGTTTATTAGGATGTTAACCGTCATCTGACACTCATGCGAGTGTGAGCATGTGTGCCACTATCAACAATCCACACATGTGGTGTGCAGCTGTTATTGTTTTTGCTTAGGATGCTAACCGTCATTTGACACCCGTGCAAGTTTGACCATGTGCAGCAGTGTGATTGATCTCGTCTGCTGTGTTCGCGTGAGACAGAGTTGACCTTTAACGTCATTGGCTAAGAATGTAATCTTTGACTTCTTTAAGCAATAGTGGAAAAAAAGAAATGTTTGCAGCATATGGTTTCTGGAGTGTGGGTGGGGGTGAAGGATATATAAATGGACGAGTGCATGGAAGAGTTTAACTTCTACTTTTGCGCGAAGAGTGTGTGTGTGAAAGAAATAAAGAAAGTCAACGACGAGGAACAAATTGTGTGATGGAAGCTCTAACGAAGTTCAATAACTTATCATCTTGTACTGAGTATTCTAATAAGAAACTAGCAGAACTAGTCATTGATTTACCATATGTGGTGCAAATTATTCGCCCCGTACAGACGAGGTTTGGAAGAAAAATAGTGGTGGACATTAACATTGAAGATGAAGTAACAAGTGTATTTCTACCAGCAGTATTTTCGAAATTAAGCGCATCAGAGATCGATGAACTAAACTCAATGGGAGGCACACTGATGCTGGTGTATTTGGGGGTGAAGAACCGCTCACATCAAGTCATTTTGAAACAGTACTCGAGGGCAAACTGATGACGGTGTATTTTGGGTTGAAGAACCGCTCACATCGACATGTTTTGGTGAGTATTGGATTATATATTATGTATTGATTGATATAACGATTGATATATTTAGTTGCTAATTATTTCTTAATTTGTTTAATTTTTCAGATTATCTAAATAAACTAATAAAACAACCAGCATAATGAAGTGGAAAACTGTTAATTTCCTGAGTGGAACTGAACATCGATCGCACCCGCTAATAGAGTATCATCGTGTATGCTTTCAACAACCGGAAGAAGAGGAAGAAGATGATAACGAGGTGAGTCGTAATGAGAAAGAAGCTTGTTTTAACAAATGGACATCTTCGAGTGGAATTTCAACATTTTCAGTCTACGTTACCAATGTTAGCAAATCAGAGGATAGTCAGCGAGAGGTGACAGAAACAGTTCTAAGATATCTATTGAAAGAATTATGTGAAGATGAACATTTTATTTGTTTCTTCGGATACAATACATTTGATGAAGTTTTCAAAATAGAATTTTCCATGACGTGTTACGATGTAACAAAATTGAATGTGTATAGAAACAATTTGCTTGGTAAACTTCAGGATGAATTTCCTTTTGAGGCTGTTCATTGTTCATTGGAGATTACAGGCAGTAATTTATCACAATGGCTTGAATATACTTTAAAAGATTATAGGTTTATGGTAAACCGATGTTACAGCAACTGCTGGTGGTGTATTAACAATAGTGCAAATTGGACGTATGCTTAGACATCAGTGATGGTACACCAACTGTTGGTGGTGTATTAACTTTAGTGCAAATTGGACATTTGCTTAGACAACAGCAACAATGACCTCGCCTCCTAGCAAACGTAGAAAGGTTGATATTGTATTACATAATAACAGTGAAAATATAAGAAACCAATTGGACAATGCATTTGAAAGTGTTTCTAATTTTCGAAGTGAACTAAACGGTGCTATTTCAGTATCATACCAAATCGGGGAAAACACTCAAACCGAGTTGATTGAGAACAGTGATGAGTTGATTGAATGTTGGAGAGTTATTAGTGAGCACATATTGCAACAAGCTGTGAATTTCAAAGAAATTACAATTCAAATAAAGGATGAATCTTTCTTGAGCTGTGAGTTAATTGAAACGGCATTCAATTCTAGAGTGTACACACTTGCATTATCAAATGTTAAGAATGAGTTTTTGGATCCTCGCGAATTTTTAGCGAATGCTAATATTTGGTTTACAAAGTATGTTAAGAAAGCGTTAACTGTACAAGCTTTAAAGGTGAATTCAGTTTTGTGTGCACAATACGTGCTTCGCGACATATCAGAAACAAAATATTTTGCTATCAAAAATGAGGTAGTTTTCGAGTATACTGATTTAAATGAATTTTATAATAAGAATATCATTGAAGGTACATTGACAAAAATGAGCGAATTTGAAGTAAATGGTTCCGGGTGGGCTTTAGAAAAAATTCATAGTTTGAGAATTAATATAAATAAATATGTTGGATTTCGAGTAGGAATGTCCAATACTAGTAGATTGCCTGATGTAATAGTCAATAAACATGCAGTGCTAAATTTGTATGATACAAAGGAAGCTTGTTTTGCGTGGAGTGTGGTTGCTGGTTTGTATCCAAAAACTCGAAACGTGAATCATCTTTCTTCCTATCCTAATTACAGAGATGTTTTAAATTTAGATGGAATTCCAATTCCGATGGAAATGAAATATTTAAACAAGTTTGAAAACCAAAACAATATTTCTGTAAATGTGTATGGAGCACAATATGATGAAAACAATTGGGTATGTATGGGAACAAACGAAGTAAAAGGAAAAAAAACTTTTACTATTGTACCTTTGTATGTATCAGATAAAGTATATGAAAGGAGTGTAGACTTATTGATGTTGCAGATTGGAAACAGTGAAAGTTATCACTTTTGTTTAATTAGAAATCTTGCTCGCCTTGTGCGTTCAAGCGTCACTAGCACTCAGAGAAGGATTTATATATGCAGACGTTGTTTGTCATATTATTTTCTTGAGGATGAGTTAAATGTTCACTTTGCAGACTGTAAACAGTTTCCTGTTGCAAAAAGCATAATGCCGACTGATGAACAAAGATTTGTTAATTTTACAGAATTCCGAGTTAAAGATACAGTTCCATTTATAATATATGCAGACACTGAATGCGTCTTGTCTCCAATTTCCTCCTGTTTTCCAAATAGTGACATTCCTAACTCTACTTTAACACATAAACATATTCCTTACAGCATTTCTTTATACCTTCATTGTAATTTCGATAGTGAATTGTGCAGTTTCAAACTCTTTAGGGGAAATAATTGCATTGAATTGTTTGTAAAGGAACTTTATAGTATTGTGGATAAACTTCAAACATATTACTTATCGGTTAAGCCAATGTTAAAGATGACCGAAAATGAAGAAAGATTATTTTTGTCAAGTAAAATGTGTCACATTTGCGAGAAACCGATTGCAGTTAATGAACTCAAAGTACGCGATCATTGTCACTTAACTGGAAAATATAGAGGAAGCGCACACAATAGTTGTAATTTAAATTACAAAGTAACAAAGGTTTTGCCTATAGCATTTCATAATCTAACGGCCTATGATGGACATTTTATAATTAAAGAAATTTGTGAGAAACGTGATGGAGAGGTGTTACATAATCCTGGTAATATAAGTTTGTTGGCGGTGAATATGGAACGTTATAAAGGGTTTACAAAGTATGTACGGGTTAAGAATGGATTCATTCAGTTAAGATTTTTCGATACATATAATTTCTTGTCCTGTTCACTAGATCAATGTTCATCTTCGTTAAGTGAAGATTCAAAGCAAATAACTCGACGTTATTTTAATGATGATGATGCACAGTTTCGACTTACTGCGAGAAAAGGCGTGTTTCCCTATGAATACGTCACGAGTATGGATGTACTTAACGAAACTAAATTACCTGAAATATCCAAGTTTTATAGCAGTCTTAATGATCAAACAATATCGAATGAAGAGTATGAGTTTGCTCAATCGGTGTGGGAAACGTTTTCATGTCAAACATTAGGAGAATACGCCGATTTGTATTTAAAAGTTGACACACTTCTTTTGGCGGATGTCTTTGAAAATTTTAGATCGAATGGCATGGAAACTTATGGCATTGATGCAGCTCATTTTTACACTGCTCCATCTATGTCTTGGTGTGCTATGAAAAAGATAACCAACGTTCAACTTGAATTGCTTCAAGATATTGATATGTTACACTTTTTTGAACGATCTATTCGAGGAGGAAATGTTCAGTGTATAACACGACATGCGATTGCTAATAATAAGTATATGAAAACTTATGATGAGAAAAAGCAAGAGTCCTACATAATGTACTTTGACGTTAATAATTTATATGGATATGCGATGATGGAATATCTTCCAACGGGCGGGTTTAAATGGGTTGCAAATGTTGAAGGCTTTGATGTTTTAACTATTGATGATACTTCAGAAATTGGATATATTTTGGAAGTAGATTTGACTTATCCTCAAGAGTTACATGACAAACATTCAGATTACCCTCTATGTCCCGAAAAGTTGACAAAGCTAATGGCTACCCTAGATAATAAAGAACGTTATGTTTTGCATTATAGATTGTTAAAGCAATGTATTCAACTAGGAATGAAATTAGATCGTATTCACAGAATAATTGAATTCAATCAGACCCAATGGCTAAAACCATATATTGATGTGAACACCGAGAAACGAAAACATGCCAAAAATGATTTTGAAAAGAATTTTTATAAATTGATGAATAATGCAATTTTTGGTCGTTCACTGATGAATGTGAGGAAGTTAAGGGACATCAAATGGGTCACCAAATGGCATGGAGCTTGTGGTGCTAGGTCTTTAATAGCTAAGGCTAATTTTAAACATAGAATTATATTCGATGAACAATGTATGGTCATCGAGATGAGTAGACTAAAGATTTTTCACAATCAACCAGTATATGTTGGTGCATCTATATTAGATTTGTCTAAATGTAAAATGAATGACTTTCATTACAATGTTATTTTAGCAAATCCTGAATCAAATGTGAGGTTGTTATACACAGACACCGATAGTTTTATGTATATATTCTATGATGATATTTATGAGTTCATGAAACAGCATTCAAATTTGTTTGATACTGGAAACTATGAAACAAACAATCCTTTTGGCATTGTGAGACAAAATAAAGGTGAAATTGGTTTAATGAAAGATGAAAATGCTGGAAGGATTGTTGAAGAATTTGTGGGGTTACGACCCAAAATGTATGCAATAAAATTGTGTGATGAAATGAATAGCTTGTGTAAGGCTAAAGGCATTAAGAAGAGTGTGAGTAAAAGTATGAATATTGATGAGTATCGAAAGTGTCTTTATAACAGAGAAAAAGTCAACAAAGTTCAAGTTTGTATAATTTCAAAATCTCATTCTGTATTTACTGTTCGGCAAAATAAGTTGGCAATTTCATCAAACGAAGATAAAAGACACATAACTGAAAACGGAATTGATACTTTACCGTTTGGTCATTTTTCTCTGAAAAAATGATTAGAAACAAATTTGAGATTAAAGCACTTCATCTCACTTACTTTATTTCTTTCACACACACACTTTTATGCTGTTAATAATAATACTAATTTTTTGTGTGTTCCTTTGCTTATGAAAAAAAAGAATAAATAATAACCCCAAATTTTGTGTGTATTATTTAAAAAAAAAACACCTCCCCCCACCATTCCCATTTTCCAGAAATATATATGTATAATTACTTTATATTACATATCATTTAGTAATGGTGCGTTGTAAGAGGAGCAACTCTACCACTCAATATAAACGAACAGGAAGTGGATCATTAATCAGTCGTGTACTTAATAAAACTATTGATAATTTACCCGTGGAATTACACATCCCGGGATATGAATATTGCGGACCAGGAACAAAATTAGAAAAGCGATTGAGCCGTGGTGATCCAGGAATAAATATATTAGATAAAGCGTGCAAAGAGCACGACATTGCTTACGCAAAGCATAAAGATTCAAACAAAAGAAGAGAGGCTGATGAAATTTTAGCTTCAAAAGCTTGGTCTCGTGTAAAATCCCGTGACGCATCATTTGGAGAGAGAGCGGCTGCACTAACAGTGGGTGGCATCATGAAAGCTAAGTCTAAGATTGGAGGAGGTAAGCGAAACTTAAATAATAAAAAAAAAAAAAAACAAGAAAAGATTAAAAAAAAGAAGAAGAAGAACATCGAAAAAGCAAGGTGGTATTTTACCCCTACTTCCGATATTTGCAGCCTTGTCGGGCTTGGGGGGTCTAGCAGGCGGAGCAGCAGGGGTGGCGTCTGCTATAAACAAGGCGAAAGCTGCTCAAGAAGAACTAAAAGAAATGAAAAGACACAATCGAATGATAGAAGCAATGCGAGGAAAAGGAGGTCAAGGCATTTATTTAAATCCTCCTGCATACAAAAGATAATTAACCAAATACCAAATAAAGCATTAAGTAATTTCGATTTAGCTAAATACGCACATCAATTAAAGATTCCAAATTTTAGAGGAGTCTTTATGCGAGATACGTTACCAAGATATCCTCGAAAAAATGAAAACTGTATTGTCAACCTTGAACCGATGGATAAATCCGGTTCACATTGGGTAGCTTTCAGTAAACATGGTAAATATGTGCATTATTTTGATAGTATTGGTAATTTAAGACCACCATTTGAAATTTTAACATATCTTAAAAATTGCTATCTACAATATAATTTTCATTCATATCAATCGATTACTTCTTCGATTTGTGGACATTTATGTTTAGTCTTCTTGTATTGTATAAATAAGGGAAACACAGACCGTCTTTAAACATTTCAAAGATGGCTTTCGAAAGACGGATAACTCTTGAAGGTAAAGGCTCGAAGATTGATGTTACATTGGAGAACCCGATTCATCTTGTAGGAGCAGAGTTTTTTGAAATAGGACTTGCAGGATTGTATACATCTAATTCTATTCGAAATGTTACCAACAGAAATAATAAATTTCGCATTCATTTTACTAATTTTTTATCAATTGATTTAGTGGTACCACCGGGTATTTATGAATTTGAAGATCTAGCCTCGGCTTTTGATGATTTACTTAGTTATCACTCATTGTCGAAACTTATACCAGAACATTTAGAAAAAACAAAATTGTATGTGGAAGAGGATATAGATGGAAAAAGAGACAACCGTCTCGTTTTGTCTTCCCCGTTTAATATTGATTTCACTGTAGCCAACAGTGTAGCAGGGCCTTTAGGTATTGAAAAGAAAGTTTACCCTAAAGAGAATAAAAGAGAAATTGAAATTCATCGAAAAATAGAATCGATAATGAAGTTTGCAATTAACGAGAATAATAACATTTTGGCTATAAAGTTGAACGAAGCGGATAGAGCGATTTTAATAATACCCAATGCTAGCTATACGTTAAAACAATTAAGTGAAAAGATTGATGATTTATTAGTTGAACATTTATTAGGCGACAAAGACAAATTCCCATCATTTTATATTAATTATGATAAAGTCTTTTATCATTGTAAACTACATTCGAAAGTGTTTGCTATAGATTTTGGTGTTGCAGATTCTATTGCAGATTTGTTAGGCTTTTCTCATAGAAAGTTCAAGGCAAACACAACTCATCATTCTGAATATATGATTAAAATTAACACTGTTAATAGTATTCGAGTATGTTGCAACCTTGTGCTTGGTACGAGTTCTTATTTGAACCATAAACCAACACACTCTTTATATAATTTTAAAGCTCATGTTCCTGCTGGTTACCCGATTGTTGTACAACCAACAACGATTAATTTTTTGCCCATGAACACCAAGCTTATTCAACATGTATCTGTGCAACTTGAAGATCATCTTCAACAGCTCATTGATTTGCAAGATGAAGATTTAACTGTAGAATTAATTATTCGTCCAGCACGATATCTTGCTATATAAAGTAATGAAATACTGTTATGTTTTCATTCTACTTGAGTAAGCATACTAGAAAACAATCACAAATATGGCTATACTATATAATACTCAAAGTTTGAAAAAAAAAGAAGTCGACTCTGATTCGAAAAAATAATATAAATCAATCAGCTAAAATTTGTAAAAAAAAAAACAAACAACGACATCGCACCTTGAAATCTAAGAAACAGTTATCGAGTAACAACAAACAATTCTTACAGTCTTTAGGCTATCGCGTACTTTAATTTCAATATAAATATATATGCAATTGTTAATCTTATTTAGTTTCTATCTATAGTTGAAGCTGTTAACATGTTTAACATAACAGATAAAAGAGAGGTTGACAACAGAGTTGTGCGACGAGAAGAAAGAGTTTATCAACCTTATTCAGCTAATAAATTCGAAAATAATGATGAAATTCGAATACCGATTCAAAATGAAGAAAACATAGTTTTATTATCAGAAGGTGTTCTTCACTTAGAAGGTCAAATTATTACTTCTAACATAAATCCAGCTGCTTCTACTACAGCGCATCCTGACCAAAATTTTGGGGCTAATCTTTTTAGCGAAATTCGCATCACGTTAAATGGTAAAGAAATTGATCGTACACGCCATCTAGGTATAACAAGTTCTATAAAAACCTTTGCATCATATTCAAAAAACGAATATACAGCTTTACAAAATGCCGGTTATTTTCCCTCTTTAACAACGCCAGCAAGTGAAGCAAATATTGTTGATAGTAACACAAAACGTTTTCATATAATACTTCCTTTAAGCAACCTGTTAGGAATAGCAGAGGATTACAGAAAGCCGATTTTAAACTGCAAGCATGAGGTAATACTTCTCCGATCGTCAAGTGACGCACGTGCGTTGCAATCGACAACCGAAAACGATCTTTCTAAGGTCAGGTTATTTAAAGTTTATCTAAAAATTCCCGTTTTATTATTATCGGACGAAGAACAAATTAAAAGATTAAAACTAATGCAGAAAAATATTCCCATTCAGGTTGGTTATCGATCGTGGGATGTTCACGTCTTGCCTTCTCTTCCTAGAACAACTAAATATAGTTGGACTGTAATGACAACTTCTGAAACTCAAAAACCACGTCAATTTTTATTAGGTTTTCAAACTAGAAGAAATTTACTAAACACATGCTCTTCCTATTTCGACCATTGTAACATTAAATCTATAAGAGTTTTTTTAAATTCAATTTTTTATCCCTATGAAATGCCAACTTCTGAAATTGCCATAAATGACTACAGCGAGTTGTATGACATGTTTGTTAAATTTCGTAATGTATATTATCAGATCGATGATGTTCGTTCAGAGACTCTGGTTTCACGAGATGAATTTAAGTCTCTTTGTCCGATTATTGTAATTAATTGTCTCGAACAAGTGGAAGCAGTGAAGACATCTTCAGTCGATGTGCGAATTGAAATCGAGACAAGTGAGAATATACCTGAAGATACAACTCTTTATTGTGTTCTTATTCATGATCGTCAAATATCTTACAGACCATTAACGAATGAAGTAATTATCTAAACCAATATTTGCTAAGTTATAAGCAAGCAAGTAAACAAGTATTCTCACTTTAGTTGCAATCATGGAATTGACAACAACAAACTCTCCTTCTACTGATGCTGGCACGTGGAATAAGAAGCAACCAATAGTTGCAGACATTCGCAAGCTACCAAACGGCAGTTTGGAACTTGCTTACTGTATGTTAAATAACGGCAATATACCTTCATTCAGCCCCGTGATCACATGGGTTGCAGCATATTGTGAAAAAACTCTTTCTTCTTTTTTTGAGTCTATTAAGAATAAATATGATTATTTAGTTGTATATAATTTGCCGCAGGAATTTTCTTTGTTTGCACTAAAAGCACTTTCCCCAGACTCATTATTCGATCTTAATACGATTGATGGAATGTCAGACCTAATGTTGAGGCATAGCCATCGTTTACCTACAGATTGTCCAAAACATTTACCATCTCTAGCAATGGGAAGCAATAGTTGTGCTAAATTCAACGTCAATGCTGTTCAACATTGGTTAAATTCTTCTGATGGCATCATGAAAATCGTGTGTTCGATAATAAACAAGTTTCGAAACAGTGGACTTCGAGGTTTTAATAAGTTTGATTGGAACTACTTTCCTATAAACGTGCTGACTATATATGAACCACAACGAATTCGTCTAGAGTGGGAACATCTACCAGATCATCTAAAGAGGAAATTTCAACTGTTTCATCTTCGCTGCAAATGTGACAACTGTAATCGCTATCTATAAAAGGTGAATAATTTAGATCTACTACTGTAGTTGACAGCTATACATATTTTGTTTTTAGTTCGCTTTTTAACACAGTGTATCTTTTTTTTTTTTTTTTGTCTACAGAAAATAATCATCTGGACAACTAAAAAGAAGAAGATCATCTCAACACAGCCACACTCATCTGGACAACTAAAAAAAGAATGAGATTACTTCAAGAGAAATAAAATTGTATTAATTGTAATTCTAAATGAATAAAGAAGAAAAAAAAAAATGTCTTTTGTACCATTTCATATGAAAGTTCTTATTAATGATCAATTACCTCCTCACTCTACATGTAAATAAAATAATAATAATAATAATAATAATAATAATAATAATAATAATATTGTCAGGTGAGGGATTCGAACCCTCGCTTTCAATTTCTGAAAATTAGATCTTAAGTCTAACGCCTTAGACCGCTCGGCCAACCCAACACGTGCATATTAGCCAACGTGTTTTGTTGATTCATGTCAGTTCGCATTTAGCTTTGTGTGGTGAACATCTTTTCTTTGTGAAGTAAACCAGCATCATGAAGTATTTTAATTGTGTAAAGTATTCCAAAAAACAGTTAATGCAAATGATATTGAGTCAAAAAGAAATGAATTTAAAATCTGAAAGAGATCGGCTAAAAACATTTAAGACCTGGTCTTCAGACAGTTTTACGAACACTGCATGGTTAGCAGCTGCAGGATTTTTCTATTTTGGATATAAGGATATGGTTAGGTGTGCTTTCTGTAATCTGCAACTTAGTTATTGGGAAGAAGATGATGATCCGTTTGAAGAACATAAGAAATGGGCTTTTTCTTGCCCCTACGTAAACAATATTTCTCCTAGCATAGAATTGAAATGCGAATATGAAAGACTTAAAACTTTTCAAAATTGGCCTCTTCCCTGTCCAAACGAATTTTGTTTAGCACCAGCAGGGTTTTATTATACTGGACATGGTGATAAGGTGAAATGTATATTCTGTAAGATTGAAATTGAAAATTGGAGGGAAAACGATAATCCTTTAAATGATCATGAAAAATGGGCGCCATATTGTCCATATATAAGAGGGTTTTACGTCGGCAACGTTGATTTAAATCCTGAAAATCCTACTATTATTCCACATAATACAAGTTATGATACGTGTGGAAGCAATATATGTTGATGTGATGTGATTTTTTGTGCAGTGTGCATTCTCAGACGTAAACGTAGACATGTTGAAGTTTGTTAAGCAGTCAAACACTCTACCAGTAATTTCATTTACTAATGCTGAAAACCAGAGTAAAAGTGAAAAAAGAAAGCATGGTGTTTTACTACCGAACACAATTCGATGTATCATTTGCGGTCCATCGAACTGCGGTAAAACAAACGTAATGCTAAATTTATTATGCCACAAAAATGGAGTTCGTTTTGAAAACGTTTATATTTATTCTAAATCACTTGCTCAAAGTAAATATGTTGAATTAAAAAAGTTTTTGGACTCCATAAAAGAAATAAAAAGTGATTTTTTTTCCGATAATGATGAAGTAATGCCTCCAGAAATGGCTAGAAAAAACTCTATATTTGTTTTTGATGATGTAGCCAGCAATAAACAACAACACATGAAAGATTATTTCAGTAGAGGTCGTCATCACGACGTTGACGTATTTTATCTTTGTCAAACATATTCTTGTATACCTAAACATCTAATTAGAGATAACGCTAATTTTTTAATTCTTTTTAAACAAGACGGAACAAACTTGCGTCACGTATATAACGATCATGTAAATACAGATATGAGCTATGAACAGTTCTTTGATATTTGTTCGTATTGTTGGCAAAACTCTAAGTTTGGTTTTTTGGTTATCGATAAAGATAGCGATTTACAAAATGGTCGATATCGCAATGGATTTGATGTTTATTTTCAGTTATAAATATGACTTCAAAAAGAGGTAAATGGCCATTCGTGTTATAGCTTTTGCGTGGTTAACAACTTAACTATGACATCGTTTAACAAAACCAATAATGTGTCTATCGGACGACCGACTTCACGACATGATATTGCAACTAAATCATATGTTGATGATAAGCTAGTGCAATATGAAAATCAACTAACAACAAAAACAAGCGACGGACATCTAAGTATTAACGGCAAACGGTTAAAAAATGTCGGAATGCCAATACATGTTGAAGATGCATGCAACAAAGGTTATGTAGTGAAGTTATTAAATGAGCTAAATAAAATCGAGTCTAAAGAAGACATACAACGAAACTTTAACGAGCTTAAAGGTTTAATTTTTTCAATTTGTAAAATAGAGAAAAAAGAACTTGACTTTCAAAACAAACGTCTCGCGGGCTTAGCTTTACCATCATCTGCAAATGATGCAGTAAACCTTATTGCAATGCAGCAACATACATCGAATATAAAAAAATATCTTGAGACCCGAATAACAGAAGTGTTACAACGAGTAGAATTCATTCATGGTTTAGTGCGAGAATTTTCAGAAGATCACTTTCCGTATGATCAAGATACTCTCGACTTGGGTAACAAAAGAATAAGAAATGTTAAAGATCCAATTCAAAATCAAGATGCGGTAACGTATTCTTTTCTTAAAACTCATGTAACAAATGAACTCGATGAAATTAAAAAATCTCTTTTGAATATAAACAGAGATGATGAAACTGTAGATATGTTAAATAGAAGAATAACAAACATATCTCAACCAATCGATTCGTTAGATGCAATAAACAAATATTACTTAGAAAACTTTGCTGCCTCTCGAAAAGATCTAGAAGACTTAATCGCTAAATTTAATAAACAAAACGTTTTAAACGTAGACGATGGTGGAACTTTAAATATGATGAGTGGACGAATTACTCACGTAAACAACCCCATATACGATAACGATGTTGCAAATAAGACGTTTGTTGAGCAATATGCCGCTTCCCAACGTGAATTTGATCAATTGAAACAAACTGTAACCAATCTACAACATCAAAAACAAACAAATGTTGAGTTCCCTGTTAACGACCAAGACGTGACAAATAAACGGTTTGTAGAACACTATGCTGCGTCACGAACTGAAGTTAATCAACTAAAAGAAATTTTAAGCAATTTACAAACTCGTATTGAGGGTGTTGCTAACAATCTCAATATTGTTAAAAAAGAAGATCTTGAAAGTTATGCTGCTGAATCCAAAGAAGAATATAACAAGTTAAAAACTGAACTGGGAAAAATTGAGCAAATGGTTAACAAAGAACCACTCGAAAGTTTTACTGCATCCAAAGAAGAATATGGTATATTAAAAGATGAAGTAAAGAAAAAGAACTTATCGAAATTTATTCTGAAATTCTCCAACACACCATCAATCCATTCACCAGTATACACGCTTCATAATCATAACATACAGTACCAACTTCCCTACAAAGGTGTATTAAAACCAATTTTTGTTTCACCAAGATCTCCAATTGTGTATGCAATTTTAAATATACGTCAAGAGATTGAACTGGATGGCAGTGATATTGTCGTTGAAGAGCAAGATGAAATTCAGTTTCGACTTAGAGACCCGAAAAAACATAAAACTGATGATCTTCCTCTTCAAATCGATTTTGAATATACTATAAATAAGTAAAACAACCACAATTTCCGTTTAGTCATGGAGAAGAGGTCAAAGATTAAAGCTGAAAGTCGAGTAAAGGATAAACTTTCTCGCTTAAAAAAAGATGTTAAAGACAAGTATCTTTCACTTCAAGATGATGTTAGACGAAAAGAATTAGATATAGAGACTAACTTTAAACCAGTAACAAGTTCATTAAATCAACTTGTAGCTATTGCTAATACGTCGACTCAAAATAAAGAAAATCGAAAAAGAAAAGGAAAATATATCGATTCTGAATCCACTGCTACTTCAGACGAAGAAGATGGAGATAGCATCAAAATAATTTCACTACTTAACCGCTACTTTGATCCGTTCATTAAACAAAACGTGGATAGAACATTTGGTATAACGATAAGAAATGATAAACAATACTTGGGACGCGAACGAGTTTTCTTCGATAAAAAGTGGATAAAAGTTGGCGGTGAAAAATTTCCTATTACAGAAGGTCTACTTGAATTGATTCAAAGGAAAGTACCAGACCCCACTCTAATAGATAGGAGTGATTTAAGTTCATATTTGAAATTATTAAATGTTTCAAACGTGCACAAAAGAAATTATACAAGCAATGCAGCTCCAAGAGGAAGGCAATCTTATAAGTATAGACATATAATTGAACCCCTTCTCACTGAAGACATAGATGGAATTATAAAAACAGCAGATGAAAATGAAGAAGCAAATACTACAATGCATACTGGATATGGTCAAAAAAAACACATCGCGCCACAAGCCATTTGGAAATTTGAAGGCGGAAACAATATTGAATTCGTTCACTGGAATGAACCAAACAAATTGGTATCAAGACTTAAAACATTAATTGCATCGAAAGCTGCAGGTCACACAGGAGTAGACAGCGAAATCTTTGCAATAGAAGAAGAACTAAGAAATGCTGGATATATTGAATAAAAATTCCAACGTTTGTAAAACAATGCACAGTATGTTATAAAACATTGTTTGGAAAATAACTATGAACGAAATCAGACGAGAAATTGCAAAATAACTTCACGCACCGCTTAGAAAAAAGTTTAAAAGACGACGTGTTATTAGCAAAGGAATCGATGACCTCCATGAAGCTGACATTGTGGACATGTCCAAACTTGCAAAATGGAATAATGGATTTAAATATTTATTAACCATTATTGACGTTTACTCGAAATATGCATGGGCAATTCCTCTTAAAACCAAAAAAGGAAGTGAGATTGTGAACAGCTTAAAATTTGTTTATTCTCAAAGTAAAAGATTGCCCAATTATTTTCACACCGATCGAGGAACGGAATTTTATAACAGTGAATTCAAAACATGGTCTCAGAAACAAAATCTAAAGCATTATTCCACTGGCAGCTCCATTAAAGCGAGTGTGATAGAAAGATTAAATCGAACTCTTAAGGAATCGATGTGGAAAGAATTCACAACACGAGGTTCTTACCGATGGGTACATATTTTGCCTGAGTTACTAGTAAAGTATAATCACAAAATACATCGCAGCATTGGCATGAAACCTAATGATGTGAAAAGAAACAATCCACCCCGCTTGCCAACACAATATAATGAAACTTTAAGAAAACCAAAATATAAAATCGGCGATATTGTAAGGATATCAAAAATCAAGAAACACTTCAGTAAAGGGTACGAAGGTAATTGGACAACAGAATTATTTACAATTTATAAAGTTCAAAATACTAATCCACGAACATATCTTTTAAAAGATAATAAAAATACTCCAATATTTGGTGCGTTCTACGAAGCAGAGTTACAACGAACAAAACATCCTAATATTTACTTAGTCAACAAAGTACTACGTAGAAAAGGAACCCGAGCCTTCGTATCTTGGCTTGGATTCGATTCAACTCACAACTCTTGGATCCCCAACAAAAATATCTTATAATTAGAACAGTGTAAGTTTTTATTTTATTTTTATTTTTTATTCCTCACAAAGATATTATTATTATTATTATTATTATTAATATTATTATTATTATTATTATTATTATTATTATTATTATTATTATTATTATTATTATTATTATTATTATTATTATTATTATTAATGTGTCTCTATATATATATTTTTCAGCTCGCTAAAACCAACACACGCAAGAAAGAAAAGAATGATTCTACTTACCCCGTGCACAAGACCAGCATATTCCACTCTGCAAACAACACAGCATCTTCAATTCTCTCTGCAGCTTGTTGGAAAAGGAACTACTTACCACTTTAAGAACGAAGATCATATCATTTTTCACTAATTCATATTATATAATTAATGTAAACCACAAATGATCAAATAAATATATTTAAAAAATAAAATTTACACTGCACAATATTAATCCACTGTCCACTGTCCATTGAATTTAATTTAAGATTTGAACATCATCATCATCATCATCATCATCATCATCATCATCATCATCATCATCTTCTTCTTCTTCTTCTTCTTCTTGTCGGTCTTCTTCTTCTTCTCCTTCCGCTCGATGTTCTTCTTCTTCTTCTTCCATTCGATGGTCTTCTTCTTCTTCTTCTTCTGCTTCTTCTTGCACTTCTTCCATATGCTCTTCCATATGCTGTTCCTCTAATGGCCGTTCAAACACGGCCATTAGCTCTTCCGCCAATGTAGGTTCAAACACGTTGAAATTCATCGAGCCGATGGATCTCAACTTGTCAATAATAATATTGACAATGTGAAATGTCATGCCGTTGAAAATAATTTCACGGCAGTGGTGTTGATCCCTCATCAGCTCGAATATTTCGGCGCTTAAAACCTCCTTTTCTCCCGGTGTTAAGGTGTTATACCACACCTCCTCCTCTATTTTCGTTGCACTGACGATGAAATGCAACCCTTGATTCAGGGCACTTTCCGCAAACATCATAATGCGTTGCAATTTTACTAACTTTTCTATCAACCCCTCGCACAGACTCATGATATTGCAGATAAAGATAGCTAACTACTGCTCCATAGCAATCTCCTCTTATATATATATTAAGAAGTTAGAGCGCCAAAAAACCTCTTTAAAACATTTCACATGAAGCTCTGGGAACCGACATCCAATCTCGTTCTCGCATTAAAAATTGCAGACTTGACTAATGACATCTGTGAATCTAAAAACAAACAGATCGAAATTCATTTCACACACTCAAAGTTATACATGGCATATAAAACACTTTAACCAGATTGAGATCATGAAGCAAGCCAGAACACAAAAAATGTTAACATCATTTAAATTAAACAGACATATCATAGCGAGAAGGAGTAACACCACTCCACTCCCACGCTGTGGTAATATATGTCGTACTTAAACAGAGTGTCGCATTACAACATATGATTACTTATTTAGCTTGCGCGAGCAAAAACTTTAACGACAACCATGCACTACATACGCTAAGTGCTCTCATTGCTTGCCGCACGGCGCGAGCAAAAACGGAACAGCCGCACACCACATGTCTGGTAGCGATCCGGCTATGTCGAGTGCCTCACCGTACACTCTCATTCAAAAGTTATGACACCCAAGACTCTCTACACTTCCTTGGGAAATTACCAAAATATAATTCAATAATCAATCAATACTTAATAACCATGATACACAGGCTACCCCCCCACGGGAATTAAATAACAAAACACGGAATCGAACCAAGAAACTCCCCTGTAGGAGTGGAAGAGGAGTCTGAATTTCGAGTTACCATCCTAATAAACAACGCCCATGCCGTCAACACCCATTAACTTTTTATCACAATCACATAAACAAGCCAAAAGGTCAACCCCTTCCCACGCTAACACATGCAGTGCTAACTTTTTATCACAATCACATAAACAAGCCACAAGGTCAACCCCTTCCCACGCTAACACGTGCAGTGCACATGCCCCGCTCCTGGACCACGTGGTCAGGATTACGCAATATTCAAAGTCTAGCGAATTATACTACTAACGTCACCCCACAATCTGCAAGCTACATGGCTGAGCAGCGGTTGCTTGGTAGAACTAGGCCCTTCAACGGCTGTCGCGCCACGGGTTTAGTCTTTTTTTGAACTTCTAATATATAAGTGTAAGAGTACAAGACCACGAACTATTCAGTGACAACTTTTTTCAGAGAAGAGAGTTCGAATTCAAACGGAAACAATGCGTTGTGTGGAAAAGTAAGACGTAGCCATTGTGAAAATGGAAAATTGGTCTCCATAGATACTGACGACAGTCAAGCGCATGTTCTCTAGGTGCAAGCGTCCTGCATAAATATCCACTTCCTTTGTACGCTCACAGAAAATGAAGAAAAGTCCCAGCAGAGCTTGTGTATTGGCGTATTGAACGAAATAAAAGGTAAGGAACTGAAACAATGTTTCTTACAGCAGATGTTTATTGCCATTCAGAAATTCCTTCTTATTTTATGATTCTTTTCCTAGGAAACTGTCATCAGTCCAACATCTCTCATTGACTAGTTCACTTGTCAATCAACCTACCATTGTGGTTGCACCTGAAGTTCAGTTGTGTCTTGTGTTTCGCAGGGTTTTCCACACTCCCTCCAGGTAAATGCCGAGATAGTACCTTATTTGAAGACTCAGGGCACCTGCCCCATCCCTGGCTCTAATACAGTAACACACATAGTCAACTACATGGGACTGATGACCAAGATGTCCCAAGCCCCTACAATGTATTATTATCAACAAGAAGAAGAATGTTTGAGGAAGTAAAAAAGTATCTGTGTAAACACATTGTGTCAACGTTACATAAGCTTGCCATTACTATAATTCTATCGCTCAGATTTTGTTCCACGCCTAGGCACTTGTACATGTAACTCGCCGAACTACAATATCCGTCAACTCGGCGTGTTCATCATTCTCCTTGCGCTAGAGATCTTGTATAGCTGCGCCGCTACTCCTACCACCCTTTTCAAAACAATTCCCAAACTAATGCCGACGATTCCATTCACCCGATTTTATTTATGAACAAGAAGTTCCGTGAAGAACTATACAGCCTACATTTCATGCCAATAATTATTCTACAGTATATGAGCCTATCTAGAATAATGACTAAATTAAGTTGGTAATATCGAAATATCTAATTAGTTCAAAATATACCTGGAATAATGTAGCCTAATAGAGCACTACAGTTGGCAGCCCTGGTGACTGAATATATTCTTAGTTCCACCTCTTAAGGTACAGAATACAAAATTTGGTTGAAGTCCAATGGACGTTACATGCAGTTGGACACTGGATCTATCAGCACGCGTAAAAGCATGTTGCCAACAATACCATGCGTGTGCTGGTCAGAAATAATCTGAATTATTATGATATCTTGTTGTGCCAATTTTGGATGAAATCCATTTGTTAGTATAGAAGTTACATGTATTTTAAAATTTTACAAATCAGCAGGCATAGAATCATGTTGGCAGCACTGCCTTGTATTAATTACTCCCAATTAATCTAGAATGTCAGGGGCTATACGTGTGCAAAGTATAGAGCTGTTGGCTTGCATACTTTCTGATATATTGATATTAGGGTAAAAATAATTTAGACATCATTTATTAACAGTTGGCAGCCCTGATTGCTCTTAACAATACCAATAGTAATATCTGTTATGGTACACATAGCACATACGAAATTTGGTTGAAATCCAACTGATAGTATAGAAGTTGTGTGTATTTAAAAATTGGTACTATCAGCAGGTTTATAATCATGTTGGTAGAACTGACGTATATAAGTTACTCCAAATTAATCTAAAATGTCAGAATATACGTGTGCGTAGTTTAAAGCTGTTGGCTTGCATACTTTCTGATATATAGGTATTTGGATGAAAAAAATAGAGAGAGCAATTATTAACAGTTGGAAGCCCTGGTGGCCTTAAGAATATGCTCAGTCATATCTGTTTATGTACAGATATTACATACAAAATTTGGTTGAAATCCAATTGATAGTGTAGAAGTTATATGCATTTAAACATTGGACCTATCAGAAGGCTTAAAATTAGTTTGGCAACACTGTCATGGTTGGCCTCCAGGAAATTAAACTGAAATAGTCTTATCTACGTGCGTGCCAATTTTGGAATAGCTCCCATGCATACCTTGCAGGATATCCAACATGGAGCTCAAATTTCTAGTGCGTGTTTTCAGCAGTTGGTAGCACTGACATCATTTTCAAATATGGACGTGAGATATTCCGGTGCACATCTTTACTCATACTAAATTTGGTTTTGATTGCTGCAGCCGTTTAGGAGTTGATAGGGGGGACACACACACAGGCAGACAGACAGACAGACAGAAGGACAGACAGACAGACAGACAGACACACATTTTCCCGGATCGATCTCATAAGTCTACTTTTTCCTCATTTTTGCAAAATGTGAAAAGTAGGCTAAAAATGCGTTGGAATCAGGAAATAAATCTCCGTTTTCGTATTACCAGTTTTTTTCATATTTTAAGCAGAAATTTGTGGTGTTTGAAGCCATATTTTCAGTGTTGCCTTAGTAAACAAGAGTTTAGTGCTTTTCAGTCGGTCAACACGAATGTACCCAAAAGAGATGGGTTATGCCCTAATCCTGAAATAAATTACATGAGATTAATAAAACACTAGGATGACCAGTTTCGATCGTCACCTGTATTTCAAACATAGATTTTGTAGCCTAAGTGTACTGGATCTGATGATGATCGCTTGACGATCGAAACTGGTCATCCTAGTGTTTTATTAATCTCATGTAATTTATTTCAGGATTAGGGCATAACCCATCTCTTTTGGGTACATTCGTGTTGACCGACTGAAAAGCACTAAACTCTTGTTAAGCAGAAATATAAAAACCTGCTAGTAACGTCTTTGTTTTTCACATTTTGGAAAATGCATTGAATTGATATCAATTCTATTGCACTCTAGTATACATAGTGGTTTTGACATTGCAAATACAAGCTTCCATTCAAGAGAAATTGCCTCACTTTGGTGCTGCTACGTGGTGTCAGTATTACAAACTAACAAGAAGTTCCGTGACGAACTAAAGAGCCTACTTTTCTTAAAATTTAAGATTCATGCCAATGATTAATCGATATGGATATATCTAGAATAATGACGAAATTAAGTTGGTAATATCGAAATTTCTAATTAGTTCGAAATACTGTATACCTGGCATAATGTAGCCTAATAGAGCACTACAGTTGGCAGCCCTGGTGACTGAATACATTCTTAGTTCCATCTCTTAAGGTACAGAATACAAAATTTGGTTGGAGTCCAATGAATAGCATGGACGTTACATGCAGTTTAACATTGGATCTAACAGCGCGCGTAAAATCATGTTGGCAACAGTGTCATGCATATATTGGTCAGAAATAATCTGAAATAATATGATCTATTGTTGTGCCAATTTTGAATGAAATCCATTAGTTAGTATAGAAGTTACATGCATTTTAAAATTGGACCTATCAGCAGGCTTAGAATCATGTTGGCAGCACTGACGTATATTAGTTACTCCAAAGAATTCTAGAATGCCAGGTACTATACGTGTGCAAAGTTTAGAGCTATTGGCTTGCATTCTTTCTGATATATTGATATTAGGGTAACAAAAATAGAGACAGCATTTATTAACAGTTGGCAGCCCTGGTTGCTCTTAAGAATACGCATAGTCATAGCTGTTATGGTACACATAGCACATACGAAATTTGGTTGAAATCCAAATGATAGTATGGAAGTTACATGTATTTAAATTTGGACCTCTCAGCAGGCTTAGAATCATGTTGGTAGCACTGACGTATATAAGTTACTCCAAAGTAATATAGAATGTCAAGTACTATACGTGTGCATAGTTTAAAGCTGTCGGCTTGCATACTTTCTCATATATATTGGTATTTGGATAAAAGAAATTAAGAGCATTTTTTAACCGTTGGCAGCACTGGTGGTTCATAAGAATACGTTCAGTCATATCTGGTTATGTACACATACAACATACGAAATTTGGTTGAATTCCAATTGATAGTGTAGACGTTATATACATTTAAATATTGGACCTATCACTAGGCTTATAATCATTTTGGCAACACTGCCATGTATGGCCTTCTGGAAATTAAACTGCAATATTATTATCTATATGTGTGCCGATTTTGAAATAGCTCCCATTCATACCTTCCAAGATATCCAACATGGAGCTCAAATTTCAATTGCGATTTTTCAGCAGTTGGTAGCACTGACATCATTTTCAAATATGGCCGTGAGATATTCAGGTATAGATCTTTACTCCTACCAAATTTTATTTCGATTGCTCCAGCCGTTTAGGAGTTGATAGGGGAGGACACACACACAGCCAGACAGACGGAAGGACAGACAGACAGACAGACAGACAGACACACATTTTCCCGGATCGATCTCATAAGACTACTTTTTCCTCATTTTTGCAAAATGTGAAAAGTAGGCTAAAAATCGGGACATTTAGTCTTAATAGTATCTGGCTGCTGCACAGACTGCTGTGTTGCCTGCTGGTGTGTCCCTTCCCCGTGCTGTCCGATCGTGACGTCACAGTTCCCTCTTCATTGCAATGTAAAGTAGTCAGGGATGTTTCAGCTACGTTATCTGAAGGTTGAGTTACTTCCGCAATGCTATATGTGTTTTATGTGTTTATAGAATGGGGCCTGTTATGAAAGGCCTCTGATATGGCTGGATATTCAGGGGAAGGTACTGCAATTTCCATGTCGGTAGTGTCGCTTAGCTTACTACTCCCATCTGACTCGCCCAGCACCGTGCTGTAGGTTTGTTGTCTGACGTGAAGTACCGGGCGATTCCTTCTGTTCGGACAGTCTATTTGTAAGTGGGAGGTTTCTTTACAATAAAAGCAATACTTAGCTTGTCCTTCATATGTTAACAGAATTTTACTATCATTGACCGTCAAATATAATGGAATGGGGTATTTAAGTTCAATTGTTACAATACGTATGCCATTACTTACAGCAGAAAATTCGTATACTTCATTCCAGCACTCGTTCCGTATGTCCTTGAGAACTCCATGCGTAGGAAGCACGCGGGAGAGCCTTTCATTGTTGACTTCGGGAGGAGATTAATCAGACACGCACACGTTTTGTTAAAGAGTCTGAAGCAGTGATAGTTATCTTTGTGGTGTTACCGCTAGCTAGCCGGAAGGATTTCACACCTTCATGTCGAGATAATATGTTTTCATAAAGTAAGGTGTACACTAATTTAATGTACACTGAATTTTCCCCGTTGTCTAGTTGATTCGCTAGTACTTGATCTCCATTAAGCTTCAGGTCGTTTGCTATCCACCTAGGCCTATGTATTTCAAGTGGTATCGGTCTGTTGTTCCTTTCTTCAAAAGCGCATTTAAGAGTGTTTTTCCGGACATTCGCCAGTTTCGCAAGTTCAACAAGCAGTTCCGTGACAAACTAAGGAGCCTATTTTTCTTGAACTTAAAGATTCATGCCAATGTTTAATCTATATGGAACTATCTAAGTTAATGACGAAATTAAGTTGGTAATATCAAAATTTCTAATTAATTCGAAATATACCTGCACAACAGTTGGAAGCCCTGGTGACTTAATATATTCTTAGTTCCATCTCTTAAGGTACAGAATACAAAATTTGATTGAAGTTCAATGGATAACGTGGACGTTACATGCAGTTAGATATTGGATCTATCAGTGCGCGTAAAATCATGTTGGCAGCAATGTCATGCATGTCTTGGTCAGAAATAATGTGACATATTATGATCTATTGTTGTGCCAATTTTGGACGAAATCCATTTGTATGTATAGAAGTTACATGCATTTTAGAATTGAACCTATCATCAGGCTTAGAATCATGTTAGCGGCATTGGCATAATATTAGTTACACCAATTTAATCTAGAATGTCAGGTACTATACGTTTGCAAAGTTTAGAGTTGTTGGCTTGCATGCATTCTGATATATTAATATAAGGGTAACAAGAAGTTCCCTGAAGAACTATACAGCCTACTTTTCATGCCAATGATTATTCTACAGAATATGAACCTATCTAGAATAATGACAAAATTAAGTTGATAATATCGAAATATCTAATTAGTTCAAAATATACCTGGTATAATGTAGCCTAATAGAGCACTACAGTTGGCAGCCCTGGTGACTGAATATATTCTTAGTTCCATATTCATTTTCTTAGTCTTAAGGTACAGAATACAAAATTTGGTTGAAGTCCAATGGACGTTACATGCAGTTAGACATTGGATCTATCAGCACGCGTAAAAGCATGCTGCCAACAATGTCATGCGTGTGCTGGTCAAAAATAATCTGAATTATTATGATATCTTGTTGTGCCAAATTTGGATGAAATACATTTGTTAGTATAGAAGTTACATGTATTTTAAAATTGGACATATCAGCAGGCATAGAATCATGTTGGCAGCACTGCCTTGTATTAATTACTCCAAATTAATCTAGAATGTCAGGTGCTATACGTGTGCAAAGTATAGAGCTGTTGGCTTGCATACTTTCTGATATATTGATATTAGGGTAAAAATAATTTAGACATCATTTATTAACAGTTGGCAGCCCTGATTGCTCTTAACAATACCAATAGTAATATCTGTTATGGTACACATAGCACATACGAAATTTGGTTGAAATCCAACTGATAGTATAGAAGTTGTGTGTATTTAAAAATTGGTACTATCAGCAGGTTTATAATCATGTTGGTAGAACTGACGTATATAAGTTACTCCAAATTAATCTAAAATGTCAGAATATACGTGTGCGTAGTTTAAAGCTGTTGGCTTGCATACTTTCTGATATATAGGTATTTGGATGAAAAAAATAGAGAGAGCAATTATTAACAGTTGGAAGCCCTGGTGGCCTTAAGAATATGCTCAGTCATATCTGTTTATGTACAGATATTACATACAAAATTTGGTTGAAATCCAATTGATAGTGTAGAAGTTATATGCATTTAAACATTGGACCTATCAGAAGGCTTAAAATTAGTTTGGCAACACTGTCATGGTTGGCCTCCAGGAAATTAAACTGAAATAGTCTTATCTACGTGCGTGCCAATTTTGGAATAGCTCCCATGCATACCTTGCAGGATATCCAACATGGAGCTCAAATTTCTAGTGCGTGTTTTCAGCAGTTGGTAGCACTGACATCATTTTCAAATATGGACGTGAGATATACCGGTGCACATCTTTACTCATACTAAATTTAGTTTTGATTGCTGCAGCCGTTTAGGAGTTGATAGGGGGGGACACACACACAGCCAGACAGACAGAAGGACAGACAGACAGACACACATTTTCCCGGATCGATCTCATAAGTCTACTTTTTCCTCATTTTTTCAAAATGTGAAAAGTAGGCTAAAAAAGTAGAGACAGCAATTATCAACAGTTGTCAGCAGCTGGTTGCTCTTAAGAATACGCATAGTGATATCTGGTTATGTATACATAGTAGACTACATACGAAATTTGGTTGAAATCCAATTGATAGTGTAGAAGTTCTATTAATTTAAAAATGTTGACCTATCAGCATGCTTAGAATCATTTTGCCAACACTGTCATGTATGGCCTCCTGGAAATTGAACTGAAATATTATTTACTATATAATTATGTGCCAATTTTGGAATAGCTCCCAGGCATACCTTCCAAGATATCCAACATGGAGCTCAAATTTCAATTGCGGTTTTTCAGCAGTTGGTAGCACTGACTTCATTTTCATGGCCTTGAGATATTCAGATATAGATCTATACTCATACCAAATTTGGTTTTGATTGCTTCAGCCGTTTAGGAGTTGATAGGGGGGGGGGGGGAAGGGGGACATGCACAGACAGACATTTGCCCAGATCGATCTCATAAGTCTACTTTTTCCTCATTTTTGCAAAATGTGAAAAGTAAGCTGAAAATACAATACCCTATCACTGTAAGCACTTCCGAGTATTTATTAAACTCGCGGCTAAACTCAGAACCTAACACGACGTAGGTCGCAAAGTGACACTTCCACTCTTTCTACTCTATGGAGTTCTCCAACGCAAAATGTATCAAAATGGTGCCATTCTCAATCAAAGATGCCGTTTGTAATATATAAACGATATGCGAATAACGTTATTAGTCCGAATAACGGCATTGAGGGAATATTTTTCGATAGATATATTCAAATAACGTTATTTCTAGTGAGAACTACCATTTCGTTCCTGCGATAACCGATATCCGAATAACGTTAATAGTCCGAATAACGGTATTGGGGGAATAATGTTCGAGAGATGTATTCAAATAACGTTATTTCTAGTGAGCACTACCATTTCGTTCCTGCGATAACTGATATCCGAATAACGTTATTAGTCCAAATAACGGTATTGGGGGATATCTTTGGAGAGATCTGTTCAAATAACGTTATTTCTAGTGAGCACTACCATTTCGATCCTGAGATAACCAATATCCGAATAACGTTATTAATCCTAATAACGGTATTGGGGGAATATTTTTCGAGATATGTATTCCGATAACATTATTTCTGGCGGGCACGACCATTTCGTTCCTTGGTTAACTGATATTCGAATAACGTTATCAGTCCAAATAACGATATTAGGAGATTTTTTTCGAGATAAGTATTCCGATAACGTTATTTCAGGTGGGCACTAGTATTTCGTTTCTACGATAACCGATATCCGAAGAACGTTATTAGTCCGAATAACGGTATTAGGGGATATTTTTCGAGAGACTTATTCAAATAACGTTATTTCTGTCGGACAATACTATTTCGTTTCTACGATAACCAATATCAGAATAACGTTATATGGCCCAATAACGTTACCATGCGATACAAATGACTTCCGGATATGAAACGTAACGACCACAATGTGACTAAGACCCATTTTGTTACATAATCTACCCAAACAACCATTTTCGTTATGTTAAGTTATGAAGCCTTGCCTACTGTTTTAAGGTGTAGCACGTTTTGTGCTCCTTAGGATATGCAGTTATTCGAGCGTAAGGACATGAGAGAGAAGCTGGTATTCAGAAAGGTGTAAGGCAAGGCTGCAACTTATCACCCATACTTTTCAATCTATATAATAATAATAACTGGCTCTACAGCCCATGAAGGGCCTAAGCCTACCAAACGACCGCTGCCCAGCCATTTGGCCTGCAGATATTGGGGTGATGCGTGATCAACGCATCGGGTCCCCTCGGCCGTTAATCTTGGTTTTCGTGATCGGGGCGCTGCCTCACTGTCAGGCAGCTACTCAGTTGTCCTCACGAGGCTGAGTGCACCCCGTTCCAGCACTCACGTCAGTTTCTAAAATCCCTGACAGAGCCGGGAATCGAACCTGGGGCCTCCGGACCCCAACACCACTGGGCCGGCATTTTCAATCTATACTTTAAACAAGCAATGAAGGAAATTGGAGAAAAATTCAAAATAGGAGTAAAGATTCAAGGAGAAATAATTTCAACTCTGAGATTTGCTGATATCGTCATCTTAGCTGACACACCAGAGGATTTGAATGAGTTTCTAAATGGTATGGATTCTGTCTTGAGGAAAGAATTAATGATGAAAATGAATAAATGTAAAACAAGAATATTGGATTGCAGTCAAAAGAGATCGCTGAAATAACTGAAATCCTCCATGCCCATTTACAGAATGTTTCCTTGAGAAGCTTAGCCTGCATTTTTCCATGTCTAGTGTCGTATAAGTTACATTCCACATCTATTGTATTTTTTGCTTGATGTTTGTATTCTTACAGATCTGTCCACTGGATCCAGGTGAACAGCAAGTTGCAAGAGCAGAACTGGACGAGAACGCAATTTCAATAGTGTCGTTCTTTCTATACTAGACCTATACAATTATTTTATTTCTACATTGTGTATTGCAAAATAATAATAAAAATGTTTCAATCACCTATGGTTTTCATTTATCTTTCTCCTTCCTTCTCATATCACATTTCCAAGAGGGTCATGGGGTTCAAACAGGAATTTGGAACCTTTGTAGGATAGCAGGTAGGGGGTGGGGGTGATTATATTATTCTATAGTCAGATTTTGAGGTTATGTAGGTTAGGGCGAAAAAGGAGGGGGCGGGTATGGGATGCTCTGGAATTTGGAGGTTATGTTAGCAGACATGACTCGATATTTCATTTTATAGCATTCAACTTATAAAACGTGTTAGATAATTGATTTTTACGGTGAATAGTTGATGAACTAACGTCAATACATTATTATAATTATCAAAATATATAGCTGCATAAGTACGTTCACTACCAACATTACAAAGTGGACAACAAATTCCATAATGTATCAGTATATTGTTGATTGCTTGGGATACATTTTGTCAGAGCTAATATTGTCGAAGGTAGTAGCTATTAATGTTAATTGATCCACAAAGGGACTAGCTCTGTGTAATATTCATAAAAATAAGCTGATATCTTACGGATTTAGTTCCTTATGTTTCCCCTACCGAAGAGAAATGATTGTTTTTTTGAAGCCGGATTATGGGCGGATATAAGAAAATTATTTAACATGGGAGCTGGGACTCTGGTATTATATTCTCTTTGGATGGCAAGACGCCATTGTGAGAAGGTGGAACGTGTTTATTATGAAACTGCTAGTAACGTTGAGCAGCTATTTAGCACAAAAATAACTAAACATATGGTTAATTCTTCTTCATATGGATAGCACGTGTATTATCTACATTCAGTTAGTTCATATCTTAACACTTTAACTGTTTACTTAAGAAGTTATTAACAAAATATTATCATGGCATGAACAACTTGTTCAGCATTGATAACAATCATTTTATTAATTTAAAACCGTTCAATTTAAGACAGTATGGCTTGTTCTAAATATATCACACATATATTTATTTAATTATTTCATTGATTAGGCCCTAACTTATCCTAACAATTTTCAAGAGAGCTTTCATCAAAGTAGCAAACATCGAGGAAGGAGTATCTGGCTGCAGGACGACAGATGCAAGTAACTGTTATCGGGGTTTTAGTATGTTACGATATTGGCACAAGAGCGTGGTTCAATCCTTCATGGGGTTTTCTTTTAGCATGTTACAATATTGGTAGACGAGCGTGGTTCAGTCCTTTTAAAGGAGGAGTGAGTTGATATAATCATATCCCTAACTGTTTCTGGTGAGGTATGTTGTGTTTGTGTAGAATTTGGACGTGACAATGAGCTATAGTATAAATGTTCAAAAGCATTGTGCAGAAATTGGACTCGCAAATACTGCAGTTCATGGAAAATGAAAGCTGATCGTTATTTATGTGATTTTTGCATTTAAAAGGCACCAATAATAGTTAAACCTAAAACATACTGTTCACAATAATGTAAGTTATGCTATAAGAGCTTGTTGTTGTTTGAGTTTTCAGTCTTTTGACTGGTTTGATGCAGCTCTCCATGCCTCCCTGTCCTGAGCTAATCGTTTCATCTCTACATAGCTACCACACCCTACATCTGAGGCAATCTGTTTAACATATTCTAACCTTGGTCTACCCCTACAGTTCTTGTCCTCGACCCTTCCTTCCATAACTAAGCTTACTATTCCTGGGTGTCTTAGTATGTGTCCTACCAACCTATCTCTTCTCTTCATTAGCAGTCGCCAGAAACATCTCTCCTCTCCCACTCATCTTAATACCTCTTTGTTTGTAACCCTATCTACCCATTTGATCTTCATCATTCCCTGTAACACCACATTTCAAATGCTTCAATTCTCCTCTTTTCTGCTGCACCAATAGTCCAAGTTTCACTTCCATAGAGCGCCACGCTCCAGACAAAGGCTTTCAAAAATGACTTCCTAATACCTAAATCTATATTCGATGTCAGCAGATTCCCTTTTTGTAGAAATGCTTTCTTTGCCTGAGCCAACCTACTTTTTATATTCTCTTTGCTTCGTCCATCACTGGTTATTCTTCTTCCTAAGTAACCGAAGTCTCCTACTTCCTTCAGCTTTTCACCTGTCAATTTGATCTCCATAGAGGTTTCTGATTTATTTCGGCTCCATTCCAGTATTTTTGTTTTACATTTATTAATTTTCATCATGAATTCTTTCCGTAAGACGGAGTCCATACCATTCAAAAACTCATTCAAATCCTCAGGCTTGTCGGCCAAGATGACGATGTCATCAGCAAATCTCAGAGTTGAAATTATTTCTCCTTGAATCTTCACTCCCACTTTAAATTTTTCTCTAATTTCCTTCATTGCTTGTTCAATGTAAAGATTGAAAAGTATGGGTGATAAGTTGCAGCCTTGCCTTACACCTTACTGAATACCAGCTTCTCTCTCATGTCCTTCAACTCGAATGACTGCTGTCTGGTTTATGTATAGATTGTATATCACCCTCCTATCCCTGTACTTTATTCCAATCGATTTCAAAATGTCAAACAATTTAGACCAATCAACGTTATCAAAAGCCTTTTCTAAGTCTACAAAAGCCATGAACGTTCTCTTATCTTTCCTTATTCTACCTTCCAAAATCAGCCTAAGACTTAGTACAGCTTCCCTTGTTCCTACATTTCTCCTGAAACCAAACTGGTCTTCACCCAACTCCGTTTCTATCTGGCTTTCAATTCTCTTGTAAATTATTCTAGACAGGATCTTTGAAGCATGAGTAATCAAGCTAATTGTACGGTAATCTTCACATCTGTCAGCTCCCACTTTCTTTGGTATAGGGATAATTACATTCTTCTTGAAATCAGGGGGTACCTCACCTGTCTCATAAATCCTACACACCAAGTGAAATAACCTGATCAGACCTTCATCTCCTATGCAGCGTAGCAACTCAATCGGTATATCATATATGCCTGGTGCTTTGTTCCTGCTTAAGTCTTCCAAAGCTCAATCAAATTCTGATCTCAATATTAATTTTCCTTTCGCATCCTCATCATCCATTACATGATTCTCAATCTCCTTTCCCTTATACAAACTCTCTATGTAAGCTTTCCATCTGTCAACCTTTTCTTCCCTATCTGTTAGACGCTTTCCATTTGTGTCCTTAATATTACAGCACTTAGTCTTCTTTTCCCCAAAAGTATTCTTAATCCTTCGATAAGCTGTGTCTACTTTTCCTAATTTCAGACAATTTTCTATACCTGCACATTTCTCTTTCAACCATTCTTCTTTCGCTTCCATGCACTTCTTGTTAACCTCATTTCTCAGACGTCTGTATTCTGCTTTCCCCTTTTCATCTCTTACTTTCTTGTGTTTCCGCCTTTCATCCATCAATTCTAGTATATCCTGAGTGATCCACGGTTTTCTACCTATTCTTTCTTTCCTACCAATGTTTCCTTCTGCGGATTTTGTTATTTCATTCTTCAAAAGGGCCCATTCGTCTGCAATTGAAGTTTGTTTAGGGTTTTTCATTAGTCCTTCCTTTATACTCTTCTTGAATCTTTCGTTTACATCCTTCTCTTTCAGTCTGTCTATTGCCCACCTTTTTGGCTTTTGGCTTTTATTCAGTTTCTTCAACTTTAATCTGCATTTCATTAAAACCAGATTGTGGTCAGAGTTTATGTCAGCACCAGGATATGTTTTACAATCCAAAATCTGGTTTCGAAACCTCTGCTTGGCCATAATGAAGTCGATTTGGTAACGCCCTGTATCTCCTGGTCTCATCCATGTGTATATTCTTCTATTGTGGTTATTGAATAAGGTGTTAGCTATGACCAACTCATGCTCGGTGCAGAATTCTACCAGCCTGCTTCCTCGATCATCCCTTTCACCTAATCCGAAATCTCCTACTATCTTCCCTTCTCTCCCTTTTCCTACCACAGCATTCCAATCTCCCATTACTATAACATTTTCATCACCCTTGATATACCTCAGAATTTCGTCTATTTCTTCGTAGACCTTTTCAACATCCTCATCATCAGCTTGACTGGTAGGCATATAGACTTGTACCACTGTGGTGCAGGTAGGTTTAGTATTGATTTTTGCTACAATAATCCGTTCACTATATTGTTCATAATATTCCACCCGCTGTCCAAGTTTCCTACTCAATATGAGGCCAACCCCTGCTTGGCCATTGTTTGATTTAGTGCTAATGACCCTATAGTCTCCTGACCAAAAGTCCTGTTCTTCCTGCCAGCGCATTTCACTAATCCCAACCAAATCCAACCTCAACCTATCCATTTCCCTTTCTAGGTTTTCTAACCTTCCACTTCCTAGCAGACTTCTAACATTCCACGCTCCGATCCGTAGAATGTCAGATTTCCTCTTTGTCACTTCTGTGATGTTAACCCCCTCTCGAGTAGTCCCCACCCGGAGATCCGAACGGGGGACTAGTTTACCTCCGGATTGAAATTTTACAAGGGAGGAGGCCATCATCACATGTAATTATGCATAGAGAGGTGCATATCCTCGGGAATAGCATACGGCTGTAGTTTCCCGTTGCTTTCAGCCGTGCAGCAGGGCGCAGTGTAGCCATTATTTGGCTTATATTATCAATATCTTAACCGTCTATAGGACTAGTAAAGAATTGATTTATTCTGAAAGGCTGCTACTCCCTTTCAGAATAATAAAGAGCAATTCTACTAACAAAAATTCTAACCTTCTACCGTACTAACAATTAAATACCAAAATTCTACTAACGAAAAATTACTTAAGTTCCACCAACAAGAAATACTACCACTAAAACAGTCTGTCACCAGGCATACTCACATGCACCCTCACACATCACAGTCTACTGAAACAATGAACTATAACTAATAAACAATGCAACTGCTACCAGACACACTCACACACCACAGTCTAATAGAACAATGACATATATCTAATAGACAAACTAACTACCTACTTACAACTAAAACTAACTACATACGTACTGTACTTTTATTTGAATTGACAATATTTACAAAATGCAATTTAGATAGAAAATACTTACAAAGTGTAATTTAGATTCAAAATAGTCACAAAATGCAATTGAGAATAAAAATACTTACAATATACCCACCCTACACAATATGTCTATCCCTTATTATTCCCATTGATGTAATATTTCGTGGTGATTGTAATAGGAAGAACTTCTTGGAAAGGTACTGAACAGAATGTACCAAAATCTAGTGTATTATGTTCGTAGATATAAAACAAATGAACCTTGATTACAATAGTAATCTACGCGACCAAAGGAGGGTTAGTATCGAACTCTGAGAAATCTGACAATTGCCGTTCAGAAGAGATACGCTTGTTTTAAACAAAGGTTTACTGAATAATTACTGCCAGACCTCCGTCCACATTCAGTTATTATGGACCATGTGAGCATTCTCTCAGTTCAAATCAACAAAGCTCCGACCTCGAATAACAGAAAGGCTTACATTATCGAGTGGTTGTCTTCTAATGATATTCCCCACAACCCATCACAAACCGAGTGGAATTGTTACTTCACAAATCCGCTCATTGTACGTACGAAATTTATGAAATAGCAAGACAACGCGGACACAGATCCGACGAGAAGGAGGGGCAAATGGGGCTACATCCCTGGGGACCGACCTTAAATTAATTTAAATATAATTTTCCATCAGTTTGAACTTGTTTTTGGATTTGAGGGAATGCCGAATTATCCCTGGTTGGGGGTAATGCCGAATATTGGCGTTATTTTTTTAGAAGTGATTTGTAATATACTTCTATCCATGTTTGAAGGTTGTTATTGCGAGTGTTTACTGGGTAAATACGATTGATTTTCGAAATTTACTTTGTTCTTTCATGAGTCAATAATTGTTTGTAAATTCTGGCTTCAAAGCTTAGGTGTTCGGCAATACCCCGGTCTCCCCTATGTTTATCATGTGTTTTCACCATGTCACGTCTCATGATTAATATGTTCATTTTCACCTCATTTCATCCGTTCACTTCTCTTTTATGTATTGTTTATGATATCTTTTAATTATGCTGGATTTTACATCTTAATTTATGGCTGAAGAAGGGACCAGTACTAGAGGCTCCAAAACATGTACCAATAACAGGGTCTAACGTAACCCTGTCTTTTGACAAAATATATATATTGATCAGGCGGATTTCTCCTCCTTTTTATAGTAATTAATTGACGTATCTCATGTTCCAGAATTGAGGACAAATTTACTCTCCATGGGAAAAATAACTGATCGCAGTCTAGATGTTATTTTTAAGAAAACGGTTGCCCTCGTATTGAAGGAAAACGGTGACGTTGTGTTACAGGCGGATAGAATTGGTGATTCATACTATATACAAGAGATCGGAGAGAGAGCCTGTATAGTATCGACCAAACTTAGCAAAGTAACGTTTTAGTTGCTACATCGGCGCCTGAGACATGCAAATTTAATTGACATTTTGCAAACAGTGTGAATGCAGAGTGTTACGGGAGTACAACTTATGGATCCTGATGTAAAACTGATTTGCAACGTATACCTTAAGCGGAAAACAGAATTATTGGATCTGGTACATATGGATGTGTGTGGTCCAATGAGGGTTAACTCTGTGGGAAGTGCAAAATACTATGTTGAGTTTATTGATGATCACTCAAAATGGTGTGAGGTACGATTCCTGAACTCCAAAACAGATGTCTACTAGGCAACAGTTGAATACATCTCTCTCGTCGAGAAGCAGAAAGGGAAATGTGTCAAGTCGCTACAATCAGACAATGGTGAAGAATACACAAGCAATGAATTCAACGAGTGTCTCAAGCAACTGGGAATAAGTCGGAGGTTGACACTTCCAAACAACCCCGAACAAAATGGGAAAGCAGAGAGGATGAACCGCACTCTTCTGGATACTGCTAAATGTCTTCTCATTGAGGCAAACCTACCTGAGTCATTCTGAGCAGAGGCAGTAAATACTGCTAAATATATATGAAATTGCTTGCCTTCGAGAAGCTTGGGGGAAGGACACCATTCAAGTTATGGACAGGTAATGTGCCAGATGTGTCACATCTGAAAGTGTATGGCAGCCAGGTATACTTTCTGGATCGAGAAACTGGCAAAGGCAGATTTGATCAACGAGGTGTAGAAGGTTACTCGGAAGAATCAAAGGGTTTCCGTGTTTGGTCACCTGAGAAAAATATGGCTTTCATCAGTCGTGATTTGAGATTTCTTGAGGATGGCAACAAATCCAAGGGCATGATGGAAAACAATCTGAGAGATCAGGCAAGGCACGAAATGGAGAATATAAGATTCAAGGAATTTACGAGGCTCTCGTCTGATGAAAAGGAAGTTGAATTACCTCTTCTAGTTGAGGAAGATAGGGAGGAGAGGGAACCGCGAGAATACGACACCTCCTGGGATAAAGCGGAACCTTTCTTGGGATTTGAAGTACCTTCAGATGAGGAGGGACCTTTCTTGGGAACTGAAGATTCTACGGATGAGGAGGGACCTTTCTTGGGTTTAGAGGAACCTGGAATCAATCAGAAAAAGGACGATGCTGGAAATCTGAGTGGCACTTCACTCACAACCAGAGGTTGGGGTTGACCAATGTTGATCAGAACTGGAAGAAGGGGAAGACCGAGAAAACTTTTCCATCCTGTTGGAACAGATGAGGCTAGAGTCACGGAGTAAACAGAACAAACTTAGGTAACAGAGATCCCTTTGAAGAGAGCAATGACCGGTCCTAACGCCAATGAACGGAATGATGCAATTATCTCCGAGATGAAGTCTATTATAAAATATGACATCTGGGTAATGGCGAACCGTTCCAGCGATGGTAAGGTCATCGGATCACACATAGCATTGAGGATTAAATTTAATGCAGATAGCGCACTCCAAAAGAGGAAGACCCAACTTGTCGCTCAGGGTTTCACTCTAGAATTTGGAGTCCACTACTCAGAAACCTTTGCACCAGTCGCAGGCATGAGTTCTATTTGGCTTATGGCATCTCTAGCGGCAAAGTATGGAATGAAGATCCGACAATTTGACATTGCCACAGCATACCTCAATGGTAACCTGGAGGTAGAGATCTTGATGAAACTGCCAAAGAACTTTGAAGAGATTTTACAGCACATCGTGGAGACAGAAAATGGTACTGCTATTGGGAATAAAGCATGCCATATGCTGAAAGAGTTCCGGAGAGGCAACAATGTATGTTTGTTGAGGAAGTCTCTCTATGGCCAACGACAAGCAGGTAGAAGTTGGTACAACAAGCTGGTTCAAACCCTGAGAAAATACAGAGCCACTCCAACAAATTTGGATCCTCGTTTTTTTAAGATTGGGTCTGATGAACGTATGACTTTATTGCAGTTTACGTTGATGACATATTGGTTGCATCTCAGAATCAAGAAATGATTGCCAAACTGGGAGGGAAGTTGGCAACTGAGTTTAAGCTCAAGGACCTTGGATTCGCAAGCTATTGTTTGGGTATTGAGTTCATTCACGGCAATGGTTGAGTCAAAATGTACCAACAGGGGTATATCAAAGAACCTCTCGAATGATTCGGTATGAGCGAGTGCAAATCAGTTGCCACACCTCTAGATCCTTGGATCAAGCTGACAAAGAAGGACGACCCAAGTGAAGAGAAACAAAACGTCCTTATCGTGAGCTTGTAGGTTCAATACCTACCTGGCTACAACCGCACGTCCAGACATCTCATTCGCCATCAGCTGCTTAGGTCAGTTAAATAACTGCTACGGGATGGAACACTGGAGGGCGGCCAAAGGAGTCCTTCGTTATCTAAAGGGAACTGCCAACGTTGGACCAGTTTTTGTGTCTGACCCGAAACGGGTTAGAGGGTTCGTGGATGCAGATTAGGGAGGAAGCATTGAGGATAGGAAGTTTCACACGGGCTACCTCTTTGTACTTGGTGGATGCCCCATATCTTGGGATTCTCGAAAGCAGAGAACAGTTGCCCTGAGTACTACGGAGGCGGAGTATATGGCTATGTCCGAATGTGCCAAAGAGGCCATATACTTGCAGAGATTTCTTCACGAATTGGGTTTCAACGCTCTAGCTGATCTGACCATGTACTGCGACAACCAAAGTGCACTGAGATTAGCGGCGAATCCCATGTTCCACAACAGAAGTAAACATATTGACATTGGACATAATTTTGTCAGAGACACGCTGAAAAAGAAGTCGTTCGTTGTACAGTACATTACAACTAAAGACCAAGTGGCAGACTTCCTTACAAAGAGTTTGCCCAGACAAGAACATCAGTGGTGCATGAAGTCCGCTGGTCTGAGTGAGATCAACTGAACTTAACACGAGGGGAAGTGTCAGTTTGGAATAATATTCCTGTTCTACGAGTATCAGTTCATGACCACTACTGCCATCTTCTATGAGCGCATCTTGCTCGAGATGCATGTTTTTGTTTTGAGTATTCTTTGACTTCCATTATTGTACGACAATTAGTAACCGTGCTATGTTTCATCGTGAGGTGTGCTGCGTTAATCCTAACATTCTGAATACGACCAGGCCACAGGAATATGATAGAAGTGTTTCATGTTCACAATGCTATGTGACTGAGTGCTGTCAGTATACACGACCTTACTATCCTTGGGGCTGAGAGAGTTGATCGAGTTCAAGCAACGCAGCATTCTGGTGGAAATGATGATGCAACTTCATTAATAAGTTATGAAATAATTGAGAAAAAAAATGTTGAAAGGAACAATAATTCATGATCTTGGCCAGCAAGGCAACTGATGTTGTCATTATGCTTCCGATATGTTCATATGCAAGATCTTAGTACAGGGGCCGGAAACATGTCGATCGCAATCTTCCAGTAGATCACCAGCATAGATTTAGTGGTTCGTGAATGATATTTACTGATACAGTAATAAAGAGCATTCATGAATTCTATTTGAATTAGCTGTGCCAATTTCTGACTGCAGGGAATTATATCTTACACTTCGACCTTCTATTCAACGAATATCAAGGCAATTACTCCTCCTAAGTTTCACACTTCGTATGCGGTAAATTGATTGTGTTTTAATTATTCATAAATGGCCATTAGGTCAGTTTGTAATATACATAGGTTGCCTTTTTAGTTTTGGCAACTATGTTATAAATTGATAAATAACACACCTACACGGTTCCAAGTTTCATAGGCCTTCGATGTAGTCTCCATCACTGCGTACAACGTGTTTCCAGCTACGCGGAAGCCGTTGGATTCTGTTGGCACTGCCCAATCTATCGATGGTGCAAAGAGAGTGCCCGGCAGCCAGCACAACATCTCCAATTGTAGGGTAGCGGTTCCCACGCAGTGGCTCCTATATCTTCGGGATGAGATCAAAGTCGCAGGGACTTAAGTCGGGAGAGTAGGGGGGATGATAGAGCACCTCCCAGTTCCAGCGATTCAACAATGCATACACAACTCCTGCTGTGTGAGCCCTAGCCTAGCATTGTCATGCAGAACGATGGGCAGAGTATCCATGTGGTGTCACCGTTTCCTTCTCAGAGCTGCTAGGAGCTGGTCTTGCAGAAACGAACAATAGTACGCCGCCTTAAAGGTTTGCCCTGGGGGAACAGTATGTTTTATGATCACACCATCCCAATCATAGGCAAGAATCAACATTACCTTCACATTGGTGGGGGTTTGTCGAACTGTTTGTTTTCGTGGTGACGCCACTCAACTGTGGCTCATAAGATTTGGCCCACGTCTCGTCGATGGCTATGATACGACGTAAGAAGTCCTCTCCTTCGCGCTCATAACGCTGCAAGTGTGTACGAGAAGCGTCATATCGCAGCCATTTCTGCATGCCGGTTAAGTCATGCGGAACCCATTTTGAAGCAATTTTCCTCATTTTCAGGCAGTCCTTCAGGATGTGGAGGACAGTCGAATTCGCCAGTCATGTATCTTGCGCTAATTCACTAAGCGTTACGTTCTGATCCGCCTCCACTAACGCGGACACCATCTTACTTACTGGTGGGTGACCAGATCGAGGCATGTCCTCCACACGTTCGCGCCCATCTCGAAAGGTTGCAACCCATCTTGCTACCATTCTGTAAGGTAACGCTGCTACACCGCACGCTTCGTGCAGTCCTTGGGGGCACTCTCGAGCCATGCGACCCCTAGCACACCGAATTTTTATCCACGTACTCTGCTCCTGCTTCGAAAACATTGCGACCGTCTTGCGCGAGTGCTTGCCCACAACTACTCATCTAACAGGTGCCACTGCATACGAATGGAGGAAGGGACGGACGAGGTCATGTGCTCTAAGGGAGGGGATGCAGGTTAGCAACGCTTGGTAACAATGGCAGAGTCCAACACCGTTGCAACATAAAGCAACAGCATCGTTGCCAAAACTAAAAAAGCAACCCTCGTATATTAAGTCTATAAATATTAATTATATTGCTTCTTAATGTCATTATGTTCGGATTTGTGGAGCAGTGGATAGGCTTCTAACTTTCGGTCCAAAGGGGCCCAGATTCGAATCCCGGCCGGGTCGTGGATTGTAACTTGGGAGGGTTAATTCCCCTGGCTGGAGGACTGTGTGTTGTGACGCCTATGGGCATCAAATTGAAAGACCTGCACCAGTTCTCTCCAAAAGCCACACGCCATCATAAGGTCATGATCAGTTTTCTGAAAAAATATGGCTTGGGTATTATGCTTTTTTTTTTTTAGCGTATGGCTTTTAGTGCCGGGAGTGTCCGAGGACATGTTCGGCTCGCCAGTTTTTGTAGCTGCTTCGAGACGGACACCCAATGGGTGAGCTACAAGTACCGTTGGGAAGGGAAGGAGGGAAGTTGGATTGTAAGGACGAGGAGTTGGAAGGTAGCGGCTGTGGCCTATAGTTAGGGACCAACCCCGGCATTTGCCTGGAAGGAATATGGGAAACCACAGAAGACCATCTTCAAGGTTGCCGGCGGGGGGATTCGAACCTCCTCGCCTCCCGGATGTGAGCGACTGCCATCAGTCATGCCGTAACCACCACGGCTATTATTGTAAAGGTAGAACAGTAGAAAATTTGGAAATGTGAGAACCTTCTGGTAGATCACCAAAGCTTTCATGTTGCCTGTCCCTAAAACACAAGGTTTTTCTACAGTTTATTCTAATCTGTAAAGAGCAGTCTTTGCATAGCCACTCTGCTATAAGTGGCAATTTCCTAGAAATTATGCACCAACTGGACTGTATGTCCACTGGAACAGTCAGTCCTTAAATTTGGCTATATCTTGTTCACATTTTTAACAGGAACTTGTTTTTAACATACCCAAACATCAGGCTGTGCTGAATGGATTCAGTAACAACCATTTGAGAAAGCTGAAATGACCTTGACCAACTCAATGAACACACAGACATGATTCAGTATACATTATTGCTGGAATATATCATTCAATCGTGAAGACACTTCATGAAACAAACTCTTCATGAACAATTTCTACAAGTAGGGCAAGTGTGAATTTGTTATTGCTTTACACATGGATATAAAAGGATGCTTTCATACGTTCAAAATATTTGCAATCTGAAAAATGATCTCTCAACAGCAATTTTTTATACCAAGCATGGTGAAGTTGATAATCCCGTGAGTTGACTCTAGTCAAGGGCAGTTGAGCTCAGAGCAGTGGTATTCAACTCCTGTGGCACCAGAATGCACATGGAGCACTGGATAAGACTGAGAGCGAACATCCCTGCAGGTACACAGACTTGGAGTTACTTGCAAATTGCAGCAGAGGGAATAGAAGGACGAGGCTTAATCAGAAACTGGGAACAAGATGCCCTGGGCTCAGCCACGAGGATCATTATCACCAGGGCCAGTTTTGATGATTCTGGTCTAAGTGGAGAGGGTCCAGAGCAATGCCAGCCAGTGTACTAGACATTCCACTCACACTGCCAGTTATGCTCAGAACCGTATCGTACATGTATGCTGTCATTAGCTTTGTCAAAACCTTTCCTAACTTTGATACCAGTGTAGAAGTAACAGATGCCATTTGGACATTATGTGCTTCTCAACCATTGACAAGCAATGGCTGAGTGAATGTTAGCCTGCTCCTTTAGTACTACAGTGAGCTAAACATTGAATTAGAACTCTGGAAGTGGTTGATTTGTGCTCCATTCCTTTTTTTAAATCTAAAATATACTGTATAAGTTACATGTAATGATGTTATAATTATCAATTGCAGCCTACTTGTAACAACATTTCAGCCAACAGATATTAATATTTACCTGAATAATGCTGTTGTTGTTTCATGTACAGCTGTCAAAAATAAAAATGACTGCGTTCTTAAACATTGAGTATATTTTAAGTTCTACTTCGGTTTCCAATGCTGCTACAAGATGCATATGCTTGTAGAGGGCAGATGAAGCTGTTTCTGAACAAAGCCTTTCAGATGCCGGGACAATGCCACGGTCGCTTCCTTCCCAATCCTCACCTGAATTGCAAATACACACACTATACCGGTAATACAGTATTTCGAACAAGAGAAAGGATTTGCGAGAGAGCGCCACTGTCGCTAAATAGTTGGCCTGATGCCAACACTACAAACGTCTTTGTGTTTCATTGACAGTGGCTTGCTGCAATTTGGAGCCTGATCGATGGAAGCCAATTATGTCTCTAATAACACATCGTCGCATGAACAAGTAGTAAAATTGGTTTCAGTGGCAGAAGCATCGCTGAGCTATACCACATGGCGTCATTCTCCACTTTCGCTGGCCCGGCTTTAATACAGTCATCAAATAGGACAGGTTATCAGACAAAATTCCACACACACCCAAGTACAGTACACGGGACTAAATGACCACGATGTCCAAGCCCATAAATGAAACAACAACAACAACAACAACTGTCTTAGCCATTAGCGCAATGGGTCTACTAGTAATGTGATGAAGAACAAGGATGTGAGAACATGCATCACTAGAGGTGTTAGTTTTTGTTAATTCGCGATAAAACGAAAAGTCATATTTAGAGGTTAGGATGTTTTATTTTCACGTATTTACATGTTTCGTGCCGCCCAGGAGTGAAATTAAATCGCGAAATAACGCGAATTTTGTGAATAACACCACAAATACCGCAATCTGCGAAATAAAAACAAATTTTCATATTTTTTCCCCACACCAATCCGAACATTTTTGTCCACAAGCCGATAATCGAATTTGGTTGGTGTTCAATTCGAGAGAATGATCGATTGTATAGTTTCGCGAGGGGTAATACTACGATATACGTCATATTACGATATACTGTCGATATTCTCGTTACTCGTTGGATTTTAGCGCTGTGGTAAACAGCTGTTATATCGCGGCGTGAATAGTTTGGCCGACTACCTCCAAAAGGTTATGTGATAGTTGTTCATAATGTAAACTACGTTTGCCTCCTGTTACATCGGTAGCGAGTGTAAATTATAGTAGAGAATTCTATATAATTTAATAAAAAAAGTGCGCAAATTGTGCGTTATCATCGAAGCTAGTGTGTTATTTGCGTGAATCAGTTGGTGACCACGTGTTCGTCGTATTAGTTCCGAACTTAGCAGTACAGGAAGATGAGACGCGACGTAATTTAAATATTATGACACGAATTCAGAAATAAATTTTGCGTGTGGTTACGAATTTATACTGGCGTGTGACTACAGTCAACCGTGTGATAACAGTGTTTGTTACTGGGCATCGCTCAGTTGAGTTTAAAAATGCCGAAGGTAGCTGTTTCTGCCACAGACAGACTTAAAGAATATAAGAATGAAGGATTTATAATTTCTTGTGGCATTCTTTTGTGCAAATATTGTGATTGTCGGTTAGATTATCGCAGGAAAGATGCATTAGACAAACATTGCAAATCGGAGAAGCATTCAAAACGCCGAGAAAATTCGCGTCTTGAAGTTAGTGTTCCTAGAGTGGCCACCTTAAAAGAAACATTATCAAATGCTAGTCGTGTGAAGGATATGAAAGAAGAGTTTATTTTGGATACTACTACTGCGTTTGTGAAAGCTAATATACCAGTAGAGAAACTAGACAATCCTGCTATCCGTACTTGGTTTAATAAGTACGTTCGCGGAAGTGGAGATTTACCATCAGCAAATCAGATTCGTCAGAAATACATCCCCATGATTGGCGAAAGAAGGAGGGAAGAAATTAGGGAAGATATAAAAAACAAAGACGTGTTTCTGCTATGTGACGAAAACAACTGACAAGAATGGTAGGTGTGTTTTCAACATTCTTTTTCGTCCATCAGTACCATCAACTGAAATGAACACCCATCTGGCTGCCTCTGTTGTTCTAGATTCTGCCAATAGCGTAAATTGCTCCAGTGCGATATTAGACACCTTGAATTCCTATGAAATTGAACGGGAGCGTGTAGTGGCAGTAGTTACGGACTCAGCACGCTACATGACAAAATGTGTAACTACTCTTCAAGGATTGATTGAAGAATTAAGTCATGTCCAGTGCTGGGCTCATAAAGTCAATCTTATCGGCTGCGTATTTGAAAACGAGCTGGACGAATTGAACATGTCTATAGTAAAGACAAAGGATGCCTTTTTAAATACGCGAAAAAGAAAAAGCAATTACGTTGCATTTCTAAGGGAGAAATATGAAAACACAGAAGAAGAGAATGAAATTCTAGCTTTCCCAATGCCTGTATGTACAAGATGGAATTCATGGTTTAAGGCTGCAATGTATATGGCCACGCATGTGGAAGATCTGGTAGAATTTTTCAAAACATTGGAAGATTCAAATTATGGGGTCAAATTTTTCCAACAAGCATCGACTTCAACAATACAATTTATACAATTACAAGCATTGTATGTTTCTGTTGTTGGTGCCTCTCTTATGGACTTGCTTAATTTCTTGGAGGGATCTAAGTACCCAAAAATTCACTTACTGGCTGGGAAGCTAGATGACCTTGAGGTAAAGCTCAAGCTATTAGGCGATGGTGGAATGTTCAATCATACGATCCTCCAGAACTTGGAACAGCTTCCTCAAAAGATGCAGATAAAGGTTAAGTCCAAGCTTACGTGTGTTGCCCAGTCAGCTCTAGTGAAAGTCAGGACTTTAAGGACCACGGATCCAGCCAGGAAGACTGTAGAAGCCATCGGGTCATTGTTTGATCCTCGGCATGCACCTAAGAACGTATCTCCCACAGAACTGCTCCAATTTAAGAAGAATGCCCCATTTCTTACGAAGATGGAGTCTCAACAGTTTTTAGAGGCTCACAGCATTTACCTGACTGCAATCAAGAACCAACTGCGTCATGAAGATAATGTGAATGTTCCAGAGATCCTCATGGGATTAAGGCCTGCTCACCGAGACTATGCAACAGCTGCATTAAAGTGTGTGTGGTATCCTTGTTCAAATGTGGATTCTGAAAGGTCATTTTCGAAATACAGTCTCATAGTAAGTGATAGGAGGCGAAAATTGACAGCTGCAAATGCTGAGACTTTAACCATGATCTACTTCCAGTGATTTCACCGCAGTATTTGGATAAAACTGAAAAAGGTATTCACTGAAATGTGTTTCGAGATGGTGAATGTAAAATAAAAATGTGACTTCCATATAAGTATTATCTCATTCTTCCATAGCCATGTTTAACGTTTTACCCTGCTGTCTTGTTTTTTACTTTGTTTTATTAATTGTTCATATTTTTAAATGCACTTATTGTACTAACCTTATCGCTTTCCAAATTTTAACATGTCATCCCCCGAAAAAATAATAAAAACACAAAACACCACCTTTTGAATTTTAAATCAACAAATCTTCAAAAAAATAACAACACTTTCTAACACCTCTATGCATCACTGATTAAGGGCATTACTAACTACCTAACTAGTTGAGAAAATAGGCTACATGTGAGACTGCGAAGTTATGGACTATGTCTTAGGACCAGCGCCGTAGAGAGCGACCACGGGCCCTACGGCTATAACTTCCAATCCACTTATACTTTATTGGTTCCGTTATATTACTCTGAATTATCAGGTACCCCATTCCTCTCCTGAAAAGATCTCGAGTAATTTAGTATAGGCCTATCTAATTACGAGTTTCTTTATTCTTCCGTTATTCAGAGTTATTTTATTGTCTCCCACTCAATGGCGGCTGGTAATGAGGTTGCAGTGTTGCACAACGACCAGATAAAGAAAATGATAATAATAATAATAATAATCTTTTAGCAATAAAAAGTTATATGTTTCTTCTGACATGCATAGGAATTCATAGTTTTGTTCTTTAATAATTCAGGAAATCTTGTGGTACTGTGAGCTGTTTGAGAAAGCGAACACGCCGGGAGTATAGGAGCGATCGCTATGTGGTCGTTGCCAGGCTCCAGCACCAACCAGATCTCAGGCCATGGTGGCCGCTATCAACGGGAGAGCATGGGTTCGAATCCTGAAAATGGTTTTCGTGGTTTCCCATTTTCACTACCAGGTCCACGGTCGATTTCTTCCAGAATCCCTTCCCTGACCCGTCCAGAAAATAAAATAAATGGCCATTGACTGCATTAATAAAATTAAAAACTAGTGGAGTGAGTGGCCAGTGGGGGATTTACGTAGAAGCTATACAAGCTATAGCTTAGGACCCTCCCAAAAAAATGTCCGAGTAAGCAATTGTCATATGTATACATAAATGTAGTGCAGCATTATTTATTTGTCCCACTAGTAACTAGTGAGCAGTGAATAATTCCTCTGCAAAGCACACAGGTGACTTTCCTTGTATTTAGATATTTAAAACACTAAGCTGATTTTTGTAAGGACGAGATTGAGGGATCGGTAGAACCGATTCACTTCGAAGAGCAATCTGTCGAAAGCTCTAGGCCTGTAGAGTGTCTTAAAAAAACAAATATGTTACCATATATTTTTAAATTTATATTTTTTTAATATTATTTTTTAGTCGATTTACCCTCTAGGTTGGTGGTTCCCACGGACTCAGCGAGGGAACTCACCACTACCGCCTCTACGGGCAGTGTCCTGGAGCTTGTAACATCTGTTCGGGAGGGATACAACTGGGGAGGTGTGATCAGCACGTCGCCCAGGCGGCCTCCCCTGCAAAGCGAACAGGGGCCTCATGAGGGGAGGGTTTGGAAAGATAGGATGGATGGGCAAGGACGAGGGAAGGAGGCGGCCGTGGCCTTGCAGTAGGTACCATCCCGGCATTTGCCCGAAGACGAAGTGGGAAACCACGGAAAACCACTTCGAGGATGGCTGAGGTGGGAATCGAACCCCCTCTACTCATTTGGACTACCCGAGGCTGAGTAGACCCCGTTCCAGTCCTCATACCACTTTTCAAATTTCGTGGCAGAGCCGGGAATCGAACCCAGGACCTCCGGGGCGGCAGCTATCCATGCTGACCGCTACGCTACGGAGGCGACTAAATTTATAAACAAAACTGCAAAATTAATGGCTCAAGCGCATGCGCAGAATCACCTTGGTTAATGACAGACATGGCGGATGTCCACCGCGTTTTAATGTAATAGTTATTTATAAGAATTATGAAGGACGGGAATATTGATTATGAAGTTTCCACGATATGAACCGGAATAGTATTATAAAAGACAGGAAATGTAGAAGAACTTATACTGACTGTTGAGTGTGTATAATGCTTATGTAACTTAATATTGCACCATACTACCAGTGATTTGGTAGCTCAGTGGATGCGTTGCGAACTCTGAATTTGTGCTTCGTAAAATGAGAGGTGTTCCATCCCCGCCTTCGATTTACTTTTTTATTTCCGTATTCTTCTCTCTTGATATTGATAATACGTAGACAAATCATTTTTTTTATTTAGTCAATTTACCCTCTAGGTTGGCGGTTCCCACGGACTCAGCGAGGGAACTCACCACTACCGCCTCTATGGGCAGTGTCCTGGAGCTTGGAACATCTGGTCGGGATGGATACAACTGGGGAGGTGTGATCAGCACTTCGCCCAGGCGGCCTCACCTGCAAAGGGAACAAGGGCCTCATGAGGGATGGGAAGGGATGGAAGATGGGGATGGATAGGCTAGGAAGAGGGAAGGAGGCGGCCGTGGCCTTACAGTAGGTACTGTCCCCGATAATCCGGATAGTAGACTGTCAGAAATCCGCCCCCTCAATCGGATTGCCAATAATCGATTGCACCGGCACAGCTACATCAATGAAAATGGCACTGACAGATACTACCGAGATTAGAGCACAGTAGTTAACATGAAATTATTGTGGAACGCACCAAAATATACGGGGGTTCATACTTACCTTTTACTTACCTATTCAATTTAATCTCGGGTCTGGGTTTTCAACTGGATCACTTAATAGTATGCCCTCACAATAACCTCCACCACGATATTTAAAATGAACCAAGTCGGAGACCAGAAAATTTAAACTGCACAATAATTTATTTCACATAAAGAAAAAAAAATATTTTAACAAAATTTAACAACAAAATAGTTATGGCTGTCTGAAGCCATTGTCAATGCAACCATGTCCTCCGGTAGGACTGTAGACTTCACATACAAAATTTCAGCTTTCTCTAGCTCAAAAGAACGTAATAATAACAACAATGCACATTGGAATGGATAAGGGAGCTGGGACGAGACATATAGCATTTGTTTCCTTGTTCATGAACTTCATAATTTAGTTCATTGACACACATTTATTAATAACCGCAAGGCCGCTAAGTAGTTGACCTTGACCTCCACCATTCAGTTATCTGGCCACCTGCAATACACCCTATGCAGTGTTGCATGCTTGCTTCGTCAAATGGACGCAGCTGCCTAACCAGTGTCACCATATGCTGGCCAACGCAGAGTCTAGCTCTCATTCAAAACAATTTAAATGCTCACATCTCAACTCAAATATTATCACGCAAAATTTCTACAAGTTCCGTTCACATTGCAATGGATTACTCGGTTAATCTCAAATCTTATTTAAATGTTTATTCCAATTATCGAACTAGCGTTGTTTAAATGTTAATAGCAAAACGCATAATGTTATATCATAGTGTTCGATAATTATTTATAACATTTAGATTGTTCATAACTTAGTCAAACGACAATTGAAAAATTTTTACACGCCTCTATTAATCCCGTTTGTTTCAAATTATTATTATAGATATTTACATAGTTATTTACATTATTTATATTTTATTTATATTTGAAATACATTAACCACGCGTTTATCCGGTTGATATTTTCTTAAATCGTGGTAATATAATCGACCGATGAAGGTTACTTATATTTAAATTTTAGATTCAGGTTTAATAAGATTTAATAATTATTATTTGTGACGGTAATCTCCATTCAAAATCTATAATTCAATCAATTTATCACTCTTGTTAATTTTAACAGTAACTTCACATGAATAATTTTCAATGGACCTGAACAATACAACTCAGCGGAAACATACCTCGCACAAACGCACAAAATTGGCCCATAATTCATCATATATCTCATTATATATGGCATCAAAATCTTCCACAATACACACAAAAAACCTCCACTTATAAATTCATCATCATCATCAATATTACTGTGGGAACCTCCTTCACATATTAAAGGGCATTATTCATCAGCGACTTTTACACGTCCACTGAACTAACGATTATACATCCATAGTTCCTCTTTAAAATCCTTATATTCATCAATTGTATCGAAAACTGTTATTATATTTAACCTTCGTGGGTTTCATTCATGAAGCGATATGAAGTAAAAATTTGCCAGTCACAAATAAATTTAATAGCAAATACGAGTAGACACGCCTCCCTGGTCTATCAAAATGAATTAATCTCAACATAATTATCACAGTATAAAAATACTATATTCAAGCAAAATTCATTTAACTGCAGAAATAGTCGAATTGAATGCAAATAGACCAGAAAATGCAAACACTATTGTTTCAATCTAGAATTGAGAAAATCTCCTATCAAATGTTCATTACAATAGTGTACTGAATAAATCGAATTCAAAGTTCATATTTCATAAAATTGTCTATAATGCAATGGTATTTCAGAATTGACTAAAAATGTCTGTGTTTCAATCATGTTCTTAAAAACGACTAGTATTTCCAAGATCGTCGATAAAGTAGTAGATTTTAACGCTCTAAAATCTTTTAATCATTCTTCTTTCTTGAGGATGACAGAAAATTGGTCAAAGTAATTTACTGGAAAGAATTACTTTAATAAAACGACACGCTGTCTGAATTCAAACTTGCCATAGAAAATCGTTAACTTTACAGTCAAATCGTGACTACAATAAAAATTCAAATTCACGAAAGAATATTTAACTTCAGTATAAACTGATCCAAAATGTTTAAATATGCAAATGACATAATAATGTCTCAATAAATCGAAGAAAATGGCATAAAGCTGCAAAGTGTACAGAGTACAGAAACATCTAGCAAAAGAATATGGGGCAATCAAATATATATCAGAAAATATGGGAAAGATAGTTGCTCAGATCTCACTAAAATGGCTCAAATAAATCAAGAAACGTTCACGGCTACCTTATCTGTTGGATTGAAGTTCTAGAAGAAAATTTCAAAGAAGACTGCTGCTGGTTCCATTTCACCACAGGATAGATGTGCACCGACCTCGAACCTGGAACCTGCGCCCTCGGAGAATAGAACAGCTTCCTCCTCCGGAAATCGCACTGCTCCGTGTAGACGATAGACATCCTTCTGGCAAAACTCTTCTTTGTGTGCTGGGAAAAACCCTTGCCACTCTTGAAAGTTCCCTGAAGTTCTTGTAGAAATCAGCCATGAAGTTCATTGCAAATATTTCCGCAGAAATGTTCATAATTGTGGAGTATGAATTTATTTCCACTGCCATTTGATGTAATTCAGCGATGGATTACGATGCATGAGTGTAGCTGAATGTTCACTACATGATCGTCTTTGTAGAATGACGATTATCGAAGCTCCATGTTGCTACTTCACACTACTGATGTATGTCCCAATTGCATTAAAGTTTTAGTCTTCCATCTCCACTTCCATTATAATGTTAGTCGAAAGTACTGCCAGATTGTATAGTTCCATTGTAGAATGTAGCGTTGTATCACCAAATGTAATCTTCAGTATCACGGTTGCAATACACGTGGCTGCCGTAGCGTAGAATGTGGTAGTAAAAGTGCTTCTCAGGATTCGAGAAAAACACTTTTCTCTGCAGTCTTTAAATGCGAATATCTTCTGAAGTATTATAATGAAAAAGTTCAACTTTCGCACACGCCTCAATATTGTAAGGCACTATTGAATTAGTATAAATGCAGTAGCTAATTCTTGATAGATAAACTTGTAGAATCGTTTATGTGTGCGCTCCAACTTCGCCTAGTTTTAGTAACAGTGAAATTGCACTGCTGGATACCCAATACTGTTCGATGCGGTGGGCTCTGCCACGCTTGCTTATGACGATATGCTTGTTCTATCAGAACACGAAGTCAGACTATCAAGTCAGAATAAAACCACGAAGTGAGAAACTCCTCTCTGCTGTGCAAGGCCTTTTATCAACTTTGGAGGGGCGTATCCATCCCTACCACAGCTTCTTCTTCCCTCATTACTCGAAGTTCCAACATTGGCTATTCTTGACGGATTTTCAGATTTCAAAAACATATAATTAATTTCTTCAAAATTCCAAATCAATGCCATAACTGAAAATAGTTTTCCGCGATTCTGCATGCCAAAAGTTATTAAATATCGTAGTTTCAGTAATCTCCGTCTCTCTTCAAGCTATCATTCATTGGTTCGAGCCTCTCCTCCAATAGCGTAACTTCTTCCTCAGCACGTTTACTTGCTTCCCTGTGACTGCGTAGTAAATCTAAGATCCTTCTCGAACAAAATCGTGACGTCAGCAAGAATCTAAGCTCAGCCAGCCTACTTGCTCGAGCGTTGCGTCATCCACGCCTACGTCATGAATATACACGTCACAACTATGACGGCCATAACTTTATTCACATATGCCAATACAGCCACCGTGGTCTCAGTATAATTCAATTTCCGGGGGCATTCTCCCTTCACCACGTTTTAAAAACAGTTGCAAATTGTTTTTAAACTCTGTTACAAATATCTGAATTCACTTGAACACGAAATTGAATTATAATTGGCTTACTCTTGGATAATATTTCTTCAAGTTTCCAGCATTGAACTTGCCATATACGACATCATTCTCATCATCATAGAGTTCATAACAGTTGTTTCCATAAGCATTCGTAATTCTGAACGGACCCATAAATACTATTCCAAACTTGGGATAGATTTTCTTACTCACGTCAGCCTTGACAGGTCTGCGTAGTAATACCAGATTTCCAATTTCTAAGGGAGTACCAAAACGTTTTCCAGCTACTCTTTTCAGTCGTTTTTGTGCTGCTCTCTGGAGTTGTTCTTTCGCTCTGTCAATTCTCTGCTGCCTTCCTAGGTCGGGATCTCTAGGAACGTGGTTGAAAAGATTGTCCCACGGCCTTTCTGGGTTTCTTCCTAGATGAAGTCTCATTGGCACCTCTCCTGTGCTCTCCTGCACTGTAGAATTTAGACACTCCTCAATAAGGGGTACAAATCTCACCCAACTAGTATGATCATTCGGACAGAAAATTCGACAAAATTTCGAAAATTCAGCCATGTATCTTTCTGAAGAATTCGATTCCGGATAGCGCACGCTTGAAAATATGTGCTTAATACCAAGCCTTTCCATATCTGCAGCAAATTCTAAGGATGTAAACTGAGCTCCATGATCCGATAGTAGATACTCTGGTTTATCAGCTTTTGGAAATACAGCATGTTCCAGTCTGCTTACAACGTTCCTCGTGTTAGCTTTTTGCATGGGACTCATTGTTACAAATTTCGAGAAGACATCCACGGTAACCAACAGGTACTGATTACCCTGGTATCCCTTCGGACAGGGGCCAAATATGTCCGTCGCCATGAGTTCATTCGGTTTAGAGGGAATCATAGCCTTAGGTTTTCCTTTTAATAGAGCGGAAGTATACTTTGCTCTTTGACATTTATCACATGAACGAATGACATTAGCAATGCTGGAACGCATGTTAGTCCAAATAAACCTCTCTTTAAGAGTATCAAGAGTTTTATCCAGACCGGCATGTCCAGTTGCGTGATGAGCTACCCACACTAAATTGACTACAAGTTTAGGTGGCACGACTATTCGGAGCTTTGTATGCGCAGAGTCAGCATACTTACATACGACGTCTCCACTCAAGACAAAGTGTCGTGAATCTCTCTGTGTAGCTGCATAGTCAACATCAGTATTGTCCATGTAACCCTTAAGGAACCTGTACATTTTCCTGATTGGAGCGTGTCTCTTCTGTGACACACCGATTCGGGCTAACCTCCTAACGGTCTCTTGATCTTGCTGCTCCAATTGTACATGGTGTATCTGCACATTTTTGATAGGGTTACGTGATAAAGCATCAGCCAGTAAGTTGTCTTTCCCAGGCTGATGGACAATAGTGGCGTTAAACTGTTGGGTGAACAAAGCCCAACGTGTCAATCTATCACTAGACATGTCAGTTTGCAGCATAAACTGAAGTGCTTTGTGATCTGTAATAATGATAACCTTGTGTCCCAGCAGCATTTTCTTCCACGCTTGCAAAGCTGTTACAAAAGCTAACGCTTCTAGTTCTGTCGTAAAGTAGTTTTCCTCGTGTTTCTTTAATTTCCGACTAGTGAACGCAATGTAGTGCTTGTTGCCTGCCTCGTCTTTTTGGTATAAGACTGCACTAATGCCTATTCTTGATGCATCAGACTCAATATAGAACACCTTCTCAAAGTCTGGGTACTCCAGTTTAACGTTGTTTCTGAGCATCTCCTTTGCTTTCTCAAAAGCCTCGTCTGCTGCGGTACTCCATTTCCATCTATTATTCTTCTTGAGTAAGTCATACAGAGGAGCCATAATTTCAGAGTATCTCGGACAGTGGCTGCTGATGAATTGGCATGCGCCTACAAATTCTCTGACTTGTTTCACCTTAGTTGGCTTTGGGAACCTTGTGATCGCATCTACTTTCTGCATGTTCGGATGATATCCATCCTTATCAATAGTATGCCCCAAGTAGTTGATCTCCTTCTTCATGAATTGACATTTTCCAAAATTGACCTTAATATTGGCCTTCCTTAAATTTTCAAACAACTTTCTCAAATGCACTAAATGTTCTGCGGCGTTGGGTGAAGATACAATTAAATCGTCAATGTAGAAGATTACATTTTCCTTTACTTCGTCAGTGAGCTTGCTATCAAGTGCTCGAATAAGTGCTGGTCCACTGTTGACCATTCCAAAAGGCATTCTCTGGAAGACCCATGACGTCTGGTCAAATAAGAATCCAGTGTACTGCATACTTTCTTCTTCCAGTTGAACTTGGTAAAACGAAGATGTCATGTCAAGAACACTAAAACATGCTCTCCCTTTGAACTTTATAAGCAGATCTCTAATCTTAGGTGGTCGGTCATTTTCTGGAAGAAACTTTAAGTTGATGGTCCAAGCATCGAGACAGAGACGTATCTGACCATTACTTTTCTTGACTACAGTGATGGGGTTTATGTAAGACGACGCCTGTTTTTTTTATAATCCCGTCTACCTCCATTTTTCTGATCAACCCTCGTACTTCTTGGTAGTATTTCTCAGGTATGGGGTATATTTTCTTTTGGTAAGGGGTTTCATCGGTCAGCCTTATCTTATACTTATAGTCTTTAATCAATCCAGGCTTTTCATCAAATATATCTTGGAATTCCTTTATCAAATCCTCAAATTCCCCCTGAATTTCTTCAAATCCTTCAGCTTTTCTACTGGGTATTTCTGTTAGATTCTCCACTTCATTGATAATGGTATTTATAGTCTCTTCCCTAAGGTCTATCACCAGACTGTTTTTCACGTCCTGTTCTTCGATCTCTTCTGTGATCACGTACCCATCATTAAAGCTAATAATCCTATTCTTCATATCAATAATGGCTCCAACTTTCGATATAAAATCGATTCCTAGCACAATGTCTAAATGGATCTTGTTCACCACAATAAAGATCTGTTCATAATTACTTCCATTAATTTCAAAGTTCAACAACACTTGGATCTTGCATTTCACTGCCTTGTCTTGGAAAATTCCTCTCACTTTGACGGTAGAAGCAGGTAAAACTGTCATGTTTTCTCCCTTTAATAGACTTTGATAGCATACATCAGAAATGATAGAAATAATTGCGCCGGTATCCATAAGAGCTTTGTACTGTTGGCCATCTATCAGTACAGAAATAATAGGTAAGGCACATGGTCTTTCCTCTTTGACGATTCCTCTCTCTTCTAATAAATCCTCGTCAGTTACTTCGTAAATTTCATTGATAGTAATTATGTGTGGTGTGGCAATGTATTGTTTCTCACCTTCGTTGAGAAATCGGCGTTTTTTTTTCTGTGTTACCATTTTCAAAGTTCCCCTGCTGGCTTGTAGAAGGACCAGGATCGATCACTAAATCCTGTCTTTTCTTCTGGTTTTCAGCTTCCTTCTCTCGTAATTCCTTCAAATACTGCTGACTTTCTTTCTCTCTCTCTTGATACTTGTCCGGTGTCATAACCTGACCTTGAGAATTTTGATTCCTATTCTGGTACTGGTTATTTCTGTTGTAGTTCCTATTGTACCCATTGTTATTATAATGTCTACCTCTTCCGTTATTATAGTTCCCTCTATTGTTATTCCAGCCTCGTCTTTGCTGATATGGACGGTAACCTTGTGATCTGTTGTTGCGAAAATAATTGTTCCTGTGAGTGTAACGTGTTTTTCGAGGGGTTTTATGCAACTGGCATAAGTCAGTAGGAAGCCATTCTATATTTATTTACGCGGCAAATTGTTCAGCCAAGAGAATTTTTCATGGTAATTTATTATTATTATTAATTTATTATAATTATTATTAAGGTATTTTCGGAGCATTTTATAAAAATTATTAGCATTCAGATAGGTTTTCTATGTCTTAGAAAACGCTATCAAGCAAATTATTACGAACGACAATATTATAGAAAATTATGTGATTACGGAATTTTACGGAGTTTTGTCAGTTAGGGTATTTGAGAGACATGACTCACTGGGAATTCGAATACAAGCTGATTCCTGTCGAGAAGTATTACGCAAGGCTGGGTCGCAAGGTCTAGATAAGGCGAATTGTTGGAACGGAAATCGACTTCTCCCTCTCGCGCGCCGAGTGTAATGAGGCAGAGGAGGGGAACTAGCGGCGTGCTCAGCCAATCAGTGAGGACGACGTAAGCTAGATGTCGGTACCATGGTGGGGGAGCCAACGTGTGGATATATCGTTCGACGCGCCGTGAAACAAGGACAATCTGTATAGTTCTTGCCGAGTGTGGATATACGCGGGAGTCGCTCCGATGTTCCGTGGGACGTGGACTATCTGTGAAATACTTGAGGAGTATGGATGCGCGTGCGAGTCGCTCCGATGTTCAGTGGAGTTAGTGACTATCTGTGTAGAACTTGCGGAGAACGGTTGGAAGTGCGTGTCGCTCCGATGTTCAGTGGAGTTGAAGACTAACTTTTGCAAAACTTAACCAGTGCGGTTGTACGAGTGTCTGGGTCCGAGGTACGGACCATAGAATTATCTAATCTACCAGAATATCATCAAATTCCGACGGAGATGACGACGTCCAGGAGACTGTGGGAAGCTCACAGCATCAGCAAGTACGAGGGAAATGCCTTGGCAATATCCAATGGTAAGCGCAAATGACGCAGAAATACGCAATCTCTCATTTTTCTTTGTTTTACATTTCATATTTCAGTAACTTCATAGCTTGGAAATAAGAGTAAAATCAATTTATCAGACTCCGTTTTCACGTAATTTTCTATCGGTAATATTCAAATCACAACGCTCCAATTTAAATTTTGTATTTATTATTATTATTAATTTTGCTATACTTGTTTTATATAATAAATTCATTTCTTTTACAATGCAATCTTTGCTTTCAGTAGGTAGCATTAGATATAGACCAATTCCTTCTCCTGATACAATTGTTTGTTGGGTTAATGATCAAATCACACCACGATCTGAGTGAATAGAGTCTTGAAGGTGTTCTGCCAGAGCTAGACGTTGTTAAATACAAATTTAGATTTCAACATTGCATTGAGGTCTTGGCGCCCATTAAAACAACATAGCTTAGGCAAAGGTAAACAGTTACATTTATCTCCCAACAGTGTGGGCTAGCCAAACTGCCACATTGTACGCTCAACGTTAGGGGCTAGCAAAACGTTACACTTGTCGCTCAACGTGAGGGCGAAAGAAACCATTACATTTGGCGCCCCACGTGGGGATGAAAACCTCATAACATTTGTGGAAGGAGAAGGGTATATATTTCTGTGCCTGTATTTTGGGGGTTATTTGTTTTTATCAGTGTATATCATTATGGGGGATGAGAAAGAAAGACAGATGAGGTTACGTAGTGGTCATCAACTGGAGAGTGATGATACGAGCAGTATGTCAAGTGATGGTAGTACCGGGGTAGCGGAGGTAAATCCCGATACTGAAACAGGGAGTGTAGGCGGCCAACCAGAATTAAAAACTTTACTTCTCGAGTTCATGTATCAGAACAAAGTTAGTAGTGATGCCTTAAATGCAAAATTAGAACAGAATAATGCAAAATTAGAACAAAACAGTAGGGAAAATAAAGAAAGTCCAGAAGCCTTAAATGCAAAATTGGAACAGAATAATGCAAAATTAGAACAGAATAATGCAAAATTAGAACAAAACAGTAGGAAAAATAAAGAAAGTACAGAAGCTTTAAATGCAAAATTAGAACAAAACAGTAGGGAAAATAAAGAAAGTACAGAAGCTTTAAATAAAAAATTAGAACAGAATAATGCAAAATTAGATAAGAACAACAAGGAAATTAGTGTGAAAATGGAGCAGATTAGAGGAGAAATCAGAGGAGTAATGGAAGAGAAGGTTAAAGAGATCATTGCAGATGTAGACAAGAAATTAGGAAAAGTACAGGAGGAGTTAGAAATTAGAATCAGTACACAGGCTGAAAATTTAAAAGAACTAGTGCAACTGGAAACACAGCAGGTCAAAAAGCAATTGGGGGGAGAAATTGACAAAATTCAGGTAGCAACTAAAGAGGTTAAGGAACAGCTGGGGGGTAGAATTGAGAAAGTCCACTCGCAAATAGTTGCAGAAGTAAATGATTTAAGAGAGAGTAATAGAGAGAGCATTAGCAAGATTGAGGAGAAACAAGCAAAGCTATATGATAAAGTAGAAGAATCAGAAGGAAACATTAAATTAACAGTAAACAGTATTGAGAGGAAGGCTGAGGAGAAAATCGCAGAATTAGAATTAAAATTAAAAGCTAGGATCAGGCAAGAAAATAGTCAGAATAGGCCAGTTTTTGTGAATAGCACACACAGGGAGGTAGAACTGGGTAAGTTCAGCAATCGACAGGGGTGCCCAATGGAGTTCATGAACACTATAGAAAATAAATTCGGGGAGAGGTTGGAAAATGGTAGTATTGAGTGGTGCCAGGTAGTTGAAATTTTAGAACAAGTGTTTGTGGGGGAAACGAGGAATTGGTTTGCTGTCTACAGAGACAAGTTTACTGATATCAATGATTTTAAAATGAAATTCTGTGAAAAGTTCTGGAATGAGGTTATTCAGTCGCAGCATCGTGAGGGAGTAGTGTGTGGTAAATATAACCCTAAAGGAAGCTCCACCATGACCGAATACTTTTTAGGGCAGGTATTAGTGTGTAAATATCTGGATGGCTTGAAGGAGGAAAGTGATGTGGTAAGGTTGCTACTTAGGCACTTTCCCTATAGGATCAAGGAGGCTGCTTGTATCCAGAATGTAAAGACTATATCACAAGTAGAAAATTTGTTAAGCACATTTGATGCACTAGGGAGAGGGGGTTATGAGGACAATTTCAATCGGAACCAGGGTAATAATAATAATAGACCTAATGAAGCCAGGCATCAGGAAGTTCAAGGGAACGGTGGCGAAGGGGCCAACGCTCAAAATAGAAATAATAATAATCAGCTATATCAGAACAGAGGAAATGGCTATGGTAATCAGTATCAAGGGAGGAACAATGATTTCAGGGGAAATCAAGGGAGGAACAATGATTACAGGGGAAATCAAGGGAGAAACAATGATTTCAGGGGAAATCAAGGGAGAAATTATAATGACAATAATTACAACCAGAATAGGGGTCAAGGAAGAGGACAGCCTAGTGGTAGTAATATACAGCCAAACAATGACAACACAGCCCAGAACAACCAGACCAGTTTAGTAGTTAGTAGTACTACGGCCAGCTGTAGCGGTTCTTTAAACGCGAACCAGGCTGCGAAGTAAGGTCAGAATCTCAGTCTGTAGCATGCCCTGTCCATACAATTATACAGGAACCCTATGACCTAAATGTGAGAAATGAATTATTACATGAACTAAATGATGAAGGTATTATTCAGGAAGTGGTTAGTAAGAGCCCCATAGTTAAATTTAACGTGTCCGAGGCGTACACAGATGTTTTAATTGATAGTGGTTGTATGAAGAGTTGCATAAGTAGTGCATTTTATGATAAAATGAAAGAAACTGGAGTAAATTTTGAGGAGATACCAATTAAAAGCACTTTTGTTATCACAGCTGTTGGGAAGAGGTCTAAAGTAATTTCTAAGCAAGTTTTAGTAGACATTAAAATTAATAATCATGTAGAGAAGCAGATTTGCCTTGTAATTCCAAATTTAGTATTCAGTGTTATCTTGGGTTCAGAGTGGCTAAGTAGAGTGTCTGGTAACTTATGTTATGATGTAGGGAGTTTGAAATTTAAATGGGGAGATTCTGAAGTAGAAGTAGCGTTCAATGACCGTATTCAGAGGAGTAGTATTGTAGGTGTGATTTGTACTTTAAATGAGATATCGCCAGCCGTAGAGCGGGGTTCTCCATGTTTTGTGGGCAGTGTGATTACGAACGGAAGTCTAGAGGACTCGTTACGTGAGGCTGCATTTCAGGGAAATATAGAGGATGAACAGTGTGTTCGGCTCTATGATGTGTTATGGTGTAATAGGAGAGTTTTTGAGGATCGCATTGGTATGGCCAATTGCTATACACATTCATTGAACGTTATTGATAGGTCAGTATTCACAGGACATAGATATCCTGTACCTTTCGCTTATCAGAGTGCAGTTGAGGCACAAATTAATCAGATGCTTGAAGATGGGATTATTGAGCACTCTAACAGTCCATATGTTAATTCTTTGATCACGGTACCCAAGACCGACGGCACTGTTCGTATTTGTTTAGACGCTCGTTTGGTTAACAGTAGAATTAGTTCAGATCAGCTGAAATCTATGTCAATAGAAGAATTAATGCAAACATTTGAGGGGAAGAAGTATTTCACTTGTGTAGATTTGAGTTCCAGTTTTTGGCAAGTGCCACTTATGTACGAAGATAGACCATTTACAGCTTTTAGTCATAAATATAACCTTTATCAATTTTGTAGAACACCTTATGGGTTAAAGAGTAGTTCAGCAGCTTTAATTAGGGCTTTAAACATCGCATTAGGGGATGACACAGGAGAGTTTGTAACCATTTACATAGATGATATGGTAATTAGTTCACGCAGTTTTGAGGAGCATCTACGTCATTTAAATATAGTTTTTCAGAAGTTAGATCAGGCAGGGTTCACTTTGAAGCTGTCTAAGTCGTCATTCTGTTAGTCAGAAGTGACATTTTTAGGTCATAGAGTGTCGAGTAGAGGTGTGACACCAGAAGGAAGTAGGGTTAGCATGTGTGGACAGTAGCAACAGGGCATCGTTACAGACACTGAGAAATAGGTAGGTAGAGCAACGTGATGACGTTCATTTAAAGGGAGCCACTTGCAAGGTTGGAAGCAGGTGACGCAGAAACATTTATAGTTTCCAAACGTATTGGCAAAACAGCATATGTGCTGGAGAATAGTGAGGGAAACAGATTATACGGGACGTATAATATACATAGTCTACGAAAATATGTGTCATAAAGTGAGTGTGTTTAGCTGGCGAGCCAGCCTATCAAATGAGTAAGTGTGGTATTTGGTGCGTGGGAGGAGATGGTCTTCCAGGCAGGCGTATCAGAAGTCACACAGGGGGGTAGTATGTAAGTAAATGAGAGTTTTTGAGGTACAGGGAAATATGACGGGATTGTCGGATGCTGTTGAGCACTAAATTGTCTCGATGCACCAAGGCCATTTTTGGCAGCGCTGATGGGTTCCCATTTATCTCCAAGAGATGGGGGAGCGCTTGAATAGGGCTTGTTAGCTTAAGGCGTCCACGAGATAAAAGATGGGCCATCAGAATGCGAGACAGTCCTTCATGAAACTCATACATATCAGCACACGTGATTTCTGTTTACGGCCTCGCCATGTAAGATTTGTAAGTGTGTAATTTAAGATAATTTGTACAATGGTATTATTTGTGTGAGGAGAAATGGTCTGTGTTGAGAACTAGTATTAAGTAGAATATGGTTAACGGGAACTTAACAAGACAGGGCGATTACGGCACAGAAATATTTGGTGTTATATGTAATGCGCATTTACTGTTTTTTTTTTTCAGAAGTCAATATTAATTTAATCTACTTTAAAGAGAGATTAAGTATTATGGTCACGAGGCGCTGCCACAGTAGTGTGATCGTGTGCTCAGTGATAAGTGAGATTAAATTTCACCATAAGGAGGGGACCTCCAGTGAATTTAGGAAGTTCTAGGGAGATATAAATATATCAGAACACCTTCAATGCGTGTGATATGACATCATATTAATTATGTCTATTTCTCCAACATAGAGAAATTTGAGAGGCGGAAATATCCGTGGAACACTATTCCATATGTAAAACATTGGACTGGTTGCAAAGTGCAATCCATAGTGACAACAAACTTTGACGCAAAGTGCGTGAAGAAAAAATATGAGTGTATATATCTGTAATTTAGGGTGATTTCATTTATGTAATATGTATTTTGGATGGGGTTTATTAACGTGTCTGGGATAATCGGATAATGGACCGTCGTCACGGTAAATCATCCGATGATCCGAGGCGAATATGTAACGTGTTTTTCGAGGGGTTTTATGCAACTGGCATAAGTCAGTAGGAAGCCATTCTATATTTATTTACGCGGCAAATTGTTCAGCCAAGAGAATTTTTCATGGTAATTTATTATTATTATTAATTTATTATAATTATTATTAAGGTATTTTCGGAGCATTTTATAAAAATTATTAGCATTCAGATAGGTTTTCTATGTCTTAGAAAACGCTATCAAGCAAATTATTACGAACGACAATATTATAGAAAATTATGTGATTACGGAATTTTACGGAGTTTTGTCAGTTAGGGTATTTGAGAGACATGACTCACTGGGAATTCGAATACAAGCTGATTCCTGTCGAGAAGTATTACGCAAGGCTGGGTCGCAAGGTCTAGATAAGGCGAATTGTTGGAACGGAAATCGACTTCTCCCTCTCGCGCGCCGAGTGTAATGAGGCAGAGGAGGGGAACTAGCGGCGTGCTCAGCCAATCAGTGAGGACGACGTAAGCTAGATGTCGGTACCATGGTGGGGGAGCCAACGTGTGGATATATCGTTCGACGCGCCGTGAAACAAGGACAATCTGTATAGTTCTTGCCGAGTGTGGATATACGCAGGAGTCGCTCCGATGTTCCGTGGGACGTGGACTATCTGTGAAATACTTGAGGAGTATGGATGCGCGTGCGAGTCGCTCCGATGTTCAGTGGAGTTAGTGACTATCTGTGTAGAACTTGCGGAGAACGGTTGGAAGTGCGTGTCGCTCCGATGTTCAGTGGAGTTGAAGACTAACTTTTGCAAAACTTAACCAGTGCGGTTGTACGAGTGTCTGGGTCCGAGGTACGGACCATAGAATTATCTAATCTACCAGAATATCATCAAATTCCGACGGAGATGACGACGTCCAGGAGACTGTGGGAAGCTCACAGCATCAGCAAGTACGAGGGAAATGCCTTGGCAATATCCAATGGTAAGCGCAAATGACGCAGAAATACGCAATCTCTCATTTTTCTTTGTTTTACATTTCATATTTCAGTAACTTCATAGCTTGGAAATAAGAGTAAAATCAATTTATCAGACTCCGTTTTCACGTAATTTTCTATCGGTAATATTCAAATCACAACGCTCCAATTTAAATTTTGTATTTATTATTATTATTAATTTTGCTATACTTGTTTTATATAATAAATTCATTTCTTTTACAATGCAATCTTTGCTTTCAGTAGGTAGCATTAGATATAGACCAATTCCTTCTCCTGATACAATTGTTTGTTGGGTTAATGATCAAATCACACCACGATCTGAGTGAATAGAGTCTTGAAGGTGTTCTGCCAGAGCTAGACGTTGTTAAATACAAATTTAGATTTCAACATTGCATTGAGGTCTTGGCGCCCATTAAAACAACATAGCTTAGGCAAAGGTAAACAGTTACATTTATCTCCCAACAGTGTGGGCTAGCCAAACTGCCACATTGTACGCTCAACGTTAGGGGCTAGCAAAACGTTACACTTGTCGCTCAACGTGAGGGCGAAAGAAACCATTACATTTGGCGCCCCACGTGGGGCTGAAAACCTCATAACATTTGTGGAAGGAGAAGGGTATATATTTCTGTGCCTGTATTTTGGGGGTTATTTGTTTTTATCAGTGTATATCATTATGGGGGATGAGAAAGAAAGACAGATGAGGTTACGTAGTGGTCATCAACTGGAGAGTGATGATACGAGCAGTATGTCAAGTGATGGTAGTACCGGGGTAGCGGAGGTAAATCCCGATACTGAAACAGGGAGTGTAGGCGGCCAACCAGAATTAAAAACTTTACTTCTCGAGTTCATGTATCAGAACAAAGTTAGTAGTGATGCCTTAAATGCAAAATTAGAACAGAATAATGCAAAATTAGAACAAAACAGTAGGGAAAATAAAGAAAGTCCAGAAGCCTTAAATGCAAAATTGGAACAGAATAATGCAAAATTAGAACAGAATAATGCAAAATTAGAACAAAACAGTAGGAAAAATAAAGAAAGTACAGAAGCTTTAAATGCAAAATTAGAACAAAACAGTAGGGAAAATAAAGAAAGTACAGAAGCTTTAAATAAAAAATTAGAACAGAATAATGCAAAATTAGATAAGAACAACAAGGAAATTAGTGTGAAAATGGAGCAGATTAGAGGAGAAATCAGAGGAGTAATGGAAGAGAAGGTTAAAGAGATCATTGCAGATGTAGACAAGAAATTAGGAAAAGTACAGGAGGAGTTAGAAATTAGAATCAGTACACAGGCTGAAAATTTAAAAGAACTAGTGCAACTGGAAACACAGCAGGTCAAAAAGCAATTGGGGGGAGAAATTGACAAAATTCAGGTAGCAACTAAAGAGGTTAAGGAACAGCTGGGGGGTAGAATTGAGAAAGTCCACTCGCAAATAGTTGCAGAAGTAAATGATTTAAGAGAGAGTAATAGAGAGAGCATTAGCAAGATTGAGGAGAAACAAGCAAAGCTATATGATAAAGTAGAAGAATCAGAAGGAAACATTAAATTAACAGTAAACAGTATTGAGAGGAAGGCTGAGGAGAAAATCGCAGAATTAGAATTAAAATTAAAAGCTAGGATCAGGCAAGAAAATAGTCAGAATAGGCCAGTTTTTGTGAATAGCACACACAGGGAGGTAGAACTGGGTAAGTTCAGCAATCGACAGGGGTGCCCAATGGAGTTCATGAACACTATAGAAAATAAATTCGGGGAGAGGTTGGAAAATGGTAGTATTGAGTGGTGCCAGGTAGTTGAAATTTTAGAACAAGTGTTTGTGGGGGAAACGAGGAATTGGTTTGCTGTCTACAGAGACAAGTTTACTGATATCAATGATTTTAAAATGAAATTCTGTGAAAAGTTCTGGAATGAGGTTATTCAGTCGCAGCATCGTGAGGGAGTAGTGTGTGGTAAATATAACCCTAAAGGAAGCTCCACCATGACCGAATACTTTTTAGGGCAGGTATTAGTGTGTAAATATCTGGATGGCTTGAAGGAGGAAAGTGATGTGGTAAGGTTGCTACTTAGGCACTTTCCCTATAGGATCAAGGAGGCTGCTTGTATCCAGAATGTAAAGACTATATCACAAGTAGAAAATTTGTTAAGCACATTTGATGCACTAGGGAGAGGGGGGTTATGAGGACAATTTCAATCGGAACCAGGGTAATAATAATAATAGACCTAATGAAGCCAGGCATCAGGAAGTTCAAGGGAACGGTGGCGAAGGGGCCAACGCTCAAAATAGAAATAATAATAATCAGCTATATCAGAACAGAGGAAATGGCTATGGTAATCAGTATCAAGGGAGGAACAATGATTTCAGGGGAAATCAAGGGAGGAACAATGATTACAGGGGAAATCAAGGGAGAAACAATGATTTCAGGGGAAATCAAGGGAGAAATTATAATGACAATAATTACAACCAGAATAGGGGTCAAGGAAGAGGACAGCCTAGTGGTAGTAATATACAGCCAAACAATGACAACACAGCCCAGAACAACCAGACCAGTTTAGTAGTTAGTAGTACTACGGCCAGCTGTAGCGGTTCTTTAAACGCGAACCAGGCTGCGAAGTAAGGTCAGAATCTCAGTCTGTAGCATGCCCTGTCCATACAATTATACAGGAACCCTATGACCTAAATGTGAGAAATGAATTATTACATGAACTAAATGATGAAGGTATTATTCAGGAAGTGGTTAGAAGAGCCCCATAGTTAAATTTAACGTGTCCGAGGCGTACACAGATGTTTTAATTGATAGTGGTTGTATGAAGAGTTGCATAAGTAGTGCATTTTATGATAAAATGAAAGAAACTGGAGTAAATTTTGAGGAGATACCAATTAAAAGCACTTTTGTTATCACAGCTGTTGGGAAGAGGTCTAAAGTAATTTCTAAGCAAGTTTTAGTAGACATTAAAATTAATAATCATGTAGAGAAGCAGATTTGCCTTGTAATTCCAAATTTAGTATTCAGTGTTATCTTGGGTTCAGAGTGGCTAAGTAGAGTGTCTGGTAACTTATGTTATGATGTAGGGAGTTTGAAATTTAAATGGGGAGATTCTGAAGTAGAAGTAGCGTTCAATGACCGTATTCAGAGGAGTAGTATTGTAGGTGTGATTTGTACTTTAAATGAGATATCGCCAGCCGTAGAGCGGGGTTCTCCATGTTTTGTGGGCAGTGTGATTACGAACGGAAGTCTAGAGGACTCGTTACGTGAGGCTGCATTTCAGGGAAATATAGAGGATGAACAGTGTGTTCGGCTCTATGATGTGTTATGGTGTAATAGGAGAGTTTTTGAGGATCGCATTGGTATGGCCAATTGCTATACACATTCATTGAACGTTATTGATAGGTCAGTATTCACAGGACATAGATATCCTGTACCTTTCGCTTATCAGAGTGCAGTTGAGGCACAAATTAATCAGATGCTTGAAGATGGGATTATTGAGCACTCTAACAGTCCATATGTTAATTCTTTGATCACGGTACCCAAGACCGACGGCACTGTTCGTATTTGTTTAGACGCTCGTTTGGTTAACAGTAGAATTAGTTCAGATCAGCTGAAATCTATGTCAATAGAAGAATTAATGCAAACATTTGAGGGGAAGAAGTATTTCACTTGTGTAGATTTGAGTTCCAGTTTTTGGCAAGTGCCACTTATGTACGAAGATAGACCATTTACAGCTTTTAGTCATAAATATAACCTTTATCAATTTTGTAGAACACCTTATGGGTTAAAGAGTAGTTCAGCAGCTTTAATTAGGGCTTTAAACATCGCATTAGGGGATGACACAGGAGAGTTTGTAACCATTTACATAGATGATATGGTAATTAGTTCACGCAGTTTTGAGGAGCATCTACGTCATTTAAATATAGTTTTTCAGAAGTTAGATCAGGCAGGGTTCACTTTGAAGCTGTCTAAGTCGTCATTCTGTTAGTCAGAAGTGACATTTTTAGGTCATAGAGTGTCGAGTAGAGGTGTGACACCAGAAGGAAGTAGGGTTAGCATGTGTGGACAGTAGCAACAGGGCATCGTTACAGACACTGAGAAATAGGTAGGTAGAGCAACGTGATGACGTTCATTTAAAGGGAGCCACTTGCAAGGTTGGAAGCAGGTGACGCAGAAACATTTATAGTTTCCAAACGTATTGGCAAAACAGCATATGTGCTGGAGAATAGTGAGGGAAACAGATTATACGGGACGTATAATATACATAGTCTACGAAAATATGTGTCATAAAGTGAGTGTGTTTAGCTGGCGAGCCAGCCTATCAAATGAGTAAGTGTGGTATTTGGTGCGTGGGAGGAGATGGTCTTCCAGGCAGGCGTATCAGAAGTCACACAGGGGGGTAGTATGTAAGTAAATGAGAGTTTTTGAGGTACAGGGAAATATGACGGGATTGTCGGATGCTGTTGAGCACTAAATTGTCTCGATGCACCAAGGCCATTTTTGGCAGCGCTGATGGGTTCCCATTTATCTCCAAGAGATGGGGGAGCGCTTAATAGGGCTTGTTAGCTTAAGGCGTCCACGAGATAAAAGATGGGCCATCAGAATGCGAGACAGTCCTTCATGAAACTCATACATATCAGCACACGTGATTTCTGTTTACGGCCTCGCCATGTAAGATTTGTAAGTGTGTAATTTAAGATAATTTGTACAATGGTATTATTTGTGTGAGGAGAAATGGTCTGTGTTGAGAACTAGTATTAAGTAGAATATGGTTAACGGGAACTTAACAAGACAGGGCGATTACGGCACAGAAATATTTGGTGTTATATGTAATGCGCATTTACTGTTTTTTTTTCAGAAGTCAATATTAATTTAATCTACTTTAAAGAGAGATTAAGTATTATGGTCACGAGGCGCTGCCACAGTAGTGTGATCGTGTGCTCAGTGATAAGTGAGATTAAATTTCACCATAAGGAGGGGACCTCCAGTGAATTTAGGAAGTTCTAGGGAGATATAAATATATCAGAACACCTTCAATGCGTGTGATATGACATCATATTAATTATGTCTATTTCTCCAACATAGAGAAATTTGAGAGGCGGAAATATCCGTGGAACACTATTTCCATATGTAAAACATTGGACTGGTTGCAAAGTGCAATCCATAGTGACAACAAACTTTGACGCAAAGTGCGTGAAGAAAAAATATGAGTGTATATATCTGTAATTTAGGGTGATTTCATTTATGTAATATGTATTTTGGATGGGGGTTTATTAACGTGTCTGGGATAATCGGATAATGGACCGTCGTCACGGTAAATCATCCGATGATCCGAGGCGAATATGTAACGTGTTTTTCGAGGGGTTTTATGCAACTGGCATAAGTCAGTAGGAAGCCATTCTATATTTATTTACGCGGCAAATTGTTCAGCCAAGAGAATTTTTCATGGTAATTTATTATTATTATTAATTTATTATAATTATTATTAAGGTATTTTCGGAGCATTTTATAAAAATTATTAGCATTCAGATAGGTTTTCTATGTCTTAGAAAACGCTATCAAGCAAATTATTACGAACGACAATATTATAGAAAATTATGTGATTACGGAATTTTACGGAGTTTTGTCAGTTAGGGTATTTGAGAGACATGACTCACTGGGAATTCGAATACAAGCTGATTCCTGTCGAGAAGTATTACGCAAGGCTGGGTCGCAAGGTCTAGATAAGGCGAATTGTTGGAACGGAAATCGACTTCTCCCTCTCGCGCGCCGAGTGTAATGAGGCAGAGGAGGGGAACTAGCGGCGTGCTCAGCCAATCAGTGAGGACGACGTAAGCTAGATGTCGGTACCATGGTGGGGGAGCCAACGTGTGGATATATCGTTCGACGCGCCGTGAAACAAGGACAATCTGTATAGTTCTTGCCGAGTGTGGATATACGCGGGAGTCGCTCCGATGTTCCGTGGGACGTGGACTATCTGTGAAATACTTGAGGAGTATGGATGCGCGTGCGAGTCGCTCCGATGTTCAGTGGAGTTAGTGACTATCTGTGTAGAACTTGCGGAGAACGGTTGGAAGTGCGTGTCGCTCCGATGTTCAGTGGAGTTGAAGACTAACTTTTGCAAAACTTAACCAGTGCGGTTGTACGAGTGTCTGGGTCCGAGGTACGGACCATAGAATTATCTAATCTACCAGAATATCATCAAATTCCGACGGAGATGACGACGTCCAGGAGACTGTGGGGAAGCTCACAGCATCAGCAAGTACGAGGGAAATGCCTTGGCAATATCCAATGGTAAGCGCAAATGACGCAGAAATACGCAATCTCTCATTTTTCTTTGTTTTACATTTCATATTTCAGTAACTTCATAGCTTGGAAATAAGAGTAAAATCAATTTATCAGACTCCGTTTTCACGTAATTTTCTATCGGTAATATTCAAATCACAACGCTCCAATTTAAATTTTGTATTTATTATTATTATTAATTTTGCTATACTTGTTTTATATAATAAATTCATTTCTTTTACAATGCAATCTTTGCTTTCAGTAGGTAGCATTAGATATAGACCAATTCCTTCTCCTGATACAATTGTTTGTTGGGTTAATGATCAAATCACACCACGATCTGAGTGAATAGAGTCTTGAAGGTGTTCTGCCAGAGCTAGACGTTGTTAAATACAAATTAGATTTCAACATTGCATTGAGGTCTTGGCGCCCATTAAAACAACATAGCTTAGGCAAAGGTAAACAGTTACATTTATCTCCCAACAGTGTGGGCTAGCCAAACTGCCACATTGTACGCTCAACGTTAGGGGCTAGCAAAACGTTACACTTGTCGCTCAACGTGAGGGCGAAAGAAACCATTACATTTGGCGCCCCACGTGGGGATTTCTCTTCAGTAGGCGTATCAGTTTGCTGAACTTGATCCATGTAGACTGTATTAATGTCTTTGAATTCGTGCCTCTGACCTTTTTGAACCAAATTTGGCACCGGACTCGTGTAATCAAGCCTTCTCAATAGTTCGTCCATACTGGTCAATTCCCTTATATTTGACGATATAATAAGCCTTCTTACCTCAACAGGTAGCATACGTGAAATGGCATCTATTAACTGCTCTGTAGACAATGGGGGTTGTAAAAATCTTAAGCGCGATAACTGGCTCGTGAAGAAATCAGCGTACCGTGTTGGAAGAGTACCCGAATACTTCCTCGAGTATACCTCAGCTCTTAATGAATTTTGTGCTTCTATTGACCAGAATCGTTTTATCAGTGCCTCTGCAAATTCATCGAAATTACTAAAAGTGTACCGAAATGCCCTGAACCACTCAAGAGGTCCTCCAGCTAGAAATCTTTCTACGATTCTCATTTCTCTTTCTCTAGGAATATGGGCTTCAATAAAATAGTCTTTCAGGTTTCTGATATACTCTATCGGTGTTAGACTATCTGTATTACTAAATTTCTGAGGCTTGTCCTCAAAGTTTCGGATGACTGTCACATTTCTTGGATATGAATCCATGTAATTCTTCCCACTATCACGATATTTCCATTCAGGTTCAATATTCCTATCCTCTTCTTCTTCCCGGAATCTGAATATACGTTCCTCAGGACTAATATCTCTCTCTTCAGTAGCGAGGTTACATCTTCTCACGTAATTCCTATTATCTTCAAAAGTCAACCCTTCTGGATCCTTATCTGTGATTTCCGTGATGACTTTACTAATCAACTCTTCTTTATACGTTTCCAACACGCTAGCTTCTCCTAGGTTTAAATTCTGAGGTTTGCTCGTAGTTTCATTGACATCAGAGACAACCTTATGAATTTGTTCCTCTAATGCGGTTTTTAATGCTTGCACGTCCTGGCCCATTTGAGTTCTATCCTCTACCTGCTTTTCGGATAGCGAATCCATCCTTATACTCAAATCCTTTCTAATTTGAACTACCTCATTATTTATATCTACTTGTGTACTGGCTAGTTTTCGTTCAATTCGCTCCTGAATCTGATTGACATGTTCCCCACTTGAATTGTTCCATTCATCTTTCCAAACTGTTACATTTGCAGTTAACATTTCAGCAATATCTACTTCAATGTCTTCCTTAAGTAAACGATTATGATCTAAGACTTGGGTCCTCATGACCTCTACATCATGTTTTAATCCAGCTAGTGAAGCTGTTGTCCTAACAGACTCGTCAACCAATCTAGTTGTTAAAGCACTAATGTTACGAGTACAAAGCGTTTTTGAAGTTTCAATTTCTTCTCTAACCTTATTAACATCAGTTTGAACTTTGGCAATGTCTACAAAAACTGTATTAACTTCTATTTGCACCTTATTGATATCGCTTTGCATATCATTAACATCAGACTGAATATTATTTATGTCTACTTGAACGTTTGACACATCGGTTCGAACATTTCTACTCTCTCTTTGAACTTCTTCTACCTTGTCTTGTACAGTAGCAACATCATTCCTAACAACGATTACTTCTGCTCTAGCACATGAAATATCACCCCGGACATTAGCAACATCAAGATTTAACAAAGTAAGGTCTTTCTGGACTGAATCAACTTTTCCCTGTACATTGGGAACATCAATTTTTACATCTGACACATCTTTATGGACATTGGATAAATCTACTTTAACATCTGAGACATCCTTGTGAGTGTCAGTCACGGCATTCTGGACCTCCTGTGTACTGGTCTGTAAACGCGACATGTTATTTTCCAAATTTTCAGAACTGGTCTGGAGATCCTTCAAATTCTCCTTCATCATCTCCTGCATTCGACTAGCATTCCTAGCTTCCATCTCCCTCACACTTTCATTCATGCTAGCTTTCAAACTGTTGGACATCTCCTCCAACATCTTTCTCATACTCTCATCTGCCATCTCAATAATATTTCAATAATAGACTGCGTTAGGGACATACATCAAATAGAGCAAGATAACAATATCTGAGCAACGCCCTTCACCATATATAAAGTTTGAGCAATTTTCTGTCTTTAATCTAACTTATAATTAGCTTATCACTAACTTCATAAACACCCTATGTTGAAATAAACTCAAGCACATGTTCAAATTTCTTTGGTTCATTTTAAATATCCTAACACAAATAATTTACATTTACAATCCAAATAGTATAATTTTATCTTTAATATGACTAAACATGTCATAAGCCGGTCATATAAAATAAGACTCCAGATCATAGGCGATTTTTCTAAGTTTCCAGCCTATTTAACCTCTCTCAGGTTGTATAAGATCTGATCTTTTCTGAGTGTAATTTTCCTAATACAACACAGCATTTAATCCCTATATAATCACACTCTCAAATTCTACAATTGGCCAAGACATCTAACAAAGAATCAACCTCTTTATTTGAGTCTTCACAATCCCATTGACATCGATAACTTGGTAATCCAATGTTATTCGAGCCCCACACGTTGATTGCGCCAATCCTACTGTCCCCGATAATCCGGATAGTAGGCTGTCAGAAATCCGCCCCCTCAATCGGATTGCCAATAATCGATTGCACCGACACAGCTACATCAATGAAAATGGCACTGACAGATACTACCGAGATTAGAGCACAGTAGTTAACATGAAATTATTGTGGAACGCACCAAAATATACGGGGGTTCATACTTACCTTTTACTTACCTATTCAATTTAATCTCGGGTCTGGGTTTTCAACTGGATCACTTAATAGTATGCCCTCACAATTACCTCCACCACGATATTTAAAATGAACCAAGTCGGAGACCAGAAAATTTAAACTGCACAATAATTTATTTCACATAAAGAAAAAAAAATATTTTAACAAAATTTAACAACAAAATAGTTATGGCTGTCTGAAGCCATTGTCAATGCAACCATGTCCTCCTGTAGGACTGTAGACTTCACATACAAAATTTCAGCTTTCTCTAGCTCAAAAGAACGTAATAATAACAACAATGCACATTGGAATGGATAAGGGAGCTGGGACGAGACATATTGCATTTGTTTCCTTGTTCATGAACTTCATAATTTAGTTCATTGACACACATTTATTAATAACCGCAAGGCCGCTAAGTAGTTGACCTTGACCTCCACCATTCAGTTATCTGGCCACCTGCAATACACCCTATGCAGTGTTGCACGCTTGCTTCGTCAAATGGACGCAGCTGCCTAACCAGTGTCACCATATGCTGGCCAACGCAGAGTCTAGCTCTCATTCAAAACAATTTAAATGCTCACATCTCAACTCAAATATTATCACGCAAATTTCTACAAGTTCCGTTCACATTGCAATGGATTACTCTGTTAATCTCAAATCTTATTTAAATGTTTATTCCAATTATCGAACTAGCGTTGTTTAAATATTAATAGCAAAACGCATAATGTTATATCATAGTGTTCAATAATTATTTATAACATTTAGATTGTTCATAACTTAGTCAAACGACAATTGAAAAATTTTTACACGCCTCTATTAATCCCGTTTGTTTCAAATTATTATTATAGATATTTACATAGTTATTTACATTATTTATATTTTATTTATATTTGAAATACATTAACCACGCGTTTATCCGGTTGATATTTTCTTAAATCGTGGTAATATAATCGACCGATGAAGGTTACTTATATTTAAATTTTAGATTCAGGTTTAATAAGATTTAATAATTATTATTTGTGACGGTAATCTCCATTCAAAATCTATAATTCAATCAATTTATCACTCTTGTTAATTTTAACAGTAACTTCACATGAATAATTTTCAATGGACCTGAACAATACAACTCAGCGGAAACATACCTCGCACAAACGCACAAAATTGGCCCATAATTCATCATATATCTCATTATATATGGCATCAAAATCTTCCACAATACACACAAAAACCTCCACTTATAAATTCATCATCATCATCAATATTACTGTGGGAACCTCCTTCACTTATTAAAGGGCATTATTCATCAGCGACTTTTACACGTCCACTGAACTAACGATTATACATCCATAGTTCCTCTTTAAAAATCCTTATATTCATCAATTGTATCGAAAACTGTTATTATATTTAACCTTCGTGGGTTTCATTCATGAAGCGATATGAAGTAAAAATTTGCCAGTCACAAATAAATTTAATAGCAAATACGAGTAGACACGCCTCCCTGGTCTATCAAAATGAATTAATCTCAACATAATTATCACAGTATAAAAATACTATATTCAAGCAAAATTCATTTAACTGCAGAAATAGTCGATTAGAATGCAAATAGACCAGAAAATGCAAACATTATTGTTTCAATCTAGAATTGAGAAAATCTCCTATCAAATGTTAATTACAATAGTGTACTGAATAAATCGAATTCAAAGTTCATATTTCATAAAATTGTCTATAATGCAATGGTATTTCAGAATTGACTAAAAATGTCTGTGTTTCAATCATGTTCATAAAAACGACTAGTATTTCCAAGATCGTCGATAAAGTAGTAGATTTTAACGCTCTAAAATCTTTTAATCATTCTTCTTTCTTGAGGATGACAGAAAATTGGTCAAAGTAATTTACTGGAAAGAATTACTTTAATAAAACGACACGCTGTCTGAATTCAAACTTGCCATAGAAAATCGTTTACTTTACAGTCAAATCGTGACTACAATAAAAATTCAAATTCACGAAAGAATATTTAACTTCAGTATAAACTGATCCAAAATGTTTAAATATGCAAATGACATAATAATGTCTCAATAAATCGAAGAAAATGGCATAAAGCTGCAAAGTGTACAGAGTACAGAAACATCTAGCAAAAGAATATGGGGCAATCAAATATATATCAGAAAATATGGGAAAGATAGTTGCTCAGATCTCACTAAAATGGCTCAAATAAATCAAGAAACGTTCACGGCTACCTTATCTGTTGGATTGAAGTTCTAGAAGAAAATTTCAAAGAAGACTGCTGCTGGTTCCATTTCACCACAGGATAGATGTGCACCGACCTCGAACCTGGAACCTGCGCCCTCGGAGAATAGAACAGCTTCCTCCTCCGGAAATCGCACTGCTCCGTGTAGACGATAGACATCCTTCTGGCAAAACTCTTCTTTGTGTGCTGGGAAAAACCCTTGCCACTCTTGAAAGTTCCCTGAAGTTCTTGTAGAAATCAGCCATGAAGTTCATTGCAAATATTTCCGCAGAAATGTTCATAATTGTGGAGTATGAATTTATTTCCACTGCCATTTGATGTAATTCAGCGATGGATTACGATGCATGAGTGTAGCTGAATGTTCACTACATGCTCGTCTTTGTAGAATGACGATTATCGAAGCTCCATGTTGCTACTTCACACTACTGATGTATGTCCCAATTGCATTAAAGTTTTAGTCTTCCATCTCCACTTCCATTATAATGTTAGTCGAAAGTACTGCCAGATTGTATAGTTCCATTGTAGAATGTAGCGTTGTATCACCAAATGTAATCTTCAGTATCACGGTTGCAATACACGTGGCTGCCGTAGCGTAGAATGTGGTAGTAAAAGTGCTTCTCAGGATTCGAGAAAAACACTTTTCTCTGCAGTCTTTAAATGCGAATATCTTCTGAAGTATTATAATGAAAAAGTTCAACTTTCGCACACGCCTCAATATTGTAATGCACTATTGAATTAGTATAAATGTAGTAGCTAATTCTTGATAGATAAACTTGTAGAATCGTTTATGTGTGCGCTCCAACTTCGCCTAGTTTTAGTAACAGTGAAATTGCACTGCTGGATACCCAATACTGTTCGATGCGGTGGGCTCTGCCACGCTTGCTTATGACGATATGCTTGTTCTATCAGAACACGAAGTCAGACTATCAAGTCAGAATAAAACCACGAAGTGAGAAACTCCTCTCTGCTGTGCAAGGCCTTTTATCAACTTTGGAGGGGCGTATCCATCCCTACCACAGCTTCTTCTTCCCTCATTACTCGAAGTTCCAACATTGGCTATTCTTGACGGATTTTCAGATTTCAAAAACATATAATTAATTTCTTCAAAATTCCAAATCAATGCCATAACTGAAAATAGTTTTCCACAATTCTGCATGCCAAAAGTTATTAAATATCGTAGTTTCAGTAATCTCCGTCTCCCTTCAAGCTATCATTCATTGGTTCGAGCCTCTCCTCCAATAGCGTAACTTCTTCCTCAGCACGTTTACTTGCTTCCCTGTGACTGCGTCGTAAATCTAAGATCCTTCTCGAACAAAATCGTGACGTCAGCAAGAATCTAAGCTCAGCCAGCCTACTTGCTCGAGCGTTGCGTCATCCACGCCTACGTCATGAATATACACGTCACAACTATGACGGCCATAACTTTATTCACATATGCCAATACAGCCACCGTGGTCTCAGTATAATTCAATTTACGGGGGCAGTACCATCCCGGCATTTGCCCGAAGACGAAGTGGGAAACCACGGAAAACCACTTCGAGGATGGCTGAGGTGGGAATCGAACCCCCTCTACTCATTTGGACCACCCGAGGCTGAGCAGACCCCGTTCCAGTCCTCATACCACTTTTCAAATTTCGTGGCAGAGCCGGGAATCGAACCCAGGACCTCCGGGGCGGCAGCTAACCATGCTGACCGCTACGCTACGGAGGCGACCAAATCATACTTAACTTTTAAAATTCCCCTAATGTAACGACTTCTCTTTAATAAAAAAAACTATATAATATTTGTCGCCCCCCGCGCTTGCGCACAATGGCTTTTTTTTACACGAGCGAAATGTTGCATCCCACCGCGTCTTACAGAAATCTTTGTATATGAGAATTAAAGAGGGTCCCGAATATTGTTTATGATGTTTCCACAATATACATTGAAATAGAATTATAAAATAAGGGATGTATTGAAGAACTTCAACAGTCAGATGAGTGTGTATGCTGTTTAAGTACCTTAATATTGCAATTTCTTTCTATGTCTGGGTGGCTCAGATCCAGCGTTAAAGTTTACGAATTTCATTATGCATCATCGAGGGAGTTCGAATCCCACCTCAAACATGAATTTTTACTTCCCAATTATTCCTTCTTGCTGTTGGTATTACATTGTGTAAACATATTTTACTTTTATTTTTCACGTAAAGTAAGGAATTCTCCACGATTTATGTTGCCATATACTTTTAAATTATTAAATTAAAATGGCCACAATCGCCTCCGCCATGAGAGACAATTGGCGAACATAATTCATTTGATGGACTCAGACATCGTGGTCACTCAGCCCCGTCTACTTTGTGTGTGTGTATACAATGTTCTCTGATAACCTGTGTTATTGTGATGGCTATATTGATGTGTACATTTGTAATTAAGGTGGGGAATGGGGAGTTGACGACCGAGACTTTAAATTAGGAACTATCCCGGTATTTGCCTGGAGTTGAAATGGGAAACCACGGAAAACCACATCCAAGATTACTGAGGTGGGAATCGAACCTTTTTTTATTTTTATTATTTTGTATTTAGTCGATTTACCCTCTAGGTTGGTGGTTCCCAAGGACTCAGCGAGGGAACTCTCCACTACCGCCTCTACGGGCAGTGTCCTGGAGGCATAATTCTTTTTTCAGCCCGAGCCTAGCCACAGTATGTAATTCTGAGCCTCTCATTGGCTGTTATGTCATGCCATTCTCCTGGTTCCGAATAGAGACGGTAGGTAGTAGCAGGGGTCACATCCGATCAAACATGGAGGAAGGTTTTCGAGTGAGATGTGGATAATTTTCGATGTTGAATTGCATTATTAGCGTGAAACATGCATGAAACGTGCTTTAGATCAAGTTTAAAACAACCCACGCAGCAAATGAATGCGTTCCAATCAACATTTAAGGTCCAAGTGAAATCATTCGACATTTATCCACATGTATTAAGACCTATGATAATATACTTCTTTCACCAGCTGAAATGTGCACGAGTAAGTTGGTCACTAGTCGTGGCCGAGTGCGGTACGTGTGTGCGCGCTGTGTGACCGCATTGGAAGAGTTTACGGTTCCTAATACCGGTGCTTCCTTAGTTCCACGTGTGTACTGACCTTCCGTGTGTCATTCGGACAATATTTTTTTAAGTAGTGTTACAGATAGGACAAAAAAACCAGGAACCCAGAAAACCCCGCTGAAAATCATGTCCGGATACCAGAGAAAAAACACCGTACGCTGCCAATGGGACAGGCAGAGTTCTCGCCCCTCACCAGGAGAAATTCACCGCTGTATTGGCGATACCCTCCGGTTGACTGTCGACCAAGTAGAAGCCATCCAGTTAAATGCGCACGAAAAAACCATGTACATCAAGGTAATCAGCATATCTATTTATCAGAAATTGTTAAATACTTTTGCAGATCCTATTAAATTTCAGTATGACTCAGGCGAAATGACAAATGTTAAGCTCTCCACAGCGGATTCCAATTTTACCACAGTGCGTATATTTAATGTCCCACTCGAAGTACCCCCTGAAATTTTCAAATCCGTCCTGTCGAAATATGGCACTGTGAGTGACGTCAGGAAAGAACAATGGTCTTCTGCTTATCAGTTCCCGGTGTATAATGGAATACGTGCCGTCACTATGGAAATCAAGCAAGATATCCCCTCCACTGAGACTTTTGGTGGCCATTCTGGCTATATAACGTATAATGGACAGAAACAGACCTGTTTAATTTGCAATGCTACCACACATCTACGTATTAACTGCCCAAAGAAAATGATTCCCCTCGGTATAACTCCTACACAACAACGACGTGTACAATACTCGGAAGTTGTGACGCAGCAAACGTCATATGAAAACATGTTTATTGATCAGTCAGCTGGGACAACACCAGGAGTGACCTCGGATACATCTGACGCAGAACTGGTACCTTGCCCTGACCAGAGCTGCGAGACACAGAGTGCCCCTGTGCTATCGGCAACCTGTATCGCAGCCTTAGAACCAACTCTGCCGTCACTACAGGCTGCCACAGCAATTTTGTCTTCACTGCCCCCGCCTTCGCTGGTCCCTACCGACTCACTTAAGAATGTTGATCGGGGATCCGAGAACGTCTCTAAGAAGATTAAAACAAATGCCTCGATTGCCGTACCAGCCCCGAAGAATCAAACTGGCTCTACAAATGTTCCCGCAGCTGTGAAAAGGAAACAAAATCTTCATTCTACGTCATCTAGGGACCCACGAACGCTCTCAACCGCTGACAGCCGGCCTATGAATGGCAGTCAAAAGGAACTATCTCAACCTAATTTGACATAGTGCACCAGGATAATTCTCACCTGTGTCTTCTTTCGAGTCCACCTTCCAGTATGTCTAGCACAGCTTTTATACTTCTCTTAATGGCGCAATTTCTCACTGTGGCCACTGTGAATATCAATGTAATAGAATGCCCTCTGAAATTTCAACTGTTGGAGAGATTCCTTCGAGATGCTGACATTGACATTGCTTTCATTCAAGAAGTTGCTATACCGTGTTTACCCATATCTGCCTTCTACAAACAATACATCAATACCGGTAATACGAATAGAGGGACCGGATTCCTCATAAGACATGATATCCCACTCGAAGGTGTGCTATGTCATCCATCAGGACGCATAATATCTGGACACATAAACAATACCACCCTGATAAATGTATATGCCCCATCCGGGTCCAATAAACGTGTGGAACGGAAAATGTTCTTTCAACAGAGTATACTGCCTCATCTGCACGACGTTAAGGAAAAACTTATTCTTGCAGGGGATTTCAATTGTATTCAACGCCGTGAGGATTCCACTAGTCCATACAGAGGTGTCAACCCGGCTCTCAGGACCCTTCTTACCTCCCTACACCTCATTGATGCTGTGGATAGTTTAAGGGTGCCCCTGCCCCATTACACCTGTATAAGTCACAACTCCTCATCACGACTTGACCGCATCTACTTTTCACAGGAACTTATCCAGCCTAGACGATATGAAGTGATACCTGCCAGTTTCACTAACCATCATGCTGTCGTATGTACAATCTCTTACCCCCATCCCATATTTCACATAGGAAGAGATTATTGGAAGCTGAATTGCTCGCTGTTACTGGAGGAGGAATGCCAAGATATTTTCAGACAACACTGGACTCGATGGGTCCAACAAAAATGCAAATTTCGCGACTGCACAGACTGGTGGGATATTTTAGTTAAACCAGGGATCCGCCGCGTCTTTAAGAACATATCTTACCAACGAGGTCGGGAAAGACGGGATACAGTTGAATTTTACTATCGAGTTCTTCGCCAGCTCCAGCAAAGATCTGATGCTGGGGAGCGTATATATGACCAGATCCGAGAAGTTAAAACCAAGCTCCTGTCTCTACAGCAAAGAACGCTCGCTCATATCAACGTGGCTTTAAAAGATCGTACAGTGCTCCCGGACGAAAGTGCAAGTGTATACCATATCGCCAAAGGACAACGTGAGCGGCAACGTAAATATATCCACCGCCTCCGCACCAGTACTGGAAGTGTCGTCACCTCCCCTGACGCTATACGTAGTGAAATATCATTATTTTATCAACGGTTCTACACTAAGGCTCCCATTGATCCACAGCAGGTGACCCTATTGCTGTCATCTTGCAGTACCAAACTATCTCCGGACAACAAAACTCTGCTCAGCGCGGATATTACGGATGAAGAGATTCACTCTGTGGTTAAACAACTCCCAAACAACCGCTCACCTGGCATTGATGGACTGCCATATGAAATGTATAAACACTTCTGGCCTCTCATTGGCAAAGAATGTTGTCATGTCCTGCGTACCATTCTCCAACGTCGTGCTCTTTGTCAATCACATCACGAGGGTACCATAGTCCTCATACCAAAAACATCCTCTCCCATGGCAGTTGGTGACTTCCGACCAGTTACTCTGCTCTGCAGTGACTATAAAGTCCTTACCAAAGTACTTGCATGCCGATTGAAGACTGTTCTACCTGATATCATTGGTGATGAACAATGTTGCAGTATTCCTGGAAGAACTCTGTTAACAAACTTAGCGATACTACGGGACCTACACCTAAAAGCCGAAATGCTCCCCACTGAGCCAATGAGTTTTCTCACCTTAGATCTTGATAAAGCTTTCGACCGCATCAGTCATGAATACTTGTACATGGTCTTGCAACACTTCGAATTTCCTGAAATCCTTATTGACTACATTCGTATGATAAATTGTAATGCTACGTCTAGAGTGCTCGTCAACGGTTTTCTTTCCCCTCTGATTCCAATACAACGATCAGTTAGGCAAGGATGTCCCCTTTCTATGCTACTTTTTGTCATTGGCCTTGAACCGTTCATTCGGACTACCCAGGTGAAGCTACAGGGTTACAAACTGTCCACACATGTTTTTGGAATGTGCGCCTATGCTGATGACGTATCAATATTGATCCGCAATAAAGAAGACATCTCCCACATCGATAGCGTCCTTCAGCTCTACCATATCGCCTCTGGAGCACAATCGAACCCCCAGAAAACTGATTTGCTTCCGCTCAATACTAACTCAGTGATTACCCCACAGCCCTGGTTCCGGATAGTAAATGAGGTGAAAATTCTTGGCATTACCTGGAAGCAATCGCTTCTGGACACAGTGCAAGTAAACTGGACTAAGGTCATTGCCAAAGTTAGGGGAGTCCTGATCCAATTTGGTCAAAGAAACCTCAATATAGTGCAACGGGTCATGGTCCTCAACGTGTTTGCGCTCTCTAAAATATGGTATGTCGCACAACTTTTCCCACTTCCCAAAATGTTTGAGAGCCAATTGGCAAAATATACAGGTTGGTTTATATGGCAAGAATTTTTGTTCTGAGTACAACGGGAACAGTTGTATCTCCCATCCCGGCAAGGCGGGCTAGGGCTAACAGCTCATGGCATGAAATGCCGTGCACTCCTCTGCAAGAACGATATCACCATTCTTTCCCAACATGACACTTTTACAAAAGCGCTATACAAAGATATTCGAAACACAGCCCGTGGTTGTGATAGAGCTTTGCCGAAGATATTTAGGGACCATCAACAGCACCTTCTGGAAACTGTTCGCCAAATGCCTTCAGGGATTGTTCCAACGACGAAAAGTATCTATAACATGTTGCGGCAAGTGGTACACTCCAAACCGCGAATAGAGGCCACCACCCTCTACGTCCATTGGCCCACTGTTTGGAAAAATTTTGGGTCTATGACCATTTCTTCTGCTGTACACTCCCAAGTTTTTATCTTCCTCAACGATCTCATCCCAACCGCTCTACGGCGATATACCATCCATCTTGAAGCTTACCCATGGTGTACTATATGTGGTCAAACTGATACGGCGATACACCGCTTCACATCATGCACGCGAGTTGCCTCCACGTGGCTGTGGTGTAAGGGAAAAGTATGTCAACTATTAAATGTGCCCTCGGATGACCTCGATGACAGGAAGTTGGTTCGTTTGTCGGTGACCGCCTTCCCCCAAATTAAACAGACTGCCATTGTGTGGATAATGGGCCAATATGTACACTTCGTGATGGACAATGATCAACATTTCTCTTTCCTGGATCTCAGGTATCACCTGCAAAAAGAGCGTTGGAAGCTTAGTGAAAGTGGACAATTGTACGTTAAATATGGACACTATCTGGATTTCTTGTGATGTATTCGTATGGTATTTATCATATCTGAAAATTCTGTAATTCTGTAAAGAGCTAATAAAAAATGTGAAAAAAAAGTGGTAACGTGCGAGCTTGGTAACTTTGTGTCCCGAGTTCAAGACTACCCGAGAGCAGAAATTTTTACTTCTTATGAATTATTTTATTATATCCTCCCTCCTTTTTACAGCATGTTTTATGCCTTGCTTTATTGAAATTATCTGTATGGGTGATTGAAATAATAAACATTGTTAGGCGGAATTCTTCCATGTTATATTCCTCTGCTTACTGTTCAACGCGGCTAGCGTTCTTGGCTGTCTCCCCAGAGGTCCGGGTTCGATTCCCAGCTCTACCGATGTATTTATTTATGTATTTATTTATTTATTTACAAGTAGGTGGACTCAATGACCACCATGTCCAATTTGCTCAAATGAACAAGAGCAACATCAGCGTCGACTTCTGCAGTGGTCAAGCTGCTTGCCTCACCTAGGTGGACCGGGTTCGATTCCCAGCTCTGCCGATAAATTTCAATTCTGGTGTGAGGACTGCAACGAGGTACATTCAGCCTCGTGAGCCAAAACTGAGTAGAGGTTGGTTCGATTCCCACCTCAGCGATCTTGGAAGTGATTTTCCATAGATTTCCACTTCTACTCCAGACAAATGCCGAAATTGTTCATAACAATGCCACGACCGCCTCCTTACGAATCCTCACCTGAATATCAAATACTCACCATACTATATACACCACAATAACACAGGTTATCAGAGAAATGTATGTATTTATTTATTTATTTATTTATTTACAAGTAGGAGGGCTCATTGACCACCATGTCCAATTTGATCAAATTAACAAAAGCAACATCCGCGTCAACTTCTGCTTGCCTCTCCCCAAGGTGGACAGGGTTCGATTCCCGGTCAATTCACGTGAGATTTACGAAGGGAATAATCACGTTCTGAGTTTTGGTTTCTAACTAAATTGGAAGTACCGTGTCTAATGATCGCGAGATTGTGTGTTTGAGTCTTCAGTCTTTTGACAGGTTTAATGCAGCTGTCCATGTCTCCCTGTCCTAAGTTAATCTTTTCATCTCTACGTAGCTACCACACCCTACATCCGAGGCAATCTGTTTGACATATTCTAACTTTGGTCTACCCGTACAGTTCTCGACCCTTCCGCCTAACAATGTTTATTATTTCAATCACCCATACAGATAATTTCAATAAATCAAGGCATAAAACATGCAGTAAAAAGGAGGGAGGATATAATAAGATAATTCGAAAGAAATAAAAGTTTCTGCCCTCGGGCAGTCTTGAACCCGAGACACAAAGTTAACAAGCTCGCACGTTACCACTCGTGCACATTTCTGCTCGTAGAGGAAGTGTATTATCAAAGGTCTTAATGCATGTGGTTAAATGTCGAATGATTTCACTTGGACCTTAAATGTTGATTGGAACGCATTCATTTGCTGCGTGGGTTGTTTTAAACTTGACCTAAAGTACGTTTCATGCCTGTTTCACGCTAATAATGCAATTCAACATCGAATATTATCCACATCTTCACTCGATAATCTTCCTCCATGTTTGATCGGATGTGACCCCTGCTACTACCTACCGTCTCTATTCGGAACCAGGAGAATGCCATGACATAACAGCCAATAAGAGGCTCGGAATTACATACTGTGGCTAGGCTCGGGCTGAAAAAAAAATTATGCGTCCTGGAGCTTGGAACATCTGGTCGGGGTGGATACAACTGGAGAGGTGTGATCAGCACTTCGCCCTGGAGGCCTCACCTGCAAAGCGAACAGGGGCCTCATGAGGGATGGGAAGGGATGATTTGGGATGGATAGGCTAGGAAGAGGGGAGGAGGCGGCCGTGGCCTTACAGCAGGTACCATCCCGGCATTTGCCCGAAGACGAAGTGGGAAACCACTTCGAGGATGGCTGAGGTGGGAATCGAACCCCCTCTACTCAGTTGGACCACCCGAGGCTGAGTAGACCCCGTTCCAGTCCTCGTACCACTTTTCAAATTTCGTGGCTGAGCCGGGAATCGAACCCAGGACCTCCGGGGCGGCAGCTAACCATGCTGACCGCTTCGCTACGGAGGCGACGGGAATCGAACCTTGCTATTCTTAATTTTGCCTCAAGAGTGCACCCCGTTCCAGCTCTCAGACCAGAATTAAATTTCTTGGCAGAGAAGGGATCGAACCCGTAATCCGGGGTGATAGCTCGGAATGTAGTCTTAAAGAGTGGGTTTCCCTGTGTTAATATGATTTTTGACATGCACTGAACATTTATAATTCTAAAACTCCCTCCATTACGGTGGCTGGCGAAGTGAGTCTATGCTCATTCCAGTAGTTGGCGAACTGATTCTATGCTCCCTTACATAATTTACTGTCATGGAAATGCAAAGGATTGTGCCTACAACAGGTGATGGAAATTGCTTAGCAGTTTCGTGCTGTTTATTTCAAAATGATGACCTAAGCTGCGTTTGCAAGCAAATTGCAAAAAATTGTTGCTGGCAGGGATAATTATAAGGATTTTATTATTGGCGATCAGTCTCATCGCATTCTCATCAGCATCCAACTTGAGAATGAATGTCTCTGAACTTCATAGTATCAGTGAATATTATTGTTTATTGATTATTTGTTTAGAATACATAACAATGAATCTAAACATGCTGTTGATTTTTCAATGGAAGTATTATTTGCCATTTAATATTTGGCGGCTGAGTTGATGCAGGCCACTATGGTGTTTTTGAATATGAGGTTAATTTGGGGAGGAATGCTACTATAAATAAACCCAATTGACGAAAAAGAACATTAGCCGCAAAAAAATGAAAATCGGAGAAAAATACAAAGCCACTTTTAAAATCCAATATAAATATGCAATTTCAGAAGCAATTCCAGATAATATGGTATACAGTGCAGGGTCCTTAATGGACAAATGTAAACATTATTCTGCACTGTATTATTCTCTTGCAAGAAATCTACGCTTGGTTACTTTGACCTTTGCTGTTGTAATGGTAAAATTGATCTGACTAAATATAAAATATTCGACAGGTTGCAACAATTTTTCACTGGAGATGATATCTCAAGAAATTTCAGAGATAATAATCGGCAGTACAACAATGCTATGAACTTCGTTATCATTTGGTACCGGTACCAATGTTACTGTGCCACATGCATACGGTCCATATTGTTTTAAAATGTATGGAATTGCACATCATCGCATTTCTTCGTTATATTCCAAAATTATAAGCGACGGTTCTTGCGGCCAGTTGTATATACTTGATTCTCCAGAAGCTAATCGAGTGAGATCTGCAAATCAAGTGAATTCTTGCAAAACAATTTTTTTCAAGAGCATATCAAAATCCAGTTGACGTTATTCGATTAGCTCGGCTCATAATTTGGGATGGAGCCCTAATGGCAAACATTCATTCATTAATGTGTGTGAACCTACGTCTAAAAGATACGTAACGACATTATTCCTTTTTGTGGGAAAGTTATTCTTCATGGAGACTTCAGGTCTGTCGCACGCTTCTCGCCAAACAGTTATTCACAATTATATTAAATACTCTTCTCTCTGACCCTTCTCCAAAATACGCCACTTACATAAAAACACGCGATTGAAACCAGGTGAAATGGCATTTTCTGATTTTATGCTGCATGTTAACGGTGACTACTTCTCTATGGATGGTGATAATCAAGTGTTACTGAATTACCAGCCAACTTGCAACGCATGAGGATATCGTGACTGAAACATTTACTTCTGCGGAGGATATAATAAATGTCTCAAAAGTTTGCATTCTTATACCAATGGTTGGTTGGTTCCTTAGTTTAGGGGCTGCGACAATGCGGTCATGTAGCCTCGTGTAAATTGGGTTTATGTGTAGAATCTGTCTGATAACCGGTGTTGATAATTGTGATGGCTGTATTATTGTGTGTTATCTATGATTCAGGTAAAGACTGCAGACGATCAAATTTTCAAGTACAGTAGTTCCTACTTTTGCTACCAAATGCTACCGTCCACGACATCTAGCTGCGGACTTGGCTACTAGATGTCATCGCAGCCAGCACCTGGCGACAAACTTTGGAACTAATATAGCGTTATCAAATAATCTAACCTACAAATTTTGGCTTCACACAAATGTACTGTAGTTAGTGGAAGATTCTTTTTCATGTCATAAATCTAAGGCATAGGACCGCCGGATTTACTTTACCTCCGAAGGAAGGCATACTGAGGGATTCTTACACCAAAAAATTAACAATGTAATGAAATCAACTTATAAGTCATTGACCTTCTATCCAGTAACTTAGTTCAAAAACATACACCAGCATTAACAGATTAAATACTGAAGATGAAAGATTGCACTCTCGACATTGCAACATACTGCTGGCCATGACTGAAAACTTGACGAGGAAAATTGAGACCTATACTACGTTTATATCAGTTTCCTACATAATTCTTGAATTTCTTGGAATTAAATGATAAGCCTCCACATAGTCCAAACGCTTGACTCATAGTTATGTTCCTTAGAAATCTGAACGTTTCCCAAGGGCTCCTAAATGCTATCATATTGCTTGGATTTGGAAATAATAAGCGCAGTTAAAATTAGGCAGAGGGGTCTATTCCTTCGACTTGATTTAACACCATCCGAAAAAACACTACCATTTTCATTTAAGAGGCAACATTTTCCAATTCGCTTGGCATACTTTATCACAATCAATACTCAAGGGGAAACTCTGGAACGTATAGGTCTCAATTTACCTCATCAAGTTTTCAGTCATGGCCAGCAGTATGTTGCAACGTCGAGAGTGCAATCTTTTAACGCCCTTAAAGTTTCAAAAGTGCCTAAAAGTAATCGTACAAAGAATATATATAAGAAAATTCATCAGTAAATATTCTCGATTACATGACAGTTCCCCACACTGACACTTCCACACACTGCCCAAAATACTGACACTTCCACACAGTCCTTGGACACGACTACCTATTTAATGACTCAGAAATTTTCCCGACTGACAGTTCCACACACATCCCCCCACTCCTAAGGCTATATAGGCTTCAGTGATCATCGTTACAGCCGCACCTGTGACACCTTAACATAATACTCATTTGGAGTGAAGAAAAGCGCTCGGTTTATGTACTTCATTACTAACGCGGTCTCGAAAATATCATTGTGATGCAGTGTAATTTCCATCAAAATCCAGGCTGTGGACTGGCAAAATAATAACAAAACCGATCAGTTTGGTGTTGTTATCATTTTGGCGTGTTTAAAATCAGCTTTCTAGGCTTCGTCAGTTGTTTTGTATTTATTAGCCTATTTTTAATTTTGAAAAAATAGGCTTATGAGATCACCTTTTGTCCGTGTGTGTGTGTGTGTGTGTGTGAGGTGTGTGTGTGTGTGTCCCCCTAATAAAATCTAAACGGCTGGAGCGATTTCAATGAAACTCGGTAAGTTCATAGCACCATTCCCGGCGACCTCGACCGTGCCCTTCAAATTTTGTTACGTCTCACCAATTCAACATGGCGGCTGTGCGAAATATTTCACCACCATTCAATATCTCCGAAACTATTCCCGATATCATCCTGGAATTTATTACACTGATAAAGGGAACTACTAGAAGTTCACCTATGAGACGTTTGAAAAACTGGTAACTACAAAACCAACATGGCGGCCACGCGAATTCGCGAATTTTAAATAGACGTTTCTCGCGATTTAAGCAACCAAACGCAATAAAACTTGGTACAGTATATGTTCATTCATATTGTAATGTACCGACATCCAACTTCGTTCAATTGTTGACATAACCACAAGATGGAGGATGTGCGAAATATTTCACCGGCATTCTATAACTCTGAAACTATTAGCGGTACCACCCTAAAATTTTGTGCGGAGATAAAGGGCACTACTGGAAGTTCATCTATAAGACTTTCAAAAACCGGTTAACTACAAAACGAACATGGTGGCCAAGTGAATTTGAAAATTTTAAATAGACATTTCTCGCGATTTAATGTTCCAAACGCAATGGAATCTGGTACAGGAAATGTTTATACACATTGTAATGCACTGGTATCTAATTTAGCTCAATTGTTTACATAACCTCAAGATGGCGGCTGTGCGAATTTTAAAATTATTTTTTTATTTCTTGAGTCGTAATCATGCGATCGAAGTGAAAGTTTGAATAATGAACCTACGCAATAATTTTCCTTTAATAGTACATGACTCTATGGCCTATACATTTAACAATCCAACATGGTGACCATCCGAAATATTTAGACGGCTATGAATATCTACGAATCTATTATAGCAATCAAACTGATTTTTTATGTTCATAGGGGCTATGAACATAAGTTCACCTATAGGACATTAAATAACCTGGTGATCACAAATCCAACATGGCGGCGACGCGAAGTATAAATATTCACATGGACATTTCTCGCAATTTAACCATCCAAGTGCAGTGAAAATTGGTACAGTAAATCCTTATACGAATGTTAAACCACTGGCATCTAATTTATTTCAATTGTTTCCATAACCACAAGATGGCAGCTGTGCGAAATTTTAAAATCTCGTTGTTACTTCTTGTGTCCTAATCATGCGATTGAAGTTTGAATGCTAGACGTACACAATAATCTTCATGTAACAGTACATAACTCTAGGACCTACATATATAAAATCCAACATGGCGACCATCCGGAATATTTAGTCGGTTCTCAATATCTACGAATCTATTACAGAAATCAAACTGAAATTTTGTATGTTGATAGTGGCAGTTAACATAGGTAGGATATATGAAAATAGGCTGTATAGTTCTTCACGGAGCTACTTGTTTTTTTAATTTATTTTTGTTTGTTTTTGTTTTTGTTTTGTTTTTTGTTTTTGTCATATTTGTTCAACAATAATATTAACCTACTCCATTTTCTGTGAATAGGCAACTGCCTTCAGAAAACTTTTCATATTTTTGTCATTTTCGAACTTTTTCTGAATGTTCTCAATCCGTCCGTCCAATTTGACATATTTTCGTCTTCTTTTTTTCCCTTCCATGTTGAGCTCGGCCTTTAAAAATGCGCAGTTTGTCTTCTCAGCTTCCGTCTTCAACACTTTGACAACCTCTTTTAATTTGGGGTGAGGTCTCCCGACAAGATTGTTGAGTCGGTTGTTCCAGCCCTCAACGGCATTCGTTGTCCTGTGTCGTGCTTGGTGGCAGTTCCACATCTCGATTGGAATGTCTTGGTTATCTAGCCAGTTGTCAACGATGTAGTCAAAAAACTGGCTAAGTTTGGGACTTTCTGGAGCTTGAGAGTGTATTTACACCCATCCATCGAGCACATCTTCAGGCTTTAAAAACGCAAGTGCTGCGCACATACGGACATGAAGGCGGATTTCGTTATTCTCTCGGTACTCCACCGATAATCCGAGGTCCTGTACTTTTCTCCATAAGCATTTTGTCATGTGAAAATGACAGCCATGTAATTTTGTTGTTGGAAATACGTATTTCAGAGAAGAAATTACAGCAGCTTCAAAATCCACATTACGTCTTCTGGTCTCCACTCCGGAACAGCCTGGAGGAGGAGTCTGAACAGTCTCCTATACGTTTGCTTCTTCTTGTTTGGTAGAAGTGCGAATGCGATAGGAAATATATTTGTCTCATCATTGCTACTCCCAAAATCGGCATGAATGGTATATATTTGACAAAACTGCTTGCTAGAGCTCTTGAAAGTACCATCCATAAAAATGGCTAAAACATTTCAAGCTCTCTTTTCCTTTGCTGCCGCAAAAAAACAATAATTCCTTCTTCATTTCCGTCGTCGGCCAAAAGGAAAGACGAACCGTCAATCATAGTCAACGTATTGATATCAAAAACGATATTTTCTCTGTGTTCCGGCTCCTTTGTGCTTCCCTGGGCACTGCTTTTGTGTCGATAAAGTGACCTCATCATAGACTCTGTCCTAGGCATTTCGGTAACGAAGTCATAACCTGAAAACAAACCATCTATCCTATACTCTAAAACAAGCAATGTATGTACATGAGAAAACGAAAACTGGCCTAACAATTTTAATGAAATCTCTGAATAAAGTTTTTTAAATTTACAAATAAAAATTGTTTCATAAAAAAATAATTAAAAGTATGGTTAAAAAAATCAAAATTTCAATGCTAGAGTTTGGAAAAACAAATAAAAAAACAGGGGTCTACTTTATAAATCTATAAAATGTTGTAAACATGGATACCAACTGAGTAAACAAAATACATTAATAAAGCACCATAGTACAGTAAAACACAAATGCTTAGAAATGTTAATAATGCAGTGTTATGCTTCCAATCCGCACCTGGAGTAGAAAAGCAGCTCTGCACGCGTATGTTTTATAATTAAAAATACACACTTTTGACATTGATAGTACAAGACCAATGCTTGAAACTTGTTTCCAAATAGTTCATGAACATAAATTAATATAAATAAAAATTTTAATTAGATTTTTGATAATTGTAAAATATGATGAGTACGTTGGGCTGCATTATCTAATAAATAAATTTTAAATAGAAGAAACTACATTATTACGTATGTGTTGTTTGAATGAGTTTACTAAATTCACTCAGTGGTACCCTACTACTAAAACTAATGCTAAGAGCACATACCTTTATCATGAAGGTCACCCATGGCGTTGTTGTAAATTTGACTAATGCTGGCATCTTCTTCGCGTGCTCTCTTCACCGCCCCTTGGACGAGCTTCGAAATCTCTATACGGGCAACATCAGGAACACCACACTGAAACTCACTGTTTGGTCCACGGGTTAAAATGTTTTCTTTTGACTGAATTGATGAATAACACTTTTTCGAATACTTGAAAACACACACCCACGTCACAACACCACTTTTCGCCATTCTTAACTTTTGGTATTCGTAACCCTCATGGTAAGCGCATTCCCTTCCCTTAGATGTCCGACCAAATTCTAACTCCATAGTACTCACGATCCTTACACGGCAAGAATAAAAATTTCTCATTTATAATGTACTAGTACTTGTACTTGTACTCAAAATAGCTGAAGAGTATTAAACATTTTTGCCTCAAACCTTATACAGTAGTTCAGTAGTTAAAGAATATAATATGAGATTACAGAGATATTATAAGTGCTAAACAACAGTAGGCCAAATTTCAACTTGATCTTTTCCATAGTAGCCTTGGGGGAGAGGGGAGATGTGTGTGGAAATGTCAGTCGAGATTATTTCTGAGTCATTAAACAGGTAGCCGCGTCCAAGCACTGTGTGGAAGTGTCAGTATTTTGGGCAGTGTGTGGAAGTGTCAGTGTGGGGAACTGTCTGGACACCAATATTCTCCCATCGACCGTCATGTTTTGATGGATTTGAACTGAATTATCTTTTGTTACAATCTATCTATGTATGGTATTTAAAACACTAAGCTGATTTTTGTTACCGCGAGATTGATATAACGTCTTAACCGATTGACTTCGTAATACATTCTAACGCGAGTTCTTGGAATGTAGATTTGCAGAGTGTCTTTAAAAGGAAAATATATGTTAGAGTGTATTTTTAAATTATGAAAGAAAAATGTAATATTTGTCGCTCCAGCGCTTGCGCACAATGGTTCTATTCCACCAGAGAAATGGCGGATCCCGCCGCGTCTTACTGAGATCTTTATCTGTGACGGTTAAAAAGGGGGGAAATATTGTTGTGGCTCTATGGCTCAGACTTTTAGAGTAAGTATGTGTGGAGGCAAATCACTTAATGGGCAAAGAGCTATAATCCTTCGACTTGACTTAGCATCTTCCGATAATACACTTCAATTTTCCAATTTCCAATTCGCTTGGCGTATTTTATCACAATCAATAAAGCTCAAGGGGAAGCTCTGGAACATATAGGTCTCTATTTGCCTCATCAAGGTTTCAGCCATGGCCAGTTATATGTTGCGAAGTCGATTTTCGACGCCCATCAAGTTGCAACAGTGTCAACAAGTAATCGTTCAAAAAATGCATACTGTACAAGAGAATCCTTCAGTATTTTCCCAATGACCGTCATGTTTTGACGGGTATCAACTAGTTTCAGTTTAACATTCTTGGTATCTGAAAATCATATTTGTCACCGACATAGAATATCTGGACTTATGAAAAGGGGCCCCATATCTCAAATAGCTTAGGGAAATCCGGCTCTGAATTTGGCAGAAATGCTTGACCGAGTAAGTCCTATCCCAACAGTTAACTTGGCTGGTCGTTGCCCGCTGATTGCAACAAGGGGGAGAGGGGCGGACGAAGAGAACCGAGATGCTCTGTGTACTGCCGATTGTCTCGCAATATAATTTGCGCGTGAGTACGATACTTGACACATGCTGTTATCGGCCTAGAGTATAACTTACGCTGTTTAGATTTTGTAAGTTGTTCAAATATAATCCATTTAATCCCGAGCCGAATGTGATGTTCTCAGGACTGCGGCGTTCGTAACGAATAAGCCACATCAGTTTTACCGCCTTCTCTGATATCAAGCAGTGTATTACCCAACCCCTACTCCTCCTTAGTGAAAATAGTGCAACACACGAAACAATCATCCACCAGCCGTCACTGCTCCCACTGATAGTTTGATTTTGAACAATGTGCATTATAGTCACTTTTCCCCTGTATGTGCCCGCACATGCTCACAATTAAGACACATTTCAGAAGTGTACTAAGTAAATCGATCGGTTTCGAAAGTTTCCACCCTACAGTAAAACAGCTCTTTAACTTCAACCCTTTCCCGAAAAACTTAATGACATATTGGCTTTCACGGCCATTAGTTATACTCCGCAATAGACACGCCAGATTTACTGGAATATAAAAACATAATTCTTATTAGGAAATTCATTTTATGTTCTCTTTATAATGTGTTGCAGACTGTTCACTTTAAATAACACAGCCTTATGAGGAAAATCGAAATTGAATTAATTTGTCGTCTCTGCGCTCTTCTTCCACCCCGGGCACCAGAGCTGCCTGCAGCCCTTCTTGTCAGATCTGCTTTGGTGGAATTTGCAAAGTCTGCCTCGTTGCGTAGTGGCTAGCACTCTTAGCTGACACCGTGGAAGCCCGGCTCTGCCAAGAAATTTAATTCAGGTCTGAGGGCTGGAACGGGGTACACTCAGCCTCGTGAGGCAAAAGTGAGAAGAGGCGCGTTCCATTCCCACCTCAGCAATCCTGGAAGTGGTTCTCCCACTTCTACTCCATGCGAATGCCGGGATGGTTCCTAACTTAAGGCCACAGCCTCCGCCTTCCCAATCCTCATCTGACTTACAAATGCACACACTAATACAGGCATCACAGTAACACAGGTTATCAGACAAATTACGCACACACCTAAATACACGGGGTTACATTAATAGGTTGTCACAATGTTCCTAAATGAATCAACAACAACAACAACAGGAAATTGCAAAGAAATACTATATTTATGCGGAGTGTGTCTAATACTGATAGGTTGTTTTTAGCCTATTTTCATTTTATGAAAAAATAAGGCTTATGAGATCACCTTTTGTCCGCGTGTATGTGTGCTTGTGTGTGTGTGTGGGGGGGCGTGTCCCCCCTAATAACTTCTAAAGGGCTGGAGCGAATTCAATGAAACTCGGTAAGGTTATAGTACTATTTTGGCCAACCCCGACCGTGCCCTTCAAATTTTATTACGTCTCACCAATCCAACATGGCGGCTGTGTGAAATATTTCACGGGAATTCTGTATCTCCGAAACCCGACATCACCCTGAAATTTTGTACGGTGAAAGAGGACACTACTAGATTTTCACCTATGAGACTTTCAAAACTCTGTTAACTACGGAACGAACATGGCGGCCAAGCGAAGTCGAAACTTTTAAAAAGACTTTTCTCGCGATTTAACCATCCAAATGCAATGAAATCTGGTACAGCAAATGTTTATGCACATACTAATGCACTGGCATCTAATTTAGTTCAATTGTTTTCATAACCTCAAGATGGCGGCTGTGCGAAATATTTCTCCGGCATTCTATATATCTGAAACTATTACTGATATCACCCTGAAATTTTGTACGGTGATAAAGGGCAACACTAGAAGTTTACCTATGAGACCTTCAAAAACCTGTTTACTATAAAACGAACATGGCGGCCAAGCGAATTTGAAACTTTTAAATAGACTTTTCTCGCGATTTAACCATCCAAACGCAATGAAACTTGGTACAGAAAATGTTTAAACACAATCATGTAATGCACTGGCATTTAATTTAGTTCAATTGTCTACATAACCTCAAGATAGCGGCTGTGCGAATTATCTCACCGACATTCTATATCTCCGAAACTATTACTGATATCCTGAAATTTTGTACGGTGATAAAGGGTACTACTGGAAGTTCATTATATGAGACTACCGAAACCCTGTAAAATAGAAAACGAACATGGCGGCCAAGCGAAGGTGAAACATTTTAATAGACTTTTCTCGCGGTTTAACCATCTGAGCGCAGTGAAATATGGTACAGTAAATGTTTAGACACATTGTAATGCACTGGCATTTAATTTAGGTCAATTGTTCACATAACCTCAAGATGGCGGCTGTGCGCAATTTCAAAATGAAGTTTTTATTTCTTGTGTATTAATCATGCGATCGAAATGAAAGTTTGAATAATGAACCTACGCAAAAATCGTCATCTAATAGTACATAACTCTATGGCCTACATTAACATAAGTAGGATATATGATAATAGGCTGTTGAGTTCTTCACGGAACTACTTGTTTTTTAATTTGAGGGGCTTGGGCATGTGGTCATTTAGCCCCGTGCACTTGGGTGTATATATATATATATATATATATATATATATATATATATATGATTTGTCTGATAACCTGTGTTATTGTGGTGTCTGTAGTAATGTTTGTATTTGTAATTCAGGTGAGAATTGGGAAGGAGGCAGCCAAGACCTTTAGTTAGGAACCATCCCGGCATTTGCCTGGAGTTGAAGTGAGAAATCACGGAAAGCCACTTACAAGAATGCTGAAGTGGAAATTAAACCCATCTCTTCTCAGTTTTGCCTCACGAGGCTCAGTGTACCCTGTTCCAGCTCTCAGACCTGAATTAAAATTCTTGGCAGAGCCGGGATCGAACCCGGACCTCGGGGGTGCTAGCTGCTAAACCAGGAGGTGGACAATCCTGATATGTGATACTGTCATAAAAAGAATCGCCGATAAAAATGACTTACAATTGATTAATTTATTCAGGGTTGGGGAGAAACTCAGTTACTAGTAACCATTATTTTACGGTTATTAGTAACTCTAACGCCGTTATTTTTAAGAGTGAAAATGCTCATTACTTTCTCAAGGTGGTGGAATCAGTTGTCAACAGCACGTGGGAATGGAACCAACAACCAGCCCATCAACACAAACAATAACCATTAACGAACCGTGTATTTATGAAGGATTTGAAAGGTTCGAGTTCCTGCGGCTATCTGTTTTCTTTATGTACGCCCGCCCGCACTGGTGCCACAAACGTTCCCAATACACCTTGAGCCGCAATAATTCCGACATGTCTGTGTAGACCATTTACTTAGAGGACTGTGAATAGAAAACTTCCGACAATCTTCTTTGATGCACATCCTGCCTCAGGGCCGGATTCAAGAGGGGGGGGGGGGGGGGGGGGTCACGAGGGTCATGACACCCCCCCCAAGACTGAGACCCAATTTATTTTGTAAACTCAAAAAACGAAAACACAATAACCAGACAAATAAAACTTAACGAATTTTATCTGAAAAACAGTTTTTTTTTTCATTTTATTCAATACTGAAATACTGTATCTTTATTGAAATTATACCGACAGCAGTGGCTATGCTGGCTAAAGCGCAGCATTAGGTCATGGGGCCAAGCTCTCTGCTGACTCGGTAGACGCGTGGGTTCAAGCCCCACCGTCGGCCGTCCTTGAAATGGTTCTCCGTGGTTTCCCATTTTCAACACCAGGCAAATGCTGGGACGGTACCTTCTGACAGGCCACGGCCGCTTCCTTCCACATCCTTGCCCAGTTTCATTCATCTTCATCCATTCCATCTCTCATCCCGACGCGCAGGTCGCCCATGAGCGTCGACTTGTAAGACCTGCACTCGGCCTCTCAGGAGGCTACACGAAAAAAAAAAAAAAATTATTATGTTCTGTTACAACCGAAACCGACAGTAGTGGCTACGATGGCTAAAGCGCAGCATTAGGTCATGGTGCCAAGCTCTCTGCTGACTCGGTAGACGCGTGGGTTCGAGCCCCACCGTCGGCCGTCCTTGAAATGGTTTTCCGTGGTTTCCCCATTTTCAACACCAGGCAAATGCTGGGACGGTACCTTCTGACAGGCCACGGCCGCTTCCTTCCACATCCTTGCCCAGTTTCATTCACCATCATTCATTTCATCTCTCATTAACTCCTCTCATGAGGTTGGCGCCAGGAAGGTCATCCGGCCGTAAAAACCATCGCCACAAAGAATCCATCGCATCTCATCCCCGACCCCGTTGGAAAACGGGAATAATAAGGGGTAGACATACATGTTCTGTTACAACTGTACATATTTACAACTTCATACCTGTTATATAAAAACGATTATTTATATAACAAAATCAACTCGTCTATTTTGTTTAGCAAACCTTGTTATTACCGAATCGATGTCTATAGTGATGTCACGATGAATGTACAGCAATGCACGGATAGGAATTTGGGGCTTTTTTCGCACCAAAAAAATTTGCCGACGTCCAAACTGCAAGCTTGGTTGGCAATTTAAGCTGTGACTTTCTCCCTTTGTCGGTACCAACTCGACTTGCCGAAACTGTAACGTACCTTGATACTTTTCTCGAAGCTCGATGAAAAAGTCGCAAAACACGCCGTTGCAATTTGTACGAATATTTTTGGTGCGCTAAACGCATCAAATTTCTATCCATGTAGCTTGCAAAAAAATTGGTCTGGTTTTGGTTATTTTGTGATTGCGTTGTGTGATACCATTTTTCTTAACAATTTCGATTCTGTGACCCCCCCCCCCCCCCCCCCCCCCCCCCAAAGCCAAACTCTAGATCCGCGCCTGTCCGGCCTGTCTAAAAGGTCTATAAGAGATTAGGCATGACTCTCAGTCAAGGTTTATGAACCATTCACGGTACAAACCGTGCCAAATAGCTCCTGTAGCAGCTATATTTCGGACATGTTTTTGTAGTCAATTCTGAGAAACACATTTTCTACTAGAGAGGCTGAGAACACACAGCAACATTTTATTACTTACTTCCGACCTGTTTAAAAGGTTTGGGGAGGGGAAGGAATTGGAACCGAACCTCTGTCACATTTATAATGTACGACAAAATGTCTTGTTAAAGTCGTCCGTGAGGTATTTTTGAACTTCTCTGGTAAGATTGTAGTTACAACGTGTTTGTGTCAAGACTACTAAATGCAGAGAAAGTGTTGCCTTGGCCGTCATACGCCGGTATATTTAATTTCTAAAAAAACAAAAACGGATGTAAAGTGTGCACAGGTGAAAAAATATTACAGAGCAGTCACAGTTCTGCTGCGAACTTAAAGAAGCATGTGCAGGTAAGACTTCAGTAATTCGGGTGATACCGAGCTGCGCTAATGGGTTCTCTCCATGGATGTTAATTAAGAAAATCTTAACAGGGGAAGTTGCCTGAAGCGTGTTCACACTGATTACGTGCCGAGTGCGACGGTGTCGGATGCGACCCAGTAAAAATCGTGGCTGTAGCGACCCTGCTAGTGGCTTACAGTGCCCCATGCGACCCATTGTTCGAGAGAAGAATTGAAGATCTTATTTCCAAAGTGACGTAAATCTATGAAATGCAAAACTTCAGAAATCGCGTTTTTTTGTTTCTTCGTAACTTATAATTAAATTCAGATATGATTATGAATAGCCTATAATGTAATTTCATTCATTACTTTTAAAAATCTCCTATCATTGGAAATTGTGGTAATCGTCTCCTGTAAGTTGGAGTTAGGACGTTTTTGAAATGAATCGTATAATGACATACGCTTTGAGTGGCATTTATGAGCATTTAAATGGTTTAAACACAACAAACACAAACTGATGCTCTACATATTCTTCAAAGTTGGCCATGGTCTTGATTTATCACGTGATATCACGTGATGTCCAGAGAACCATCGGATTGTCAACATGGACATAAGACACATTGGAAATAAATACCCGTTGCAGTTACATCACTTTGCTAATAAACTTAGTTTTTAGATTTCTGTTAATATGGGATATACGACGTATTGCGACTTGCTATACGTTGGGAGAACGTATAATCTTGCTTATGAAAGAAAAAACTGAAAATACGTCAATTTTTTATTTACGTCACTTTGGAAATAGGCTCTTCAATTTTTACGGTGCCAAACTTAACCTAACCTAAGCGGATTTTTAGCAGAGACCTATGTGTTAGAAATTCCCAAATTCCTCCGATACATCAGTGCTTGGGTCGCTAGTGGCACGATGGCAAATTGGTGGGTCGCTTGTGGCACGGGTCGCATCCGGCACGACACCATTTCACTGCCCCCCCCGTCCACAAACTGGACGTGAAGGTAAATATTGTCGGTATTTGTCAATCTGCGCTGATCTTCTCGGTGTTCTTCACTATCTACTCCTATTATCTCAAAGATTCATTAGCAAGTTTTGTCATTATTCCGGATTCCTGGTTTTCTTTAGCCTTGCACTGAAAGCTCAACTTCGGTCATTTTCTTTGTGCTTTACAGTTACTATTCAGATCTGTACATTTTAATTTTTATGGTGTAGCATTGTAAAAATGTCTTCGTATGCAAGTTATAACCTGCGCTATGAGCTTTAAAACGACATCGTGGGAACCAAAAGGGTTATATGTATTCTGCAACAAAACAAGGTGCATTCGTAAATAAATGGGCAGAACATTCCTTGTTCGAACACCACCACTTTTGGCCCCGTTCTGACATCTCACACTTACAAAATGTATAGTTTCCTATAACTCCCAATTCTCCACTTCTTTCATTGCACATGGATAACATGTTTGCTGCACTGATTACGCCTATATCTACGGAAACCCCAGGGGTCCAGGTGTTCGTAGCTGTCAGTCAACTCATGGCTTAACCATCATTTCCGGATAGATTACCTACCCCCACTGTCTTCCCAAACCCATTACCGTAAGCTGACTGGACTCTCTAGGTTTAACCCAATTCGCGCAGTTCGACCATCCCGGGCAATTCGGTAGCTTGATATTATTATTATTATTTATTGTTCTGGTTACGAAATATCTTATAGTTTAACTGCTTACTATTCACTTTTAATGAATTCAATAATTTTGTAGGCATGGGGCGTGCTACCATACCACAAGCACCAGGTTGTTGTAGCGTTGTAGTGAAAAGTTCATTTTGTTTTTCCATATTACTGGAATCCATTATTCCATTCAAATCAAGTAAATTATCACAGCGTGGAAAATGTTATTAAGAAACTTCTGTATATTTGTTACACAAAAGTGACGAGAAAGTAGCGATTCGTTACTTTGACAATTGTTGCTATTTTTGGAAATTAACTTACCCAACTCTGCACTTGTTAAACAGAAGTCTTCAACCGTGGCTTAGTGTTTTCAACATTCAGTGGGCTGAAGAACTGAATGGTTTCTAGTCTCTAGTCCAGACTATACATAATAAATGTGAAGTACCTAATTTATATGGAGACCCCACAAGAAGATCAGTATGGTGCTCTCACTCAAGTTTCTAACCAGATTGTAAAATTGTAGCTCTTTGGACATAAACTTTAAGAGAACATTGCTGTTGTATGACAAAAACTGGTTAACCAAGAAGAGGAATCAGGTCATCTCCAGTGGTGGATTTACCAACAGGCCCACTAGGCACGGGTCTAGGGTCGGGAGCTTGAGCGGGCGGTAAATTTTACACCATATTTTTAATTTGATCAGCATTTTGTGTTTTTAAATCTGCTTGAAAGATGACAAAATAGAATAATTTTACAATAAGGGCTGCAATATTGAAGTATTGGAAGCCATTTTGCTGTATTGCCTAAGTGACCTATTAATAGAATCGCTTTTTAGTTGGTCAACACGAGTGTACGCAAATTAGATTGGACAGGGAGTAAAAATATTTTACAGTATACCCTAACCCGAAAGAAATATAATTTTAATTATTTATACACTTAACACAATTGTTTTTTAAAAATCCAATGTAATCCAATTTAATAGCCCGTTTTTGACGCAATTAAATACCCCGTTTTTGACCCATGCCCTGTTTTTCTCATTCTGACTCAATTAAATACCCCGTTTTGACCCAATTAAATACCCTTTTTTGGCCCAATTAAATACCCCGTTTTTGACCGAATTAAATACCCCGTTTTGACCCAATTAAGGACCTCGCTTTGTATCCAATTAAATACCCAGTTTTTTATCCAATTAAATATTCTTCCCTTTTGACCCAATTAAATACCCGGTGATTGTATCCAATGAAATATCTCCCCCTTTTCACCCAATTAAATACCCGGTTTTTGCATCCAATTAAATATTCCGCCTTGTTGGCCCCTCTTTCTTGTTCAAAAAGTTTGTTATGTAAGTGATAAATCATTCACGTAATATTTCTTTCAGGTTAGGGTGATAAAATAATTGTCACCTCCCCACCCAATGTAATTGGACACACTCGTGTTGACCGACTGAAAATAAATTCTGTCAATAGGACTACAACAGGCAATACGATAAAGAACAAATAAAATACCGTGCTAACTTGCAATCTGTTTCTGAGACTGAATCCAACAATCAGAACTTACAGAGCCACAACTTGAAGAAACTGGGACGCAATAATTGAATTTAAAGAACTGTATTTTGCTTTATCGTTCTCTTAACGATTTTATTTTTTGTTCGGCAAAATAGTCCAAGCTTGTTGGTCAGTGGTTGTGTGTTAAAGCTTGTGTGATAGTGTGGTTCAATTTTGAAATGGCAAGCCAGTTTATATTTACATGTACAGTACAGTAGTATAATATGATTATATTCATTGCGCAATTGACAATCACGTAAGTGACATTGGCGTTACGTCCCTTTTAACTACTCTGGCTTTAGAGACGCCGGGGTGCCGGAATATTGCCCCGAAGGGAATATTTAACGTGCCAGTAAATTTACTGGCACGGCTCCCTCGTATTTGCGCACCCTCAAATCTCAGCTTACTGCGCCAGAATTCGATCCAGCAATCTTGGGAACAGCAGGCAAGATCGTTACCGCTGAGCCACGCAGGCAGTCTAAGTGACATTGGCATGAATGACAAACAAAATATATTATGTACTGCAGTATTTCGTAAATTAGCAAATGAAAAGCGCGAAAGGCAAGCGTAAGTTATACAGCATATTCAGCTCCAGAATGAAACACTGGCTATCAACCACATTCCAGATGTAGGCCTATGATTTGTATGCCTATTTCGAACTACTACATGGACAGGAGAACTCCTGCTCAGGGCGTACTGGGATTAAGGTGGGAATCTGAAAGCCCAAAATATGCACATGCTCGACATACAATGACAAATCATATTTAACATAATAAAATAAAATCAACCGCTTTTATTATAAAAAATCCTAGCCTATTCTGGTGGAAAACACAAATGATAACCTTAAAGTACCGTAGTAATACGCACTTCTGAAAATTAAAAACATCCTACGTTGCAGCCATAAAAACTTCCCTCTCAGATACCTAACATCATATAATTGATTTATGCAGTTGCTGTTTCATTTGGGGGGCATTGCGACATCGTGCTCATGTAGCCGCGTGTACTTGGCTGTGTGTAGAATTTGTCTGATAACCTGTGTCACTGTGATGGCTATACTAGTGTGTGTATTTTTAATTGAGGTAGGATTTGGGTAGGAAGCGGCCGTGGTTGCGTTAGGTACCATTCGGTCATTTGCATGGAGTAGAAGTGAGAAACCACGGAAAACCACTTTCAGGATGGCTGAGGTGGGAATCGAATCCACTTCTTCTCAGTTTTGCCTCACGAGGCAGAGTGTACCCCGTTCCAGCCCTCAGACCAGAATTGAATTTCTTGTAAGAGCCGGGAATCGAACCCGGACCGCCGTGGCGACAGCCAAGAATGGTAGCTGCTACACCAGCAAGTACACAATTGGTTTATGCAAACTCGCAGATATTATTTAAAAATAACATTCACACGTAGATTTACTAAATATGTTCTTCAGTGATCTTATGATTATTTTATAAAGTCATGAATGAAGATTCATTCTTTTCATTCATTCATTCATTCATTCATTCATTCATTCATTCATTCATTCATTGATACAGTCACTGATTCATTCATTAATCCATTCGCTGAATGGTCCTTGATTCATTTATGGATTCAATCTCTGATGTATTCATTAATTTATTGATTAATATTGAAATAGAGTCTTGTTACCATCATGCCACAGAAATTAATCACTTTACTTGGTGACCTTAATTGCCTTTGGGTTTAAATGACTGAAAATCTGAAGTACTTTTTATACATTTCTCTCCTGTTATAGCCTACTTCTATCTAACACAAATCTGTACACTGGATTTCTCGCACAGAATATTATACAATACAGTATGTACATTTAACCACCTTCCTTTCATACAAGTCTCTGTTCATATTTCATTTTATATCATTGTCTTTGTTTTACTAAAATATTCATCCATATTTTATCAACTCTTTGTCTTGTTGAATTCAAAGTCCTATCTGGGTTAACCTCAATTAGCATTTCTTAATTCTGAACACATAAGAAACAAACTATTATCTTCATCATAAATATGATCAAACAATTTCTCATTTCTCTTATTAATAAATAAATAAATAAATTCCTCTGGCATTGGGCCTGCATGTTTGTGACGCGATCATCATTCATTTCATCCTCATTACAACGCGTGCCAACTTGAAAAACTTGAACTAGGTCTCTAAGGAGGCCACACGTCATTATTATTATTATTATTGCCCCGTATATTTAATTGGTGGTTCTGTGCTTGTAGTGCTTGTTTTGGAGCTGCGTGGCCCGATACGTCATCGAGCAAGCTGATCGAACTACAATGTCTGATTTGCAGAACATTGGTGTCTGATTGGTGTTCGAGTAGTCATTTGATTTCAATATTTCTCTGAGTTGTGTCTTCTTCCTGAAGATGATATCACTGGATTGATCACAAGCATGCCACAACGTGTGAAGGGTGTCTACAATGCCAATGGAGGCCATGCTTGAACCAAGGGGCCACCAGTCAATCACATTATTACTTCATTATTTTGTATGTTTGTTGTTTGTTTGTTTGTGATAGTGAAAATAGTACATTTTTGGTTATAAACATTGTGCATTGATTTCTTTCTGTCTGGAAAGTTAATGCTTCCCTAGATGCTGATGCTTACTCCAAACAATTTTGAGGTGCGTATAATGCAATATGACGCAGATGTAGAAGTTGTGTACCTTTCCTTTACGTTCTTTACTTGTTCTACGTACTATCTCTTACGAGTTTTCACCTGTGATTTGCGTGTCGAGTTAAGACGCAGCTGCACAACCTTGGAAAGATTTTGGTATTTCATCAATTAGTTCGATGGGTATCCATATATACGAGCATAAAAGAATGGTGGTGACATGTAGCCACAACAGGAAGATATGATAAATTGGGATTGCACTGAAATTATGTGCAAAATAGAACCTAGGGATAAATTTACACACGATGATATCGACATTTTCTTGCGTTCAGAATTTCTGAGCTGGAGTAGAGTAGTTTGATATTAATTGACGGATTCATGACACTCGTCGAGTGAGAACAAAAGAATCAATAAACAGAGACAGTGTGGCCATTATTCTGATGATGCTAATTGTTGTTTCAAGGGGTGGAACAGCATGTTCATCTGCCCTGGCCATTATTCTGTGAATATTGTCCAGTTTGGATGTGTAATCGTTATTATTTCGGACTGGTGTTAGAAAAGGAGTCTCGGGTCTCGGAACGTGAGGAAAGCATTCCCGCATTTGTCTGGGGAGAGTAGAAACTGTCTAGTGCTCTTACTATCTGGACCACGCTGTTGGCTCCTGAATATTTTAAGTCCATTTAAGACAGGCTTCATAACTTCAAACATACCTCTGAAGTATTGAAATTTAACTCAGCGCACTCGCATTGATAGTATTAAACAATAAAACGCAATAGGGCGCATTAGACGAGAGCTCTGAGGAACATGTAGCGAGCGGCCGTCTGGTTGTTATCTCTTGGTATTCTGCCGTAACCTGCTTGCAGTGTTCCGTAACCGGTGTGCCGTCTCGAGGCCCAAGGTGTGCCGCGAACTTTTACCTATTACTGTATTGTAATAAATTAATAGTCGGTTTTATGTAAAACGGTGCTTGTTTATTATTTAATACATGTTGATAACTGTTATGTTTTCGTAAAAATTAAGTGTCATTTGCATGCTGAATATTTTTACACAGTAGTTTTCTTAAGTTAGGGGTTAGGGTATTTGTATCCTCGCATGTAATATTGATGGGTTGCAGACGGCATGTTGTGTGCTCACCGCAGAGAAAGCCCCGTAAGACTTTTAGCAAGTCTTTTAACGGCCCGCACCAATCATAAAATAATAGACTTTACGTTCAACACTCGTTAATAAGAGAGTTCTTTGTAACGCCACATCTTTTGTAGGCGGCTGCCTGTACGTGCTCTTATCTAAACTTGCGGGGATTACCAAATATGTCCCTCACTTTTAGTATTTTATTGCCTTGTTCTAATATTACAGTATTTTAGTGCAGTTCTATCAAAGCTATGCTCTGCATTGGTGCGAATATTGTGAATGCTATCATGCTATGCTATACCAATCTTACGATCTACTACTACAATGCTATTAAACTATTTTTTCGTTGCATTTTCGATATGGATAAGTCCTTGTGCGTAGTAGTCCGTCCTTGAGTGCAAGTAGCCTGAAACCCCGAGTGTGTTGTGTGTGGTGAAAAACTCAGTATTGCTGCCATTGTTCCCAGTAAATTGAAACGACACTTGTCAACAAAACATTCCTCTCTATTAAGTAGGGATGTGAATTACTTTCGTCGGTCGGTGGAACAAAAGAAAAAACAAGTGACGCTTATGACTACGTCGGTACGTGTTTCGCAAAAGGTACAGGAAGCTAGCTATAAGGTAGCCGAACATATCGTAAAGGCCAAGAAACCACACACAATAGCAGAAACGTTGTTAATGCCCGCGTGTAAGGAAATGGTCAAAATAGTACTGGGTTTAGAAGCTGCTAATAAAATTTAAAAAATTCCCCTCTCTGCTGACACAATCAGCCGCCGAGTTAGAGACATGTCCAGTGACATCGAAGACATTATGAAGGAGAAAATAAAGATCAGTCGAAAGTTCTCACTTCAGATCGACGAGTCCAGCGATATTGGCAGTCACGCACATGTATGTTTATGGGGATGTAATTGCAACTAATTTCTCTATTTGCAAAGAGCTACCCGAGCGAGCAACTGGTGAAGAAATATTTCGTACGACTAATGAATATGTGGTCCGTAATGAATTAACATGGGAGGATTGCATTAGTGTTTGTACTATTACGTGCTACCCCCTAGTGGCATCTTTGTTAACTGGATTACGGTGGGTATAAAGCACAACACCAATTACTGCTTAAAGAATTAATTCATTTTATTTCAGCCAGAAAAATACACTACTCAACAGCAATTATTACCTTACTCCAGTTTCCTCACGTCGAGAATACTTTCCCCTTCACTTGTCAACAGACCACAGTTAATCCTCTTCGCTAATGAGTCCGGTCCCGTACGCTAGCTGGAAATAGCTGCACTAGGTATGTCACTGTACTATACACTGTTTCACAAGCACCACAATCACTTACTCGCTGTCAAGAGAATCAGCTGCACTAGGGGTTTCGCAAGTCACCACACTTCTGTCGCTCAGGATAATCGCTCACACTAGCTCGTAAAACACAACAACAACCACTGCTTGACAGGTCGCACTTATATAGCAGGCCGGTGACTCAATAAATGCTTCTAGATCCATCCAGGGTTCACGGCTTCTCGAGGTTTCCATCGCTAGTCCAGTCACGAATATTCTGGACTATCCCTTTGTCCTAGTAGCCCTGTTGCATAAGGCGCACGCAATACAGGAGGCAGGCCACAGCCCAGCCCTGGGGCAGTTGTGACTCATGCGGCGAGCGATGACACAAACTCACAGCCGTAACAGTACAGACAGAGCCGCTTCTATGACAGGCCGAGTGAAATGATTCGTGGGTAAAGTACGCGAAGTAAATCCTAACTTGCGAACTGACTATTGCCTCATTCACCGCGAAGCCATTGTTGCTAAGTCTTTTCCATCTCCTCTTAAAATTGTGATGGACGAAGTAGAAAAAGTCGTGAACGTCATCAAATCGCACCCCCTAAATATGCGGCATTTTTACGTTTTGTGTCAAGAAATGGGATCAGAGCATACCGTACTACACTTCTGCTCCATACAGAAGTACGATGGTTATCTCGAGGTAATTAGTGTTAACGCGAATGTTTGAACTTTAAGAGGAGGTACTTGCAATTTTGACTATTGAGGGACATGAGTATGTGCATTTATTTGCAAATGGTGAATGGGTATCTAAGTTGGCACATCTTTCCGATATATCCGTACACTTTAATGAACTAAACAGAAAAATGCAAGATAGAAACGAAAGTATTCTGTCTAGTATGGATAAGATTCAAAGATTTACAGTATTAATAAGTTAAATTTGTGGACGCAGACAATTGAAAATGGATCATGTAAGGTGTTCTCAACTACATGGTCCCTTGCTGACGATAATAATGTGTTGATGGACTTAATTAAAGAACATTTAGTACTCCTGCAGCAGAATTTAAAAAAAAAATTTGGAGAGAGTGTTGAAGATTTTGACTGGGTTCATGACCCATTCAGTATGGATTCGAAACATCTCCCGAATATTGGCTCTCGAGAGGAACTGGCAGATTTCAAAGCAGACAGAACATTGAAATTAAAATATTTAGAAGTGCCTTTGGACACATTTTGGTTGTCAATGAGCAGTGAATACCCGGGTATCTCCGAGATGGAAGTTGATGTGTTATTACCATTTTCAACTACATATTTGTGTGAACTGGACTTCTCGACGTTGACTCAAATTAAAACATCAAAGAGAGAGAGAGAAACTTAAATTCATTGACGAAGAAATGAGACTTGCTTTGTCAACGATTCCGCACGAATCAGCCGTCGTGTGCAGCTAAGCAGGCTCAAGTATCACATTAAAGGTATGAGTAGAGTTATTTACTTTAAATTTCGTATTAGAAATGTTTATTTTCTACAGTAAATTGAAGTAAATAAAGTTAATATGTTGTTGTTAATAAGAGCAGGAGTCTATAATAATAATAATAATAATAATAATAATAATAATAATAATAATAATTACATAACGACGAAATATTTCGTAATTATATTCAGATTCATATGATATTGAGGGACCAGACATTTTGGTGTGCCGTGTTGAGTCTAGACCCGTCTGGGGGTGTGCCGTGAGTTAAAAAAAAAGGCTGCGGAACACTGCATTAAAGGATACCCCTTTGGAATTCAGTCATTAGACCTCCTGTTCATCATTGGTACATGCGGGACACATAAAAGTAGATTGCACGGGGCAAATGAGTCACGTGGTATAATGGTATATTACAAGTACACGGAGGAATAAGCGTAGTTCCTTCCAGTGGGATAGCAACCTGTTTGTGACTAATAAATCTATTAAATATTATAAGAACAACTTCTTGGAGAGTTTATTGTCCTATTACGAGTAAGTATTGCTATAATTTAAACGAAAAACAGTCATGCCTGTCGAAGAACAGTTTAGTTCAGCAAAGCCAGATCATAAAATGAACAAACTACTGGAATTGTCGTTATTTATTGCTACATCAACACAAAGACCTGCCGCTCACCGCAATCGCCACTGTCTGTCTTCAGCTTTCAGTGTATCACTGTGTAATAGTTGCCTCCAAGGGAAAAGAACCTTGAGCGCATAAATCCATAAATCTAACTGAGGCCTAGCTGGTTATGTCCCCTATTAGTGGAAGGATGGAACAAAGGTTTTAAACGAGAACCGCTCAATATGTCGATGGTTATCAAAAGAAGTAACCGCTCATAATGCTGCCCCTCTGAGTGGCTGGTAAAAGGTTCTCTACTCAAGGAGACAAGGTTAGAATCGTTGGTCGTCAGGTTCTGATGCTGATCACTAGGGCCCGGATGTTGATGACATATCATATTTTTACTGAGCAGTCTAAAACAATGCTGAAGTACATAGAAACTCCGGACGGGCCACCCCGTCTTCAAATAAGTCATTTTTATTTTGCATCTCTTTGCATTTTTTTTTGCTATTTTTCCATTTTAAGAGCATTTTTTAAGTTTGGTAGATTTTTTGGTCATATTTTAGAGAAATCAACCTTTTAATGTCATTTTTTCCAATTTAGTCATGTCACAGCTTTATGAGGGAGTTACGTCTCTCAGAGTTAAGAAGAAGCTAGTAGCTATGAACATAAACCTTTTGTTAAGTGCTAGAAATCTATTTTGATTGACTTTTCAGTCTGAGCTTCAGATGTCATTTTTTAAATATTGGTGAGTTTATTATTAAAAGATCATTTTCTCCATTTTATTGTGCACTTTACGATTTTAGGTCATTTATTACAGTCATTTTTGAAAATTTTAAGTGCATTTTTAATTTTTTTTATGGCATTAACATCCGGGCCCTACTGATCACCTTACAGTCTTGGTACCGTCTTGCAGGTTGCACGATGCTCAACTGCACCTCTGACGGTCATGGTGAGGTCCAGCTCTAACATATTGGCACCATGCAGCCCGCTACAGGTGGACAACAATGCTGCATGGATTCCCTGGCATTACCATAAGGTGCTGTTTTTGTATGCCACACCACTGACGATCACGGGAACCCGGTAACACAGAACGCTTCCGACACTGCATTAACGGTGTGGAGCTAGGTGTACTCCGGTGGTACCGTACACCTCTCTTGGTTGTTCAAAGTACTCTAAATGCCCAACAGTACAGTGACGGCATTCTTCAGCCAGCAGTTTGGTGAAGAATTTATCTTAATGGATAATAATTCTAATGCCCATCGTGCAGTTGTCATCAACACGTGCCGGTATCACCAGATTAGGGTGGCCTTCCTGTTCCCCTGATATAAACCCCATTGAATATGTTTTGGATCGATTGAAACAAGCTGTGGACGTTTTGACCAACTACGCAATCTGCGGGACCTACATCATATCACCATTGGACCAAAACTGACTTGGCGACCTTGTGGATAATGTGCTCAGATGGGTTCATGTATGTCTCCGAGCAAAGGATGTGTTACTGCGCATTAACGCCATCAAGGTTGATGTGGCACCCTCCTACCAGGTGTGGTCTGATAATGCTGCCCATTTTGATTTGGTTAGCAGAAATGTGTGGACCTGTATTATACAGGACCATTGTGGTGCTACAGGACACAGGTGAATCAGCTGCCCCTAATAATATTGTTTTATGCAGCCCAACTAACGCGTGCTATCAGGAAGGTCGATATTTCTCTGCTTGCATCCCGTATGGTACTAATGCACTGCAAGCATATCCCGCAAACGATACTGAAGATTATTATGTTTCCCGCGTAATAGTCTGCAGTCAGATCGAGGGAAAAACAATAGTGTTTAGTATCGTCTGCAGGATATGCTTGCAGTGCATTAATACCATACGGGATACAAGCATAGAAATATCGACCTTCCTAATAACACGCGTTCGTTGGGCTGCATAAAACAATAATATTAGGGGCAGCTTATTCACCTGGTATACTGTAATTCATAGGTGATACAAAATGTTTTTGACGCTTGCAACTGTTACGTATTATTGTGAATTGTTGTTGTTGATTCGTTTAAGGGCTTTGCGACATCGTGGTCATGTAGCCCCGTGTACTTGGCTGTGTGTAGAATTTGTCTGATACTCTGTGTCACTGTGATGTCTGTACTAGTGAGTATTTGTAATTGAGGTAGGATTTGGGTAGGAAGCGGCCTTACGTTAGGTACTATCCCGGCATTTGCCTGGAGTAGAAGTGGGAACCCACGGAAACCACTTTCAGGATGGCTAAGATAGGAATTGAACCCGTCTCTTCTCAGTTTTGCCTCGCGAGGCTGAGTGTCCTAGTTCGAGCCCTCAGACCAGAATTGAATTTCTTGGCAGAGCCGGGAATCAAACCCGGGCCTCCGTGGTGACAGCCAAGAATGCTAGCCACTGCGCAACGAGGCGGACTACAGTATGTCATCCACCCCGCTCGATAAACTTTCTTCAATAAATAAATATCTTGTGCGGTTTGCTTTAGTGTCGGTGGCGTTAGCGACGGTGTCATTAGCGACGAACGACCTCCTAGGGAAGGAATAACTAGTTTTGACAGTTGAGTCACAGTGCCGTTATCGTACAAAGGAATGCCGCCTCGTATTAAAGTAACATACGATGTGAAGCTTTAATGAAGTGAAAAAGATTGATAGAATATCTGTGCAGCACTGTGAGTGTAAAATTATATCTACAGTGTCTTTTCCACTACCTTTTTAGTGACTATTTTCAATCACATTGTCATTGTTAACCCGGCGTTAGTCGCGGCTGATCCGACAGATCAGGAAGGGACATTTCTATTCATTGCTTCGTGAAGAGAGGCAGGCCTGTCTCTACCCCTCCACTATCTTCCTAGCTTGGCGATTGGAACCAGTCAGTGTGATTCAAATCCCCCGCCTGTCAATAGTATTACGTGCAGGAGCTAGTTTGATCTCACAGATCGCCGTGACACTTGCGGGAGTCCTTGCATATATCATTATGTCCTAGTTACAGATCAGCATATTTGACCTTCCATTAGGTTTGATGTTTTGTTGGAATCATAGGCGATAGACTGGATATGTTTAGAACAGTCTTTCAACATACATAAAACATTATTTTGCAAGTGACGCTGAAGAAAGGCAATTCATGTTTAATTCTTATTCTTTCTTCTAAATAGTATCTATCATATGAGTACTTATTTTAAGCTGATCATACTAGCAGACTTTCCTGGTCTATTTTCTATGACTTCCATTCACTCTATATGATATTAATAATATACCTACGTATGAGGGCATTTAAACTAATTTTAAAACTAGGCGATCTAAGAGATCACCGCGACAAAACTGCTCTCTCTAAGAGGCGCGACTAATGCCGGGTTAATATACGAGTACATTAAATCTGAGCCTCCAGCTTCGTCCTATATTTAGAATGTTTTCCCCTCTTCATACTTAATCCGACATTAGTGCATACGACGTAACCTCCAAAAACTTTGTAACTAATTCAAAGTTTTTAGTTACAAGTTTACCACTACATATGCTTCCTCTCTTTTCGTTGACACACAACCACACCACTACCCCGTCTTTGTTATGCCTTAGTTGCCTATAGCTATATCCCTCGTTTATAAGGCGAGGTTTACCTCTCTTAGTTGAAATAATCTCCATAATTAACCGGACTGAACCTAAGTTAGACACACACAGAAAGACTAGTTATCAAACAAATTGTGACCCACCATATCGACTGCATTTTCGAACAGGAGTTTTCCCTTCATACTGTAATGTTTTTGGAGTACTTAATGTCCCTCGTTGAGGCTGCCAATCGTAATGTGTTTGAGAGAACTGAATCTTGCCCTACTAGTTGGGCGTTATATGTAATGTGTTTGATTTAAATGAATAATGTTAATAATAAGAAGAAACTGATTATTTAAATAGTCGCCCACTTTTGGGTGATCAAAATGAGACATTTAATTGTGTATTAATCTAATAGTGTATCTGTATTGTTGTCAGCTTCACTAAAAAAAGTACATAATGTGTAGTATTATATGTAGCCAAGGGCGCCAGACCATTTATATATCACGATCAAAAAAATATATTAAACCTCGGTTAAACAGAGGTAGAGCATCGAGATTCCTATCTCCAGCCGTAGTGAAACTTACGTAATCTAACCTTACGATAATTAGTTCAGGAGTATGGTGTTGCCTTATAGTAATTTCTAGCTACTAAAGGAAACCAGTCAAACATTTGAATTTAAAAATGAATTTAATATATAACAAGTGCAAAAAGAATAAAATACTAAAGATAATAATAATAATAATAATAAATTAAATTAAAGAATCTACTGAATTTACTTGTATTATGGGTCTTGATTGGAAATTGAAGTATACTGAGTTAATTGAATAAAATATAGATTGAATTTAATAATCATGAGAGCCTTCTGATTTGACTGGAGTATAACTGTTTAAATCGCTCACCGCATTGAAGATCTTTGTAGTCGGATTGTTGCGTAGAGAGTTCCTGTTGTCCCTAATCTTCCTCAAAGTAATAAATTTATATGTGGATGACGGAATAAATTCCAAAAATCATCCCTGTGACAATAGCCTCGTACACAACCATGTCACAGTTTGATGAGACAGAATGTCTTATCAAATTCACATACTTAATAGTCAACTGTCTAGTTTAGAACTGCGTTACAGACTCCATCTCGCTACAAGTTCCATTCCTCTGCTCCACTCAGCACCATTCCCTCTCCTCCAGCAATTCAATAATAATAATCCATTTGGGCGGCCGTCATATATATAACGTTCCCAGGTAATGCACGTGTCTATCCCCTCTTCTGAGGTCGCTAGGCAATATTAGCCCGCCTTTCACATATCAACAATGACAATACTTCTTTGTGGCATTTCTCGGGAGGTCCAGCCCACCTTTTGTATAAAGTTGCAAAGGACTCATTCATCGGCCCAGCATTGTTAGTGGCAAGTCTTCATAGAATCCCTTCTTAGTATGATTTGTATACTGGTAGAATACTTGATGTGAAAGACATAAGTGTCTATTTATGTCATTTCCAAGAAGCGGTATATAAGCCGGCCTTCCGTGAACACCCTCTTCTTCTCTTGTTCGAATTTTCTTCAGAAATAATATTCAGTCAAGCGTCTAACTTATTTCAAATATAATGTGTATCGCTCCAAGTCCTTTCAATTGCCATAATATTCTACATTACCGCATAATAATAGATATAAACATATTAGTTAACATAATAACTAATAAAAGGTAAAATGTAAACTTAAAAAATATTGATGATAATAATAATAATAATAAAATGTATAAAATTATTTCATTCTGGTCACAAATTGGGACCATCACAATACGGTACTGGACGTTGTCATAATTAGTCAACATTCCGTCGCTAACGGGAAACTCAGAACTATGAGAATGTATAGCTCGTCGCAAATGGGGCACTTAATGATCATTTCATGACCCGTCGCAAATAGCAATCATTGCAAACGGGAAGGCACCTGAACATATGATGGCTATTGTATACCGTAAGTAACAAACTACAAATTGCGCTTCTCAAACTTCAGTTATGGGTGACCTTAAGATTGTTTATCATCTAGATAATCACCTAGAACTCAGATCATATACTGTTGTTTACTGGCGCTTTCAGCCTGTGTTTGACTTTGAGCCATTTTTATGAGATATATAAGTTACTCCTTTGTGCCATTTTTATCTGACGTGATCAATGCACGCCTTTGTGAAACCTTGGCTGTGAAGCTATTAATAGCCCTCTGATGTCTTAATACCATATATGGACATATCTGCATCTTGTCCCCTTATTGGCCAGTGATTTATATTTTGGAAGGGGTCGTGACCAATCAAATTTTAGCACGCAGTTACCTTTGTGTTGCGTCGTCATTTGCTTTGTTTCGAGGCATTTCTTCCTTGCAGCCAAGTAGGCTAGACGTATTCCGATATTCTAGGGAAAGTGCCCGCGTTCAAGGTGAAACCATGGCGAGGTGTCTGTATGTCGTAATCAGTAATTGCTTCACTGTAGTTCTGTTTCATATTTCGGTAATTTAAAACTCTTTTTCTGTGTTATTTTCTTTTGGTCGCGTGTACCTGCCCCCCTCCCGATATTTTCCCTCCGCCCTTTGTGTGCGTGTAATTGCTGGTAAGTTTTTGTTTTGTATGATAGTGTTATTTTCATTTATTTTGATAACGTAGTTTTTGTACTTTAAGGGTTGAAAGTCATGTATGTGGGCTAGTCTTCGCTTTACTCTGGTGTGCTTGACGGTGGTTTGCCTACCTTGTAGGGGGCATCTTTGGGTCTGTCATCCAGAGTGTATCTTATCGTAGAACAACATAACGGGAGTGGAGATTATTTTTCTTGCTTCCCGTAATGCTTTGTTCTTTATCTTAAAGAGTTCACAAAAGGAGGTCTCACTATTGCTATTTGCTGGTGACCTAACCTGTGATATTCTTGTGTCTGTGAATGCCCATATTTTGCGCATCACATATTTTCGTCGTCTTTGTGTGCCCTTATCTCCTACGCATACTTACAATTTTTAAAGTATATTTTTGGCTTTGCCGATAATTTAATGTAATTTTTCCTTTTGTCTAAATTCCTATTTTTCTCGTAACTCACTAGATCTTGCATGTGCCTCCGCGTCTTTCTTCCTCATTCCTCCCCTCCCTCTCACCCCTCTCCACCCCGTTCTGAACCATTGCACCCCCCTCCTATTTTGTTCATCCCTTTTGACACGCTTTGTCTAAATTTTTAGAACGTATCTTGACTTCGTAGAGTGTAGTCGTTTCTGAGTTTTGTCTTTTTTTTTATCTAATTACGACATACTTACATTTAGTCATCGTTTCATCTTGCCTTGAACACGTTACCTTAACTTATCTTATTTTATTTCATTTTAATATAATTTAATTTGGTATATTTTCGATTTTCTTCCTAATTTGTATTTTTTCTTGCGGTAAATTAATTTTGTGTTTAATTTGTTGGTCATTTCTCTTCTTGCTTTTAATATCTCTGGGATCGTTGTACATTGTGGTTCTTATTTAAATACATTTTATCTTTGCCTAAGTATCTCTGCTTTTGCGTCACGTCTTATTTTAATTTTAGTAACCTTCTTCGAGTTTTGTCTGGTTTTTGCTATATTTCGGTTTGTCGGTCTTATTAGCGTACTTGTGACGTTAATACGACCTACACGGCCTCTGATTTAAATTTGTTCATCTTTGGATTTTACCGTAGTTTAATTTTAATTAGCTTTCCCCCTTCCTTTTGGGATTGCTTTCTGGTTTGCCTTTTAAAATTTGGGCCCAGCGAAAGCCAAGCAAGACTGCGATCTCCCCGTTTTTCTTTCTTCTATTTTATTTTTATTTTATATTTCTTCGGGGATAGGGGAAGAGCTTCAGCTACGTTTCCACTGACGTCTGCTGCGTACGTAAGTATATGTTTATTTCTATTACTTCATCTTAAGTTGCGTACAACTTTGAGCCAGAAGAAGACAAAAATGGTCGGTAAAATACACATATCAACAGAAGTTTTGCATGTTGCCATGGAGCACAATGAGGACAGACTTATTTATTAAGCAGTGTCCACGCCTGCTCTACACAATTGAGATCAGGAGCCTAGGCAGGCCATTCCATTCTGTGAATACCATTCTCCTGAAGGGAGCCATTGACAATGCCAGCTCGGTGTGGGCGAGCGTTATCGTCCACGAAAGTGAAATTTGGGTCGTAATTGTCAGCATAGCCTTTCACTACAGGTTCCAGGATAGTATCTTTGTAACGTATGGCTGTCATACGCCCTGGGATGTACACGAGAGGGGCTCGGCGACCATACATGATGTCACCCCAAAACATTGCAGCACCTCCTCCCTGTTGGCATCGGTCTCGGATGTATTGGTCGTGCATACGTTCACCGGGTCGTCTCCACACTCGCACAGATCTATCCTCATTGACACAGGCGAGTGTACACAGTCGATATACACTCACGCAAGAACGACTTTTGGGTTTGAGACCACTACGACTCTTGGCTAGCAATATACAAAACTTGTTTTGATGCGTGTAGATCAAAGTTTGCCCGTGTCCGTGTGAACTGGAGTAAACTAGAAGCCGAGAACTGGCACATTTTCATATGCACGTAAACACATTGTTTTATTGCGAAATAACGTTTCTGTTAATGGTTATTAATTAGTTTTTAGAGGCTTGGGATAGCTTGGTCGTCAACCCTGTGCACTTGGCTGTGTGCTCAACTTGTCCGATAACCTGTTTTTGTAATGACTGTAGTATTTTGTGTACGGTAACTGTAATTATTAGGTTAGTGTATGGGTTAGGCGCCCCGGGACTTGAAGTTAAATACTATCCCGGCATTTGCCTGGTGAGAGCAAGGAAAGGTTTGGGGAGAAAACACTCTCAAGTTAGCCGCTGTCAGCACCAGGATTTGAAATAACACCAAGTTTATATTTTATAAGAAATTGCACCAAGTTTATATTTTTATGCGAGAATACACCAAGTTTATATTTTATGAGAAATTGCACCAAGTTTATATTTTCATGCGAGAATACACCAAGTTTATATTTTATGAGAAATTGCACCAAGTTTATATTTTCATGCGAGAATACACCAAGTTTATATTTTATGAGAAATTGCTCCAAGTTTATATTTTATGAGAAATTGCACCAAGTTTATGTTTTCATGCGAGAATACACCAAGTTTATATTTTATGAGAAATTGCTCCAAGTTTATATTTTGTGAGAAATTACACCAAGTTTATGTTTTCAAGAGAAATTACACCAAGTATATATTTTATGAGAAATTGCTCCAATTTTATATTTTATGAGAAATTGCACCAAGTTTATGTTTTCAAGAGAAATTACACCAAGTTTATATTTTGTGAGAAAATGCACCAAGTTTATGTTTTATGAAAAATTACACCAAGTTTATATTTTATGAGAAATTATACCAAGTTTAAATTTTAGGAGAAATTGCACCGAGTCTATATTTTATGAGAAATTGCACCGAGTTTATGTTTTCAAGAGAAATTACACCATGTTTATATTTTATGAGAAATTGCACCAAGTTTATATTTTATGAGAAATTGCACCAAGTCTATATTTTATGAGAAATTGCACCAAGTTTATATTTTATGAGAAATTGCACCATGTCTATATTTTATGAGAAATCGCACCAAGTCTCTATTTTATGAGAAATTGCACCAAGTTTATATTTTATGAGAAATTGCACCAAGTTTTTATTTTATGAGAAATTGCACCAAGTCTATATTTTATGAGAAATTACACCAAGTCTATATTTTATGAGAAATAACACCCAGTTTACATTTTAATGCGAGATAACACTAAAATCATATTTAAAAGGGATACAATTAACGGATATTTTCCAAGCTATGTTTTCACTAAGTGAGTGGCTCGCCTTGCTCTAGAACAGGCAGTTCCTGATCCACCTCGCATAACAGTAAGACCACGCCACGCCAGCAAGTTGCCACCTAAATGCGTTTTCTGCGACCACAACTGGTCAAGGTTCGTATTTAGAGCAAGGTCCATGCTGATTATGCGCGATGAGATCTTTGAGCTACCTTGCTTGGCTGCACGCATATGTCAGTGGGCTGCTCAGTCCGGAAGTTCCTTGGGCGCGTGTTATACCCTAGCACAAGACAGGACAATGCCAACCACCCGAAACTTTCACAGAACTTCCGTTACGGTACTTATTCAAAACAGACCTTGTTGTTGTTGATTGATTTAGGGGTTGTATGACATCGTGGTCATGCAAATCCGCACGAAAATAAAATTGACCGATCCTTCGGTCCTCGGTTCGTTCATAATATTCAACGAGGAGGGAACATATCACATAATTTTGACAAGAGTTGTGTCACTTACGAGCTTGAGCATCGTGATCACCAGCACCATGTAGCTGAGTGTGTGTGAACTTGGAATTTGTCTGATAAGCTGTGTTATTGTAATGTCTGTAGTGTGTATATGTAATGAAGGCTGAGATTGGGCAGGAGCGGTACCCGATCTGATAAGAACTGGCCGAACTGTTGATACGGTAGGCCTACTACCCGAGAAGCTGGAGTGATAATTGGGCTCGAGCCTAACTGAACCCAAGCACAGCGCTGTAGTTAGTTGCTATTCACACACCGCGGCAAGTATCATTTAACACACCAATTGGTGTATGCGAATGAGAGTATACTGTACTCGTTAAAGAAAATAATAATAACTAGCGGACACGTGCGAGAACTTTCGCATAATCGGTAGTGTGCACCGCATGTGTACAGACTACCCGCCTGACGCTAGTGCTATGCGGGCTTTACGCGACACAGTTCTGCCAGGGGCTATCGTCTTGTTTATTTGTTTAAAAGCACTTTATAAACAAATAAATATATTTCCGTTAACTTTTCAAGAAATGCAAGATTATTTTCTGTACTATTGAGACGATTTGGAAGATTTTGGTACAAACCACACCTTCAAACTCCCTCTGGTTTAGGAGCTCGAGTTTTGTGAAACATACACCTTAGCGTATTATATAATAAGATAAGATGTTATTGGTTTTACGTCCCTGTTAACTGCTGAGGCTTTTGGAGACGCCGGGGAGCTGGAGTTTTCCCCCGAAGGGGATCTTTAACGTAACAGTAAATCTACTGACACGGCTCTGTCACATTTGCGCACCCTCAAATGCCGACTGACTGCGCCGAGATTCGATCCCGTTATCTTGAACTCAGTAGGCGAGAACGTTACCGCTGCGCCACGCAGCCAGTCCATTAAAGAAAATCAGTCGTATGTATAAAGACCAGAATCCCCTAGCTGAGACCATCATTAGGCTACATGCGTTTATGTAAATAATGGAATGCAGCCAAAAGAAATCAGAAACTCCTATTGACGTCAAATTGGCAGGTGAGAATCTAAAGGAAGTAGGACACTTTTGCTACTTAGAAAACAAAATAACCAGTGATGGACGAGGCAAAGAGGATATCAAAAGTAGCTTGGCTCAGGCAAGGAAAACATTTCTACAGAAAAGAAATCTGTTGATATCAAGTACAGATTTAGGTATTAGAAAGTAATTTTTATAAGCCTTTGTCTGGAGCGTGGCGCTTTATGGAAGTGAAACTTGGACTGTTGGCGCAACAGAATAGAGGAGATTTGAAGCATTTGAAATGTGGTGTTACAGGAGAAAGATGAAGATTAGACGGGTAGATAGCAGTGGCGAATTCTCCTATGCATCGCATATACCGGCGGTATACCACCATTTATAAAAATATAAAATGTTTCTCGACATTTTCTCGACTTGTATGCAGCAGTGCAGTCAGGAAAATCGAGCTTGTCATCAGTCATGTTCCGCCGACAACAACAAAAAAGCCTTGTAGCCTACTAGGTGTTCTAAGTCGCTGGATGGCTGGAGAATAACTAGGCCTATTTGAAATTTTAGTTCTTAATGTTCATATGTTTGCAACATTATCGAAGTTTTGGAAGCCGCAATCGGAGTTCACGTGTTTATTTCCCACTTCTTTAAATATAACTTTTGCTATTTCTCGCATTGCGTTATCAATGAAGAGCTTGTGAACATTAATCCGTGTTTTATCGTGCTTTCTTCTTGCCGTCGTAAGTTTGTTGAAGCGGTTATCCAACGAGAGAAGTAAGCCAGACTGTAAGAAGCAGTGTGTCGATAACTTAAACAGCGACTGCGCCCGTATTATTCGTTTGCTGTTGTTGCTTATTTTATGGGCCATGACATCGTGGTCATTTAGCCCTGTGTTTTTGGGTGATGTAAATTGGGGATAGAATTGGGAAGGAGGCGGCCGTGGCCGTAAGTTAGGAGCCATCCCAGCATTTGCCTGGAGTAGAAAATGGGAAACCACTTCTAGGATGGCTGAGGTGAAAATCGAACCAATCTCATTTGCCTCACGAGTCTAAGTGTACCCCGTTCCAGCTCTCACACCAGGATTAAAATTTCTTGGCAGAGACGGGAATCGAACCCAGATCTCCGGGTTAACAGCCAAGAACGCTAGCCGCTACACCACGAGGTGATCACACGTATTTCTCAAAATCAGCGTTCTTCCAGTGTGGATAGTAACAAATACAAATGTTGTGGCATCTGAGACTTCAGCGTTTCCTGGTAGAAATATAGCATTTTGCTAACAATGGCAAATGTATTTTCATGTACTTCACATCTGTAAATTCTTGACTAGAAGTAAATAAATTGTTAGGGTGTCGAGTTTGTCGTTAGCATGGGACACAGAAGGGTGCAGGCATTCGATATTTCTTTACCACAAAACCAACCCAAACCCCGTGGCGCTTTAGCCCATGAAGGGCCCAGGTCTACCAAGCGACCGCTGCCCAGCCATTTGGCTGCAGATTATGGGGTAACGCGTGGTCAGCACGTCAGGTACCCTCAGCCTTTTATCTTGGTATCTGTGACCGGGGCGCAGCCTCAATGTCAGAGAACTACTCAATTGGCCTGAAGCTGAGTGCACCCCGTTCCAGACCTTACGCCAGTTTCTAAAATCCCTGACGCTGACGGAGCGGGGAATCGAACCCGGGGCTTCCGGGTGCGAGACAGGCTATCCCAACACCACGGGGCCGGCTAATATTTCTTTACCCAATCCCTCTAGTTCTTTGCGGGGTCAGAACTTTTTCGTCTTTCCTTTGCTAATCATGAAGTTGATGACCAGGATGTTATTACACACAAAACTGAAATGTCAAATTGTAAAAACTTTACCCAAAGGAGCCGTCCACATTATTACGTTATAATTTTTCTGATTTCGTCACGATTGATCCGTTTAAATAAATGAAACAAGAAACACAATGCCAGAGACTCAGGGACATTAATTAGACCTACTATAAAACACACAACACTGAGGTCTCCTGAGAGCGTAAAAAGCTGATTTTTGTTACTTGTTAAGTGATTACGTAATCATTTCGTTTACCTCCTCCCACACGTCATCAACGTAATTATAAGCCTTGACCCCCTCCCCTCTTTGTGAATACGTAATATGTGGATGGCCCCAAAGCCTGAAAATATCCAGTGGCCCACCCGACTCTAACCAACAAGCGAGGCAAGGACAGCGTCGATCGTTACACTCGCGACTTGTTACCAGGAGATCAGAACAAGCAATAAGGTAGCACCACTGTTCCCGCTTCCGATACAGCAGGATGAGCGAGCTGGGAGGTTTTCCTTGTTTGAACTAATCACGAGCTCTGCGTATTAAAATATGTCATGTACATACTATAGTTACATTTTGAACGATAATATTGGTCCATCCTAGTCTTCAGACATAAGCTGTAACAGCCAGAGAATAAACCTTGTATTTAATAAATGTGTTAATTTTTCTGATTTGAGCTGAGCTCTACGCACTTTCTTAAAGAAAAATAGATGCCTACGCCAAGGAGTTGGGTGAGTTATGATCAACAAATACTTTGATCTTAATATTAATATATTGTTTTAGCAACATATCAGGCTCGTTAGAAGAAAAGGAACCTTGCCGAATGATAGAAAGTATATTAACCCATTCCAGTCATAATTTAATGGTCACATTGTTGACTGTGAAATCAGAATTTCTTCACCCGGCAGTGGTCTGAGGTTACTTACACTGCGAACATATCCATAAAATACAAACCAATAACGATATTTTACTGAAATGTTGTATGCATCAGCGAGTTCCCTTATATGGTACTTTTTTTCTAACTAAGGATTGTTTTAATTGCGCAATTACATTGTGAACAATTGATTATTAATTCTTATAGTAGTCTACGCCCAGACGCCATCTTGAAAGTATGGAGTGAGTGTCATTTTGCCTTGATCATACCAAGCTACATATAAGGTTCTACTGCATCACGAATTGTAGTTCTTGCAGCTCTAAAACATAGAGAGTAATTTATTTTTAAATTATGAAATTTCAAGAAGGTCACTGCGCGCTAACGCGGACGGTGGATCTGATGCGAACTGTTTTATCAGCTTATTGGAAACCCCACTGTATCCGCTAAAAGGATATACAATGGGATTGTAAGCAACATGCTGAATGATAGATGCTTCCAGGTCATCATGGGTAGTGAAATCAGCAAACCAAGTAAATTAATTAATGGACTCCCTTAAGGATCAGTGCTTGCCCAACTCTTGTTCAGTCTTATACATATGAGATTTGCCCTCCACAAAATCGAGGAAGTTTGGATATGCTGACGACTGGACAATTGCTACTAGAGATCCATGTTTCGAAAGTACAGAAGAGACGCTCACAAATGATATTTCTGCACTGGGAGATTATTTTCGAAAATGGAGACTCCAGCCAAACACAGCTAAGACCGAAGTTGCTTGGTTCCACCTGAACAATAAAATTGCAACAAGGGAACTTGCAGTTTACTTCAATAACATCCTTCTTCGCCATAACAGACATTCCAAGTATTTGGGTATAGCACTGGATAGAACATTCAAAAAATACCTACGAATGACTTCTCTCAAAATCGAAGACAAGAAACAACATCTTGCGGAAATTATGTGGCACAACTTGGGGTGCCAATGCAACTACAGTACTCTCCGTTGCTCAGCTCTAGGTTTAGTTTATTCTGTTGCTGAGTATTGTGCTCCGGTGTGGATAAATAGTCCGCATGTAAGATTAATAGGTGTACAATTGAATAAACCCCTTTGTATGATAACAGGAACAATTATGTCAACTCCTACACAATGGCTTCCTATTCTCAGCCACATCCCACCACCTCATTTGCGGCGATGCAACATTTTGATAAGAGAATATAGAAAGATCCAGACCAACAAACAACTACCTATTTATAGAGACATTGCTGATCTACATGTGAAACGATTACGTTCAAGACATCCACCTATCTGCACAGCGGAGAATCTTGCAACCAACAAATTCAACCTGACTGAGAGATGGTCTTCTGATTGGAATTCGTTTGCCCCTCCAGAGAGTTCAGTAATGCTATGCATAACTGAGAAGGTGCCAGGGTTCACTGAGCCTAGAAAGACCTGCTCAAAATTAAATAGAATCCGGACAATCACGGTGCATGCGGGGATCTCCTGTACAAGTGGAAGAAAAGATCTTCATCATGTTGCGAGTGTGTTGCTAAAAGACAGACTGTTCGTCACCTAGTTCAAGAATGCCCACAAACATCTTACAGTGGTGAATTCAGCGACATTTTCCTAGGGACACCACAGGCGCTTCATTATGTTTTTAACAAATGTCAAATTATAAATAATTTTCCTGTATGCCATACGATAAATAAATGGGATTATTGTTCCATTATTTCAGGATTCTGGCAAGTTATACGGAAACGTGATAGGAATACACGAACGTAAATAAACCAATGCGTCACCGCGAGTAGAGCTCGTCATATGAAGTCAATGGGTTAATTAGCTTGTCAACTTTCACCTACTTCTGCTACTGTCCGCCTCGTTCGTAGTGGCTAGCATTCTTGGCTGTCACCGCGGAGGTCCGGGATCGATTCCCGGCTCTGTTAAGAAATTTAATTCTGGTCTGAGGACTGGATCGAGGTTCACTCAGCCTCGTAAGGTAATACTGAGAAGATGTGGGTTCGATTTCTACCTCAGCCATCCTGAAAGTGGTTCTCCGTGGTTTCCCACTTCTACTCCTGACAAATGCCGGGTTGGTGCTCAACTTAAGGCCACGGCTGCTTCCCACCCAAATCCTACCTGAATTACTAATACACACACTAGTACAGACATCACATAGACACAGTTATCAGACAAATTCTACACACACCCAAGTACACGGGGATACATGACCACGATGTCGCAAATACACTAAAAAAAAGTCTGCTACTACTGCGTGAAGTCACGTAGGCTATATTTATACCTAGTCCGAACATATTCTGTGACAAATCCCGCCTACATCACATCCTAAGAGTGATAGTGGCAGAAGCACTATTACCATCCCATAAATTCAGTGATGTAGGCGGGATAGGTCACAGGATACACGGATGAATATGCTCGGACTAGGTATGAATATCCGTGGACTCTACAAGTCCAACTATTACAGCCAAACTGATATCGGCGAGGGGTGTAACTCGTACTCTTAGCAACTTCTGAAAGACACAGGATCAGCAGAGACTTTGTTATTCGAAATAAATACATAATTGCACGACAAGCCTATCGCTGAACGCAGTTCTCTCTCTCAAAGTGTCTCACTTGAGAGTTTAAAAATAAAATAAATACTTCATAGTTCAGTCTCGTAAAAAAGAAGAGGTCCCAATATTAAAACTACCAGCGTGCATGCTTCTCTTATTCCATATGCATTACGGAGCGCGGAGTAACCAGGACATTGACACACCCACTTCCACGGATGGCTAATAGGCCTACTCTCATGCATATATAGAGTGATCAGATCACCAATAACATTCCAACTTCTCCCAGTGTAATGACGTCGTAGATTGTCCCCGATGAGATAACTCATTCATAATCTGAAAGTCAACTTATACAAAGGCAGCGTCAGCTCAAGATTTATTTGTTTCTCTTTCAAGAAATTCATGCCCAGTCTTTCTAAAGTGCGCAATGACCTTTATAAGTATTAGCGATAGTATCTTGACATACAAGGAAGTCTTGGGGGAAGGAGCGGTGCAGAATGTGATGGAATCTCCTTCTTCATTACCTCAGCAGCAAATATTTTGTACCTTCATATCTGAACGTACCATGACAAGTTCCAAGAGAGAGCTGGAATGCCTAAATTCAGTGGTTTAACCCCAGGCTAAAACAATTTCATCGGCTCCTCAAAATATAGTATGCTGCTACACTGGGCTCTCCCATGTTTAGCCTCAAATAAGTACAGTCCCTCATACAACAATAACACAGGCTTCGAACGTAAGTCAAATGTCCATTATTGTCGCAAGCCCCTAAATGAACGAATTAATGAAACAAGAACAGGCCTTTTGAAACTTAGGGGTAAGATGGTAAGACACGAGTATGTTTATAAAACGAGCGTATGCGAGTTTTATAATTTCCATACGAGTGTCTTAATTACCATTATAGGCGAGTTACATACGACTGTTTATGTTCGACGATAATTATTATAACTATTTTATGTTCGAATATAAATATTCATAAATATCTGTTGAGATTTCGCCTGTTTTATGTACTGAACAGAGCGCATGGGACACAGAGAATACCTTGTATATGACCATGGCCTCCTCGATTACCCCACTATGACACTAGGCCACGCAGTGAAATTTAAATTAGAAGGCCTTGGCGCAGTTGCGATCCTATCCTTACCTAGTTGGTCAAACATCTGTTTCTTGAGCTCTGATTGGTGGGAGAAACTGTCCCATAATGACAACTTGTACTATAATGAGCCTCATTATAGTACAGTTTTCTGACATATAATATTTACATTTCGACATCGTCGAACATAAAATCTATTATGTACTTGATGGCGTGTGGACGAACTAATAAAACATTTAGATCAACAACTTGGGATGAATTTTCGAAATAATCACGAAACTTGGCAGAGTAGAGGCACTATAAAACACACCCCGCTAACACTAGTCATAAGACTATCATAATGCGTATGGCGCGCAGCCGCCATTTTGAATATATAAGTTATCAAAGAGGTATACCGACGAAACTTGGCAATAAGCTACACCAGTACAAGTGGCTATATATGCCCAAGGTAAAAAGATCAGTGCTCCATCATACATTAAGCGTACAACTAAACTATTAAAATCAATACTCAGGATGTACTTGGCGCATTCAGCATAGAATATGGTAAAAGAGGAGTCTCGTATAAGAGACCTCACTAGCATTAGTCATAATAAGAATATCACACTTGAATAGCGTGCATCCGCCATCATGAACATATAAACAATTACAATTGATTAGCGGACCCGTGCGAGAAATCTCGCATGTTCATAAGTCATATTTTCCCCAATAGATTTATAACGAGTGACTTAAGGAGAAAGGTTGTTATGTTTTTATTTCAACCAAATGGTTATAGAACACTATTTCAATTCAGTTAGAATTCCAAGCTCTACGTTCTCTAACTTCAGAAGGCAATTACTGAAAATTGAATCATCATAACGCTCACTAGTTATGCGATATTTATGGAAGCATCTTGGTCAAGATTTCCTGCTTTATCTTGTTGGCTGAGGATCCTCTTTCTCCCTTATCAGGACAGCCCTCGTTGGAAAACTTCTTCACGCCCCGCTTACAGTGAGGCTCCCTTGTTCCTAAGCGCAACGATCAGCGTTAAACGCCTTCACACACTGCCTCCAGGGCAGCTTTCCCGTTCCTGTGTGAGGCGCTCAGCGCTAAACTCCTTTGCACGTTGCCTACAGGGGTGCTTTCGCTTTCTTGAGTGGAGCGTCAGCATGAGAACGTGCTGTGGCTGGTATCTTTCTGTGAGCATTGTATACTGCTTCCTTGATCTGATTTTCCATGTTTTTCTGAAGTCGGGTTTTGAAGTATTGTGTCAGGTCCTCGACCTTTCGGCAAGGGCGGCTATTACCACCCTACAGGATTTATTCATGTCCAGTGTCTCAGGTTTACATATTTCACACAGCCATATCAGTTTCCTGTTCTTTCGTTCAAGGTCTTTGACTTCCTGACCAATGGGGCCAGTACAGTTCTCGTGGGTCTTTTCTCTGCACCTATCGCATTCGATTGTGCTGTCCTCATTAGTGAATTGCCTCTGACATATCGGGCAGAATTTCTTTTTGTTGCTTCTGGATGCACTCCGGGCAAAAAGCATCTTGGTCAAGATTTCCTGCTTTATCTTGTCGGCTGAGGAGCCTCTTTCTCCCTTATCAGGACAGCCCTCGTAAAACGTCTTCACGCCCCGCTTAAGTCAGTGTTAAACTCCTTCATACACTGCCTGCAGGACAGCTTTCCCGTTCCTGTGTGAGGCGCTCTGCGCTAAACTCCTTTGTTCCTAAGTGCAACGATCAGCGTGGCTGGTTTCTTTCTTTGATATTTATGAAATTAGAATGCAATTCGTCACTGTTAATGCCATTTATGTGTTGAGTCCATTGATTGACAGTTTAGCTGCAACACTCTCCGGTTATTCGATACATTAACTTTCAGTCAGAATTCCAAGTTGAACGTTCCCTAACTTAAGAAGGCAATCACTGAAAATTGGATCATCATAACACCGGTTATTCGATATTTATGAAATTATACGATTTGAGTACCCGTGCGAGAAATCTTGCATGTTCATAACTCAAACTTTCCCCAATAGGTTTAGAATGAATGAGTTAAGGAGAAAGGTTGTAATGATTTTATTTCAACCAAATGATTTTTCTTCTATCTTCTATCATTTCCCAAGGTTTTCAGAATTATTAAATCAATGGATTGGGTACTCAAATCGTATAATTTCATAATATCGAATAACCGGTGTTATATTTACGTTTCAGTTAGATTCCAAGCTCTACGTTCTCTAAATTAAGAAGGCAATCATTGCACTCTTTCTCCCTTATCAGGACAGCCCTCGTTGAAATATTCTTCACGCCCCGCTTACAGTGAGGCTCCCTTGTTCCTAAGTGCAATGATCAGTGTTAAACTCCTTCATACACTGCCTGCAGGGCAGCTTTCCCGTTCCTGTGTGAGGTGCTCTGCGCTAAACTCCTTTGCACGTTACCTACAGGGGTGCTTTCGCTTTCTTGAGTGGAGCGTCAGCATGACAACGTGCTGTGGCTGGTATCTTTCTGTGAGCATTGTATACTGCTTCTTTGATCTGATTTTCCACGTTTTTCCTGAAGTCGGGTTTTGATGTATTGTGCTAGGTCCTCGACCTTTTCGGCAAGGGCGGCTATTAGCACCCCACAGGATTTATTCATGTCCAGTGCCTCAGATTTACACATTTCACACAGCCATATCAGTTTCCTGTTCTTTCTTTCAAGGTCATTGACTTCCTGACCAATGAGGCCAGTACAGTTCTCGTGGGTCTTTTCTCTGCACCTATCGCATTCGATTGTGCTGTCCTCATTAGTGTATTGCCTCTGACATATCGGGCAGAATTCCTTTTTGTTGCTTCTGGGTGCACTCCGGGCAGAAAGCATCTTGGTCAAGATTTCCTGCTTTATCTTGTTGGCTGAGGAGCCTCTTTCTCCCTTATCAGGACCAGTGGCGGATCTAGAGGTTCACCTCGGAAGGGGCACTCTAGGATTTCAGAGTAGCTAGAGAAAATATGTAATAAAATTACTAAATTTGTATTTAATCTACACACACTACACATAACATTCAACCATCAGATTTTATAATTCTACAAGAAATTCATTATATTAAAATGGTTCATTGGATTCAGTTTCAATTACACAAGTCATTGTCATTATGTTAAAAAAATCGTTTTTAATTCTACAGAATATGTACATTTCCACATTTTAATGCACATTACACAGCCTTAAATGTATTAAAACATACGCAATCATAGTGATTATCAGAAGACAATATACAAGTCCACTACACAAATGTTAGAAAATATGTCCATATTACCAACATTGTCAGTCACTGAGTCACAGCTAGTCACATACATAAAAATATCGGCCACGGCCAGTCAAATAGTCTAGGAAGGCGCTCCATGGCACAAAGGATTATGAAATATATTTCTACTTCTACCTGTCCTAAACATTAAAAAATGTATGTCGATGTAGCGATTATATTAACAGTGTTGCCAAACAGTGATAACAAACATTGACCACATTCATGAATGCAGGCAATACAGCAAATATTTTACTTGCAGTTAAGTTTGCAGAAACAATAATTTTTATTGGCAATATCAATGTGGCAGACAACTGGCTTTACGGGGAGGGGCACTTGCCCCTGGTGCCCCCCTCTGGATCCACCACTGATCAGGACAGCCCTCGTTGTAAAACTTCCTCACGCCCCGCTTACAGTGAGGCTTCCTTGTTCCTAAGTCCAACGATCAGCGTGGCTGGTTTCTTTCTTTGATATTTATGAAATTAGAATGCAATTCGTCACTGTTAATGCCATTTGTGTGCTGAGTCCATTGATTGACAGTTTAGCCGTAACACTCTCCGATTATTCGATACATTAACTTTCAGTCAGACTTCCAAGTAGTACGTTCCCTAACTTAAGAAGGCAGTCGCTGAAAATTGGATCATCATAACACCGGTTATTCGATATTATGAAATTATACGATTTGAGTACCCAATCCATTGATTTAATAATTCTGAAAACCTTGGGAAATGATAGAAGATAGAAGAAAAACCTGTAAAAGAATTAATGTTTAATATTTCTAAGGTTTTAGACGCCGTAACACTCGCCGGTTTTATGATTTAGAGTAGGGCCTACTCAATCCATTGATTTACTGTTTCTGAAATCCATGCGAAATGATAGAAGATAAACTGTAAGGGAATTAACGTTCAATAGCACACTTCTTACAAAAATTGATAGGCCTATTTATGATATTAGAATGCAATTCGTCACTGCTAATTTATGAGGCCTATATGATGATGATGATGATAGTTTTAAAGTTTTAGACGACAACTCATATTATAGCATGATACAGCAACAGTATTTGCAAAAAGCACACTTCTTACAAAAATCGATATTAATGGAATTAGAATGCAGAAGAAAAACCTGTAGGCTACCCAATCCATTGATTTACTGATTCTGAAAACCACATAGCAAAAAGCACAATTCTTACAAAAATCGATATTTATGGAATTAGAATGCAGAAGAAAAACCTGTATCGCGGCATATTAACAAACCTGGAATTTAATAAATCCATTGTTTAGACGGATGAGCTTAAATCATGTGTGTGCTGAGTCCATTGATTGAAAGCTTAGCAGTAACACTCGCCGGTTATACGATTTGAGTACCCAATCCAATGATTTAGCCGACCGATTCTCAAACCCATGGGAAATGGTAGAAGATAACGTGTAAAAGAATTAACTTAATGTTTAATAGTTCTAAGGTTTTAGACGACGTAACACTCAATCCATTGATTTACTGTTCCTGAAAACCATTCGAAATGGTCGATATTTATGAAATTAGAATGTAGAAGAAAACCCTGTAAAATAATTAACGTTTAATAGTGCTACGTGCTACCCCTAGTGGCAAGTCGGTTAATTGGATTACAGTGGGTAAAAGCACAGCACAAGTGGTCCTTTAAAAATATAGCTTTATTGCAAGTCTAGAAAGTTACACCACACAATAAGCAAATGGAAACAATTAGCTGTCTTTCTTCGTGTTTGCTCCCTTATGGAGGACACTCACCCTTTCACTTCCTTATTCAGTTAATCCTTCACTAATTAGGTAGACCCGTGTCCAGCCACAGTCTGTCACTCACTATTCTTGAATACCGTACTACACACTTTTTCGCAATTCACACGTCACCGCATTACCTCTGTCGCACAGGTATAAACACACGCTCCTCAAAAACACAGTCCGTCCCTCGCTGGCCAGGTCGCTTTATATATAGTGGGGCTGGTGACTCAATGGATGTTTCTAGAGTAGACCAGGGTTTACACCTTCTCGAGATTTCCAGTACTAGGCGGCCAAGAACCTTCTGGACTATGTCCTTGTTCTTGCAGCCCCGTTGCGCAAGGCGCTGGTAACACTGTCAGGGATAGCCTGGGGCGGCCTGAGTCACGCGCGGGCGACAAAGCTATCTAGCATTCGTAACAATAGTTTTAAGGGTTTAGACGACAACTCATAATTGCAGTTTGCGGCCAAGAACGTTCTGGACTATGTCCTTGTTCTTGCAGCCCCGTTGCGTAAGGCACTGGTAACACTCAGTCAGGGATAGCCTGGGGCAGCCTGAGTCACACGCGGGCAACGAAGCTGTCTAGCATTCGTAACACAACCCCCTTCCTAAAAAGTCTGATCGCCCCGATCAGTCATTGGTCCGTCTGTGACCCTCCGTAGGCTGCCAGGCGATCTCGATGCATGATCTTCATCTTCGCCCTCGGGCTCTGCTGGATCCTGTAGACCAGTGTTTCCCAAACATTTTTGTGTGCGTACCACTTTAAGAGATTAGAATTTCTCGCGTACCACCTAATGGTTGGGAGATATAGTAACTATAACCCCCATCAATAATTCAAACATTCAGAAATGACACTATACAAATAATATTAATAGAAGAACCCTTAATAATGAAACATAAAACCCAAAGTTCAACTAACAACTTCAATGTAAAGGGTGAGTTTGAAGATTAGAAGCCAACTTAGGAATGTCTGGTTTAAGATTGCTGAGTCTCAAACGAAGATCGTTTTCCACTGTATTGCGGTATTTATTCTTGAGATAAACAAGTGAAGAAAATGCAGTCTCTCACATGTACGAAGTAGTGAAAGGCAGTAAAAATCGAACTGCTTTGTCAGCTATGTATGCATAGTCTTCACGCCTCTCCACCCAAAAGTTCATAAGAGCCATTTTTGAAAATGTTTGCCTTAGTTCTGAATCACAATTTAATTCATAAAACTGCTTCTTATCTTTGTCCTTAAAGTCCTCCGGCCACATATCAATGTTTTTATATTTCTAAATTTGATATTTTTTTAATATATTTTTTGTAACATCATCGCGTAGCACTGCAGCAGTACGAGCGTACCACCAGTGGTACGCGTACCACAGTTTGGGAAACGCTGCTGTAGACGACATCGTTGATCCGTTTCACGAATCGGTACGGGCCCTCCCAGGACTTCTGCAGTTTCGGTGACAAGCCTTTCTTCCGTAATGGGTTGAAGAGCCAGACCAGGTCGTCCTCGTGGAATCCGCCGGCATCCGTCTGCTGGTCGTATCGGGTCTTCATTCGGTCGGTCTCGATCTGCAGTCTTCTCCTTGCGAACGCGTGCACGTCCTCCAGTTGGTCGGCCAGTTCTTGACAATACTGGCTTACCGGGACCGGATCGTCCCCAGGTCGGCCGAAGGCAAGGTCGACAGGTAGACGGAGCTCCCTCCCAAACATGGCCCGGGCTGGTGTGCACCCGGTGGCTTCAGGCACGGCGGCGCTGTAGACCAGGAGAAATAGTGGAAGGTGTCTGTCCTAATCCCTCTGGTGCTCGCTGACGACTATCCGGAGATGGTTCTCGATGGTGCGATTGAATCACTCTACCATTCCGTCGGACTGGGGGTGTAGCGCCGTCGTCCTCGTCTTCCGGATTCCCAGCAGCTGGCATAGGTTCTGGAACACCTGCGACTCGAAGTTCCTCCCTTGGTCGGAGTGCAGCTCCAAGGGTACTCCGTACCGGCTGACGAATTCCTTCACCAGGGTTTCTGCGATCGTCTCGGCCTCTTGGTTAGGGAGTGCATACGCCTCTGGCCATTTGGTGAAGTAGTCGCTGACGACCAATATGTAATGGTTCCCTGCCTCGCTCAACGGGAATGGCCCAGCAACATCGATGGCCACTCTCTCCATGGGGCTGCCCACGTTGTAGGTCTTCAGTGGGCCCCGTCGTCTTCGTCCTGGGCCCTCGCTGGCTGCGCAATCGTGGCACCTCACGCAGTGGTTCTCCACGTCCCCCCAGGGGCTCACATCTAGTGGGTTGTGGGTTGGCGACCACGGGGCCCCAGCTGAGTCCGGCATTGCTTCCACTTACTTGTGCCGGGCTCCTCTCTTTCTTCTTTCCTGTCGACCTCCCTTGGTCAACTCTTGTTCTCTTCCGACCCCGACGGTATTAGGTTATCCGAGGCCTAGGGAGTCTTTCACTTTCCCGCCTTAATTGGCCCTTGTCTCATCTTTCCTGATGCCCTCCTTCTGTGAGGGGTCAGCTTTCTTTTTCTTTTCCTTTTACCTCCTGCCTTGTGCTCAAGGCCTTAAGGAGGCAGGGTGTATGTAGCCCCACCTCTTCTGGTGCACCGTCGATAATGCTACACCCTCAGGGGCTCACGGCTGGTGAGTTCGGGAGTTGGCGACCCCGAGGGATTCCTGAGCTGGGTCCGTTTTCCCCTTTTGTCCCTTCCCTTTGGGGTGGACCTTCTCCTCTCTCCCCTCTCCTCTCCTCTCCTCTCCTCTTTTCATTATATTTACTTTTCTCTTTAAGATTCCCGCACTGTTTTTGTTCCTTGGTTTACCGTGTATCTAAATTCCCTTCTAGCGATTTTTAAGGCATTTTTAATCTACGTTGCTTTTTGTATGTTTTTTCGATCTAAATTACATGTCGCGATTGTTTTCAACTCCAATTGCATTTTGTAAAGATTGACAATCTAAATTGCTTTTTAGTAAGTCTTTCAATGCATGTGCCCGGGCCTTTTAGTGAGTATTTTGAATTTCAATTGCATTTTGTAAGAATTTTCAACCAACGCCGCATTTCGCACGAATTTTGAATCTAAATTGCATTTTGTTTGGTGGGCATTTTGCACATATTTTGATTCTCAATTGCATTTTGTGGGTATTTTGAATCTAAATTACATTTTGTCAAGTATTTTCAATCTAAATTGCATTTTGTAAGCATTGTCAATCCCCATGAGTCGTTTGAATCTACCGTGCATTTTGTAAGCATTTTCAATTTCAATTGCATTTTGTAAGTATTTTGAATTCCAATTGCACTTTGTGAGTAATTTGGATTGGAACCGGCTTTTTCAATCCAACTCGCATTGTGTATTTTCAATTTCAATTGCATTTTGTAAGTATTTTGAACCTTAATTGCATTTTGTACGTATTTTCGATCTCATTTGCATTTTGTAAGTATTTTGAATTTCAATTGCATTTTGTAGGTATTTCGACGCTACATTGCATTTTGTACGTATTTTGAACCTAGCCTTCATTTTGTATGTTTTTTTTTTTCAATCTATTCGTTTTGTGAATCTTTTCGTTCTAAATTCCCTTCTGTAAGAACATTTTGTGAGTTGTTTCAATCTGAGTTCCTTTTTGTAAGTATTTTCCGTCTCACTTAATTTTCGTTCTGGTTTCCGTTTCATTATCATTTTCGCTATCACCCAGATCATTAGGGGCCGATAACCTAGATGTTAGGCCCCTTAAAACAACAATTATCATCATCATCATCAGGTTCTCCACGTCTGCTCGGCATCCGGTCCAGTAGAACCACTCTCTCAGCTTCTCCAGGGTCTTCTTTATCCCTAGGTGTCCACCAGATGATCCCCCATGCACTTCCTTCAGGACTTCCTCCGTCATAGCCTTTGGAACGACGACTTGTTCCCGAGATGTCTTTCCGTCGGTGCTCTCCCAGGTACGGCAGATGAGGCCATCCCTTACAATCAGCGAGTCCCACTGCACCCAGTAGGACTTGAACTTTGGACTGCAGTCGCTCACAATGTTCCACCCGGGTCTGGAAACACAGGCCCTGTTCCATTCGGCTATCAGTCCCAGGTCATCATCTTCCGCTTGTGCCTGCGTGAAAGATTCGCGGCTCCAGCTCCCTTGAAGTTCCACGGTAGTCCTTCGGCACTGTATCCCGGTGTTCTCCTCCCTTCTGGCACAGAAGGTGCAGTCTTCGGGGCACGGTCTTCGTGACAGGGCGTCGGCGTTAGAATGCAGTTGGCCTTTCCTGTGCTGGATCTCAAAGTTGTACTGTTGAAGCCTCTCTAACCACCGCGCGAGTTGACTCTCGGGCTGCTTGAAGTTCAGGAGCCACCGCAGGGATGCATGGTCGGTCCTGATGAGAAATTCTTGCCCGTACAGGTACTTGTGGAAGTGTTCAATGGTCTTCACGATGGCGCCACGACTATTGCAGAAACGGCCTAGCGCCACCATCAATTCATCGGCCAGGGGCTTGGTCTCGTTGGTTTTGGCTGGTTCATCGACGTCCACTTGACGCACCTGCGCGTGCATTCTAGATGCCTGCTTTGCCGTCTCGAACTCAATTGCGTGGCTCAGCGCATCTGCCAGGGTCTTATTGCGCGCAAGTTCGAGCGCCTGTTGAGTGTCTGAGTCCCGTAGCCCGTCGGTGATGCGTCGCAATCTGTTATAGAAAGTCGGCCGGCGCTGTTGGATATGAGAGCCTTACGAGGCGTGCGATGTCCATCTCAAACTCCTGCAGGGTTTCCACGTTCTTTTGTACCCGGGTCCGTAGCTGCATCTGGTAGGCCTGCTGAAGATGGCTATCTCCATATCGGGACTCCATATGGCTGATTAAGCCTCGTCCACACCGGCAGATTTGTTTCCAGAAACATTGTATGCAGACTGTTTCCCAAATGTGTCTCATTTGTATGCGGGATGTTTGCAGACTTTTTGAAAACATTCTACATACAATCGGGAAACTCGAGTGATGTTTGGAAACAGTCTGCATACGGTTTGCATACAATTGACATACAATTGACAAACAAATCTCGAGTTTCAAGAGACAAGATACAGTGCTTTCAGTTTTCCAACGAAATGGAAAACACGCATACAAGAAACAAGTATTTTGTCTCAAGTATTCCTGTGTGGACGTGTTTTGAAACTGTAGACCGGATACAAACCACAGACGCATCCAGCTAGCCACGTTTTTCCACATCATATTGTGTTGATTTAGTTTCAATTTCCCATCCTTCTTTGTGGTGAACCATATAAGGTTTAATAACAAGGAACTTTTTGTTGTTACGCTATACATTTCGTGTGTCTTTGACATTTATTAATTCATATCTGCTGATGAAGGGACCAAAATTAATTAGGCCTTGAAACATGTCCCACCAATGACCACATAGTGATCTCATTATATTGCCACAAAATGTAGTTTAGTGGGACTACCAGCGGAGTGTCAAATTTCACCCCCTCCCCACAAAAAGAAAATAGCGGTTGTTATATGAAATATTAGTAGAATGAGTATTTTGGTTAATTATTCCACTAATACAAAAGGTACATTTAAACACAATTCCCCTCCCACCAAGATCGTTTCACATTGATCCCCCAATTTACACATTCGCAGACTTTATAAGAAATCACCCTGTGGTAAAGGTATGAATGTGGACTAGAGGTCTATTCTGGTGTGGACGCAAAACAAGTAACATACTTGTATCGGATACAATGTTTTAATACAGTCTGCATACTGTATGCAGACTTGTATGGAGACTGTTTCCAGACTCCAAAGTAGTATACATACAGTCTTCATACAGTTTCAAACTGTTTGCATTCAGCATGCAAACAATCTACATACAGCCTGCAAACAAATCTGCCGGTGTGGACTAGGCTTTTGTGAAGCGTAGTCCTGGGATCCAGTTGGGAGCGCTACAATGAGAGCCGTAGCCTTTGCCGTGTTGTTCCAGTTGTTTATGGAACAGGCTGCCTCGAACTGACGTAAGTAGGTGCTCCACGGGACCTTTCCGTCGAAGGTTGGGGGCGTCACTCTGCTCTGTCCCGTCCCTGACGTTCCCAGTGTAACTGGGGGCGGGCGTCGGCGCAGCTCGGCAACTTCCTCTTGTAGAGCGTTGAATTTCTCTTCCAACCCTGTCAGCGGGCGTCGGCGCAGCTCAGCAACTTCTTCTTGTAAGGCGTCGAACTTTTTTTCCACTGCTGTGACTTCCTCACGTAGGCCCTGGCAGACGGTGTTGACTTCCTCCCGCAGACCCTGTTCTAATTTTGTTTGACTTTCCTCTAATTTAGTCAGCAGACACTCTTCCAAATGTCTCTGGCCATCCAGAAATTTGATAGTCAGGTCCTCGGCTAACTTATTCTGACCCTCTTCCATCTTCTTTAGATCCTCTGCTAACTTCTTCTGGCCGTCTTCCATCTTCTTCTGCCCGTCCTCTAATTTGGAAGTTAGGTCCTCGGCTAAATTCTTCTGGCCGTCTTCTATCTTGGTTTCCATGCCACTTAACTTTTCTAGCAGTGCTTGTAATTGCGCTTCCATTTTAGTTGTTTGTCTTGTGAATGGCATGCACTTACTGGAGAAATAGTGAACTGTGGTAAAATGACCTGCTGGAGTTTTGAACCAGGACCTTCAGGCGTGTTTCTGCTTGGGTTCGTAATCCGGCTTCTGACACCAGTTGCTACGTGCTACCCCTAGTGGCAAGTTGGTTAATTGGATTACAGTGAGTAAAAGCACAGCACAAGTGGTCCTTTAAAAATATAGCTTTTTTGCAGGTCTAGAAAGTTACACCACACAATAAGCAAATGGAAACAATTAGCTGTCTTTCTTCGCGTTTGCTCCCTTATGGAGGACACTCACCCTTTCACTTCCGTATTCAGTTAATCCTTCACTAATTAGGTAGACCCGCGTCCAGCCACAGTCTGTCACTCACTATTCTTGAATACCGTACTACACACTGTTTCGCAATTCACACGTCACCGCATTACCTCTGTCGCACAGGTATAAACACACGCTCCTCAAAAACACAGTCCGTCCCTCGCTGGCCAGGTCGCTTTATATATAGTGGGGCTGGTGACTCAATGGATGTTTCTAGAGTAGACCAGGGTTTACACCTTCTCGAGATTTCCAGTACTAGGCGGCCAAGTACCTTCTGGACTATGTCCTTGTTCTTGCAGCCCCGTTGCGCAAGGCGCTGGTAACACTGTCAGGGATAGCCTGGGGCGGCCTGAGTCACGCGCGGGTGACGAAGCTATCTAGCATTCGTAACAATAGTTTTAAGGGTTTAGACGACAACTCATAATTGCAGTTTGTTAGAGCATCAGTATTTGCAAATCGCACACTTCTTACAAAAAGTGATATTTATGAAATTAGAATGCAATTCGTCACTGCTAATTTATGAAACTATGCGATTTGAGTACACATTCCTTTGATTTACTGTTTCTGAAATTCATGCAAAATGATAAAGGAAAGACCTCAGAATGTTAAAATGACATGAAACAGGCGTCACAGCGGCCAAAATGTAAAGTGGACACCAATTATGGAGCGTATCTTCCATCAGCAACAGTAACTGCAAATCGCACATTTCGTATAGTTTTTTAAAAGTCGTTTTTTAAAGAAATTATAGATATTTATGAAATTAGAGTGCAATGCGTCACTGGTAATGTATATTCTCTTTCATTTGAATGCTCATTTTTCACGATCGACCGCTTGTGAGCGCCACAGGAGGGATGCATACTACTGAAATAATATATAAGATGATAATCCAGCATATATTAGAGCTATATTAATGAAACATAGCAAGAAAGTGGACTCACATTGAAGTTTTGGGAAGGAATAGGTGGGGAGGGGGCGTAATATTCAAACGTAAATGAATTACTAAGGATGCATTAGAGGAATTACAACGAAACGAAACGTGGTAAATGAGGGGTCTTATATAATATGCAACTTTGAAATGATAGAAGCCATTTTTCAGTGTTGCCTGATTCTATTAAAGAACGCTTTCCAGTCGGTCAACACAAATTGTGCCCAATTACATTAGGCGGGAAACAACTATTTACATACCCTAACCTGAAAAAAAGGAGACAGTCAGTCTGAAAGACTGGACTTTATATCATTTTAAATGCTACAAATGCTGAATAATTCTAGAAAGGCTGGAGGCTTCTCGCTTCGCTCGAAGCCAAAGACTCTTGACATGTTAGATGATCAAGAAACAATCAGAACGCTAGAAAGTTACAAGTCATGAGGGAGATGGAGCACGCGGTGAAAGGAGGGAGCTGGCTGGATGACGTCACGCTCGCCATCTCGTAACTCCAGAGCTCACCAGTGAACTCAGTACACATGCACCAAGCGGTACTATGACGTCACACACCTCAATGCATTCTCGGTACATTTCGTGGCGTCGCCGTAACGTAACGACGAAGTCGACTAGAACTTTTAAAATGATAACAAGATATTATTACAAACTAACGCGCTTTTATGTAGCCTACAACATGGGGTTCGTTAAGTACTAATGAAATTAGGTACAATTTGTGTTGACCGCCTGGAAAGCTTTCTTTAATAGATGCAACTTTGTCACAAAATTATCAAACTGATTGTGGAGGCGATATCTTGGAAAATACAACATGATAAACGTACTACCCTACCAGCGAATTGTTACCGGTGGCGGACATCGGAACAAATGCGCTCCGCCCGGCCACACGCCTGCGATAGACGTGCAGTTGTTGCCAGCGAAACCTCATCGCGTGTCACTTGTGTGCATGATTCATGCTGGCTAGTGCGCTGTGCAGTGTGTTCTCATTGGTTGCGTTCACGGTAGCAAACAGTTGATCAACTGTTGAAGAAAGTACGCTGTGAACGCGGTGTGATGGAGCGCTCCCTAAACATGTTCCATGGAGCGGACGCCATTTTATGGAGCGTAGAAAAACTTCGCTCCATCCACGGAACACGTTTAAATCCAACATGGCGTAGCAAGAAGTAGATTTAAAAACAAATGTAAACATTGTGGAAATCGCTCAAAATAGTTCCTAAACTGATGAATACTGAAATAATAATGAAGAACACAACATCACGGTCCCTCAATAGCCTATAAAATGACCTGCATTGTGTTAAATTCGTGATATATCTTTATTCCGATTTACGGACCGCAGTTGCGACAAACGTTAACCTATGTGTGAAACAACATAACCTGACATATCGGATGTTACATCCTTTATTTTGTTCCAAGTATTAAAAATTATATGAATTCAGGTGTGTGGTTTCCTTTTTAGTGGCAATGTGCATTCTTAAAGTTTTTAAATCGATGTTTCAGCGTTTTTTAATCACTTGTAATTTGGTAATGTGGTCTGAAAATACGGTTATACAGAAGCTACTATATCCCGATACTGACCTATGCTTCAGAAACGTGGACAATGAAGAAAAGAGACATAAGCAGAATACAGGCAGGTGAAATGAAGTTCCTGCGAAGTAGGATCGGAGTAACAAGAAGAGACAGGGTGAGGAATGAAAAGGTCAGGGAAATGGTGAAAGAGGAGCCCTTGCAAGGTAGGATTGAGACATCAAGACTGAGGTGGTATGGACACTTAAAGAGAATGGATGAGAAGAAGATTCCCAAGAGGATACATGAGATGCAGATGCAGAAGAAACGACCAAGGGGAAGACCAAGAGATCGATGGCTGAAAGGAGTGGAGGAATGTGTCAAGAAGAGAGGCGAGGACTGGATCAGAGTGACAGCGGAGAGATGGTGGGAAGAAAGAAATAAGTGGCGAGGCTTATGTTCCAAACAGACCCAGCCTGGGGCTGGAAACTGTACAAGATGATGATGAAGATGGTCTGAAAATACGATTTTAACATATGCTTTGGGCTAAATACTGTACCTCGACGAATATATTGTTGTGTAGGCAGTATAGAGAGAATCAAACTTCTAGGCTAACGGTACCGGTACTGTATAAAAAATACCTTTCATTTGGAGCAAGCATAGGCAACCAGTACTGTATAAAAAATACCTGCATTGTAAGGCCTACTTGGCCTACCCCAAATTCTGATAGGCTAAGACCTATTGTCAAGAGTCTTGACTCAAAAATAAATTATTTCAATACCGTAGGCTACCGGTACTTGCTGGGTTAAGGATTTGTATGCAATAGGATATAAGAATTACCGTAGGTCTGTCTGTGCCTGCATTATTAGGTGATTCTTCCAATAGAAAACTGAGTGTTTGGCTGATCAGAATGTAATGACTGGGAAATACTAGTAGCCTATCAGTATTTTTCTTTTCATGGTATTATCTTAACAGTTCTCTTGCTTCTTGGATGCTGTTTAGGTCTAGATTAGCCTACACATCCACATTCCTTTCAAGAATGCTGAAAAACCTACTCACTAGGCCAATATTTTTTCTTGAAACAATCGTAAATGTTTCACTAAATTGTACGGTATTTTAAATTCACATAGTTCATTATCAGACCGCAAGACCCCCGCCCCCTGGCTTTCAGCTTGGACTGAATGAAGTTAATTTGGTCTTGTATAGGCCCTAGCCTATAAATATGTTTCTATGTTTGAAAGAAACCAGCTTCCCATGGTAAGCATTTCAAGTACCGGTAACCATTACTTTTCTTTTCATGGCATTAGCAGTCTTATCTTAACAGTTATCATGCTTCTCGGTTGCTGTTCAGGTCTAGATTAAACAGCCACATTCCTTTCAATGTAATGAATATTACCAACCGTACTGGTACCATTGGCTATAATTGGGCAAGCTCAATAGCCAATGTTCACTGCAGTAGGCTACCAGTACCGTACATCAAGAAGCTGGGAATGATTATGCACTGAAACTCAAGATATAATATATATATATATACTGTATATAAATTTCTTTTCTTACACAAGGAGAGAAAATTAAGCACTCTCCAACATAGCACTTACCCAGTTTGTCCTTTATTTCCTTCACTTACGGTATCTCAACATGCCTGAGTATTAACATTTTGTGACAATTATTGTATGCACATACTGTATTTTGTCCATGCTTCAACTAATCCAACACCAAAATTTCCATCCTTGACTTCCTTTTGTCAAACGAGCGATGATTTTCTCTCTGATGACAGGTTAGGACTCTGTACTCAAATTTCATTGTCATTTCGGATGAAATCGCGAAATCGAAGGAAATACGACAGACAATAGGAGTTGTGCAAGGGGATCCCCTCAGCCCTATTCTTTTTATTATTGCTACGGCAGATGTTGTACAAGTATTACCCTCAAACGTGAAGTTATATATTTACGCAGATGACATGGTTCTAACGGCAACCACTGAAGTGGCGCTGCAACAGGCTTTTAATAAAGTGACGGAGTGGGCGAAATCAAATGAACTTCAGTTGAATGAGAAGAAGACAATTTTCATGTCTTTTCGAAAAGGAGGAAGAGGAGCAACAATTCTTTACGGAGATAAACCACTGGCGTGTGTGACACACTTCAACTATCTTGGGGTGACTTTTCAGATGCATGGCAACGTTTTCTCAATCCACATCAAGGACAGATCAAACGCGGCTATAAAGGCCATGAGTGACATACGGCATCTCAGAACACTCTCCTTAAAGACTGCAATGAAACTCTTCTGGCTGAAAATCGCCCCGATAATTACATATGGTCTGGAAAACATTTGGTCCCACCTAAAGTACAAGCATCTAGTGGAGATAGAGAAGGTCAAGGCTGTCTACCTAAAGAAAGTCTTATGCCTCTCCCGAATTACTCTTTCTCGTTTGGTTTATGAACTCTCAAGTGAGCTTCCCTTTGTTGAAGAACTGAGACTGCAGATGCTTTTGCCAACAACACATGGTTTTGAGACACTAGTTCTGGAAATGAAGTCTAAGAAAGATAGCATCTGGCCAGAATTTTACGCGACTGATGCGATGACATCATGGGACTGGACAGAGAGCTCCTACGAGCTGAGGCACCTGGTAACGAGATTCTCGGTACATGGTTTCCACTTCAAAGTGTGTAATAACAGAAGATTTCATCAGCCAGACTTAAATTGTGTATGTGCCCTATGTGGTAGAAGATGTGATCGATACCACGTGATGTGGTGTGGGCAGAGGAGGTTATCTCTGTCTCAGTTCTGTTCAAACCAGTTGTAATTTCATACTGCATATTTTGTGCTTTAATAAAATTTATTTATTTTAAAATGCATTATGAGAATGGATTTAGAAATTGTGACATAAGGCTAATTTATTTTACTCACTCTCTTGTGTGTATGCTACATATTGATCTATATTTTAACAGTAGCCTAGGCTACAGGATACATTTCAAAATGCTGTGGTGTCAGTAGTTGTGCATGTATTTTTAACTGAGGCTAGGATTGGGAAGGAGGCTTTAAGTTACAAGCTTAGTAACCTGTAAAGGAAATTGTTAGTAAAATGAAAACTTTAAGGGAGTGAGGAGTCATGAATATTACCTACTGGTACTGTACAGTAGGCTATAGGCTACAATTGGTCAAGCTTGCTAGCCTAGGTTCACTGCAGTAGGCGACCAGTACATCAAGAAGCTGGTAATGGTTATGTACTGACACTCAATATATATAATATATTTTTCTTCTTACACTAGCAGAGAAAATTGAGTACTGTTCAACACAGCACTTACCCAGTTTGTCCAATATTTCCTTACCTTATCTCAACCTGCCTGAGTATTAACATTTTGTAACAGTTATTGTTTGCACATACTGTATTCTGTCCATGCTTCAATTAATCCAACACCATAATTTCCATCCATGACTTCCTTTTGTCAAACGAGCGATTATTTTCTCTCAGGGAATAGGTTCGGTCTCTGTACTCAAATATGAGCTGACTAATAAGTAAAATGAATTATGGGAATGGATTTAGAAACTGTGACATAAGGCTAAATTATTTTACTCACTCCCTTGTCTGTACAGTATGATATGGTACATATTCATCTCTATTTTAACAGTACAGGATACCTTTCAAAATGCTGTGGTGTCGGTAGTAGTGCATGCATTTTTAACTGAGGCTAGGATTGGGAAGGAGGCTTTAAGTTACAAGCTAAGGAAATTGTTAGTAAAATGATAACTTAAAGGGAGTGAGGAGTTATGAATATTACCTACTAGTACTGTACAGTATAGGCTACAATTAGGCAAGCTCACTAGCCTAGGTTCACTGCAGTAGGCTACCAAGAAGCTGGTAATGGTTAAGCCTATGTACTGAAACTCAAGAAATATAATATATTTCTCTTCTTACACAAGCAGAGAAGATTGAGCACTGTTCAACACAGCACTTACCCAGTTTGTCCAATATTTTCTTACCTTATCGCAGCTTGCCTGAGTTTTAACAGCTCATTAGAGTGATGCTTCACTTTATAATCTGCATATTCATTCACACAGCATTATTTGCTGCTGACCACAGAAGACCTGATGTTCTTGTACGGTGACTGAATGAACTATGTTTGTTACAAAACTACACCTACGGTATAGTTCTGTTGTACTGTAGTTTCATTTGTATTCAATCTGGTACAGTACGGTAATGAGCCTAGGTGGAAGATATTACTGTACTTCTTTTAACATTTAGTTTGCTGATTCGTACCAACCGTTGCCTACGGTACCAACCATCTATCTACCAGGCACATATTGAGCAACAAAGGGAATTGTTAGTAACCAAGTATCAATATCTTTAAGAGAGTGATGAGTCATGAATGTTACCTTCGGTAATGGTATACAATTGTGCGAGCCCACTAGCCAAGCCCCATTGAAGTACCAGTATCGTACATCAAGCAGCTGGTAATGATTATGTACTGAAATTCAAGATAAAATATAGTCATCGCTGCTTTTCGGGTACAAAATTATAAATATATAAACACTCTCCTGGAAAAAATTACATGTATTAGGTAGTTATCACACTTAAATGGGCAATGGGCAACTAATACATGTAATTGTTTCCAGGAGTGTGTTTACATATTTATAATTTTGTACCCCATGTTGACCGACTGAGAAGCAGCAAAGACAATTTGTATAGGCAACGCTGAAAAAAAAGAATGGCTTCAAATTATCACAGAAAAATGTATTCTTTAGCACTGCTTCATTTATATTTGTTCCTAGGAGTAATTCATCCTGGTACTTTCCTGCTTTTTACATCTTTTTTTTTTCAGTTTATATTTTTGCAGTCTAGTTTCCTCTACCTCATTCTATACTGTCCAGACTTGGGTTGCAATAATTTTAAAATGCCCTATTTTCCTTAATTCTTTCTATGTTACTGGACAATTTGTTGACATGATCTATTGAAAAATCAATTGTGAAAGCATCTTTTAGACAACTGTTTTCAACCAAAAATCTGTAGCCTAACATTTTTCATTTTCATTTTCATTAGATGAACAGTAGCCTATAGGGAATATGGTATGGAAACCAGTTGTGTATTGATAGGAGGAGAATGGACTGCCAAGTAAGAGACTAATATTTAAGGTAATCCATCAACAGTTCATGTTGTGCCTTTCTCTTTAAGTACTAATATTGGGGTGTAAACAAGTAAGGTACCGGTATAACAAGGATAATACAGGCTCGTACCATGATTTCCTTTGCTTTAGATGAGGGACCCAGAAATGTTATTTCTAGATGCTGGTTATAATTTTAAAGGGTGGAACCTTGAGGTCATCTGACCTTATTGGATAGGGGAAGGGTAATGATCCAGATAAATACCCCTAGTTGACAGGTAGGGACAATGTGTTTTATATTCTTGTAGTGTTTCAAATTAATTTTGCAATCTAACCTGATTTTTTTGTAAATACAATTAATTTGTATAGTACAGTAACTAAAAACTGTACAGCACAGTTAAGCTGATGAATAAATCCAAAAGCTTCAAATATAAGAAGCAGGAACAAATTAGATAGATGAAGCAGTGCTAACAAATAATGAAGTCATCATGTGTGGATGACTGGTAAGAGGTTTACTGCTAGACTTACAGACCCTTGACCCTTCTCATATGATATAACCCTACATTAATAAAATCAAAGCTACGTATATTGATATTCTTGAATAAATATTCGTCTATTGAGACGTAGGCCTAACCTACCTTGTTCAATTTGAAGGGATTAAAATGACTTCAATTATCATAAGTCTTGGGATATACCACCTTAATATACCGTAGCCTACCATACGTTAAACTGTTAAGCATTCTTTACCGTCGCCGAACTAGCATAACACAATAAATGCCGTATCAGAAAGGCAAGAAATTTACGTACGTAGGCCTAATATTATCGGGAGCAAGGTATGGTTTGATACATGTTCACAGCCTTCGGTACATAGTTTCAGAGCAATTTCGTTCCGAGTTGCAAAACTAAAGGTAAATTAGATACTGATCTAATATCAGCATTCACTCTCATAAGATTATCTGATCATTTCAACATCGCCCTTGTCCACTTTCGAACAACGCGCGCTGCTACAGATCAGATGGAGCAAACCGTTCACAGGTACACGTAAAACCTGATCCCGCTCCCGATGCATCAGCTTTGGAGCTGTTGATCAACTGTTTGCTACCGTGAACGCAACCATTGTATGTCTGTACATGCTTTGCCCTCTTGCCCCGGAACCGCTCGCTGCAGCCCTAACGAGGCGAGATGACGTAATGTATACACTACAGCTGCGCTCCACAGCTAGCGGTAACAATTCCCAGGTAGGGTAGTACAATATAAAGTGTTTACACTGTCGGCACGTACCACGGTGATAAATTCGTACAAGAAGCTTTCACGAAATAAGATACAAAAACAATGAATTCATGTAGGGTAATCAAGGACATCCCTACGAAAGTGTGCGTTATGTGACACAGCAGATTTCCAATATCCTACCAACATGTAGGCCTACCATATCATACTGTATGACATGGAAAACTGTACACATGCAGTTCTTTACTGATCATCCTGTTTATTTTTAATCAAGAATAGTGAAGTGTCCGTGTTGTACAAATCTGCGTGTACTTGTTTGCTCATATTTTGTCATGCGTGGATCATATTTAGCTATCATATCATATTTGTTTTCATATTTCTCGCCTGTTTTGAAGGTCCTAGACATCTTAACATAGTGACAATATATTATAAGATTTTTTCAGTCGGTCAACACTAGTCTGCACCTAATTAGATTGGGCGGGGAGTTACAATTAATTTCATAGAGCCGGAAATAAATTTAAAAAGGAAGGAAGCTTGTAGTTTAACGTGACCGTTAATCTTGAGATCATGAGCCACGGGACCTCCTTTTTACGTGGAATCCGAACCACAGGACATGGCATTTCACTTCGAAAATCTCACATGCATTGACCGGGAATCGAACCCCGCCTTGGGGAGAGGCATACAGCTAGACCGCTGAGCCACCATGCCCCCCCGGAAATAAATTACATGAATTATTTATATACATAATAAAACACTTCTCACACAAATGAGGGGCAATATAGTGGCAATATTATGCACATACTCACACTGCTAAATATTGGAAACAATTTGGTACTTATCGGATTTACCAGTTGCTCGGAGCACTTTTGTTTACGTAGCACTTGTCTCGCCGAGTGACCACTGTGGCTTTTAACAGTTCTTCTGGTAGGCCACTCAGAAGAAGGGGCTTTACTTTCCGGACTTGGGCCTTCAAGTTGCAGTCCTTAAATTCCCTGTGGGGCCTCTCTTTACCTCTTGACTTGTTTGAAGCGGGACTCCTAAACCCACACGTAGGCTATAAGATCGACCGGTGAGAAATGTTTGGGAATCAATCTGCAACAAGACCAGATTGTGTCAATAGACACAAATAATCACCTGTTCAAGCTGTAAAATGCTGAATAACGAACGTGGAATAACGCTAAATAACTTAACTTCAACCTTCAGGGCAAGAGGAACTTAGTTGTCATGTTTACAAATTCAAGGGGCCGATAACCTAGATGTTAGGCCCCTTAAAACAACAATTATCATCATCATCATCATCATACAAATTCAAATCGTATGTTTCAAAACAAAGCTACGGACCAGTCCATGAGTCCACAAACCACACACGACGTCAATACGTGTTGTTGTTGTTGCTTGGATGGACACGCGTAAGTGATGGGAGGCCTCGTTGCTTTTCCAAGTCTAATACAATTCGATTAAGTTCTTATTTTGATGTAGATTCACGTTGTTTATCAAGTATACTTGTGACATGAGTATCCTTCATACTCATTATGCCCATTCGTGTAATTAGGGTTAGAGGCACATTAGTGCAGTTCACCCATCTCTGCGGACCAACGGCAACTGCAACGGACACAGATCCAAATTCAAACAGCTGCAGTGTTTACTCTAAAGCCACACCAAGTCAGACTACAGTTGTTGATTGTTTCTTATGTTTCAATTCTCAGAACTACAGTACAGTGTACAGCGTACATACTACTTGTAGGCTACTGTGAGACTAAGTAGCTGTGCTGTCAAACCAGGGGTAATAAAAGCTCCTTTTGAACGTAAGGAAAAACAATGCAAACCACGATATACAATGGAATAATAGCCCATAAGCTCTTAAGAGGAAACGGGGGAACATTATCTTTCCATCATATCTTTGTGGATGGACAGATTAATTTTATTTGTTTTTGTTTCAATTTAAGGTCATGATAACCAGATCTTTTGAGATCTATTTTTACTGAGTTTTGTTCAGTGAGATTTATTGTCGAATCCCGAGTGTTGGGTATTCTAAGGGTGGTTTTCATTTTTATGTTTAGTGTACATGCCTATTGTACAGTTGAATAAACTTGTTAGCGTGTGTCGATTGTAGCCAGCCCTTATGGTCTCACAAAACGTACCTCAGACAGTTTGCAGTGGACTGAACGTGACCCCGAAGTAGAGTCCTGGCCTGTGAACGGGCGCAGTAAGTAAAGTAGATTCCTGAAATTTCACAATGTGCTGTGATCACATTTTCAGGTCTTACTGAAATTATATTTTTTGTCACTCCATGTGAGATCTGTGCTGGACAAAACGGAGGCAGACAGGTTTTTCTCCGGGTACTCCGGTTTTCCCTGTCAAAATTTCATTCCAGCAACACTCTCCACTATCATTTCATTTTATCTGTCATTCATTTAATCATTGCCCCAGAGGAGTGCGTCAGGCCTCGGCAGCCGGCACAGTTCATATCCTCGCCGCTAGATAGGGGCTTCATTCATTCCATTCCTGACCCGGTCGGAGACTGGAAGCAGGCTGTGGATTTTCATTATTATTGCATTAATATTGCTCGCAAGAGTTGTTCCATAGAGGTAGGCAACCTAGGAACGTTGCACACTCCTGGCCCGTCCACCGGACTCGTGCCTGTACAGACACGAGTAGTTGGATTTGCCCGTCACTCTATCCCCCAAGGATACAGTATGCTTCTCCTACGATGATCTATCGTTTACATCAATACATAAAGTATATTCAACTGACAGAAGATTAATGCTATATTTATTCCAGCCACACAATGATATTTATTTCCTGTTGCGTATTGGCTAGCACTCTTGGCTGTCAACGTGGAGGCCCGGGTTCGATTTCCGGCTCTGCCATGAAATTTAATTCTGCTCTGAGGGCTGGAACGGGGTACACCCTGCCTCGTGAGGCAAAACTGAGAAGAGGCGGGTTCCGTCCTGGAAGTGGTTTTCCGTAGATTCCCACTTCTACTCCAGGGGAATGCCGGGATGGTACCTAACTTAAGGCCACAGCCACTTTCTATACAAATCCTACCTCAATTACAAATACACACACTAGTACAGACATCACGGTGACACAGGTTATCAGACAAATTCTACAGAAACACACACAAGTAAACGGGATTGCATAACCACGATGCCGCAAATTCCCTAAAGAATCAACAACAACCATATGAAATAAAGAGTGGATTTTGCAAACGTTATCTAGAAACGTTTTGTCCTAAGAAAATTTGACAACTTTGGAAATTTTCCCATTTCTCTGGCAGTGAAGTACTGTATATTATTTCTCCCGCGGCGTGAGCGTGTTCGTTAAATCCTGCACCACGGCCACGAGGGCAACTGATCAAAGTTATCGTACGTTCCAATCCCGGCGCTATCCTGCGTAAATTTTTATGGGGGTATTTCCACGCTCCCTCCAGGCAGATGACGGGATAGTACGTTACTTCAATTCCCGGGGTGCCAACCCCATCCCTGTCCTTGATACAGTTACACACACTACTACAGTCATCACAGCAATACAGGTTATCAGACAATTTCAACACACCCAACTACACGGGGGCAGACGACCATAATTTACCAACCCCCTTAAATGAATTAAATCTATAGATCCCTTTTGTGGTGTAATAAGTAACCAATCGTGACAAATGAGCACTCAAAAGGAATTTAATTCCCCGCAGCTGGGACGAATTTCACGTTGATTTTATAAATATCGACAATGTTTTTTTAAATGCGTATAAACAATTAATCAATTAATAGACCTAACAACTTTGAGGACAGCGCTCACAAGTAACCAATCGTGACAGATGATCACCCAGAAGAAAGCAAATTACCTGCAGCAGTGGCGAATTGCACCATGATTTTATAAATGTTGACAATGTTTTTAAAAATCTGTTTAAATAATCGAACAATTAATAGACTTAACAACGTTGAGGACTTACATTTCGGTAGGTCCTTTCTGCAGTACTCACAATCAGTTTATAGGCTGTGCCCAAAATGAAGATTGCGAAATAATCAACAATTATATTGCTGAAAGTATTGCTCAAGGCGAAGCTGTGAATGCGAGGGTAATTCTGAAGAACACCTATACTCAGATGATTTTCTCCACAGTTTAAATCCCTCAGACCTTCCGTCACACAAATTAGTGCTAAAGAAAATTACAGCTTTAATGCTTATTAGAACCCTCAGTGCTAAAGAAGGCCTTCCAAGCAACCTTTTTGGTTATTTTCAAAATTCATGTTTTGTTCTCTTGATAATATTTTGTAGTCTACTAGCAACCCGCCCTGGCTTCGCCCGGTATCTTTAAATGTTTACCCAGCGTAAGCTTAAAAGGCGCACGGACGTCAGGTCCCAGACACAATTCAGAAAAGCCGAGGTGAACAGCGAAACTCCAAATACAACTACTCTTCTCTGAAGTCTTAACTCGACACGACTCGACAGTTTTATGCTGGTCGAAGCTGGGGTGATAGGCTCGCTCGCTAGCTCGTAAATTCGCTCCGAAGCTAGTAATTTAAATTTTCACTGAATGGAGATTGTTGGAAGAAATGAAAACGTAAACACACTCATAGTGGGCGATGTATTAAAGATAGAGATATGCTGTTCCGGACTTTTAAGTAGAACTTTTCATGCTGAACAACTCTTACACTCATAGTAGGCTATCTAGATATTTTAGTGGTTTACCCAGCGTAAACTTGAACGGACGGCAGGTTTTTCATCGACTTGATTCGCTGAAATCGTTAATGCTTGGCTTCCTTTGGTCATAAATGAATGTTTTTCTACAGAAAACTTCCTAGAGAAATCCGTTACAGAACGGTGAAAACCGCATCAAAATCCATCCAGTGGTTTTCGAGATTACCCGTTACATCCAAGAATCGGGGACTTTGTTTTATTAGGTAGAGACTCTAATCGTAGACGTCGTAATTGTTACTGAACATTTCAAAATGTGTTCCTTTAGTCTTGCGCTTGACTGTTCTTTGACAAACATCTCTGAAACATTGAAAAGAAAGCATGTAGTTGTACGTAACTGTTCATTTTCCGCCTAGTTGCGTAGTGACTAGCACTCTTGGCTGTCGCCGTGGAGGCCCGGGTTCAATTCCTAGCTCTGCTAAGAAATTTCATTCTGGTCTGAGGGCTGGAATGGGTACACTCAGCCTCGTGAGGTATAACTAAGAAGATTCCCACCTCAGCCATCCTAGAAGTGGGTTACCGTAGTTTCCCACTTCTACTCCAGGCGAATGCTAGGATTGTTCCTAAAGTAAGGCCGCAATCGCCTCCTTCCCAATCCTCATCTGAATTACAAATACACACTCTAATACAGCCATCAAAATAACATAGGTTAACCGACAAATTCCATGTTCACCCAAGTACACGGGGCTACATGACCACGATAACGCAAAACCCCTCAATGAATCAACAACAACAACAACAACAACAACAACAACAACAACAACAACAACAACAACAAGAAGCTTCTGTAATATTGACCATGGGTTTTTATTTACACACACGCGTGATGCTGTAGACTCAGGGAAACATCTCCTAAAGAGGATGGCTTCACTTAGTTACCACCGAAAGTCTGTATCTTAGAAAGTTGTTGTTGTTGATTCTTTTAGGGGCTTTGCGAAATCGTAGTCATGTATCCCCGTGTACTTGGGTGTGTGTAGAATTTGTCTGATAACCTGTAACACTGTGATGTCTGTACTAGTGTTTTTATTTGTAACTGAGGATAGGATTTGGGTAGGAAGTGACCGTTGCCTAAATTTAGGTACCATCCCGGCATTTGCCTGGAGTAGAAGTGGGAAACCACAGGAAACCACTTTCAGGATGACTGAAATTGGAATCGAACCCGTTTCTTCTTACTTTTGCTTCACGAGGCTGAGAGATCCCCATTCCATCCCTCAGACCAGCATTAAATTTCTTGACAAAGCCGTGAATCGAACCTGGGTCTCTACGGTGACAGCCAGGAACGCCATCTTAGAATAATTCGGAGAGATCAGAGCTGCTCTTTTGTGTTTCCCAGGCACAAACAGTGCTTCCATTCTCTCATATTTTTGTTTGGCTAGTCATGAGTTTATAATATGAGTCGTGACTTGGCAAATATCCGCAAAGCCGTGAGCAATTGTTGAGATGAGATACTGTACGCTCCCTCTCATCAGGCGCGGATTCAAGGGGGGGGGGGGAGGGAGGGTCACGGGGGTCATGACCCCAACCCCCCCCCCCAACGGAGATCATTTTTTTTGCAAACTCAAAAAACGAAAACACAATTACCAGATAAATAAAACTTAACGAATTTTAACTGAAAAACAGTTTTTTTTTTCATTTAATCAATACTGAATTATCTTTATTGGAATTATTATGTTCTGTTACAACTGTACATATTTACAACTTCTAACCTCTTGTATAAAAACTATTAGTTATACAACAAAATCAACTCGTCTATTTTGTTTAGCAAACCTTGTGATTACCGAATCGATGTTTATAGTGATGTCACGTTGAATGTGCAGTAATGCACGGATAGGAAACTGGGGCTTTTTTCGCACCAACATTTTTTGCCGACGTCCAAACTTGGTTGGCAATTTAAGCTGTGACTTTCTCGCTTTGTCGGTACCAACTCGACTTGCCGAAACTGTTACGTACCTTGATCCTTTTCTCGAAGCTCGATGTAAAAGTCGCAAAACACGCCGTTGCAATTTGTACGAATATTTTTGGTGCGCTAAACGCATCAAATTTCTATCCATGAAGCTTGCAAAAAAATTGGTCTGGTTTTGTACGTTTGGTTATTTTGTGATTGCGTTTTTAGTGATACCATTGTTCTTAACAATTTCGATTCTCTAACCCCCCCCCCCCCCCCAAGCCAAACTCTAGATCCGCGCCTGCCTCTCATGGACCGTGTATACCGGGTGTCACACCAAATAGTAGTCAGTCGCATTTATGAAGATATTTTTAATAAATGTTTTTATTGCGTAAGTAAATTTAGCCCAAATACAGCCTGATTATCAGCCACAATATTAGGAACATCTCTGTGTTGCCACTAAAAACAGTATCTTGTCTTTTTAAAATCGTTTAACCTCCCAGCTCGGCTTCACCCACGGACTGTGCGAGGGATCATTCCTCTACCTTCACAATGACAGTGTCTGGGAGCTGAATACAATGTGTCTGCAGATACAACTAGGGATGGTGACAGGTCGATCGCCCAGGTGACCGCTAACTTGGGTCTAATTACGGAAGGTTCAGGGAAGGGATTTTGAAAGGAAGTCGGACGTGGATCTGGACGACCGAGGTAAGATTCGAACCGACGCTCACCCGATGCAAGCGAAGCAGGAGCTAGCGCGTTAGAACCCTCGGCCACAGTGGCTGGTAAGATTCTTTATAATGCTCGATCAAGGCTTTTCTGCCCATTAATCCAACAATTCCAATATTTATCTCTAAATTCCTCACACCATTTCCATTTGGACTCTCATTAAAGAATTGATTTTCAGTCGGTCAACACGTTAATATGTCCAATTAAATTCGGCGGGGAATAACAATTACTGTATCTACTCACATCTACTAACATGGAAAATGCTTACATGGAAATTAACAGTGCATTTTTGTATACTTCTCTTAAAGTGTGTAAAAGTATGCATTGAATTGATGTTATTCCGTTCCAAGTCAGTAGGTGTGAGTAGATAATTGTTATTTCCCGCCCAATTTACTGTAATTGGACACATTAACGTGTTGACTGACTGAAAAGAGATTCTTGTACTAGATTATGAAGACAACATGAGAAATGACTTCTAAAATTTCTATACTTTTCGACTCTAGTAGGCTAATTATGTGTTTAGTTCTGTTCCTTTGCCCTACATAACGCTCTGTCTGCCAGATTCCTTGTTTGCAACTATGTATGGTAAGACTTCTTTTTTTTTGTACTTCTTCATGCCTACTTCACTACAGTATGATATTCTACCAGGAAGCCCACCTTTTCCTCTCTCAACACACCTCTGTCCTAAGACATGCCTTTGCTACTTCTAGTACTGCATCCCTGAATCCTGACCACTACGTTTCAGTGCCATGAAATTCTATACCATATATTCTTAGAAATTTCTCACCAATCACTTCTATGTATTATTGCCTAAGTTTCTCACCCTGGAGATTTTCCACCCTAATTTAGGTCTAACTAGGCTCAGTTTACTTCAGATCAATTTGGGGTCTATATCATAAAAAAGAGCCCTCGAATACCCAAAAAATCCTTATCAATTGCCTGGACTGAATATCATTGATGATATAGCATATCATTGATCTAGGTCCTCTTTTTTTTTTCCAAGTGCATCGGTGAATTACCTTAGCTTCGAGAATGAGTTCGCAGCAGCGAATACCATACTTGCACATGGATCCAGTAACTATTTCCCATTGACCTATCCTCACTCACCTCGTCATGCTCCTCAGTGTTATTTCCTATCCTGGCATTGAAGTCCTCCATCAGCACTACACTACAGTATCTTTATTGCTAACTCCCACTACCACTACACTCAGTGCCTCATAAATAAGGGCCTTATTTTTTTGGTGAAAGAAAACTGTTGATTTCGGTGTTAAAACTGCCACTACTCCGGTGGGAATTTCGCGAAATAAATTGTCATAATGATCGATGTTTCTTCTGAAATCTTCCTTATAGTATGGGGTAAATCTAACAAATTATGTGATAAGGGGTTTAAATGTATCCTTGTTATTAAATCTTCTTCTTTTTATGCGTTTCTGAATCCCTGCAGTGTTTATCGCACGTGTCTTTTCGGTCCCACTGAAAACGAACGTTGCAGTATTTACACATTAGAATCTTTCTTGCAGCGTCAAATACCTAACATAGAACCCCTCACTGTTGTATTCCTCGGCCCTCAAGAAATCTGTTGTGACTTTAGTTTTCGGCATTTTTATACTTAAATGCTGGATGTTTGCTGATTAAGTTCTATCAGTCGCGAACTCGCACTGCTGTATCTACGACCACAACGCCATTTGATGTAATCGATAGCAGATATCGATTTTCATCGTTAGCCGTAGAGATCGCGGAGCTGAATACATATACTTCCGGCTTTGTGGGCATCTGTGTTCAGAACATGCAGCACTACCAATAAATGAGAAGGAAACCACGACGGTCAATTCCTCAGAAGCATTTAAACGTTTATTAGAGAGCTTTTTCGATAATATTTAGCATTTTTCGTACTATTTTTCGTGATTATTTGCGCACTTCGCGCAATAAATCAGACTTCGTGATATTTCGCAAGTTCATTTTGCTAAAATACGGTACTTTTAAGTACCTAGAAGGTCATATATAAGCAAGAAAGAAGATATGAAAAAAGTTCGCGAGTATTGCTATTACCTAAAAATACGGACCCTACTCATAACATCTATCTAGGCCTACGTCGTCCTTATTCGGCCCCTCGCAGGAGCATTATTATTGAGAGTTGCTGGGTGCAGCAGTTTAATTTATATCTTGTTGGAAATCATGATATCCGGTACGCCTGTTTAGATGTTATGGACTGCCGTCTTATGAACAACATTTCCTGATACCAGTTCCTAGTAATTCAAAGAATGCGGTATATTACATAAGACCCATACTATCGTTCATGAAAGGTAGGATGGTTTATGGAAGTTTTTCCTATGTGCGCATTAAGTTCTCTTACGAGATCCCATTTCAGTTATAAATCCATGACATCTGATTTTTGTTGCTTCATTTAGTCAAGGCATCTTGGAAATCAATCTCATCGAGTTGTGTATGTAATTAATTTGATAACCAGTCTTATCGTGGTGAAAGTGGTAACGTAACTGTAATAGGGACTAGGAATGGGGAGGTTTTCCAAGGATTGGGATAGGGTACCATTGCAGCATTTGCCTTAAGTGTGGAAACCCCTGGAAGAAAACTATATTCAGGATGGCCACTGCCAGTGCTGGGATCATTACCTCAGATCTTCGAACACCAGCGACCCAGTTTGTTCGTGGAGTGTACCTTAGGCCGCTTGACTACGCTGGTGAATTTGCTTCTGTCAACAACATAACGTATTCAAACATGTACTGTATAATACTGCGTGCGATGATGAAGTAACTGTAAGTATACTAGCCCGCCATTGTGGTGTTCCATTCCACTCCTTTCTAACAAAACGTAATCCGCATCTGCCCCGCAACCACACTACTGACATCCGCATCCGCATCCGCATCCGCATCCGCACGTTTGTTATCCAAATCCGCTGACATTACAATAATAGTTTAGTTTATTAGATAAAGCACAAAGTATTAAAGCAACACATTTATACAATTGAGGAGAAATTCGCAGACAATGTTGAATGAGTTTTGTCCCTCTGAGTAACGCGAATTGAAAGGGTGGGTAGTTATTTATGTACTCCCCCAGGGGCTCACATCTAGTGGGACGTGGGTTGGCGACCACGGGGCCCCATCTGAGTCCGGCATTGCTTCCACTTACTTGTGCCGGCTCCTATCCGTCTTCTTTCCTGTCGACCTCACTTGGTCAACTCTTGTTCTCTTCCAACCCCGACGGTGTTAGGGTATCCGAGGCCTAGGGAGTATCTTCCTTTCCCGCCTTAATGGGCCCTTGTCTCATCTTTTCTGATACCCTCCTTCTGCGAGGGGTCAGCCTTCTTTTTCTTTTCCTGTTATCTCCTGCCTTGTGCTCAAGGCCCTCAAGGAGGTAGGGTGTATGTAGCCCCACCACGTCTGGTGCACCCTGGATAATGCTACACCCTCAGGGGCTCACGGCTGGTGAGTTCGGGAGTTGGCGACCCCGAGGGATTCCTGAGCTGGGTCCGGTTTCCCCCTTTTAACCCTTACCTGTGGGGAGGACCCTCTCCTCTTTCACTTTCCTATCTGCCTTTCATGGCTCTCCTTCCTTCCAAGTCCCTCAATCCGCTTTCTTCGAGGGTTGAGGGCCTTTCTTTTCCTCCTCTCCTTTATTTGCCTTATTCTCCTTTTGTTTTCCATTGCTTCTTCTAGTATATAAGTTGGTAGTTAGTTTTTAGTTATAGTTTACATTTTCATTATCATCTTCTCGATCACCCAAACCATTAGGGGCCGATAACCTAGACATTAGGCCCCTTAAACAACAATTATCATCATCATCATCATCATCATAATTATAGCACTTACTTAGTCGTCAGATGTACCCAAGCAGGCAAGCGCAGGTAGCCTCCTAAGGGATTTTATTTTGGCATAAGTCAACTCTAACTGAGGGTATTTCCATGACTGGCTTCTCTCAATTCCCTATTATCCTCATACAATACAAGCGAAAGCAAATAGGGAAATAACAAGAAACGTGAAAGACGCAGACTTTAGCAAGAACAAAAATTATGTAAAAAAAATCCAGTTCAACATTGTATTCTAAAAACTATCCGTAAATTTACTGTAAACATTATCCGGAGCTTATCCGCTATCCGCACAGTCATGCAAACGATATCTGCATGGCGAAAAATGTTGCGGATATCCACAGGTTCATCCGCAGGTATCCGCATCCACGCAGGGCTTTATCTAGCCCAGTTGCCAGAGTACAGTTCGTATCTCCCCGCAGAAGTAATGAAGTACGAAACGAGGTTAAATCTATTTCTGAACGAAGAACACGACTTTAGGCAACTACATTGACCCCCCTGCAGGATTTGAACCAAGGGATGGGATTCGAATGCTGCTACCTTGTGAATTGTGTCTTCCACTGACAGTGACAGCGCCTCACCCAGCAGAGCTAACCTGGTTTCCCTTTTGAAAATTGTATAAACATGTGCATAATTAATCCATGTAATTGTTTCCACGTTAGCAGGCACATTGGGTACATTACTGCGTTGACCGACTGAAAATCACTTATGAATATCTATGACTTTTGTCATTATTCTAGAATTTTCCCGTATTGATTTAATATACATCACCAATATCAACTTTACAATACAAAAATGTTTTTATGTGATGTCCTTACAATTTTCGATACATGTTTCGGCTCAGTGAGCCTTCTTCAGTCAAACACATTCTCAATATGACAGTCTATGGTTGATATTGTTAAGATACTTTTAAAAAACATATTGAGAATGTGTTTGACTGAAGAAGGCTCACAGAGCCGAAACATGTATCGAAAATTGTAAGGACATCGCATAAAAACATTTTTGTATTGTAAAGTGGATATTGGTGATGATATATATGAAAATCACTTGTTTTGCTTTTATAATAAGTGTCATAAAATATAATGTCATGATTACTCAAATAGTATTATCAAACGTAGTACAGAGCAGCAATCTTCATTTCCTTTGAAAACACGTAAGTAGTGGAGTAGTGACAGTTCTACTTCACTCCAGAATCCTCCTTGCCCCACTACTAAGCCTCAGCCATGTTAAATATCTCTCGAACGCATGGTCCGATTTTGAAAAATGAGGTCTCATTGGACTCGAGCTGACGTCCTCTTTCCTATGGACCACTCGTTATATTTTTGAATTTTTTTTGAAAATTTTTGTTTTCGAAAGTTGGTGATAGTTTGAAAACCAAACATGGTAGAACGTTGTGCCATGGCTCAAACGAATGGTCTTTATGACCTTTATTTTCTGTAATAAAACTTTTTAATTTTTATGTTTTTTTGAAAATACTCGAATTTTGAAAATCCTATATTTTGGAAACTAGGAAGTTTACAAAAAAGTTTGTTTGATGTAAATCAATGATCCCTACCCCCTCTACATCCAAAATAAATTTCAAGTCTCTAGGATGAAAACCTGTAGTAGTGTGGTAACGGGTTCTACGACACTTCTTTTTGAACCCTCCTCGTATTTGCCCCGAACCTGATATCTCGCTAACCAAACATGGGATTAGAACCTACATGGAGTCCTAGCACTCGTAGTGACGCCCTCTACTTTCCTATAGGCTCTTTATTTAAATAAAAGACCAAAACTAAAAGGTCATCCGCTTTCAATATCTCGCGAACCAATCATGCTAGAGGTGTGTACGACGGGTCCAAGGACTCGGGGTGACGTCCTCTTTGCTATGGACTACTCGTTATAATTTTAAAAAAATTGGAAACTCTATTTTGGGGTAAACACGTGTTTTTGTGATTTTTGCCGATATCTCACGAACCAATAACGCTAGAGACGTGTACAAGGTGTCCTAGGACTCGGGCTAACGCCCCCTTTCAAACGTGGTAGATATTTTTTCCAAAAAATAATTCACAAAGGGCCTAACGCCATACATGTTGAAAAAACGTTTTCTTTTCTTTACCTGTTTATAATGTATATGAAGCGTGGTGGTTGAGAGAGACGATACTGCTGTGTGTGTTTCAACGAACCTGTCGCTAACCACAAGGACCATGCTTAATAGAACAATCGCTATTTCGGCGGGTCGGTGCATGACAGAGCGAGTGTGCGTTTTTTCTGATATTTTACCTTTGACGAGTAAATGGTGATGAGAACTTGGTTCTATGTTGGTCGAAGCGAGTAGAGAAAACAAACTTGCAGAGGAGCAGGAGGTGAATATCATTTGAGCTTATTGGAATGCGCTGATCTGACTTGACAACAAGTGCAATGGAAAATGAACAAGACGCTTAAAGGAGAAATAATCTGACCATCGTGGTGGCAGGGAAGAGCGAAATGCGTGCACACACGTGTGAGATGACATGTACGCTAAACAAGTTGCATCCTGTTTGCTTCGTACGTGACAAAATGCAAGTTCATGTGAAATTTGATCTGCCACAGGTGTTCGCCTGGGACGTTGGCTGTCCACGTGCACGATAACTGTTAACAAGTCACATCCTGTTTTGCTTCGTACGTGACAAAATGCAAGTTGACGTGAAATTTGATCTGCCACAGGTGTTCACCTTGGACGTTAGCTGTCCACGTGCCTGATAACAGAATGTTCAAAGCGTGGGAATCGCTGAATCAGTAAAAAGTATGATGCGACTTGTGGGAATGATGTCACAACCAATAGATAGGCAAGAGCTGCGAACAGCAGTGGTGGGAGGTGAAGGGAGGGAGAGGGGGAGGGGTAATGTATGAGAGAACACAGGTGGAAAGAGAAAGAAATATGTGGAGCTGAGGACTGTACACATAGAGCTATAGGTGGTGTACAAAATGAGTGAATAAATTAAAAATTGCACAGGTTCACACAACATGTAATTTATTGATCCAAGAATTAAACGTAGAGTTAAACCCTAACCATTTGACATAGAGTTTATTTCCTTTTTGTTTCAACACTTTTTCCACAAGATAATGCTGAGGAAATGCTGTTTTCTGAAGTTCATGGAGATAAAATCTACCTTTTATGGGTTGATGGTTGAGGTCCTCGAGTAAATAGGTGACTGGAGTGTCCAAGTTGACTTGACGAATTCGAAATAGTTCAGTCCCCCACTGAGGCGTGTAGCCCTTATTGAAGGCAGACTTAAATTTGCTCACACGAACAAAATCCCCAATTTTCAGTCGGTGACGTCTAGGATCGGCTGTTTTTATGGGGTTAAACAGTTCATCCAATCGCTGAATATTTTTAGTCACGAGGCGTGGCTTGGTCCCAATCGTTCTATGTTTGGTGTCATTGTAACGTGATACTAGCTCTGGCAACATGTCCAACCAGCGATACGTGCCATGAGCGGTAAACGCTTTCCACATATGGGTTTTCAATGTTCGGTTGAACCGCTCGACCACACTGGCTTTGAGGTTGCTATACGTGGTGTAATGGTGACTATCCTTAGATTTGAGAAAACTGGAGAAATCCTTGTTGAAAAATTCTTTCCCCTGGTCAGTTCGTAGCAGCTGAGGTTGACGTTTGGAGTGTTGAATAATATGTTGAAAGGCCTTGGTAACTAGTGGACCAGACTTGTGACGCACAGGTTCAACAAAGGCCATTTTGTAATAGACATCAATGACGGTCAACATATAGCGTACACCGTCGTTAACGCTAGCATAGGGTATTATTTCAACCAAGTCAGCCTGCCAAAGTTCATCCACGCCTCGTGAAATCACCTTGAGTGGCGCATAGTGACGCCTAGCTGGGCGATGCAACTCGTGAGCAATACCCATTTTAATGGGTGAGGGCTTAAACAATAATTTTGGCATTTCGAAGTTCTTGTTCAATGTCTTGAATTTCCCAATCGTGACCGGTATGGCCAGCTTGACGTGAGGCATGCAACAACTGCAGCCGCTGGACGAGCTTATTGGGATTGTGCCAGTAGGTAACATCCACAAGGGGTTTTAATGGTTTAAATGTCACTCCCGAAGCGGACGCTTTACGACGAGTACTTTGACTGGTGGGAAACATTTTTACAATGATGGTTTTATATTTTTGAGATATATTGGCATTCACTGTTGAGCGGGATCATACTGTCTTTTGTGGGCATGGGTAGCCAATAAAATGGATTTATATTTGTCAAGATCCTCTGGTGTATAATCATGGGAAGAGGGGGTCCGAGAAAAGAGCAGCTTTAACAGTCCTGGAGTTAATTTATAGTTGATGTTTTTAATGACAGCTTTAGTACGAGCAAATTTAATGGATGAATCGCCAATTTTAAAACTATCATCCTCATAGCGAACACCATACGTGGTATCTGTGTTTCCAATAAATAGATCGGTGAAATAGGGTTCCAATGTTGATCCATAATATTTTATTAAAATGGTTTTCAGTTGAGCTTTATGTTGAGGGGTGGCCAAGAGTTGTGAAAACGGAGACGCTCTGGAAGGGCAAGGTGTTTCGACCATGGCCAAGGATTTCTTTTTTCTCAAAAACTCTGCAAGGGGTGAGGACTTTTTTTTGAGGCGTAAACACTTGTTCCTCCTCATCCTCAACTTCGCTAACACTAGTCAAATCTTCCTGTTTCTCTTCCTCTTCCTCAGGGTCCTCGTGCAGCGTCTGCGTGGCTTGTGAAACGGTGGGTAGCGTTTCAGATGGCTTGAAAGAGGGTTTCAACATGGCTTTTAGTGGAGGTGCTAAATGTTGCTGAATAAACAAAGCATGATTTGCACGTGATTGTTTCAATTGACGAAACTTTTGGCGAATAGTATTTTTTGCTCTAATAATATGCTTTTTCAATTGACTCTCTGCTAACGCCATGGTGTCTTGACAAATGACTTGAGAGGGATTGAGACAGGGCCTTAAATAGCAATAAAATGATCAAACCCTAAGCGATACCGTCCTTGGTTGAGTTCACTTTGTTTGTCAATCACTAAACAGGCATGACGTTGAGTGTTCCAGCACTGGGCACACAATTCTGTAAACATTTGAAAGGTCATATCCGGATTCACATGTTCATTATAAATGTGACGACTGTTCCACTCGTCCTGACGAAATAAAACAATGACATTGGCATTGTCACGAATCAACTGTTTGGACATTTTTGAATACGTTTGTCCAAGATAGAAGCAATCGATATGTTTGTGACGACCCATGCTTAAATAGCTTTGAATGATACCTTGAAGTTCAGTGAATACATCATCGAAAATCATGAGTGAATCAGGCTTTACCTCATCCGGTGAAATTACATTTTCTTGCATGGAAAATGTAAAATAACCCATATTCTCTTTTTGTAATCCAGACATGACTTGGTCCAGAAACACGTAGAGGGGTTGGTAGAGAGATTTTGCAAAAATATAAATATTTTGAAAACGCAGACCATTGGGCGCTGTAATGAGCGTCAGCAAAAGATTAGTCTTTCCACAGCCGGAAGGCCCCACAATGATGCAGCGAATGGAAGATGGAAACAGTGAACCATGGCGTTGTTCACGTGATGTGGGACAGAGATGGGAAACCATGTCCCCCACGGGGAATGACTCTTGCTGCTTAATAATCTTCATTTCAGCTAAGGCTTAGACAGGCTAGCAGGCTGTCTATATACAGGACACCGAACCTTGTCATAGAAACAGTAGACTGGTACTACAGGTTGACGATGGATGTCTTTGGACGTGCGTTGATGGCCAAAGCTAGGCCTGTCCCCATACATGATCCTAAACAAGAAGCAGATCCTGCTAATAAACACTATGTGGATAGGTCAGTAGTGCCACGCACAAAACAGGGTGATTATGACTTTAAGGGAAAGCGGTTAACCCATGTAAAACATCCTCAAGTGTCTACAGACGTTACTACGAAAAAGTATGTGGATAACAAAGTGTATGAGTTTTATGACAAAGTGCCTCAGCTTACGGTGAATGGCTATAGCGCTAATCACCATCGGATTATTCACGTGGAAGATCCGCAAGACGAAGACGATGTCTGTACCAAGCGTTACGTGACCTATGAAATGAAAAGGCTTTATAAATTTATCCCATCTGTATTTTTAGTGTATCTGACAAATGAAAAACCTTTGAATGAGAGAAACCATATACCGCTAGTCCATGATCAGCACTTGACCTATGTGCTTGCTTCAGGATTAAGCCACTATCGATTACACTATAATGGAACCATTCACATCAAATATGCCATACCTGATGAGAACCATTTACAAATAAAGATAAACGGTCATAGGATGTTGATCCATAACCATGAAATGGTCAATGCAGGTGACGAATTATCCTTTCATCTCATGTTGACATGGGATGAAAAGCAAGCGGGAAAAACCATAAACGATTTCCCACTTTCTGTGGAATTGGAATATACAGCCATGAAATAACCAGCTGACGTTAGTTGTGATTTAAACTTTCTTGTGAAAGGTTGTTGGTCATTATCATCATGGTGAAACAAAGGTATGCAGTGAGAAAGACTAAACAAAGGACGTCGTCCTTGGCAAAGCCTGGGATTACGACATTCGTGGACAAGCCCTTGCGAAAGAAAGAAAGAAAGAAAGAAAGAAAGAAAGAAAGAAAGAAAAAATAATGTATTGACCATAAGGAAAGCCTTTCGAGCAGCACAGAGACATGTTATTCCAAAACGTCGGCGACAGGTTTCAAACCAAGGGCGAGTGATTCCCGTTCCCAAACGAGCGGGATTTTTACCTGCATTATTTGCCGGTTTGGCTGCTCTGGGTTCACTTTTGGGCGGTGCCAGTGCAGTGGCGAAAACCATTAAAGCCGCGCAGCAGGGCAAGCAACAACTCAAAGAAAGTCAGCGACACAATGAAACGATGGAAGCGATTGCCATGGGGGCTAGAAATGCCAATTTAAAGCCAACCTTTTATCAACAAGGATTTGGGATTTCACCATTTCGAAATATTTAAAAAAAAATAACCTCAGCCATAGCGAGACATGCCCTGACGCATCAACAAGTGGAAAGCTATGCTAAACAACTAAAGCTTTCTCATTTTCGATGTGTGTTTATGCGATACCAATTACCCCCACGACCCTGGAAACAGGAATGTGCTGTTGTCAATTTGGATGATCACCGAGGACCAGGAACACATTATGTAGCTTATGTCAAAGAGGGATCCACTGTATGGTACTTTGACAGTTTTGGGAATTTGCCCCCGCCCATGGAACTAGTGACCTATTTTGGAAACAGGATCAAGATATATTATATTGTGAAACGAGAGCAAACGTTTAACAGTCAACAGTGTGGACGTTTGTGTTTAATTTTTTTATATAAGACGCAGCATAAGCTAAAACGCCACCAGTATGTCGGCAGAAAGTAAAACGTTTACAGTGCATGGACGTGGACCTGAAGTCAGCCTAGACTTTTACCCGCCTATCGAATTGAGTGAAAAACCTTATGGTTTAGGACTTGTTTCTCTTGAAACGTACAATCGAATATACAACATACGTGAAGATGTGAACAACAAGTTTTACTATGATGATTCTGTGCTCACCTTGAACTCTGGTGGATACACGATCGATGATATTTATGAACACATTTATGTGGTGTTGATCAATGAGTATGGTTTAAAGTCATTTCTCGTTGGAACGCACAAGTTTGAACTTGTAGGCAATACTAACACTCATCGCTGCAGTATTTTCTCTACCTTCAACATTGACTTTAAAACACGCCCCGATTCCATTGGTCCATTACTAGGATTTAAACCACGTGTGTTGGAGCCCAACAAAAAACATGATTCGGACCATGAAGTGAAATTCATTGAGGACCATCATGTGTCGGTGACATGTAATATTATTAGCCAAGTGTACACCAATCAAGAACCATCGCATTCGCTTTATGACTTTATTGTGACATCGCCCAATGGGTATATTATTCGTGAAAACCCTCCAGTGGTGCTTTTTCATTCTGTGGCTGTCGATAGTATTAGTAATATAACATTAAGACTGATCAATAGGGATCAACAACTCATTGATCTAGATTCTGCCACACCAGTGACTTACAAGCTGGTGCTAAAGCCACTATGAAGTTTGTGTACAAAGCAACAATACCGTCTAGGAATGGTGTTAGTTGTTTGCCACGTGAATACACGTTAACATCTCAAGACAAGCAGATTTTACAGCATTTGGGTTACCACGTCAACCCTCATGATGAATTCTATCCTAGAGATAGCGAACCGCATCGAGGAGCAACCAGGAGTGGTAAGAATTGATCTCCATTCCTATCAAGCTCAAACACCTGGACTCAATAACAATGATGAAATTCAATTTGTTATCAACAACCAAGATATTTACACCCTACCGCATGAAAGTGTCATTCAGATTGAAGGTCGGCTCATCAAAGCCGATGGCTCTACACCCACCACATCCAAGTTGGCCAACCATGGTTTGGCCTTTCTGTTTTCTGAAGTGCGGTATGTCATTAACGATATCGTGGTGGATAGCACTCGAAATGTGGGCATTTCCAGTGTCATGAAACTATACCCCTCTTATAGTGAGGAAGAAGGTAAAACTCTTTGCATGGCAGGTTGGTGTCCTGGCTCGACCAATGACTGGATGGTACACACCGATGGGACCTTTACTGGATATTTACCTCTTAAACTGATTTTAGGCTTTGCCGAAGATCACCAACGCATTGTGGTCAACGCAAGACAAGTGCTTTATCTAGTGAGAGACAGGAGTGATAATAATGCACTCAAGGGAGCCGACAATGCCCCCATCAATTCAAAAATTGAACTACAACGCTTGCTATGGAAAGTGCCTCATGTGACCCTTGAAGATAGCAAAAAACTGGACATACTCAAAATGGTAAAGAGAGATATGCCTCTACCCCTGGAATTTAGAAGCTGGGCACTCCATGAGTATCCGCTATTGCCCACCACCAACACACACAGTTGGTCTGTAAAAACAGCTCGCTATACAGAGAGACCTCTCTACCTGATCGTGGGTTTTCAAACGAATCGCAAGTATCAACAAACCAAAGATGCCACGCAATTTGATCACCTGCAATTGAGAAATGCACGTCTTTTCCTCAACGGAGCCGTGTTTCCCTATGAAGGACTGGATTTGGATTTTTCAAAAAATAAGTTTGGCCCCCTGTACGACTTGTTTTCTAAATTTCGATGGTCGTATTATCAAAAAGAGAACGGCCCCATGCTACTACCCCAAGCCTTTAAGGCAAGAGCGCCACTGATTGTCTTTGACTGTTCTTACCTGGAAGAGTCTGTCAAGCCATCCAATATCGACATTCGACTAGATTTTGAAACGCATGACAATGTACCAGCCAATACCACGGCCTACTGTTTGATTATTCATCACAAACAAGTCAACTATTATCCACTGTCCAACCATGAGACGAGTGTATAAATAACAGGTCATCCCACGTCAAGCCGCTCAGTCATGTCTTGCTTTAAAGCCTCAAGAGACGTTACATCCATGAATTTAAACTCTGAGGAACAACGTTTCAAGACTTTTGCCACGTGGCCGGTGCCTTTCATAAACCCTCAAGGCTTGGCGGCCGCTGGATTCTACTATTTTAAAACAAGAGATGAAGTGAAATGTGCCTTTTGTCCCATCATCATAGACCAATGGCAGGAGGGCGATGAACCCATGCAGGAACACCAGCGCTGGTCACCCGCCTGCCCCTACCTGTGCAGAATGGAAGTGGGAAATATACCCTGTCATTCAAGCTATCCCTCACTTGTGTCCCTGGGTAATGAAAAAAAAAAACAAGTTACGATACGTGTGGACCGTATGGTATCCATGGTGCTTCGGTGACCAGCTCACCATCAAAAACGCCTAGTTTAGAGACATTGGGACATCATCGGTGTTATGGACGTTACAAACACAAGAGACTATATTGTTGTATCAGTTGGTATCGTCCTTATCCCACAAAGACAAAGGCCTGTAAGACGTGTTATGATAATAAAATAATGTAATTCTTAAATTCTTATTTTTGCATGTCCCTCTGTCCTACCCTAACCTCAATTTGAAACTAGCATGGCAGGTAAGCCCATGCCATGATCACACTTTAGTGGTCGATCGTCAGTCAGTCGTCAGTTGAACTTGGTCCAGGCAAGCGTCAACATGTTGCTCACACTCATTGTGGATTGCCAAGGGTTTGAAATTGGTGACAACAAATGTATATTTAAACAAGTGGCCATTATCGATTGTACCACGTTTTGGATATCGCAAGCTACGCATTTGCTATTTAAACCGCCCCATGCTTTTTATTTGTTGTGTGAAAAAGACCGTAAACAAACCCAGTGGATTGAAAATCATAGGCAACTAGACTGGAATCAGGGAACCATTTCCTATAAATATTTGGACGTGGTCATGAAAGCACACTTGTCCTCGGCCAATGTGGTATTTGTGAAAGGTAATGAAAAACGTCAATGGTTGCAACCATTTTTGGCGTCTTACTGCCAATGTATCGACCTCATGGAGTTGGGCTGCCCCTGCCTGCAAACGCTCATAGATACTTGTTCCTGTGGCAACATTGCCCATACAGCCCTATCGCATGCGTGGCATCTCTTTCATTGGTTAACCACCCATGCCTGCTGGGAGTTGTTAAACAAAATTATAACTCAAGATTTACCTGTGAATGACGCTTAGTGAGATTTCTACAAGCGACGTGTTAACATCTACAGCATGTGATACCATGGAGAAAGGCAATGCTACGGACAAAGCCATCGGCAAGTTCTTTGTGTGCAAAAAGAAACTAGACAGTTTTACCAATGAGGAACTCTTGGTACTCCCCAAGTCGTTCATTTATTATGTGGCCGCCAACGCAGTGAAAGAAATCTGGCAACATGTACCAAAATCATGGACTCAAGATCCTGTGTTGAGTGAATTGCAACCCTGTACGGATTACGATCACCATAAGCAAGTGGCCATGGCAAAAATACCGTCTATGCGTCAGTGTGCGACTTGCCAGCTAGTGAATCTGTATCACGGTCATAAAAGTCCATGTAAAGACTTTGTTGAATCATTCCACGGGTGTCATGGCGAGAAAAAGCAACAACAACAACAAACACAAACATCGTCCACAGAGGAGGAGGAAGACCAAACCTTTTTACCATCGATGGAAAAGGATATGCCAGACCTGTACTGGCAATGGCGTCATTGACAAAGTGATTCAATACCTACCTTTCGAAATCCATTTTCCAGGTTATCGTTTTTGCGGCCCTGGAACTCGTCTCGAAAAACGGTTACATCGTGGTGATGTACCCATTAATCTTTTGGATCAAGCATGCAAGGAACATGACCTTTCTTATCGCCATAGTCATCCTGGTTTAAGACATGTAGCAGATAAATTGTTATTGAAGAAAGCTAAACAACGTTTCACATCCTGTGATGCCTCAGTGTGTGAAAGGACGGCAGCCCTGATTGTCATGAGTGCTATAAAAGGAAAGTTGATGATGCATGGACATAAACATTGAGGAGTGAGGAATTGGGATTTGTTTGTATTCTATTTTTCTTTTGTCAATTCACTATGACTATGAAATAAAAACAAAGGTTTACCAGAGCACGATGTTTTGTGTTTTTATTATTTTTAAAAATCATGATGTTGATGGCTGATTTCTCATTTTCACATTTCACACATTGCCATTTTGCCAATTTGCAATTTACAGTTTTTAAAAACGTTCGCTTTAAGTTTTGCGTTTTTGATGATATGGATTTTTCCATTTTGCTGATGACACTTTTTAAACAATGTCCGTTTGAAGTTTTTTGAATTTTCAAATTTCACATATGGCCATTTCCAGTTTTTAAAAATGTCCGTTTTAAGTTTTGCGTTTTTTTTTTGTGATATGGAAACATGGAATTTCCATTTTGCTGTTTTCACATTTTTCCATTTGGTGTATGTCGAAAGTTGAGATTTGACAATGATGTTGATGCAAGTGCTTGACCATGGCGATGCTGCAATGTGTTTATGGGTGTTTGGAGAAACGTCGAGGTCTACGACTACTGCAGGTAAGACTGTTTTTACAAAAATAATGTCTATTTTCTGCCCCATTTCAAAGAAAACTAAACCATTGAAAACAAAATGAGTATATAAGTGACCATTTACCCCCTCCCCACTCTACCTCACCGTGTTTGCTCTGGTCATACATACACACCCGCTTTCTTTCTCTACTCATACATTCACACCTGCCTTTGGGAACAAACACAATCACTTTATTTATTCCCCAAAGCACATTCTCGACATGCACACTCATCCCAAAAGAACTTTTTTTACTGTAGTTTACCATTTTACCACTTCAAAAAAAAGAAAAAAAAAAGCTACTAAAAATCTTACTTATTTCATATTTACAAAAAAAATACTCAACTTTGTACAGCGTTAAAATGATCACACTATTTACCAATCAAATTTTTTTTTAAAAAGTTGCACACAACTTTTTTTTTAAGAGCAAAAGGTCCAAGTGGGTTGCCACTATTTAAAAAATCTACTATTTACAATGACGAAAACCAATATTTACAAAATACTAAATCTACAAGTTACATAAAGTTATGTCCCATAAACGATTAAACAATGAAATCACACCTCCTCCTCCTTGTGATCATAACCCCAGGGCAGGCTGGTGAGCAGATCATCAGCCCACTCACGTTTGTTATCCATGAAGGCGAGGGTGCGTTTTCTCTGTTCCACAAGATACAAATGATGGTTGCTGGATTGTATCCTGCACTGTGTATGAGACATAGCTTTGCCAGTGCGTAAAACCGCTAGATAGTCATCAACACGTAGCGATTTTACCACTGCCCTACCTACACCTTTTTCTCTTTTGGCTTCCTTATAGTCTAGTGTGCGGTAAGCATACATTTTCGAAGCCAAACCTGCGAATTCCGTCATAATGGAATCACCGCATTCATCTTTTAAAACGCCCATTTCCCTCTTGTTTTTATGGGCAGCTGAAACACGTTGTCAGCGCTATAGCTAGAGGTGTCGAACCATTCACTCTGCTGCCTCATGACGTCATAGGGGTTGCAGTGGCGAATGTGGTAAATGAATGAACCCGTATCTATATACAAAAGAGAGACGTTCTCAAAATGGCGTTTGGCAAACTCATAGTGAAATCGATACATGGCCGATTTAGAAAAGTCTAAAATGACTTGACCCAAGTAAATGGGTTTATCCATGGTCACGCTGGTCTTACTCATTTCAATAGTAGCCAAATCCTCATCGATAATTTTGATCGATTTGAAATTTGGCTTGGCAATGTACCGCCGGGCACCCCACCGCCCCTCCCACACATTCACCAATTTAATGTCACGTTATTTGCGAACATTCTCCATAGACTTGCCATAGATGCAGTTGTTCATTAATTTTAAAAAAATAATTTCAAACTGCTGTGTTGCCATTTGTCGGTGTTCTGTGTTGAGTCGCATGTATGGCTCAAGCCATGCTTTTTGAGCAAAATAAATGCCCCTGTGGATTTTCTTCAACACCAAGCCTTGGGCGAGGCATTGCACCAACATTTGGATATGTAGCATATACCGATTTTTGTTGTAAAGTGTGCCCATGAGTTTTTCAATTTTTACTTTACTGTCAGGGGGGACCATTTGCTCTAGTTAGAATGGGAAATCGGCATGTTCATCATACAAGGATGAGGGATATTCAATATCCACTTCTAGCACATATCCACGGCCTGTTTCTTGGCTAGCCATGTTCACATCAAATTCTGACACTTGTTTGTCTGTCAGCCAAGCAAACTTCTCACAGGGCAAATTCTGACTCATGGCGTAACCGTACAAATGATTCACGTCATAGTACATTAAGTACGATTCTGGTTTGTCTGGTGAATAATCAGGCATGTAGACATTGTTCGCTTCGGCATGGCGTTGGTTAAGCGACACAAAGCCGCCACGAATGCCCTTTTCAAAAAATAGAACCATGTCTACGTCAGTGAGTAAATCCAATTCCACTGGAGTGTATTTCAAAGCGGCAGCAAACGAGAGTCCAGGACTCGTATAATAGTGAGCCGGGTCAAGACCGTAAATGTGTTGACACAAGTTACGGAATTTTTCAAACACATCAGTGAGCAGCAATACATCCAGTTTTAGGTAATGCAAAGCATATTCACTTGGCGTCTTACTGCAAAACACTCGCCAAACTTGACATGCATGTGCATAGTATTCATCGGAAACGGTACTGCGTGTTAGTTTCGAGTAAAATTTCTCTTGTGGTGGGAGTTTTCTTTGCTTTAACACATCCCAGCTGTTGCAGAAATCATACGGGAATATACCTTTCCGAATGCACAATTGAAATTGCTCAGGATCATTAAAATGCATTCTAGTATTTTTTAATTCCTCCTCATTCAAGCCATTCACAAGGCTGTCTAGCGAGGATGCCATAAACTTAAAGGAATCCAAAAATCGAATGCTAAAGTCGCCCAACCTCCATGTCAGGGCTGTAAAACGCTCATGGTTTTGATGAATAATGGTAAACGAGACCTTGTTGACATGGCCCAATTCACGAATCAAAAACTGAATGTCATAATTCGCCAGATTGTGGAAAAAGACACTGATGAAAAGAGGAGCTGGAAAGTTCAAGTTGCATTTACTATGCACAGCTCCACGAAACTCCCCGTAAAGTGCGAGTGGTCTCTGACATTTTCCTCTCCACTTAAAATAGGCTATTCGCAAATATGGCATGTCGTGGCATGCTCATACTGCTGCTGCTGTTCTGGAGATAGACTCATGGGTACTGGGTGGTCCAGTAATTCCTGTACATCATGGGCCAACTTGACAAGTTCATCCAAGAACCAATTGGCACAATCTGGCCCCTCGCGGTATTTGTAAACGGATTGCGTGGGGTCATAGGCACACACCACATTAAATCCTATGGCAAAGGGTTCATGTTTTTGAATGGGTGTGGTTGAGCTAATGGTGGGATCTGGTTCACATCCCGCCATGGGCGTAGTGAGAGCTTCGAAATCTGCATATACCACATAGGGAACAGTGTCACGCTTATGAATGTCCTTAAACTTTAACACAGCCTTGTCCCCTTGTGGCAATATCAATCTCACCGCTTCCTGAGAAACGCAATCTACCCTATGACGTTCCAAAAGCGTAAGAGTGGTAAAATATTGCAAGTATCGATCACAAATGTGCTTCTTACCATCATGTTTGGACATTTGACTGCTTAGCATTCTACTTAGGCTTTCAATGAGGCAATAGTGATTCACCTCTCCTACAGATAAATATAAAAGATGAATGTGATGTCGTTTCGGTTCTTTTGTGGCATAAAGAGGAACCACAATCTCATCACCATCAAGGCCATACACCATGAACGAAAAGTCCTGGTTGTCTTGTTCAAACCTACGGATCTTGGTTAAGTCCATAGGGAACGTCACTCGAGTTAAATTTAAAGTTTGTTTTAATTCATCAAACTTGGCCTTGTACTTTCCTGGCCGAGAACCATTATAGTCTTGTGCTGGCAGCAAATACGCGGCCACAGCCCACAGAAAACATTCATTGTCATGATTCTTTATATTCACCACAGCCTTTTTCAAAGCTATTGCTGGTGGTGTTTTGATATAGCTAGACCCAGCATTCAACGGATTGAAATGACAAATGTTGATTTGTAGATGATGAATTTTGTCTAAGGCAAGGCCACTCGGTCCTTGTTGCAGTTTATCAAATTTTGATAGCAAGGCATTCACCACATGGCTTTGATACCACTCGTTCAGATTATCAGCTATCAAAAGCTCTTGCATTTTACTGCAAATATAAAATGTCTCTTTATGCTCTACGTCCTTCTTTTTATATATGAAATCGCACACCAGTTCTGTATTCACCTTTAAAGCCGTATGCAACCTTTGCGCTGTACAAATTTCAATTTTAAAAATTTCAAAACAAGATTCTAAAAATTCTTTGGGAATCAAACTTTTTCTAACATTGACCACACGACCAGAGCACACACTCGATTTAAAACAACTGTTTATGGGTTCCAAAAATAACGTATCGGTAGCAGTGGCAAAATACATTATTTTGAAAGAACACTCTCACCTGAGTTTTCAGCTGTAGACTGCTTGACAATGGTCCCAAACACACACGTTCCTGGTTATTAACAGAGGTCAAGCGTTTTCCAACACTCTAAAATGAAATAAAATAAACCACCATAAGTATATCCATTCCATATAGTTTATGCATTTCATAAACAAAACAAAATCAAACAGGTTATATTATATAATAAAACAAATCTCACCTTGACGTGTAATGCTTTGCTTTATTCCCGTCTCGTGGGCTAGTGTGGAAATGGTTTCCTTTTCTAGCTGTCTGTCTTTCTCTTTCTTTAATATATTTCCCACAGACACACGACAGGTAGGCTATACACGTTATCTGCAAACAAATAAATAAATAAAATCATTAATTACCTAATCAATAAATAATTGCATGTATTTATATAAAAATCAATAAATATATAAATGAATAAATATATCCTACCCCACAACAAGGTTAAGTATTTTCCACCAACACCAAAACTGTTAAACAAGACCCGGGGTTTCATGCAACGCAGTGTGTTCAAAGGTAGTCACCTAAGTGAGAGTGGAAATGATAACGACATGTCTTTATATATGTTACGTTGCGTGTGTAATCATTTTTTTCTCACGCTCGAACATTCTGTTATCAGGCACGTGGACAGCTAACGTCCAAGGTGAACACATGTGGCAGATCAAATTTCACGTCAACTTGCATTTTGTCACGTACGAAGCAAAACAGAATGTGACTTGTTAACAGTTATCGTGCACGTGGACAGCTAACGTCCCAGGCGAACACCTGTGGCAGATCAAATTTCACATGAACTTGCATTTTGTCACGTACGAAGCAAACAGGATGCAACTTGTTTAGCGTACATGTCATCTCACACGTGTGTGCACGCATTTCGCTCTTCCCTGCCACCCTGCTCTTTCACCTTTATGCGTCTTGGTCATTTTCCATTGCACTTGTTGTCAAGTCAGATCAGCGCATTCCAATAAGCTCAAATGACATTCACCTCCTGCTCCTCTGCAAGTTTGTTTTCTCTACTCGCTTTGACCAACATAGAACCAAGTTCTCATCACCGTTTACTCGTCAAAGGTAAAATATCAGAAAAAACGCACGCTAGCTCTGTCATACACCGACCCGCCGAAATAGCGATTGTTCTATTAAGCATGGTCCTTGTGGTTAGCGACAGGTTCGTTTAAACACACACAGCAGTATCGTCTCTCTCAACCACCACGCTTCATAAACATTATAACCAGGTAAAGAAAAAGAAAAAGTTTTTTCAACATGTATGGCGTTAGGCCCTTTGTGAATTATTTTTTGGAAAACATATCTACCACATTTGAAAGGGGGCGTTAGCCCGAGTCCTAGGACACCTTGTACACGTCCCTAGCGTTATTGGTTCGTGAGGTATCGGCAAAAATCACAAAAAACACGTGTTTACCCCAAAATAGAGTTTCCAATTTTTTAAAATTATAACGAGTGGTCCATAGCAAAGAGGACGTCACCCCGAGTCCTTGGACCCGTCGTACACACCTCTAGCATGATTGGTTCGCGAGATATTAAAAGCGGATGACATTTTAGTTTTGGTCTTTTATTTAAATAAAGAGCCTATAGGAAAGTAGGGGGCGTCACTACGAATGCTAGGACACCCTGTAGGTTCTAATCCCATGTTTGGTTAGCGAGATATCAGGTTCGGGGCAAATACGAGGAGGGTTCAAAAAGAAGTGTCGTAGAACCCCTGTTACCACACTACTACAGGTTTTCATCCTAGAGACTTGAAATTTATTTTGGGTGTAGAGGGGGTAGGGATCATTGATTTACATCAAACAAACCTTTTTGTAAACTTCCTAGTTTCCAAAATATAGGATTTTCAAAATTCGAGTGTTTTCAAAAAAACATAAAAAATTAAAAAGTTTTATTACAGAAAATAAAGGTCATAAAGACCATTCGTTTGAGCCATGGCACAACGTACTACCATGTTTGGTTTTGAAACTATCACCAACTTTCGAAAACAAAAATTTTCAAAAAAAAATCAAAAATATAACGAGTGGTCCATAGGAAAGAGGACGTCAGCTCGAGTCCAATGAGACCTCATTTGTCAAAATCGGACCATGCGTTCGAGAGATATTTTACATGGCTGAGGCTTAGTAGTGGGGCATGGAGGGGTTCTGGAGTGAAGTAGAACTGTCACTACTCCACTACTCACGTACGGTATGTAGAACATTGGAAACCCGCAATTTCAACGGAGCTTCCTCCTGTCGTCACATGTAATGCCCTGCGGGAGCAAGGGGAATAAAGCTTTGACTTTTGTTTCATCAAAACTAAACGTTACAAAGTTTCTCTCTCTTCCAAGTTAAGAGGCAGCGCCTGATAGATCAGTGTGTCCAAGCTCAGTAGGCTTGGACTTGGTGAACATTTAATAGAGGAAAGGTAAACAAGGTAGACTAGAAAACATTTACTTTATTATACAAGGAGAGAATTAATCTAATTGGACAAAGCGTGTTGACCGACTGAAGATTATAAATTCAGAGTCTTAAATAGCCTAAACTCCTTTCAGAAAATCTGCGCATTGTAACTATTTTATTGCAGTCCTATTTTATAAATGCACGCCTGTGACGTAGCCAGGGGAGGGGTCCAGGAAAACTGGACCCCTCTCGAAACGACTAATAATGAAGGTGGAAAATTCCGTAATAGAACAGCTATAGCCTATTAAAACATAGGCTGCAAATATAAACGTACCGTATTGTACAGTACCCCAGGGGTATGCACCCCTTGGAGACCATCCCCCCATCATCTATTTAAATCTCCTAACTGGCAATCCTTATAAGTCCAGACCAACATCTACTAACACCGCAAGGACAGCTAGCCATTCTGGAAAGCTGGCCCAATCCTTGCATCACTACCACAAAACAGCGACACACAATTAACTAGGACATCTATTCAGCACAATGCTGACAGCACAGCGCCGAAGAATATAAGAGGGCGTCTTAAGGAGGTCAAGCTCTCAATTATCAGTCTTACAGTGTGGCGGCCCGAGGCTATTGCTGGTATCATCAGGTGAGTGAGTCAGCAGGTGTTCAGAATCCTATACTTTGTAACCTTACCCACCAATTTGTATACACCAGTTGTACTCTCACATTGTAACATCACTACATCCCTTAAAAGGGACTCATAATTCAATATTACTGGCCAATAAACACTTGGTCAGTACATTACACCTGCATTACTGTTTACACGCTTCTTTACGCCCTAACTCCCTTCCTGAACTCTCCGTCACGGTTAGACGTGACACCCAGTAGCCAGGCACTTGCCAGTTCAGGTAGCATTGCATTTCACGCAGTGGCCCGACTGCCAGGAGCGGCACGCGCCATATAGCTGACGCGTGCAAGTCGATTATCTAACCAGCCAGCTGGACGACCAGCGCGTTGACCTGTACGCTAAGTCCATCCCCTAAAATACACCTAGATCTTTTATAAGAGCAACCCCTAGCACCCTAACACTAAACAACACTCTACACTGGTCAGCTTGCCCGACTACGGGAAGCTACCCCCTTTTTTGGCACTTCTTTATAAATTAACACAATAACTCTTCCGTTTTAGATCCAACAACCCCCCAATAAGGGATCTAAAACAGATGGTGGAGGCCGGGTACTACGCACAGTAAAATAGGACTCAAACAACGAGCCCTCGTAGTAAAAACGGCCCGTACCGCATATAGCCAAGCGAGACTGAATTTTTTTTTCTTTCCTCTCAGACAGAAAGCAGTTTTTTTTGCTTCGCACTGTCTACACAGGGGAGATTCTTAGCAAACCAACCCCCCAGCCCCAGAAAGAATTAGAGAGACACAGAATACACGACCGATTGATCACCACACATGGTCCTGTAATAGACAATGCAACCCTCGAGAAGATGAGGGTGCACTACACGATTTTACACACTCAGTACAGAGAGTTAATTCGCGAACAGGCGTTTCTCCAACTCGCGGCCACAGACCTATACAAAACACAACCACACTGATACAACAATTTGCCAACAGGCCATGAGCCTCAACAGGCAGTACGCCCAAATTTGGGGCGGACATAAGGATCTCCGGGCTCACTAGGCCATTTTTTGAGTTCATGGCAGAGCCACCAGCCCAGCCGAGAGAGAGGACATAAGCGTAGATACGCTAACTCGGCAATTTGCGAGGATGTCCCTCTCGCCATGTACTGTCACACATGGGAAGGAGGTCACCATGGCCACAGTCCAGAAGACGGCCAGGTTAGACTCCAATACACTGCGGGGACACGCTTACACCACTACACATCCCTTAGCGCCGGTTCGGAGGGCAATTTTGCCAAGCCAGGCAGCAGAACCTACGTCAATCCCCTTTGAACGAACGAACGAGAGGGAGTTGAAGCCAGGACCCTCAGACACATATGACATGACAGGGAGACAACGGGACGTAACCACGTCATGGGCTGAGGACGTAGAGCCCGCCCTACAGTACATAAAGCCTACATACACCCACACAGATAGGCAAACACAATGGCAGGAGTCTGCCGTGGCCACAGGCCAGAAAGCGGTCAGGCTACACGCCACCACATTGTCAGGGCAGAGACAGGCAATTAAGCGGCCTTTACCGCCAGTTCAGAGGGCAAGTTTGCCAGAACGGAGGCGAACAACGGCATTCGTACCCCAGGTGCGAATGCATAAGAGGGTGTTGCATTCAGTCCCTCAGGATGCACGATACACGCACGCACATTGTGACCACGCACTCACACACGGTACACGGGGTACAGGAAAGGTGTTATTACCTACCCCACAAAACCACTCAGGCAAAAATACACACACCCCCGTAAACTCTACTAGGGTAGCGCAGAGCGCAATTAGGCCCTCGAAAACAGGCACACTCAAACCTACAGACACGCGCTACGGTGGAAGTAGGCCCAGGCTTACTTTGCTACAAACTCCCCCGAAAAATGGCAAAGAAGCGCCTCAGTGGATTTCAGGGGCCTATAATCTCATAACAGGGCAGAACCCTTCACCTTTCCGAGCAAGGACGCTCGGACCGGAGTAACGACTTCCACCAGGGACACAGAAATAAGCTAATATCACTTGAACCTATATTAGGGACACACATAAGTTCGTTTACACGGGAGAAATACGCCAATAAACACATAAAGACTCACTAACGTAAACGGCACATTTTTTTTCTCCACGTATATGCAGTACAACACGGCTAAACTAAAAGTATATAATTCTAAAACCTTCTTGATTTTTATTGTGGGCACCTAGCATTTTTTTTTCTCAGGCCATCAATGGTTACTGAACATAGGGTCCATATTACAGCTTGGATAACGTAAAGTTGCTAATATCCAAAGCCAAGTAGAAGCCCATCAGGTGAGCTACGCGGCTTAAGGCCGGAAAGAGATATTCCGAACACAGCTTAAGCATCAAATCACAGCATAGAGCTTAAGCGGGTCTTTCTAGGTGGAAATGACTAAATGTTCTATGATCCGGTCCCACAGTTTGATAGATTCTCTTGCGGCGGGCAAAAGCCCTGATTGCAGCAAGAATTAAGAATCTCAAACTATTTTCCAAAAGTGGTAGATTTCCCTGAGACGTAACTAGATTACCGTAGTACTAACGCCACCAAATAGGTGGATACTACACTCAGGTCCTACTTCTCACTTTTAAACATTTTTCATATTGCTCACGACATAATTTTTACAGACTATCGCCGTCTGCCAACCCACTTTAATAAAGCATAAAGCAGGGTGCAGACGAGATACAATATATTTCTTATACCTTTTCAAAGTGCTCTCTTAATACGGAGCGGGGTATAGCTCTTTTTTTTCTCTCTCTCTGCCTCAGTCATTAGGCCCAATGAAGGAAAAATTGGCCAAGTTGAACTGTATATATTGCAGCCATAGGCATACGTGACACGTTACACTGCCTGTAACATGATTTTTTTTCTCACCTCCATAATAACACGCAGGCTAAACGCAAACACACCATAGGGTGAAAATCCCAGACTTTGGGAAACCCTACATATTTTTGGAAGTCACACAATCAATTTACATTGCCACATGACAGTATCACACTACTAAAAGAAAAGGAAATGATCCCGCTGGCAGACGTGGAAAGAAGGCCAAGAAATAGCCTTCAGACCTCACTGACCGCACAGGGATACGATCCTAGCACTCACCAGAACTGTCCCGGAGGCACAGCCTAGAATGGCGCCAGAAACAATTACTCTGGGTAAAAGACGGTCTCAAAACCCGCAACCTTCTGAATACCAGGAACATAAGGTCGGGTAGCTATCCAATTACAGGATAGAAAAATAGGAAGCTAACATAGATTGGGACAGTTCCACCAACAATGTCATAAATGAAAAACAACAAAATCGCCTCTGGCACATAGTCACCAAACACGCGACTAGCGGCCCGGAGACACTCGTGTATAACGACATTTTGTACAATGGACAGGGACCTGCATGTACTTTTTACACGGATGTAGTTATTGAAAGGTCCTTTCACATTGCGGAAAGCACTACTTACAGTCACAGAGAGCAAGCCGATTAGACACACATGTGCCGGACACAAAGCATTATCAAAACAAGTAACAAGCGAGCGTGCACGACATTGTAATTCAATACTGACACACTCAGCGATAACACAAGTCTCATGGGTAACCTGCACGCTTACAGACAGCAATATGCCAGCAGCTCTCAGAGCAGAACATACGGCATCATTTAAGCCGAGTACAAACACCTCATAACTCACACATTACACTACGAGGAGAATTCAAAAACATACAAACTCTTCACAGGTATGCGTACTTTCATTTGCGCATTGCAAATACACGGGGAATGTGCCATAATATATACGGCACAAATAGCGGCATACCAAGTCTTTACAGCACCCCGGGTCCGAACCCATGATCACACACCACACTCGTACCAAAAACTAACTAGCCAACGGTATTTTTGGTACGAGAAACACAAGCAAAAACCACACTGAGGACACCTCAATCCCTGAAACACAACGCAGACATAGAACACAGAGAATGACATAAGATCACGGGTTCAAATCCCAGCGAAAATCGGACACCAGGGAAACAACTGTCCAGGCTTCCAATCACACCAAAATTGGCCCATACAACTACAGAACCAGATAATACCACATTTCATTCGGCCAAAGGCCAGGCATAAAATTTCAATTACACCGGACATGAAAAATATATTTCCCAAACACAGGTATAGAAATTTCGTAAGACAGAGGTCTTACGGAATAGTGGCCACACAACAGTACCAGCTAAATAGGACAAATTGACACATTGGACCGTCCGGAATCTAGAACGGTGACAACACTCATATACTGGCGAAAAGTCACGTACATAAACAAATGTAAACACAACATGACGAAAATACTGACTTGCAGATCTCGTCATACTGCAATACCGCTGGTGACAAGACACTATTGTTTATCGGCATTGACCATGAAATTACAAGCACAAAACAATCTTCATGCAATACATTTTTTTAACACGCAAAAACAATTGTGACATTTAGCAATGAACAGACGTGACAGATCGGAACTTATCTTGGGCCCATAGGAGCACGTTCTCAAAGACGTTGACAGGCCAAGGGCACCTCCCGCCCATACACGCGATACATATTACGACTTAGCATATAACAGACCAACCGTCCGCATGGTGTAGCGGAACATAGGCACACACACACGCGCTCACTAATTAGAAGCGAACACAGACAGGGGCTCTGAGGAAACAAGACCTCCCCCCCAATAACTTCCTTTCTGGATTTCAGTTTTCAAAAATCATTACAGGCGATTAGGGCATGGCCAGTCGCACTACGACCACTGGCCACATTCACACTGCAGATGGCAGACCAGATTACGTCGTCACGTCACAGCGTCACGACGCTTTACTATCCCAAGAAGCGGATAGCGGGCAGACATGGACAAAGGGAGGATGACAGGAGCACAGGCTACCATCGTACCACCTTACGCCCCTCCAATAACCTTCCCACATCCTACACGACCAACGCAGACACATGAACACGATCAAAACAGCTACACTACATTACAAAGCATACACAGGGGTTGATAGACTTCATGCGTCTAAAGAGAAGGCTTACTACGCCTTGGATCACGATGCTACCACCTGAGTATTAGGGGTGGGTCGGCAAACATCAAATAAGCATAATGCGCATCTCCAAATGAGAGATGAGGCCACAATTATATATATTAACCATTTTTTGTTAATTAAATACTCCCGCATGACAGGAATATATTAGTATTATGCCTCACCCTACACCTATCCGTACATGAGTGCAGATGCCTCATATCCAGATACATGCATGAGTATCCCATCCATTTACCAGGGATATTACTATCAAACCTGCATGGAATTTTCATATTTTTGCAATCCCGGGAATTACCTCCCCAGTCCACTCATTGTAGGAGCAATCCTAGTAGCATTACCGGCTCAAGGCCACCATTTATTGGAGCCCAAAGATGCGCAACCTCTTCCTACCATGCTTTCAGCCCACTCTACGAATAACTACCCCCAGATCCTAATAACAGGGTACCTGACGCCACAGACCCTACTAACACCTCCATTAAGGTAAAAAGAGCATTATCGCTGGAAAGCTGACGTAGCAGCAGTAGACCTGAAGTAGTCTATGCACTTAGAAGCTCTACAACCCCACAACACTGGAAATATTTTACATTTTACACAATATAACTTATTTACAAAGGTTACGCCCATATTTTTTATTATTTTTTTGCAAAGGAATCTGAAACACTCTGATTGGTGATAACGGCATAAGCCGAAGGCAAGAGGCACCACTCTGGAGCAGAGCTGGGGAAGGTGATGATGACCCTTACCCCAGTTGGCTCAACAAATCACTGACCCGACCAAACAGACGAACCACGTAAGGTTGAGGCACTCGCGGCCTGGCCGGGCAAGCTCTGGAACCCTAGGTGCACCTAAACTGCCCCTGGGAGGAAGGGATGCTACACCCACTCTGTGCCACGGTCAGCGACGCCAAGACCTGCAGGGAAGTCTTTCTGAGGATGGTAGGAGAAATAGCTCACTCCGCGCTGGACTCAGGGGATGAACCTAGAGACGACCCCATTATGACTAGACTTCTAGCTAAAATTAAGTAAGTAGGGCTTCTACAGCGGGAAGCAAGACTCCTATGCGCTGGAGTGAAATATTACTGCGAAAAGCATACTACTGCGGCCGATAAAGGCGAAGAGAAATATTATTGCGAAAAGCATACTACTGCGGCCGATAAAGGCGAAGAGAAATATTACTGCGAAAAGCAGACTACGATTGCCAATGAAGGCGAAGATAACATTATGCCATTGGACGATGTCCAATGCCCACATAAATGGCGACGCATCGGGCAGTCAGAGGGCATTAAATAGACATGCAACGAGCTGTCTACAGGGGTTACAGTGGGCAGACCCAACTATGACAACATATGGACAACAATGGCAACGAGCAGGATGGTACAGCAGGCGAAACGTTTTGCTTTGTGGCAACGTAAGCCGCCTGTGACTAGGTTAATACTAGTTCATAATCACCTAGAATAGACGTCTACAACTAGAATTAAGGGGGAGGAATCCGGCGATCCTAGAGACAACCGGCGTTTCTAGGACTCGTGCGGGTGGTGATCTGGGGAGGGTAAAACCTGCCCCGGGCGATCGCCCTGGTCGAAATTTTAGCTGTAAGACGGTTGCATTTGACACGCAACCTAGGATTAAGCAAATTTACTGACCGCTGTTGCCAGGTAATGGCACAGCACATTTCGGCAATAGAATAAGGCCATCCATTCGGCTTAATAGTAGTAGCCATTTTTTTTAATTTTTAATCATAATTAAGGTAGATAATGTTAAGATTAAGCCGATCGGCACCCGGTAACCACAATTCCGCTACCGGGGTAAGACCGACAACACATTAAGATAACACATTATAATACAATAGATTAAGATAGAATATCTCGGCACCCGGTAACCACAATTCCGCTACCGGGGTAAGACCGACAACACATTAAGATAACATATTATAATACAATAGATTAAGATAGAATATCTCGGCACCCGGTAACTAACATTTCGCTACCGGGATAAGCCCGATAACATAGTACGATAAATGGTGTTAGGATAATACATTAGGTTAGACAACACTAGATTAAGGCGATATTTGGAGCCACTTTTCATATCTATAGTCTATAAGTAGACATAAGGTTAGTGGCAGACAGGAGTACACTAGCACGTTGGTAGACAGGAGTAAAACAATTTCATATGGACAGGGATATTAATCTTATATTTGCTTGATTTACAGCCATAAGTATGGACATTATTTTTATCAGCGTAGAGAGTGGCGCCAATATGGGCACTCTCTAGATTTCTTATGGATATATCATTGCTACTGTTATGCTTATATATATATACCATGTTACATTCTCTTGCATCCCACTAGGTATCGGTCCAGCGCCGACAACCGACCACTGGGTACCGGCAGCCGCTACCAGGTAGCAACCCTGGGTTGAGCACCAGGCTCATGATACCATGTTTTACAGGCCGCATAACAAGGGTGAACACCCCATATATACACATACATGTCATTAATTTATTTTCTTTACCAACAGGTGGCGACATTGTATATAGCCCCCTGTAAATATTTTGCCCACGCCCATACACGTCTTGACAACCCCCACTCACACACACAATTTCCTCCCCTCTACACACATCTTGCTTACAGGTAATAAATCCGCACCACGGGGGAGATATGCCTGTGGGATATACCCTACCGCAGGTCGGATCAACATTTAGTAAACATCTCACCTAGCATGAGAGGTGACATACGGCCACACAACGCGGACTCCTTATGTACAGGACGGGTTGTGTCGCCATGATAGCCGCGCCCACCCACAGGGGGCAAAGCTATTAGCATAAATTGTAGTTAGAAAGGATAACAATGAGGTACCATATGAACTAGAATTATAAGAAATTTAGCGCGCTTAAGTTAGTCCATAAGATAATTGTAATTGATAAATGTAAGATTATAACTTAATGCGCCCACGGGCAATTATTCTCCTACAAATGTACAAAGAATACTCCGCACCCCCACATTGTCTGCGGAGGTGACAAATGATATTCATACACCTTAATATATGCACATCTCAAAATCACATTAAACAGTATACTATTTTTTAAGATTACATGTACACAATGTCTGTGATTTGTTTTCTTTCATTTTTCTTTCTTCTAACTTCCCCATTTGTCAGGGTGTTCCGTTTTATCCCAAACCAATAAATGCCTTTTGAATATTTCCCTTAAATTATACCCTGGAACACCCATTTTTTCTATTTTCTTCTACCTTTCTTATTGCAGGGAGCACTTTTTCCCTAAGATAGGGCGGACGACGCAATCATCCGTTCGGCCCTGGGTTTTTTTCCTCCCTGCACAACAATGTAACATCAGCACCATGTATTTTTTTCCCATCAAACTTCCAAAATGCCAATGTCGATTTCTGTTGCAATATTTTTATGCCAATGTCAATGTTATGTATATATGTATATCCCATAACCCTCCCCTCTGAACACGAGCTGATCTCACGCACACACATCAACACGACATCACCACACGACGACGACGACGACGACGAGGAAGACATCTACAGAAGATACGAGGGGACTTCAAAAACAACCACATCGACTACATCTATAACATCAACATCCCAACCCCAAGTTCCGTTCCCGTTCGCGGGGACGCGAACTAAATAGGGGAAGAGGCTTGTACAGTACCCCAGGGGTATGCACCCCTTGGAGACCATCCCCCCATCATCTATTTAAATCTCCTAACTGGCAATCCTTATAAGTCCAGACCAACATCTACTAACACCGCAAGGACAGCTAGCCATTCTGGAAAGCTGGCCCAATCCTTGCATCACTACCACAAAACAGCGACACACAATTAACTAGGACATCTATTCAGCACAATGCTGACAGCACAGCGCCGAAGAATATAAGAGGGCGTCTTAAGGAGGTCAAGCTCTCAATTATCAGTCTTACAGTGTGGCGGCCCGAGGCTATTGCTGGTATCATCAGGTGAGTGAGTCAGCAGGTGTTCAGAATCCTATACTTTGTAACCTTACCCACCAATTTGTATACACCAGTTGTACTCTCACATTGTAACATCACTACATCCCTTAAAAGGGACTCATAATTCAATATTACTGGCCAATAAACACTTGGTCAGTACATTACACCTGCATTACTGTTTACACGCTTCTTTACGCCCTAACTCCCTTCCTGAACTCTCCGTCACGGTTAGACGTGACACCCAGTAGCCAGGCACTTGCCAGTTCAGGTAGCATTGCATTTCACGCAGTGGCCCGACTGCCAGGAGCGGCACGCGCCATATAGCTGACGCGTGCAAGTCGATTATCTAACCAGCCAGCTGGACGACCAGCGCGTTGACCTGTACGCTAAGTCCATCCCCTAAAATACACCTAGATATTTTATAAGAGCAACCCTAGCACCCTAACACTAAACAACACTCTACACTGGTCAGCTTGCCCGACTACGGGAAGCTACCCCCTTTTTTGGCACTTCTTTATAAATTAACACAATAACTCTTCCGTTTTAGATCCAACAACCCCCCAATAAGGGATCTAAAACAGTATTTTGTTGTTGTTGTTGTTTGAGTCTTCAGTCTTTTGGCTGGTTTGATGCAGCCCTCCATGCTTCCCTGTCCTGAGCTAATCGTATCATCTCTACATAGCTACCACACCCTACATCCGAGGCAATCTGTTTAACATCTTCTAACCTTGGTCTCATCCTCGACCCTTCCTTCTATAACTAAGTTTGCTATTCCTGGGTGTCTAGTACGTGTCCTACCAGCCTATCTCTTCTCTTCATTAGCAGTTGCCAGAAACATCTCTCCTCTCCACTCGTCTTAATACCTCTTCATTCATAACCCTATCTACCCATCTGATCTTCATCATTCTCCTGTCACACCACATTTCAAACATTTCTTCCGTATATGGAAGAATAAGTGTTATATGTTAGCAACTCTTTGATCATCAGCGTGAACCGTGTCCATTCTGGCTCTGGTAGAATGAAATGAGCTTGCTACGTGCATGCCCGGTGTTTCCACCTCCTAGGTTGACTGGACCGTACAATTGACTCGAAAATAAATAAATAGCATTTCACCTCCCACCCTCATTCTATTCCGTTTGAATACGTTTTTCCGGTACAATCGATAATATTCTCAAAAATGTAGCTGTATGATAAATGAAATTGGAAGTTGTAGATTAATCTACCATACGGTGATTTGAAACTCAAACCCAAATGTCGACTATATTCTATATTTGAGGCTATGAGCACAGTAGTGGCCAATCCACAACTCGCTATGGGCTAGTTTTCCATTTTGTGCTACATAAGAAAATAAGCTTTAAAGAATTGAGGGTTAGCTCACTGTTGCGCTGATAGCCTGATTTAACGATCTTTCCTCAATAACTGTATTTGTTAGTCTACCATTTCACTACAATCTGATGTGTCCATATCGCCAAAACATGTGTACCGTATGTTTCTCTGAATTTAACTCAAAATGAAATTTATATGTTTTTCACTCAACATAATTGTTGACCGACTGAAACACTTAAATTTCGTTTACTAAGACAACACTGACAAATGGCTTCCAAGACGTTAAAGGTTTGACTCAGTTAAAACGCTGTTAGTTTTAAGTAGGCCTACACCTCACTGACGGTGAAGCCTTTTCATATTTTATTTTTGATCTCTCACTAGTGTTCTTTGTGTGGTTTAATTTCAATAAAAATATTTGGCATTTTTCTTCGGCATCTCAGTTTGTTATTGTAGTTGATTCTTTAGGGGCTTTGAGACATCGCGGTCATGTACTGTAGATCTGTGCACTTGTGTGTGGAATTGGTCTGGTAACCTGTGTTATTGTGATGTATGTATTAGTGTGTGTATTTGTAATTGAGATGAGGATTGAGAAGGAGGCGGCCGTGGCCTTAAGTTAGAAACCATCCCGGCATCTGCCTGGAGTAGAAGTGGGAAACCATGGAAAACCACTTCCCGCCTCTTCTCAGTTTTGACTCACGAGGCTGTGTGTACCCCATTCCAGCTCTCAGACCAGAATTACATTTCTTGGCACAGCCGGGATTCCAACCCGGGTCTCCGCGGTGAGAGCTAAGAATGCTAGCCACTACGCAATTAAAATCTGTTCGCCGAGTCGAAATAGTGCGCGTAAATACTTGCACGTGGTCACTTGACTACCTAGACAGGGAAACACGCCCAGTTTACGTCATCGGCTCTACCGGACAGGGGTAGCCAAGAAGCTCCAAGATCATTAGTCTTGCCGTAGCCCTTGAAAAGACAAGATTTGCTGCACTCAGTGCTGTGCTGCACTGTATACTGTTGCCTGTCGTAATCAGTTAAGAACTTATTAATTAATTAATTAATTAATTAAATACATAAACGAACAATAAATAAACCGCGCTGTAGCATGTAACCGATAAATCAGCCCGCCTCACATGTAGGCTATACACAGCACTGAAGTTGGCTACGTTCAACAGGCACAGCTCTATGCACCCCTTGCGGGCAGCTCTGCAATCACGTGTACAACTGTGATTACTTCCACTATCTCGACTCGGCGAATAGCTGGATAGCCCAGTTTGATATAAATCTATATAACCTTTATTCTATCAATTTCGATGTGTATTTGTATTGATTGTTGACTGGCTGCGTGGCTCAGCGGTAACGTTCTTGCCTGCTGTTCCCAAGGTTGCGAGATCGAATCCTGACACAGTCAGCTGACATTTGAGGGTGCCCAAATGCGAGGGGGCTGTGTCAGTAGATTTACTGGCACGTTAAAGATCCCCATCGGGGCAAAATTCCGGCGCCCAGGTGTCTCTAAAACCCGCAGTAGTTAAGAAGGACGTAAAACAAATATAATTCATTGTATTGATTGCGTGTTCATTTATTCATACGTTATGCGGGAATTGTTTGCAACATAAACGACACTAATAATACTCAGTCGCACTTCAGAATCACTTAGCGCGATCAGTCTCCTCAACAACTTAACACAAGGCTCTGACGTCACACACGCGTGTTCTCACTTACCAGCAGGTGACGTCACTTTCTGCGTATCTTGTGGGAGTTGCAGTTCGGTGGTCTGAGATTCAAATCTCGGTGCTTAGAGCGGTCATTCTCAGTGAGACTTTCCCCCAGGATTCCCATACTCACTCCAGATTAATGCTAGGATGGTACCTTATTTCCGAGTTTCGGGGCTCCTAGCCCAATCCTAGGCCCAAAGAATTACAGTACTAGACTCACATCTTAGTCACCACAATAACACATGCTAACAGACAATTACCATACGCACAATTTTACAAGGTTGAAGAATAAAAGATTACCTAAGTCGCTAATTGGAGCAACAAAAACACATGTAGATATAATACACTGGCCATGGTGGCCGAGGGCACTAACACGCTACCTCGAGCCTCGTTGGCACCGGGAGAGCGTGGGTTCGAATCCCACATTGGCTATTCTGAAAATGGAGGGCGTGGTGGCGCAGCGGTCAAGCTGTTGGCCTCTCACCACGGCAGACCGGGTTCGATTCCAGGTCAATGCATGTGAGATTTTCAGTGAAATGCCATGTCCTGTGGTTCGGATTCCACGTTAAAAGGAGGACCCGTGGCTTAGATCTTGCGATTAACGGTCACGTAAAACTACAATCTCCATTTTATCCTGAAAATGGTTTTCGTGGTTTCCAATTTTACTTCCAGGCAAATGCTGGGATGGTCCCTTTCAATAGGTCCTTCAAAAATCGCTTCCCTGACCCTTTCTTAATTAGACCCAAGTTAGCGGTTGCCTGGGCGATTGGCCTGTCACCATCAACTGACAAAGTGTGTTCAGCTGCCAGGCACCGTCCTCGCAGAGTCCGTGGGTGAAGCCAAGCTGGGAAACCACGAAAACCATTTTCAAGACGGTCAAGGTGGGATTAGAACCCATGCTCTCCCAATGCCAGCGAGGCTCGAGGTAGCGCGTCAGCGCTCTCGGCTACCGCGGCCAGTCTCAAATACTTCCCATCAAAATTTCTGAAGAAGCTGTTAGGTTAAAGCAGCGCTGTGAGGGCAGGCGTTAGAACACATTCTTTGATGAATTTCTCGTAGGTTCTGCACCAAATTAACATCCGCAGCCGCGTTGGAAACTTCAAACCTCCATTTATCACAAACAAACAAAAACGTTGTAGCAAGAAGCAAATGGTGGCGTAAACATGCAACATGAACTGACGATGATGGAAGCAAGGAGTCGCGTTTCCATGGTTTCCCACTTCTACTTCAGGAAAATGATGGGATGACTCCTGACGTTAGGCCACGACCACCTCCTTGCCAATCCTCACATCTCTGTATTGAACAGTCTCGATCCGGTTACGATCCGGACAGGATCGCTAACATGCGCACAAGGTCCGGTCCAGGAGGAGAAAGGCATTCCGCAAATTTGCATGCATACTGGTCAGTACCTACCATGGTAAGTAACAAAAATCTCGTTCACCAGTTTTTACCTTCGCAGAAAGAATAGGAGAATATTCTGAGAATTATGAATCTCTCCATGGACATACACAAGCATCAATGCCATTAATTGTGCATACTCTGCCACAAGGACTGAACTACCCACTATTAAGGGGGGATACTTACCCTATATCATATCGGATGATGAAACAGCATCAATCTTGTCGGGGAGCGAAAGATGTTACGCGCAGTGGAATGGCTTCGTGCTAGGCCAATAAGACAAACTAACATCCCCAGAAGTGCCGACGCACGTATTTCGAGATGAAATAAGTGCAGCCGAAACCCCAAGACAACTCACGCCATCTCTAGTGCTCTCACGAAACCGGGAGGGTAGGATACTCGACAAATAAGTCAAAGTAAAATAGAAAACAGGCCGAGAGGGTGCATTGAAGTAAAAGTTCAATTAAAACAATACGGAGAGAAACGTGTACATGCTGAAGATATTACTGCGTCAAAACAATGGACTAATTACGCAGATACGGTTTATGATGAAAACGTACCGAAGTACTGTAATTGCTAGGGAAATAATGATTTCACGGGGCTGACTTAGTGTCACAGGAAAAGGCGAAACGCTAGGAAAGGGTTGGCTAGACGTCCGATGCAAAGTACTCCAAACGACAGGCAAACATGAAGTTAATGGTAAATTACGGTAGATTAAATATCGTTGTGGATGGAAGGATACATACCGCTATAAGGTAAAATAGCGAGAAATACGCATACAATAAAATACTCAAACTAATAGAAGAAATAGTCGGAATCATATCGCATGAAATGAATCACAGAAATACGTAAAGACAACAAAGGTACGGGGCATAAATCAAACCGCAATTTCACACGAGATACACAAATATAATCTTGAAGATACCACGTGAGGGCACATAGATTTTAGATCGCTTTCCTGGTCCCAAATAGATGTGGAATGCCGGTTCGATTCCAGCCCAGTGCGAACGTGCAGAAGCACAGAATTGACTGAAATGGCCATAAATGGAACGCACAAAAACACGGCGAAAATTCAAACATCACATAATTATTAGAGCGTCAGGCAATGCATGATTAAAAGCAGAATGAAATTACGGTATTCAATCAAGCCCTGACCTCATGATATAACAAGTAGATCCGTGAAGAACTTTATAGCCTATTTTCATATATCCTACTTAGGCTACATTAATTGCCTCTATCAAAATACAAAATTTCAGTTTGTTTGCTGCAATAGGTTCGTAAATATTGAGAACCGTCTAAATATTTTGGACGGTCGGCATGTTGGATTTTTATATTCGGTATGTAGGTCTTAGGGTTACGTACTATTAAGCTACATGAAGGTTATTGTGTAGGTTTAGTATTGAAATTTCAATCGCGTGATTAGAACACAAGAAATTAAAATTAAAATTTGTATAAGCATTTACAGTCGCCTCCATAGCGTAGCGGTCATCATGGTTAGCTGCCGCCCCGGAGGTCCTGGGTTTGATTCCCGTCTCTGCCACGAAATTTGAAAAGTGGTACGAGGACTGGAACGGGGTCTACTCAGCCTCGGGTGGCCCAAATGAGTAGAGGGGGGTCGATTCCCCCTCAGCCATTCTCGAAGTGGTTTTCCGTGGTTTCCCACTTCGTCTTCGGGCAAATGCCGGGATGGTAGCTTCTTCAAGGCCACGACCGCCTCCTTCCCTCTTCCTTGCCTATCCATCCTCACCATCCCTTCCTTCCCTCATAAGGCCCCTGTTCGCTTTGCAGGTGAGGCCGCCTGGGCGAGGTGCCAATCCTACCTCACCAGTTATATCCCTTCCGATTCGATGTTCCCAGCTCTAGGACACTGCCCGTAGAGGCGGTAGTGGTGAGTTCCCTCGCTGAGTCCGTGGGTTCCACCAACCTGGAGGGAAAACGACAAAAAGCATTTACCGTACCAAGTATCTCTGTGCTCGGATGTTCATCGCGAGAAACGTCCATTTAAATATTTATATTTCGCGTCGCCGCCATGTTGGATTTGTTCACCAAAATATTGAAAGTCCCATATGTTAACTAATGTTTAGAGCTGGGTAGGTTTTTGCTTAGAATTAACCTTACCCACAAGGGAAGATGAATAAAGAAGTAAAGGGAAGTGGGTTTGGGACAGAGGAACAAGTGTGGATAATAGGAAGAAAGTCCAACACAGAATACAAACAATTTTAAAGAAGAGTGTCACCGCAAAGCCCGTGAGATCACTAATGTGAGTGGGGACCTGAACACAGCTTACGGGAAACGCAGCTAGAGCTTGCGCTATTTGCAGGCGAGAGTAAGAGGTACCTTCCCTTCCAAGCCAAGATTCGGCTACCATGGGGAAGGGTGGTGGTGTGGCAAAGAAAGAAATGATAAGTTTCCTATGTACCTTTTTAAAGGAGTTTGTTTTAAACAAATATTTTGAAGAATGCAAATAATTTGAATCAGCCGTGATGTTTTAGTTCTTGAAATTTTAGAATTTCTAAAAAGAGACAGAATGTTTCCAAGAAGGATAGGGATAAAGCAATATAACCTTGAGAATAATTTTGGTAAGAGCACCAATGGTTGCATTTAGGAATGACTAAGCTTTTACCCAGCAAGGAGCCGACTAAAAGTTTAGACAATGAGAAAATACTTAAATTTTGAAAACCAACCATAAGTTGTAGAGAGAATCTCAACCAGCAGGAAGCTGGCGTAGCGAGCTATGCTTGCCTTACTGGCCAGTTAGAATTAGCTATCAAAGCTAAGAGAGACTTTAATAAGTTAATAACTAAGAGTTCTTGCTCAAATGCAACAAGTAGTGCAAACCTTATCAATGGATTTATTTTTATTAAAGAAGGCATAAGCCTAGGAAGAGTCAGGGAAGACAGGATCTTGGCTAACCGTTATTTCAGAGAAATTATAAAGCAAAAGGAAAAATTCAAATTTATTTAACAATGCAAAAAGGTGTAATGAATTTGAGACATATATAATTTGAGTTTACAAACAATTGGGGTCGCAGACCTCCGAAATCATTTAAATCTTGCGCCAGGCAATTAATAATTTTTTTGTTTTAAACCTTTTATATGAGCTAAAATCTTCATAAGATTTTGAAATAGTGCTGAGATTAATAAATAGAAAATTTTAAGATAATTAACGTAATTGAAGTTAAACAATAAATCAAGTACAAGGTGTGTACTTTAAGGATTTCTAGATAGGTATCTTAGAAATATGAACAAATAACAACTTCGAAAGTAACAACAAAAAATTGGGAAGAAATGAAATAGAAGTTTCTATAACTTCTTGTATTAATACAGAACTACGTTTAGAGATTATACAAATAGGGCAGGTCACTTATTGTGAAACCTGAAGAGAAAAATTGAAAGGAAGTTTCTAGAACTCCTATGTTTAAGTAGGGATCACGAGAAAAATAGGCCAAATTTCCCTTTCGTGAAACCTAGAGATAACTCACTTTTGAGTAGAAAGAATTGGATTCCCTCATTAGAAGGGAGAAACAATATACTTTAAGGCGTGTACTAGACACGAAGTTTTACAGACATTAACTCGTTGTAGGTGGAGCAAGTAAGGGAGGGCACTTATTGAGAGTGACACCTCATTGAAAAAAGACCTGAAGTTACAATTTTATTATTTTAGTTTGTTAGTAAAGGGTTTGGGAAAGATCAAATGGGATTGTGGAAGAGTGTTCATGACCGTATTTATTGTACTCGGACGAGCGCGACGCGGATGAAAAAGTTGAACAGGCACTGTTTTCACTATAGTCTGTTGATATAGTTGAAAAGTTCACTGTAGTAGCACAAAATGTTTATGGCAAAGAAAATTATTGCGATGGTGGAAAATAACTAGTTACACTAGATTTGCGAGAGTCTATTGCTTGAAAAACTTGTAGGTTATAGTTGAATGCACCAGAAAAATCCCAACGGAGGAAGAAAAATTAGATATTGATCAGCAGTTCATAAGGAAGATTCCTTAGTTTGAAAAAGTATTCCCATATGTGAGTGGAAAGTACTAGAAGGTTTAACTTATAGATGAATTGTTCGGCATGGAAAATTCCAGAACAATCATGACTGAAGAATAGGGCAAAAATTAGTCCAGAGGTGGAACGAGCTAAGTATTCTATAGACAGTGGGTAATTCAATGGTGTCCCACGTTGTGAGAAAATCTCTCATTTAATAAGCATAAGAAATGCTGCTTCATGTTAAGATTGGCTTAGATAGACAAAAGCCCAACATAGAAAATCCCGCGAAGGATGATTATTGCCCCACATTTAGAAATCTCACACTGCCTATAAAATGATCATTAAATAGCATGTAGCTACTTAAAATCAATTAAAATAAGTTGAAGAACGTAGAAATACTGTAGTACTTAGCTCATTTCTGAAGAACGGCGATTCCTTGGTGACTTTTAGTCAGGAATTCACAACATGGCGAAGATTTGAAAGTTTGTCTCTCGAGGTGAGGAGACGAGCTTTAGTTAAGCTCCGACTGACTGGTTTGACTTCAGACGCACAAGTGAGGCCAGCTCAATGAAGCGCGGAGGGACCAGGGAAGGGAAAAGAGTGGGGGCAGGAGACAAAGGAATACACATAAGAATAACCAACATAACAGAAATAAATTTTCTTGATGAAATGGTCTTCAAAGAGTTGAAAGCAGGCGTCACTAGCGAAGCCGGGTGGGTGAAAAAGTAGACGAAGTCCTCTTGATCACGGAGATGATAGCTGGCGATAGCGACGAGATCTGGTGACCAGATTGGTAAGGAAATCCTCTTGTACAGGGAAAAATTGAGGAACTTCAGAGATTCGCTGCTAGATGACTCTAGGTGGGTCATGGAAGATATATATCTAGAACAGACTCACAGGTGGTGTAAGAAAATATACCTACAAAGAGAAACCAGGAGATCACTGTTGGTGTTTGCGAAAAAGGGAGGGGATGAACTAAAGCAAGGAGAAGCAAAAGCTTACTCTGTCTTACCGTGTATTCCAAAGAATACACAAATAGCTTCTATCAAAATACAAAATTTCAGTTTGTTTGCTGTCATAGATTAATAGATATTGAGAACCGTCTAAATATTTCGGATGGTCGCCATGTTGGATTTTTATATATGTAGGCCATAGAGTTATGTACTATTAGATGACGTTTATTGCGTAGGTTCATTATTCGAACGTTCACATCGATCGCATGATTAATATACATGAAATAAAAACTTAATTTTAAAATTTCGCATGGCCGCCATCTTGAGGTTATGTAAACAATTGAACTACATTAGGTGCCAGTGCATTATAATGAGTATAGGCATGTACTGTACCAAGGTTCACTGCGTTTGGATGGTTAAATCGCGAGATAAGTCTATTTGAATGTTTCAACTTCGCTTGGACGCCATGTTCGTTTTGTCGTTAACAGTTTTTTCAAATTCTCATAGGTGATCTTTTATTAGTGCTCTCTGTTACCGTACAACATTTCAGTGTGATAGCAGAAATAGTTTCGGAGATATAGAAATCCAGTGAAATATTTCTTGAGGTTATATAAACAATTGAACTAACTTAGACGCCAGTGCATTACAATGTGTATAGAGATTTGCTGTAGCAAGTTTCATTGCGTTCGGATGGTTGAATTGCGAGAAATGTCTATTTTAATGTTTCAACTTCGCTTGGCCGCCATGTTCGTTTTGTAGTTAACAGGTTTTTGTAAGTCACATAGGTGAGAACGTCCAGTAGTGCCCTTTATCACCGTACAAAATTTCAGGGTGATATGAGTAATAGTGTCGGAGATATATAATGCCGGTGAAGTATTTCGCACAGCCGCCATTTTGTATTGGTGATACGTAATAAAATTTGAAGGGCTTGGTCGCGGTCGGCCAAAATAGTAGTATGACCTTACCGAGTTTCATTGACATCGCTACATCCATTTAGAGGTTATTAGTGGGGGAAACACACACGGACGCACACACATACACACACACACACGGACAAAAGGTGATCTCATAAGCTTACTTTTTCATATATGAAAATAGGCTGAAAATAAAGGAGCCCAGACAACAACAAAAAAGAACCACCAGGCAAAGTTACCACTCACGTAGCACACTCAAGGGAAGGGAGGGAATGAAATTAAGATAAAATAAACCAAGATACATATTTCTGTAACTCACCATGTATTTGGTCTCCGTAGCACGAAATTTAACGATGCGCAAAATATGATTCACAAACACAAATAAAATGAAGATAAATTTCAATCGCTCCACACCGACCACAGAACAACAACAGAAGTTATCACATGTGCATAGGCAAAATGCCTACCACACTAAAAGCGGAATTTACATAATGAATGTCTGGTCAGGTAGACTGGCAAGGAAGAAATGCCAAGAGGAACGCCAAGTTTTCCACCAGATAGGCAACTGGGGAAGAAATGACCAATCAGAAAATGAATAGGTTAGAGTACCAATATTCCTCTTGGTCGTAGTTCGATTTCGAACGTCGTGTCCCTTCACGCAATTCTGTTAACAATACCCCGCCATACACCGCGGTCTTCTGCTGTATGCAATAATTTCTGAAGTGGCAGATTAGTCAGCCTCTTTATCTGGTCAAGGTACCGGTTCGGGGCACGTCCCTTCAGCCGTTTTCCGTCAACTTTACCCTGGATGATACACTTCTCAATGCGGTCTCGCCGGATGACATGGCCGAAAAATCTCAACATTTGCCTTTGGATATTTGGGAGCAATCTTTAGCTCCTTCCGAATAGATTCATTTGTTCTTCTTGCTACCCACGATATTTGTAGTATTCTTCGATAACGGCATGCAACATTTGTGGTCCAGGACTCAGAGCCATACGTGACGATAGTAAATACCAAAGCTTGAACCAGTCGCTTCTTTGTTTCCTTGGTAATATGAAGATCTTTCCATATTCTTGTTAGACTAGACAGTGCTTCCTTAGCCATACCTATTCTTCTTTTAATTTCTCTTTCGCAGTTTCCCTTAGTGGAAATGTGAACTCCTAGGCAGACTATTTCTTCCTTGTGATCGATATCTCGTATTAGCTGGAAAGGACGAAGTAATGCACGCTGTCTGTCTGCTACCATCAAGTAACACTTGGTTCTGTTTAGTTTAAGGCCTGCTTCTTCACTGAACCTCTCAGTGCGTTGTAAGAGTTCTGCCAGCTCTTCCTCCGAACTAGCCAGCAGCATAGTATCGTCTGCGTAGCGGACGTTGGAGATTGTCTTGCCGCCTATTTGAACCCCACCTTTCCAATCCTCGGTGGCTTTTCTGATGATCCATTCCCCATAGATGTTGAATAGGAATGGTGACAAAACACATCCCTGTCTGACGCCTTTTCCGACCTTAAAGGACTATGATAACTTCCCATCGATACTAACGTACATGTATGCCTTGTTGTTGGTATATAATGATTTCATAAGTTTTATAAGATGGCTTGGTACTGCCATTTCCTCAAGCACTTAGAGTATCAATAGAAATCAAATAAACAAAAAGTCAACCAATGACTGAATTTAAGACATGCACCAACCAACAAGGTGGGCGGTAAATTGAAATGTGAAATGTCAGATCGAGAAAATTTAAATTCAATTAATATAAATTTAATATATAAATGAATTACGTTGAAAGAACCAAGAAAGTGGTTCAGCCCTCTATAGTGGACTCACCTTGTGAGTTAGCCTACATGGTGGACTGGTCCATGTGGTCAATGTTCTCGGGGTTCTGCCTACGGGTCTCTTGGACGGTGTCTCTGGCCTTGGAGTTCTGGCCACTGTCCGGTCCGTACACGGTACGGTCTGAGAATGTCCGGGCCGCACTGGTCCTCTTTTACAATTACTGCCAGTCCAGAATTCTGAATTTGTAAGATAATAATATCTGATAAGTCACCGTTCAACTTGTTTGGAACAGGAGACCAGATTTAAGAAGGGCGGACTCCCGAAGAGGTAAATGCTTCGGACCGCCTACTTCAAACCGTCAAATATGCAGGTGGTTCTGTGATGGCGTGGGCCACATGTTCATGGTATTCCGTTAGATCTATCATTACTATCAAAGGGCGAGTTATTTGTGATGACCAAGTGCACCCTATGGCATTGGTGGTGTTCACTAACAAGGACGCCATCTTTCAAACCAATTCACACCCCTAGATCTGTTCGGGCGTGGTTTGAGGAACATCTGGATGAACTTCAACAGTTCTGCTTGGCCGCTTAATCCCCTGACATGAACATTATTGAACACCTGTGTTCAATTTCAGAAGACATAATCGCCGACAGAAATGGGTGCTGCTCTACACGACGAATGATATAAAATTCCTTTAAAAAACAATTCATGATTTATATGCACTGATTCCATGCCAGATAACAGCTGTACTAAGTTGGTCCAATGCCGTATTAACAATGTGTTTCCACATCCGATGACCACTTGTAAATGCGGGACGTAGCTAATGAGTAATTCTTATTCCCAATGTTTGAACAAACAGAGACAAGGAAAATATGAAGATATTTGCTACTGCGGATCGAGCAGTGCTAAGCATACGCTGCAGTTGAGGTGCTAATTCGCTAGCTCAATACATTCAGCAGAGCACAATCATGCTTGGCATTGAAACACAGTAACATCAAGATGCCACTAGCATGTGTCCTTATCCATTTTAAATGTGAATACGGAACTTGGGCTGTCATCTGGAACGAATCTGTTTTCTTTCAAACCTTCAAATCTCTGGTCATACCTTATCTTCAACGCTTAGGAGAATGCAGTCCATAGCCAAGCAAGATTAAGATGCGTTGAGGCCTTGCTATGAAGGGAGAAACATCCTTCCACATTGTAGCATGGCCTAATGCTTATTTCAAATCAGAACATCATGGCTCATTTTTGGTGCCTTCACTACCTATCAGGCATCACAAATCTATCTCTTGCTTCTTTTACTATGACAGCTACTGCATATCCCACGATATACTGTACTTCAAACGGAGTGCAGTATAATGGCATCACACAACCATCACAAAGATAGGCAACACACTTCAATGTGCGTAATTTTTTGGTCAAACAGTTCACTTACGTTAGTAATTCTGTCCTCATCCAAGTATAGAACTATAGAGCATTGTAATGAAAATCGGCCCAAGATTTGTAAAGTTAGAAACGTTTATGTTCGACCCTGACTATTATGTGTTAGAAAACTGTATCATAATGATGGTCATTATAACACTATTTTTTATTATGAAACAGTTTCTCCCACCAATCACAGCTCAAGAAGCAGTTGTTTGACCAATTAGATAAGGTTAGCATCGCACCTGCGTGGAGTTCCAAGGCCTTCTGAACTGCGTTGCCTAGTGTCATAGTGGGGTAATCGAGAAGGCCATGGTCAAATACAAGGCATTCTCTGCGTCTCATGCGCTCTGTTCAGTACATAAAACTGGCGATATCTCGACAGATATTTATGAAAATTTATCTTCGAACATAAAATAGTTATAATAATTATCGTCGAACATAAACAGTCGTAAGCAACTCGCCTATAATGGTAATTAAGACACTCGTATGGAAATTATAAAACTCGCATACGCTCGTTTTATAAATATACTCGTGTCTTAATTATAGCCATTATAGGCTCGTTTCATAATGTACTATTGTGTATTCGCTTGTACACTGGCCGACCAAAACAAATTCACGCACCAAGAAGGAATCGTCGGTTTACTGTACACCCCGTCATACAGTTACATCTCAGACATGTAATCTTATGATTAATGTAGGAACATGATTAGTTGAACAGTCTCGCCATTAAAGACCATGCACCTGTCCCCTTCTGAGGCCTATAAAAGGGCTCACTAAGGCTACTCAAATGCAGTGGACTGTTGTTCCCGGTTGAGTCAACCTTGTCGACCATTCGATATGCCTCCACGGCGCATTCGAAGTGCCTTTACCCTCTGGAGAGGGGATATTTTATTGAGCTGCGTGAGGCTAAATGGTCGTATCGACGAATCACCCGACAGCTAGGCCGTTCTGATCAGACGGTTCGGTCGTTAGGACCAGTCGATAAGAAAGGCGCGCGAAAGCGACAGCAGAGTTCAGGACGCCCTCAATGGACCTCCAAGAGAGACGATCATCGGATCATCCGAAAAGCACGCTCAGATCCAAATTCTTCGGCGCCCTCCATCCAGAGATGTGTGGCATCATCGATAAAGGTCCTTGTGTCGGGTCGCACTGTTTCCACTCACTTGGCTGAAGGGCACCAATTACGTGCCCTGCCTACTGTCGTCTCCGTTTGTAGAAGTGTCGGGACCGAGAATCCTGGACTGCTACACACTGGAACGTTATTGTCTTTAGTGACCAATCCAGATGCTCTTTGCACTCCGATGATGGCCGTGTTCGTGTCTGGAGAACTTATGGTGCGCGCCTAAATGCAGTGATTTCTGTGGCGTGTCCATACAACCCCCTCCACTGGTGTGATGGTCAGGGAAGCCATCACACATGGCAGCCGGTCACCCCTAGTAGTGCTACGAGGGTCAATAACAGAGCAGCAATATGTGCAGGATGTCCTACGGTCACATGTCTAAACACTCAGGGCAGGGCGTCAGACGGTCTATTCTAGCAGGATAACGCTTGACCGCACACAGCAAGGGTGACACAGAACTGCCTCCGCAACGTTGGTACACTGCATTGGACTGCCTGATTCCCAGGTTCATCACCAATCGAATATGTCTGAAACCACTTGGGTCACAAATTGCGGGAGATAAGGAGTGCACAAGATCTCAAGAAACACTTGCAGCAAACATGGACAGATATGCCGCAGGATACCTTAAGAACCCTACATTCAAACCATGTTGTAGCAGGTTTCCTTAGGCTGGGATGACAAGTGAAACGGTATTTACTTTGCCCCACGTTGAGCGTACAAATGTAGCAGTTTTGCTAGCCCTCACTTTGGTCGCCAACTGTAACATTTTCACTTTGCTCCACGTTGGTAGCGACAATTGTAACGGTTTGACTGCCCCTAACTGTTGGGAGATAAATGTAACTGTTTACCTTTGCCTAAGCAATGTTGTTTTAATGGGCGCCAAGACCTCAATGCAATGTTGAAATCTAAATTTGTATTTAACAACGTCTAGCTCTGGCAGAACACCTTCAAGACTCTATTCACTCAGATCGTGGTATGATTTGATCATTAACCCAACAAACAATTGTATCAGGAGAAGGAATTGGTCTATATCTAATGCTACCTACTGAAAGCAAAGATTGCATTGTAAAAGAAATGAATTTATTATATAAAACAAGAATAGCAAAATTAATAATAATAATAAGTTTAAAATTTAAATAGGAGCGTTGTGATTTTAATATTACCGATAGAAAATTACGTGAAAACGGAGTCTGATAAATTATTGATTTTACTCTTATTCCCATGCTATGAAGTTACTGAAATATGAAATATAAAACAAAGAGAAACGAGAGATTGCGTATTTCTGCGTCATTCGCGCTTACCACTGGAAACGGCCGAAGCCTTTCCCTCGTACTGGATGATGCTGTGAGCTTCCCACAGTCTCCTGGACGTCGACATCTCCGTCGATATATGATGATATTCTGGTAGATTAGATAATTCTATGGTCCGTACATCGGACCCAAACACTCGTACAACCGCACTGGTTAAGTTTTACAAACGTTAGTCCTCCAGTCCACGGAACATCGGAGCGATTCCCGCGTACAACCGTACTCGTTAAATTCTATACAGATAGTCCTCGTTCCACGGAACATCGGAGCGACTCCCGCGTATAACCACACTCGGCAAGAACTACACAGATTGTCCTCGTTCCACGGCGCGTCGAACGATATATGCACCCGTCGCATCCCCACTCTTCATCCGACTTCTAGCTTGCGTGGTCTCCACTGATTGGCTGCTCCCTACGCGCTAGATCCCCACTCTGGCTCATTACACTCGGCGGGAGGGAGAAAGTCGTTTTCCGTTCCATACATTCGCCTTTCCTTGACGCTGCGACCCAGGATTGCGTCATGCTTTCCGACAAGATTAAGCGTGTACTTGAATTCCCAGTGAGTCACGTCTCTCGATATACCCTAACTGACGAAAACTCCGTAAAATTCCGCAATCACATAATTTTCAATGATATTGTCGTTCGTAATAATTTGCTTGATAGCGTTTTCTAAGACATAGAAAACCTATCTGAATGCTAATAATTTTTATAAAATGCTCCGAAAATACCTTAATAATAATTATAATAAATTAATAATAATAATAAATTAACATGAAAAATTCTCTTGGCTGAACAATTTGCCGCGTAAATAAATATAGAATGGCTTCCTACTGACTTATGCCAGTTGCATAAAAAAACCTCGAAAAACACGTTACATATTCGCCTCGTATCATCGGATGATTTACCGTGACGACGGTCCATTATCCGATTGGGGGTCGAACGTTGCTTCACGTCCGTAGGTATAACCTTAAATTGCCCTACACGTGTCCCCCGGGTGGTGCTAAGAAAGCAACTGTGATAAGATGCCGCCGTACTGCCCCATGGGGCCTCACGGCCAAGACAGTAGAAATAACACGAAAAGTCCTTCTAAGGACTCGGCATTCAATACTCGGACCTTGGGCCCTCAACTAACGGTTTGCCAGCTTAACATTGAGGGCATTAGTAGAGCTAAGTGTGATTATTTATCCAAGATACTCACGGAAAAATCAGTAGATGTTGTGGCACTACAAGAAACTCACACCGAAGATGGTATTCAGTTGTCTAATAGGGGTAAAATTCCTGGATACAAGATAGCGACGGAACTGCATCATCCAAAATATGGTATTGCTATTTATATTAAGAATGACATTGAAGACTATACAGTCTTGCCTTCTGATATACGCCAGAATATATTCTCAGCTTCCATCAAGATACAGAATGTTACCATCATGAACATCTATATACCTCCACTGGTCTGCTGGCCAGATCCCGTCGCACTTGTACCTGATGAAGATAGTGTAATACTTGGTGATTTCAACAGCCATCATACTTCCTGGGGATATGACAGAAATGATGGTAATGGGGACAAGTTGTTTGAATGGATGGATTTAAATAATCTTGCACTGATATTTGATGCTAAAGACCGAGGCACATTCCATTCAGCTCGTTGGAACCAGGACTACTCTCCTGACCTATGTTTTGTATCACACAGCCTAGTGACTCCAACACCACAAATCCGTAGACAAGTTCTGAATGACTTCCCGCGCAGCCAACACAGACCCATCATTTATAACATCGGTATCCATATACCTGTAATAAGATCTGGACCCCAACCCCGCTGGAACTTCCAAAAAGGTGACTGGGATATGTACGCAAGATATACTGATGCTAATGTTCGATGGGTGCAACCAACCGCTGAGAACTATGACCGGTTTGTTGGCTTGATCAAGGCTGCTGCCAAAAGAAGCATCCCTAGAGGAGTCCGAAAAGACTATATCCCTGGTTGGAATGAAGAAACAACTCGTCTAAGCTGTGAATTTGAAAAAGACAGCAGCCGTGAGAAAGCAATTGAAGTGCTGAAATCCTTGGACAGTGCTAGAAGAGAGAAATGGTCCAAGATTGTTGAAAACTTGAATTTTACCCACTCAAGTAGGAAAGCATGGTCCCTCATACGAAAACTGGATCCAACGTCTATACCATCGAGAAAGCAATCAAGTATCAATGTAGAATCCATAGCTAACCAACTTGTTTCTACATCTAGGACGGAAGGACAGAAGAAATTCAGTAGAAAGATACGACTGGAATTCAACCAGTTAAAACAAGAAGTCCAACCACATCCGTTGTACTCACGCCCATTTTCTTTAGAAGAGATACAAAAGGGTTTAGATGGTCTTCAGACTGGCAAAGCAGCAGGATTTGATGGTGTGTACCCAGAGTTCCTTAAGAAATGTGGCCCAGCAACCAAGCGATGGCTTGCCACCTTCTTCAGCTCCATTCTGCATTCAGGACGCCTGCCTCCATCTTTCAAGAAGACCAAAATTATTGCAATATTGAAACCAGGGAAGGATCCTAAGCTACCTCAAAGCTACAGACCTATTTCCTTACTTAGTGTCACCTACAAACTACTTGAAAGGCTTTTACTGAATAGGATTGCTCCTGCAATTGAGTCACTGATTCCTGTTGAACAAGCTGGATTTCGCCCAAAACGAGACTGCTGCGATCAAGTCCTTGCCCTGTCTTCCTATCTAGAAGCTGGTTTTGAGAAGAAGCTCAAAAGTGTTTCTGTCTTCCTGGATCTCTCAGCAGCCTATGATACTGTCTGGAGGAAAGGACTTCTCCTCAAACTTATAAAGGCAGATCCTTGCCTTAAAATAGTCACCCTGATTGGCAATATGCTGAGTAACAGGCTATTCCAAGTGTTCACTGAAAATGTTAGAAGCAGGTTCCACACTATTAATAATGGTCTGCCACAGGGATCAGTTCTATCCCCTCTGCTATTCAACTTGTACACCCATGATCTGCCCGAAACTCTATCTCGAAAATTCATCTATGCGGACGATATAAATCTTACAGTCCAAAATACCACCTTTAATGAAGCAGAGGATGTAATGAATGCAGATCTTCAGAAGATGGATGAGTACTTCAAGAAGTGGCGCCTCCAGCCAAGTGCTTCAAAATCTGAAGTTGCCTCATTCCACCTTAACAACCTAGAGGCAAACTACCAGCCTAGAGTTAAGTTTAGGAATCAATACCTAAAGTACAACAGATGTCCTAAGTACTTAGGCATAACATTGGACAGGACACTGACATATCAACAACATACAGAAAAAACTGCTGCAAAACTAAAAAGTCGCAATAACCTACTTAGTAGGTTAGCTGGAACATCATGGGGCGCTGACGCCAGCACACTCAGGACTACCGCTCTGGCTGTCGTGTATTCTCCAGCTGAATATTGTGCAGGCGTGTGGTTGAACAGCTCTCACTGCCAACTCGTAGATATACAACTCCGCCAGGCAATGCGCATCATCTCTGGTACTCTACGTTGCACCCCTACCCAGTGGCTACCTGTACTTTGTAATATCGCTCCACCCCATTTAAGGAGACAGCAAGCTCTTGTTCGCTTGTGGTACAGGATCAAAGAAAATGCTGAGCTTCCTATTCATCAGGATGTCATACGGCTCTCTACAAAGAGATTGAAATCCCGAAATCCAGCATGCAAAACGGCTATTGATCTTTCGTCCACTGAGTTCAACCTCCGAAATGCCTGGAGAGATGAATGGCGAAACTCCTCACCTCGCGGCTTACTTCAAATCAGTGACCCCACCACAAGACTTGCTGGTTTTAATCTTCCTCGGGCAGTTTGGTCAAGGCTCAACAGAATCCGATGTGGTACCGGTCGAACAGGTGCAGCCCTACACCAGTGGGGTTGGATAGATTCCCCCCGATGTGACTGTGGTTCTGAAATGCAAACTATCGAGCATATTGTGCAGGAGTGCCCTCTGCATTCATATCCCGGCACCTTGGATGATCTCCACTCAGCAACTCCTGATGCAATTGCGTGGATTACAGACCTTCCTGTACAAATTTGATGTGATGGTCCTAATGCTGTCAATAGTGTTTAAAATTGTAAATAGTGTATATACTGTAATTATTTTTCTGTCTTGTTAGCATCATACGCTAAATAAATTATCCGATTATCCCAGACACGTTAATAAACCCATCCAAAATACATATTACATAAATGAGATCACCCTAAATTACAGATATATACACTCATAATTTTTCTTCACGCACTTTGCGTCAAAGTTTGTTGTCACTATGGACTGCACTTTGCAACCAGTCCAATGTTTTACATATAGAATAGTGTTCCACGGATATTTCCGCCTCTCAAATTTCTCTATGTTGGAGAAATAGACATAATTAATGTGTGAGCACTATGTATTTATGATGTCATATCACACGCATTGAAGGTGTTCTGATATATTTATATCTCCATAGAACTTCCTAATTTCACTGGAGGTCCCTTCCTTATGGTGAAATTTAATCTCACTTATCACTGAGCACACGATCACACTATTGTGGCAGCGCCTCGTGACCATAATACTTAATCTCTCTTTAAAGTAGATTAAATTAATATTGACTTCTGAAAAAAAAACAGTAAATGCGCATTACATATAACACCAAATATTTCTGTGCCGTAATTGTTAAGTTCCCGTAGACCATATTCTACTTAATACTAGTTCTCAACACAGACCAGTTCTCCTGACACAAATAATACCTTTGTACAAATTACCTTAAATTACACACTTACAAATCTTACATGGCGAGGCCGTAAACAGAAATCACGTGTGCTGTTATGTAAGAGTTTCATGAAGGACTGTCTCGCCTTCTGATGGCCCATCTTTTGCCTCGTGGACGCCTTAAGCAAAAATACCTTATTCAAGCGCTCACCCATCTCTAGGAGGCAAATGGGAATTCACCAGCACTACCAAATTCTGGCCTTGGTGTATCGAGACATTTTAGTGCTCAAGAGCATCCGACAATCCCGTCATATTTCCCTGTACCTTAAAAACTCTCATTTACTTACATACTACCCCCCTGTGTGACTTCTGATACGCCTGCCTGGAAGACCATCTCCTCCCACGCACCAAATACCACACTTACTCATTTGATAGGCTGGCTCGCCAGCTAAACACACTCACTTTATGACACATATTTTCGTAGACTATGTATATTATACGTCCCGTATAATCTGTTTCCCTTACTATCCTCCAGCACATATGCTGTTTTTCCAATACGTTTGGAAACTATAAATGTTTCTGCGTCACCTGCTTCCAACCTTGCAAGTGGCTCCCTTGAATGAACGTCCTCACGTTGCTCTACCTACCTATTTCTCAGTATCTGTAACGATACCCTGTTGCTACTGTCCACACATGCACATATTAAAATACCGTCCTCTGCTTTAATCACAGGATAATCCCTACATAAATTAGTGTCCCTCGATAGCATGTCTGCAAGAATGTTATCTTTACCTTTAATATATTTTACTGTGAATTCGTATTCCTGCAGAGCAAGAATCCACCTACTAACTCTGTTAGAACTGAGTTTACAAGTCCTCATATACAGTAATGCATGGTGATCTGTGTGGATCTCAAATTTCCCCCCTACTAAATACATTCTAAATTTCCCTAAACTGAAAACAATACCTAAAAGCTCTAACTCAGTAATCGTGTATCTTTTCTCTGCTGCTGTCAGTCCTCGCGAGGCTAAAGATACAATGCACAGATAACCCTCATCATCTTTCTGACATAATACTCCAGCAATGCCTATATGTGAAGCATCTGTCATAACCACATATTCCTTACCTTTTAACGGATATTTCAGCCCTACAGCTTTCTCAAAACCTTCCTTCAGCGCTCTAAAAGCCTGATCATGCTTGGACTCCCATCTCCACCGAGTCCCACTTTCAAGCAATTCCCTGAATGGTTCTACCAACCCAGAGTATTTAAGAACGAACCTCCTGAAAAAGTTGCAAATTCCCAGGTAAGTTTTTAACTGTTTAACATCCTGTGGCACCTCTGCGTTAAGTATCTTATTAACCCTACTTTCTTCTGGTGTTACACCTCTACTCGACACTCTATGACCTAAAAATGTCACTTCTGACTGACAGAATGACGACTTAGACAGCTTCAAAGTGAACCCTGCCTGATCTAACTTCTGAAAAACTATATCTAAATGACGTAGATGCTCCTCAAAACTGCGTGAACTAATTACCATATCATCTATGTAAATGGTTACAAACTCTCCTGTGTCATCCCCTAATGCGATGTTTAAAGCCCTAATTAAAGCTGCTGAACTACTCTTTAACCCATAAGGTGTTCTACAAAATTGATAAAGGTTATATTTATGACTAAAAGCTGTAAATGGTCTATCTTCGTACATAAGTGGCACTTGCCAAAAACTGGAACTCAAATCTACACAAGTGAAATTCTTCTTCCCCTCAAATGTTTGCATTAATTCCTCTATTGACATAGATTTCAGCTGATCTGAACTAATTCTACTGTTAACCAAACGAGCGTCTAAACAAATACGAACCGTGCCGTCGGTCTTGGGTACAGTGATCAAAGAATTAACATATGGACTGTTAGAGTGCTCAATAATCCCATCTTCAAGCATCTGGTTAATTTGTGGCTCAACTCCACTCCGATAAGCGAAAGGTACAGGATATCTATCTATGTCCTGTGAATACTGACCTATCAATAACGTTCAATGAATGGGTATAGCAATTGGCCACACCAATGCGATCCTCAAAAACTCTCCTATTACACAATAACACATCATAGAGCCGAACACATTGTTCCACCTCTATATTACCCTGAAATGCAGCATCACGTAACGAGTCCTCTAGACTTCCGTTCGTAATCACACTGCCCACAAAACATGGAGAAGCCCGCTCTACGGCTGGCGATATCTCATTTAAAGTACAAATCACACCTACAATACTACTCCTCTGAATATGGTCATTGAACGCTACTTCTACTTCAGAATCTCCCCATTTAAATTTCAAACTCCCTACATCATAACATAAGTTACCAGACACTCTACTTAGCCACTCTGAACCCAAGATAACACTGAATACTAAATTTGGAATTACAAGGCAAATCTGCTTCTCTACATGATTATTAATTTTAATATCTACTAAAACTTGCTTAGAAATTACTTTAGACCTCTTCCCAACAGCTGTGATAACAAAAGTGCTTTTAATTGACATCTCCTCAAAATTTACTCCAGTTCCTTTCATTTTATCATAAAATGCACTACTTATGCAACTCTTCATACAACCACTATCAATTAAAACATCTGTGTACGCCTCGGACACGTTAAATTTAACTATGGGGCTCTTACTAACCACTTCCTGAATAATACCTTCATCATTTAGTTCATGTAATAATTCATTTCTTACATTTAGGTCATAGGGTTCCTGTATAATTGTATGGACAGGGCATGCTACAGACTGAGATTCTGACCTTACTTCGCAGCCTGGTTCGCGTTTAAAGAACCGCTACAGCTGGCCGTAGTACTACTAACTACTGAACTGGTCTGGTTGTTCTGGGCTGTGTTGTCATTGTTTGGCTGTATATTACTACCACTAGGCTGTCCTCTTCCTTGACCCCTATTCTGGTTGTAATTATTGTCATTATAATTTCTCCCTTGATTTCCCCTGAAATCATTGTTCCTCCCTTGATTTCCCCTGAAATCATTGTTCCTCCCTTGATACTGATTACCATAGCCATTTCCTCTGTTCTGATTTAGCTGATTATTATTATTTCTATTTTGAGCGTTGGCTCCTTCGCCACCGTTCCCTTGAACTTCTTGATGCCTGGCTTCATTAGGTCTATTATTATTATTACCCTGGTTCCGATTGAAATTGTCCTCATAACCCCCTCTCCCTAGTGCATCAAATGTGCTTAACAAATTTTCTACTTGTGATATTGTCTTTACATTCTGGATACAAGCAGCCTCCTTGATCCTATAGGGAAAGTGCCTAAGTAGCAACCTTACCACATCACTTTCCTCCTTCAAGCCATCCAGATATTTACACACTAATACCTGCCCTAAAAAGTATTCGGTCATGGTGGAGCTTCCTTTAGGGTTATATTTACCACACACTACTCCCTCACGATGCTGCGACTGAATAACCTCATTCCAGAACTTTTCACAGAATTTCATTTTAAAGTCATTAATATCAGTAAACTTGTCTCTGTAGACAGCAAACCAATTCCTCGTTTCCCCCACAAACACTTGTTCTAAAATTTCAACTACCTGGCACCACTCAATACTACCATTTTCCAACCTCTCCCCGAATTTATTTTCTATAGTGTTCATGAACTCCATTAGGCACCCCTGTCGATTGCTGAACTTACCCAGTTCTACCTCCCTGTGTGTTCTATTCACAAAAACTGGCCTATTCTGACTATTTTCTTGCCTGATCCTAGCTTTTAATTTTAACTCTAATTCTGCGATTTTCTCCTCAGCCTTCCTCTCAATACTGTTTACTGTTAATTTAATGTTTCCTTCTGATTCTTCTACTTTATCATATAGCTTTGCTTGTTTCTCCTCAATCTTGCTAATGCTCTCTCTATTACTCTCTCTTAAATCATTTACTTCTGCAACTATTTGTGAGTGGACTTTCTCAATTCTACCCCCCAGCTGTTCCTTAACCTCTTTAGTAGCTACCTGAATTTTGTCAATTTCTCCCCCCAATTGCTTTTTGACCTGCTGTGTTTCCAGTTGCACTAGTTCTTTTAAATTTTCAGCCTGTGTACTGATTCTAATTTCCAACTCCTCCTGTACTTTTCCTAATTTTCTGTCTACATCTGCAATAATCTCTTTAGCCTTTTCTTCCATCACCCCCCTGATTTCACCTCTAATCAGTTCGAATTTGTCACTCATTTCCCTACTGTTTTGTTCTAATTTAGCATTTAAAGTTTCAGTACTCTCTCTATTTTCCTTACTGTTTTGTTCTAATCTGGCGTTTAAAGTTTCATTACTCTCTCTATTTTCCCTACTGTTTTGTTCTAATTTTGCATTATTCTGTTCTAATTTTGCATTTAAAGCTTCTGTACTTTCTTTATTTTCCCTACTGTTTTGTTCTAATTTTGCATTATTCTGTTCTAATTTTGCATTTAAAGCTTCTGTACTTTCTTTATTTTCCCTACTGTTTTGTTCTAATTTTGCATTATTCTGTTCTAATTTTGCATTATTCTGTTCTAATTTTGCATTTAAGGCATCACTACTAACTTTGTTCTGATACATGAACTCGAGAAGTAAAGTTTTTAATTCTGGTTGGCCGCCTACACTCCCTGTTTCAGTATCGGGATTTACCTCCGCTACCCCGGTACTACCATCACTCGACATACTGCTCGTATCATCACTCTCCAGTTGATGACCACTACGTAACGTCATCTGTCTTTCTTTCTCATCCCCCATAATGATATACACTGATAAAGACAAATAACCCCCAAAATACAGGCACAGAAATATATACCCTTCTCCTTCCACAAATGTTATTAGGTTTTCAGCCCCAAGTTGTCGGCGACAATTGTAGCAGGTTTCCTTAGGCTGGGATGACAAGTGAAACGGTATTTACTTTGCTCCACGTTGAGCGTACAAATGTAGCAGTTTTGCTAGCCCTCACTTTGGTCGCCAACTGTAACATTTTCACTTTGCTCCACGTTGGTAGCGACAATTGTAACGGTTTGACTGCTCCTAACTGTTGGGAGATAAATGTAACTGTTTACCTTTGCCTAAGCTATGTTGTTTTAATGGGCGCCAAGACCTCAATGCAATGTTGAAATCTAAATTTGTATTTAACAACGTCTAGCTCTGGCAGAACACCTTCAAGACTCTATTCACTCAGATCGTGGTATGATTTGATCATTAACCCAACAAACAATTGTATCAGGAGAAGGAATTGGTCTATATCTAATGCTACCTACTGAAAGCAAAGATTGCATTGTAAAAGAAATTAATTTATTATATAAAACAAGAATAGCAAAATTAATAATAATAATAAGTTTAAAATTTAAATAGGAGCGTTGTGATTTTAATATTACCGATAGAAAATTACGTGAAAACGGAGTCTGATAAATTATTGATTTTACTCTTATTCCCATGCTATGAAGTTACTGAAATATGAAATATAAAACAAAGAGAAACGAGAGATTGCGTATTTCTGCGTCATTCGCGCTTACCACTGGAAACGGCCGAAGCCTTTCCCTCGTACTGGATGATGCTGTGAGCTTCCCACAGTCTCCTGGACGTCTACATCTCCGTCGATATATGATGATATTCTGGTAGATTAGATAATTCTATGGTCCGTACATCGGACCCAAACACTCGTACAACCGCACTGGTTAAGTTTTACAAAAGTTAGTCCTCCAATCCACGGAACATCGGAGCGATTCCCGCGTACAACCGTACTCGTTAAATTCTATACAGATAGTCCTCGTTCCACGGAACATCGGAGCGACTCCCGCGTATAACCACACTCGGCAAGAACTACACAGATTGTCCTCGTTCCACGGCGCGTCGAACGATATATGCACCCGTCGCATCCCTACTCTTCATCCGACTTCTAGCTTGCGTGGTCTCCACTGATTGGCTGCTCCCTACGCGCTAGATCCCCACTCTGGCTCATTACACTCGGCGGGAGGGAGAAAGTCGTTTTCCGTTCCATACATTCGCCTTTCCTTGACGCTGCGACCCAGGATTGCGTCATGCTTTCCGACAAGATTAAGCGTGTACTTGAATTCCCAGTGAGTCACGTCTCTCGATATACCCTAACAGACGAAAACTCCGTAAAATTCCGCAATCACATAATTTTCTATGATATTGTCGTTCGTAATAATTTGCTTGATAGCGTTTTCTAAGACATAGAAAACCTATCTGAATGCTAATAATTTTTATAAAATGCTCCGAAAATACCTTAATAATAATTATAATAAATTAATAATAATAATAAATTAACATGAAAAATTCTCTTGGCTGAACAATTTGCCGCGTAAATAAATATAGAACGGCTTCCTACTGACTTATGCCAGTTGCATAAAAAAAACTCGAAAAACACGTTACAATGTAGCCTTTAAAAACTAAGTACTAAAAATCGAAGATATCACATTTCGTGAAACAAATGAGAACCTTCAGTAATTTTGGTAACTGTGCTTGGTTATTGGCCCTGAAACATGACACAAACCTCTACTTCCCGTCCATCTTCTCACATATTCCATTGGGCCTACAATAATTGAAGAGCTTATTTCCAAAGTGACGTAAATCTATGAAATGCAAAACTTCAGAAATCGCGTTTTGGTTTCTTCGTATAATTACATTTATATATGATTAATTGATTATGAATATAATGTATTTAATTCATTACTTTTATGCACATCCTGACACTGTGTTTTAAAAATTTCCTATCAATGGAAGTTTGAGTTAGAACGTTTTGGAAATAAATCATATATTATTAATAATAATATATGATTTATAGATTGACCTACGCTTTGAGTGACATTTATGAATAACTTATTTAAATGGTTTGAACACAACAAACACAATCTGATGCTCTACATATTCTTCAAAGTTAGCCATGGCCTTGATTTATCGCTAAGAAGCACAAGTCACAAACACTATTCCTCTACCGTCTGTAAGCAGCCATGTTTCCCCGTCATATCACGTGATGTCCAGAGAACCAGCGGATTGGTCAACACGGATATAAGACACATTGGAAATAAATACACGTTGGAGTTACATCACTTTGCAAATAAACTTAGTTTTTAAATCTCTGTTAATATAGGGTATAAGACGTATTGCGGCTTAAAACCTCTTCTATACGTTGAGAGAACCTATAAACTTGCTTATGAAAGAAAAAACTGAAAATCCGTCAATTTTTGATCCACGCCACTTTGAAAATAACCTCTTCAATAATTTTGAGTCTAGTCATTGTCCAGGAATTTTTGAAACTCCCTTCACAATTTCCTTCTCTGTACGAGATGTGTTATAAAGGTCTTTTAATAATTTAAAGAAGTCTCTTGTCTTCTTCTATTTGTTAACGATTTTACCCTTGAATATAATGTTTTATTTATTTATTTATTTATTCATGCAATTCCCCTGCGTTATAAGAAACTACTCACATTGACTAAGTTTTAAAACTGTGACAGACTATGAAGTCAACCAACCTTCCTTACACTGTAGCTTATTTTTATCGCTTGTCCACCCAGATCGGCTTTACCCACGGGCTCGGTGACTCTGCGAGGGATCATTCCTCTACCGTTACAAGGATGGTGTCTGGGAGATGAACACACTTTGCTAGAAGATACAACTGGGGATGGTCACTGGCCGATCCCCCAAGTGACTGCTAACTTGGGTCTAATTATGGAAGAGGCAGGGAAGGGATTTTGGAAGGAAGTCGGCCTTGGACCTGTTGAAAGGACCCTTCCAGGGGATGATGGGAAACCACGAAAACCATTTTGAGGAGGGCCAAGGTGGGATTTGACCCAAGGTCTCCCGATGTCAGCGAGGCACGAGTTAGCACTTTAGTACTCTCGGCCATCGTGGCCGGTCTTATACTGTAGCAGTTCTTTAAGAATGTTATACGGACGAAATAAGAAGAATTATGAATCGCCATGGACATGCAGGAAATCAGTCACATCACGTGCTACCTCAGTATGATCCTCCCAACACTCTCACGATTTACAAGCCTTGATACTGTGCTGTAGATTTACAAATGCCACTGTGTTTTCTGTGGACTTTTTACACAGCATTTCGATATTCGTATTCATCCATAGAACACTTCCTGCCTCTAAAACTTGACGCAATCAGGACACAGGACAGTAGCGCAGGCACTGGCTTGTTGCGGGTCTCTTATTCCATGGATCATTAAATAATTGTGATAGTTACAGTTTATAGAGACAAAGGAGGACGTTCAATTACTAATTATTAATTTCAATAACATAGTGCTGGAATGGAATGAAATGCACTTTATTGCACAGAAGTAAAGTTCAGTAAAGTAAGTAAAGTTTAAACCACTACTTATGGCGTAAATGAATTGCACTTACAAAGCACTGGAACAACCTATAACATTAAGTTCTGTATTATAATATTTTGTCATTTGAAATTATGATTTATTTTATATGCTTCCTCGACTCACAAGGCTGCTAATATACAAAGCTTAACAAACATCATAATAAGGGGAAAGAAGAAAAATTGCAAGGTCAACAAATACTCAACTATAAAATATATCTCATAAAACCAAATAAAAAATAAACTGAAGAGTGGGTTAACCGCAACTTATTTAAATAATTAAAATGGCCGCTCAGCCTTAAAATGCACATGACTTGTGAATATAAGTGATTTCTCAAAATACTAATAGTCCTAAAGGGCTGTTACTGCTATGGTGGTATTGGAGATCCGCAATTTTCTACATGTTGCAGCAAAACAGAGAACCCCACTAACTACTATATCTTGTAGAAAGGGACTGTAGGCTCGTAAATTTCCTTCTTTTCATTATTGACTTCATCTGATGAGGATATTAAAAATCTGTCATTATTACTTTTGAAAATGGGATTCCTATTTTACACTGTTAATTTTACTAGAAGGTCGCCTCCGTAGCGTAGCGGTCAGCATGGTTAGCTGCCGCCCCGGAGGTCCTGGGTTCGATTCCCGGCACTGCCACGAAATTTGAAAAGTGGTATGAGGACTGGAACGGGGTCTACTCAGCCTCGGGTGTTCCAAATGAGTAGAGGGGGTTCGATTCCCCCTCAGCCATCCTCGAAGTGGTTTTCCGTGGTTTCCCACTTCGTCTTCGGGCAAATGCCGGGATGGTACCTTCTTCAAGGCCACGGCCGCCTCCTTCCCTCTTCCTTGCCTATCCATCCTGACCTTCCATTACCTTCCCTCATGAGGCCCCTGTTCGCTTTGCAGGTGAGGCCGCCTGGGCGAGGTGCCAATCACACCTCACCAGTTGTATCCACTCCGATTAGATGTTCCCAGCTCTAGGACACTGCCCGTAGAGGCGGTAGTGGTGAGTTCCCTCGCTGAGTCTGTGGGTTCCACCAACCTGGAGGGTAAACGACTAAGAAAAGAAGAAAAGAAAAAAAAATTACTAGAGTATAGCTTCAGTATGAGCCTCAAATACTATGTCGAGATTTTTGATGTGTAACATCTTTCCGCTCGGTTGCTGGATAGTTTTGTGGGAGTGATTTTGAAAATTGGGGACGGACGTGGATCAGAACGATCGAGCTGGCAGTGGTGGATCGAACGGAAGTATGCACTGCCCGCTCGATCGATCGAACGGAAGTGTACTAGCTGGCAGTGGTGGAAAACGGAAGTATGCACTGCCCGCTTGATCAATCGAACGGAAGTGTACTAGCTGGCAGTGGTGGAAAACGGAAGTATGCACTGCCCGCTCGATCGATCGATCCAGCGAGTAGTGGTAAGACCCAGCTGGCAGTGGTACGAGAAACATGAGGTACTCTCGGCCATGTGGAATGTATATGACATAGTGAACGGAAAACGCTCATGCGAACTCTGGTGTCAAGTGATTGAAACAAATGACATGGTACATATTCGAAATCTTCGTATCAGTATTTAAATGGTAAATGCCTTAATATCAAACATTGTAAGTAGTCGGCATTGCCGGTATTATGTTTCTGCACAATGGTTATTCAAATATTAACCCACATAACGGCAATGCAGTCATCAATATAATATAATCGTTGTGGTTATACGAGAATTGAGCAAGCCTTCATGAACTATTACTGAATACATTCTCTTTACTCACAAGAGGGCCTATTCATAAGGCATTTTAAACTCAATTTCACGCAGGAACATTATCGAAACAAGCAAAATATAAATGAAACTTAATTCCGTAATGCAGTATTATTGGAACGTGGAAATAAGTCACCATCTTGTGCACACAACTTGCGTAGTCGAAATAGCCGTGGGGTTACTGCTTATGGCAGTGAATCTAGGATTCTTAGGTTCGAATCCCGGACGGGATAGATATTTTTGCTACCAGATTATCATTTTAAACGATATTTATCATATCAATATGACTCATTTTAACAGAATCCATATGAAATTACGTGTTGGTCTGTGATTGAAGAGGACCTGTTTATAAGGAATTTAAGGTTATGAGTGGTGTCGCGTCTATTACCGGTAATCTAGTTGATCCATATCGTATTCTTTATTTAGGCTAGTGTTGGTGGAAGCTACAAATCATCTAATAAAATGTGTTCCGTATTATAAACTTCAATATCTGTAAAACACTCCATTTTACGATAGATTAATATTTGTGCCAATAATAGTATAAAATACCGGTGTACCAACAATTTCACGTGAGGTTTCTTCTTTGTCAGATGTTACACATCATATGCGACTACTGTAAGGCTCGTAATTTTTTTTCTTAAATATTGGATACCTCGTTCTGACACACACGCACAGAGGCCATGTTCTGTTGGTTTCTGTAACGTAGTTTACAAGTGTTCATAAGTGAAACAAATGTTCACAAAAATAAGTACTATATATACCGAACAGCTAGATGATTTGATCGAGGTGGGACGTGATTGAGGCAAGTTGTTGTAGAAGTTACTCATACTGTGAATTCTATGTCATTCTGTAGCTCTATCACTTCTAAAGACTGTTCGCCGAGTCGAGATAGTGGAAGTAAACACAGTTGTACACGTGATTGCAGGGCTGCCCGCAATGGGTGCATAGAGCTGTGCCTGTTGAACGTAGCCAACTTCAGTGCTGTGTATAGCCTACATGTGAAGCGGGCTGACTTATCGGTTACATGCTACAGCGCGGTTTATTTATTGTTCGTTTATGTATTTAATTAATTAATTAATTAGTTAATTAATTAATAAGTTCTTAACAGTTTATGACAGGCAACAGTATCCAGTGCAGCACAGCACTAAGTGCAGCAAGTCTTGTCTTTTCTAGGGCTACGGCAAGACTAATGATCTCGGAGCTTCTTGGCTACCCCTGCCCGGCAGAGCCGATGACGTGAACTGGGCGTGTTTCCCTGTGCCGGTAGCCAGGGGCACTGTCTCGACTCGAACAATAGACTTTAGTTGCAGTGTGATAGGAACAGTTGTTTTTCATTTGAGGGGTTCGGACATCGTGGCCATTTAGTCCCATGTACTTGGGTATGTTTAGAATGTGTCTGTTAACCCGTGTCTGTAATAATGTGTGTATTTATAATTCATTAATAATAATGCTTTTGGTTTTACGTCCATTTAACTACTGCGGCTTTTAGAGACGCCGGGGTGCCGGAATTTTCTCCAAAGGGGATCTTTAACGTGCCAGTAAATCTACTGATACGACTCCCTCGCATTTGCGCACCCTCACATGCCAGCTGACTGCACCAGGATTCGATCCTGCAACCTTCGGCACAGCACACGGAAACGTTACCGCTCCGCCACGCAGCCCGTCTATTTGTAATTCAGGTGAGGACTGAGAAAGAAGCGGCCATGGACGTAAGTTAGGAACCATCCCAGCATTCCCCTGGAGTAGAAATGGGGAAACCACGGAAACCACTTCCAGGATGGCTGAGGTGGGAATCGAACCCACCTCTTCTAAGTTTTATACCCCATTCCAGATCTGAGCCCAGAATTAACTTTTAGGCAGAGTCAGGGCGACAGCCAAGAACGCTAGCCGCTACACCACGAGGTGGCCTGTGATAGGAAGAGGATCAAGTGAGAGGTGGAACGAACAATTGAATGTTAGGTTCCAAGTCTACCATTTCTGTAATGCTAGAGTCGAATTCGTGAATCACGTCTCTTGTAATGTATGCAATCTGCTCAAGTTTGTAGTTGTGATGAAACTGACAACAAATTGAACACTTTGCCATTCCACAGTAATCAGTAGGCTATGCAGAAAACGTTATTTCCCCTACCACAAAAAAGTTGGTGTTGATGACCTTTCATTATCGTTTGTAGCTGCTTCTGCCTTGTTCTTCTGGAAATCTAGAATAGTAGCCTATTGGACTACACAAGCTCTTGCCAGCACGGGGGAAAAATCACAACTGTAACTGCATCCTCACCGCTACATACCGTAACTCCCACTGATAGCTCTCCACCACCTCGTGGTGAAGCGGATAGCATTCTTTGCTGTCGCCCCGGAGGTCCGAGTTCAACTCCTGCATCTGCCAAGAAATTTAATTCTGCTCTGGGGGGTGAGGTAAAACTGAGATGAAGCGGGTTCAATTCCCACCTCAGCCATCCTGGAAGTGGTTTTCCGTAGTTTCCCACTTCTACTCCAGGCAAATAACAGGATGGTTCCTAATGTAAGGCCACGGCTGTCCCCTTCCCAATCCTCACCTGAATTACAAATACACACACAAATACAGCCATCAAAATAACACAGGTTATCAGACAAATTCCACACACAGCGGTCAAGCTGTTGGCCTCTTACCAAGGTAGACTCGGTTTGATTCCTGGTCAATACATGTGAGATTTTCGAAGTGAAATGCCATGTCCTGTGGTTCGGATTCCACGTAAAAAAGAGGTCCCGCGGCTCATAATCACATGATTCACGGTCACGTCAAACTAAAAACTACTACTTACACACACCCAGTTACACGGGGCTATTTGGCCACGATATCGCAAAGCCCCTAAATCAATCATCATCAACAACAACAATAATTTTATCTTCCCGGCAACGAGACGTCTCACACTGGTACAAATCAGTTCCGTGTCTATGATCTTTAAAGATTCCCATTCTACATTTCGTTAAAATATTTCAGATTCAGCTTGTATAGCTGGAGAAACAGTGGTCATTTGGGGATTTAGTGCCTTGTACGGATAGGCATATTTTATCGTTTACTTCCGTATACAGTTCTTTCATCCTGGCGATGTCCTGTTGGTGGGAGTGTGTCCCACTCCACAGTGGGTCAAAATCGAAATCTAGGAGGACAAAATTATTTATTTTCATAATTAAAAAATCAAAATTTATTACTACTACAGCATTCTCATATAATTGCCACTCACTATTCTGGGATATAAACGCATCTTAGTGTAAATCTGTCACCACTGTTCGAGCAGTCTGAATTGGAGGGTGAATGCATGTTCCGAGCGGTATATTCATAACCTCCCGCGTATTCTCCTGCCTATATTATTACACTAGCAACCCGTTCCGACTTCGCCCGGTATCTTTAACGATTTACCCTGCGTAAGTTTAAAAGGCGCACGGACGGCAGGTCCCAGACGCAATTCAGAAAAGCCAAGATGAACAGCGAAACTCCAAACACATATAGGCTACTCTTCTCTGAAGTCTTACCTCGACACGACTCGATAGTTTGATGCTGGCCGAAGCTGGGTTGATAGGCTCGCTCGCTAGCTCATAAACGCACCCCGAAGCTACAGCAGGTCTAGTAATTTAAATTTCCACTGAAGATTGTTGGAAGAAATGAAAACGTAAAAACACTTATATTGGATGATGTATTAAAGATAGAGATGTGCTGTCCCGGACTTCTTTGTAGAACTTTTCATGCTGAACAATTCTTACACTCATAGTATATAGATATTTTTAACGGTTTATCCAGCAAAAGCTTAAATGGCGCACGGATGGGAAGTTCCTGATTCACTGAAACCGTCACTACTTGGCTTCCTTTAGTCATAAATGAATGTTTTTCTACAGAAACTTTCATCGAGAAATCCTTTACAGAATGGTGAAAGCCGCATCAAAATCCATCCAGCGGTTATCGAGATTACCCGTTACATCCAAGAATCGGGGACTTTGTTTTATACTCTGTAGATATTTATTATTTATTTATGCATCCAATAACCTTTATCATGAGTACTATCCCTTTTTACATGCGGTATTGAAAGTGGTGTCCTCCAGCAATCAAACATTCCTGGCATCTTCTAATGAAATTGCTATTCCCACGCATTAGTTAATGTTGCGCAATGTTCCTAATTTATGTTGTTATAACGTATTGTTTTTATGGCCATCTATGGTGTGAGGATTATTTCTGTAAACTTTATTTTTTAGGGTCCCTCACAAATAAAAGATACGCGGAGTAAGATCGGGGGAGCGGGGAGGCCATAACCGTTTCGATATTACCCTATCATCAAAACTCGCCTCTATGTCTTGCAAAGAATCATGTGCAATATGAGCTGTGGGAGAATCCTGTTAGAATTTGTCTCATTATCTGTCAACATTTGAAACAAGTAGTTCCGTGAGGAACTAAAGCCCATTTTCATATATCCAACTTATGTTAATTGCCTCTATCAACGTACAAATTTACAATTTCTTTGCTGTAATATGTTCGTAGATATTGAGAACCGTCTAATATTACGGATGGTCGCCATGTTGGATTTTTATATACGTAGGTCTAAGAGTTATGTACTATTACATGAAGATTATTGTGTACGTGTAGTATTCAAATTTCAATCGCACGATTAGGACACAAGAAGTAAAAACGAGATTTTAAAATTTCGCACAGCTGCTATCTTGTGGTTATGAGTACAATTGAAATAAATTAGATGCCAGTGGATTAACATTTGTAAAAGCATTTACCCTACCAAGTTTCACTTCACTCGGATAGTTAAATCGCGAGAAACGTCCATTTAAATATTTATACTTCACGTCGCCGCCATGTTAGATTTATGCTCACCAAGTTATTGAAAGTCCTATAGGTGAACTTATGTTCATAGCCTCTATCAACATTTAAAAAAAACAGTTTGATTGCTGTAAAAGATTCGTAGATATTGATAACCGTCTAAATATTTCGGATGGTCGCCATGTTGGATTGTTATATGTATAGGCCATAGAGTTATGTACCATTAAAGGAAAATTATTGCATAGGTTCATTATTCAAACTTTCACTTCCATCGCATGATTAATACACAAGAAATAAAAACTTAATTTTAAAATTTCGCACAGCCGCCAACTTGAGGTTATGTAAACAATTGAACTACGGTATATTAGATGCCAGTGCATTACAATGTGTATAAATATTTACTGTACCATATTTCACTGCGCTCAGATGGTTAAATCGTGAGAAAATTCTATTAAAATGTGTCACTTTCGCATGGCCGCCATGTTCGTTTTGTATACAACAGGTTTTTGGAAGTCTCATAGTTGAACGTCTAGTAGTACCCTTTATCACCGTACAAAATTTCAGGGTGATGTCAGTAATAGTTTCGGAGATAAAGAATGCCAGTGAAATATTTCGCACAGCCACCATCTTAAGGTTATGTAAGCAATTGAACGAAATTAGATGCCAGTGCATTACAATGTGTATAAACATTTGCTGTACCAAGTTTCATTGCGTTTGGATGGTTAAATCGCGAGAAAAGTATATTTAAAAGTCTCACCTTCGCTTGGCCGCGACGTTCGTTTTGTAGTTAACAGGTTTTTGAAAGTCTCATAGGCGAACTTTTAGTAGTGCTCTTTATCACCGTACAAAATTTCAGGGTGATATCAGTAATAGTTTCGGAGATATAGAATGTCGGTGAAATATTTCGCACAGCCGCCATGTTGGATTGGTGAGACGTAATAAAATATGAAGCGCATGGTCGAGTCGGCCAAAATAGTACTATGTCCTTACCGAGTCTCATTGAAATCGCTCCAGCCGTTTAAAGGTTATTAGGGACACACACACAGAATCGATACACACACGGACAAAAGGTGATCTCATCAGCCAATTCTTTTTATAAAATGAAAATAGGATAAAAATGGTGCGAGAACATTTGTGCCGCATCTCTCGGAATTTATGGTAGTGTTGAAAAATATGGGGCCTAATATCTGATCTGCAGTTACAGCACTTCATACACCAATTTTCTGGTCATGTAAAGGAACATCATGAATTAATCGCGGAATTTCAGTGCACGTGACATACCCACTGAATTGAAACATTGCCTCATCTGAGAAAATTATTAAATGTGGGTTAACAATACCAGCCAGCAATATTTTGCAACATCCAATTATAGAAATGTACCCTGACTTCATCATCCGAGTATTAATTGGTGGATGATAGTCACTATGAAATGTTTTAATTTCAATATTTCAGTAGCCCTATGTACTGAGAATTTTGAGATACCGACTTTTTGAGCAACACGTCGTACAGATTTAGTCGGAGATCGTACGAATGAAGTGTTAATGTCGGCGATTTTTGCTTGGAGTAACTGACCTATGGCTGTGCAATGAGTCAGCATGCGGTTATGAATACACCGCTCGGAGCGCTCATGTCGTCTGCCAACCGGCCGGCCCCGCTGGGAGTGAGGCATACTGTATTTAATACATAGGCCCTACTAGCGGACCCGTGCGAGAACTCTTTCATAAAGGGGTGTGTACTGTGTGCGCGCCCCATGTGTATAGACTACCCGCCTGGCCCTGGTGCTATGCGGGCTGTACGCGACACAGTTCTTCCAGGGGCTACCGTCTTGTTTATTTGTTCAAAAGCACTTTATAAACAAATAAACGTATTTCCGTTGACTTTTCAAGAAATGCAAGATTTTTCCTGTACTATTGAGACGATTTGGAATATTTTGGTACAAACCACACCTTCTAACTCCCTCTGGTTTAGGAGCTTGAATTTTGTGTAACATACACCTTAGCGTATTATATAATAAGATTCCTTTTGACTTCACTTCTATAGTGCGTTAATTAATTTTGTTGTTAGTTCATTTATTAAGGGGCTTGGGGCATCATGGTCATCTGTCCCGTGTAGTTGGGTGTGTGTTGAACTTGTCTGATAACCTTTATTGCTGCGATGACTGTAGTAGCGTGTGTAACTGTATTAGGGTCGGGGATGAGCTAGGTGCCCAGGGACTTGAAGTAAGGTGCTATCCCAACATTTGCCTGGAGGGAGTGTGGAAAAACGTGGAGAATAACCTCACTCAGCATTGCCATTGTCAGCACCGGGATTCTAAACTGTGATCTTTGGACTCCCTGCAGCTGCCCGCATGGCCGTAGTGAACGATTTAACGAGCACGGCTCATCCACGGGGTGCGTTAACTAATATTTAATAATAATTAATATGCCGGCCCCGTGGTGTTGGGGTAGTGCGCCTGCCTCTCACCTGGACACCCCGGGTTCGATTCCCGGCTCTGTCAGGGTTATTAGAAACTGACATGAGGGCTGGAACGGGGTGCACTCAGCCTCGTAAGGATAATTGAGTAGCTGTCTGACAGTGATGCAGCGCTCCAGTCACGAAAACCAAGATTAACGGCCGAGGAGACCCGATGCGCTGACCACGCGTCACCCCAATATCTGCAGGCCATATGGTTGGGCAGCGGTCGCATGGTAGGCCTGTCCCTCAAGGGCTGCAGTGCCAGGGGTAATTTATTATTTTAATTAATTAATAACTCCATTTTACAAACATAAATATGATTATTATTTTTTATCTAGATGAGTGGTTCTGAACCCGTAGAAGTCTGCGGATCACTCAGCCTGAAATTGAATCATGCACGAACCTCCCCCAATACACCTTATCAGTTGTTGTAACCCTTCCTCAATAACACTTATTTCAAAGATATTTCAATTCAAAACCTGATAGTCATCGCCGCGAATACATCCGGACAATTCTCGTTCAACGCACATGGTTTTCGAAATCCCCATTTATTGGCCACCTTTTTATACGTGCTGGTGGACCCTTTTTTTTCCCACGGACCACTCCCGAGGCGCTCGCGGTCCGGGGACCACCTGTTAACCAGTGATCTAGATGTACCTTCGCCAGGTGTGTGAGAGACTACTGTAGAACAACAGAGCGGAGAAGGGAGATGAATGCACTAAGCAACACGGATAGCAGACGTAAGAGTTGTTTCACTTGAGGGCTTTGGACATCGTGGTCAAATAGCCCCATGCACTGGGGTGTGTGTGTAAAATTTGTCTGATAACTTGTGTTATTGTGATGCATTAGTGTGTGTACCGGTATTTGTAATTCAGTTGAGAAGTGGGAAGGAAGCGGCCGTAGCCCCAAGTTAGGAATATCCCAACATTTGTGTTCAATAGATGTGGGAAACGACGGAAAGCGACTTCTAGGATGGTTGAGGTGGGAATTGAACCCATCTCTTCTCAGGTGTGCCTCACGAGGCTGAGTGTACTCCGTTCCAGCCCTCAGATCAGAATTATTAAATTTCTTGGCAAAGCTGGGATCAAACCTGGACTTCAGGGCTGACAGTCAAGAATGCTAGCTACTGCGCCATTAGGCAGACTATAGGCTACGCAAGGGGTTCACTCTAATCTGTGATCTACTGAAAATGAAAATCCACAGCCTGCTTCCAGTCTCCGACCGGGCCAGGAATGGAATGAATGAAGCCCCCATCTGGCGGCGAGGATATGAACTGTGCCGGCTGCCGAGACCTGACGCACTCCTCTGGGGCAATGATTAATGAATGACAGATGAAAGGAAATGCATACCATTGCTGGAATGAAATTTTGACAGGGAAAACCGGAGTACCCGGAGAAAAACCTGTCTGCCTCCGTTTTGTCCAGCACAAATCTCACATGGAGTGACCGGGATTTGAACCACAGAACCAGCGGTGAGAGGCTGGCGTGCTGCCGCCTAAGCCACAGAGGCTCTATTCTGTGATCTACTATGCAAGGTAATTAGGTACACAAAACGCACGACATTTTAGTGCAGCATACGGTCAGAAAAATACCTAAAAATCCCAAAAGTACACTACTGAACCATGTTTGAACAACTGTTGGAGGCATACGCGAGATATTAGGTGCCAAGCGAGCCATCCGTTTTGATAACAGTTCGATGGTATCAAGCTAGATGGCAACAGTACTCTTCCTACGCCTCAGCTTCCCACCCTTTATTCAACTGGCTTTACTTAATTACCATTAATTAATTAGTGAACTTATTTATTTATTCATGTTCGTATTCAATTGCTTGGCATCTATGCAAAATTGGCAAATTAGGAACATCGTAGTCATCGGTACGTAATACGGTCGGCATCGGTAGACAGCTGCAGTTAAACACGGGAGGTCGGACAGGAAAGATAATAAAAAGTCGCTTGGCACTGGAGGTCTCTATTGTGAATTCCTCTCATGGTTAAGTGACTTTTACATTGATCATAAAGCCTCCCATTGAGGTTGATAACTTCTATTAAGGTATTTTCTACGCATCTTTTATTTGTAAGATTCGAGCCTGGGTACGTTATTTCCCGTAGAAGGTTCTACCGTCCCTAAATAAAAAACAATACACTCTCCAGGTCCTGCAAGTGGTTCCTATTGTTGAAATGTATAATCTTTTACGATTGCGCAATTATTCTTTGAACATCGCTAGCAAGAGAGATGGTGAGAAACGTCTTACAACTGTAAACACCGTTTCCAAACAGCTGGCTGGGTTAAGCATACAATCCATTGCAGCCTTTCTAACAAACTGTAAGTGCCCCATGTTCCTGAGAGTTTATCATGAAAGCAAAGAGATAATTCTCTGTTACTTTCTCCCGCGCAGGGCACTCAGAGGTCCTAGAAATACAGTATACTGTATTTACGAGTTAACTCTGGATCCATCCATCAGCACTGGCCAGTTGTTTATTATTACTTCAAGTCATTTAGGAGTGCAACCAAGAGGTGCTAATAGGTGCTCAATCAGCTTGAAGAAAGGATTGAGGGGCAGATAGCCTCGCAGTTCCGCACCTTAATACAACAATCATAATCATTATTAAGACGTACTGGTCATCACCATAATAATAATAATAATAATAATAATAATGTTATTGGTTTTACGTCCCTTTTTACTACTGTGGCTTTTAGAGCCGCCAGGGTGCCAGAATTTTTCCCCGAAGGGGATCTTTAACGTGCTAGTAAATCTACTGACACGGCTCCCTCATATTTGCGCACCCTCAAATGCCAGCTGACTGCGCCAGGATACGAGCCTGCAACCTTGGGCCCAGCAAGCGAGAACGTTACCGCTGAGCCACGCAGCCAGCTGGTCATTACCAATATATGCCCAGAGAATGGCCCATCAGTTCTTTAAAATCATCAATGATACACCACCCATCTCAGGGTGGTATTGCTCTGCTTGTCACCTGTATGCTAGCAACGTAAAACGACCTATCCCTTTGAGGGTAAAATACCTCGCAGCAAAATGAAGCAAAATTATGGCGCTGTTGCATGCTGTTACCCTATAATGCACATGACTCTAATACGGTGTAAGTAATAGCTTGTACCAAGAGATCCATTTTTTTAATGTTAAATAAACGCTTAAAAGCCGCCTTCTGTGGTCCCCGGGTACATATTGAGACTGGGAATTCAGGTGTCCTGGGTTCGATTCCTGGCTCTACCAGGAAATATTATTCTAGTCTGGGGGCCTTGTGAGGCAAAACTGAGAAGAAATGGGTTCGATTCCCACCTCAGCAAATGACGATATTGTACCTACCTTAAGGTCAAAGCTACTTCCTTCCAAATCCGAGCTTCAATCACAAATACGCCCACTCCTACAGAAATCTACAATAACACAGGTTATCAGACAAACTTTTACACAAACCGAAGAACATGGGGCTGATAACTACGATGTCCAAGTCCCTAAATAAAACAACAGTGTCTTTAAGGGAGCGTGAAAAATATTTACATACTTTTACGGTTAATGATAACTCAACATTATTGAAAGTATTTTATCACACTTAAAATGCTCTATCAAGATGATTAGTGACTATTTGATATTCCTCACATAAAAGCCCAATTTGAGTGCCTTTACAATTTCTCGGGCACTTAAGTGGCCTCTTAGAGGAGGCACAGGTTACCGGAAGTCCGATTCCTCCAAAAACGAGGGTATCAGGTAAGAAATGACAAGAACCAATTAAGGCAGGAAAATGGACGGCGTTTTGCGAGACCCACAGTTCAATAACAGTGAAACGTGCACATAAACACAGTAATCTGCTTAAACCAGACTTATGATTTGTTGTAGTGAATTTTGAATGAAATATTATTTCAACATCGTTTGATTTATTACGATTTCTTGAGACCTTTCTCTCAAAATTCATTGATGTTGAGTTGAATCGTGGGGTTACTGGAAAAAGTTGGTAAGTCCACTTAAAAGAAAAAAATGAGTTAGCGATATATTTTGGATTTGTGGGATTATATCTTTGACTGATAAGAGTTTGTAACTCCCAAAATACCATTTAATAATATTTTCCAACAATGTGCCATCCTGGTGAGTCCTTATTGAATATTTTATGTACAAAGAAATAATGGTACGTTATCTTACAAAGATTTGCTCTGAATTGTGTTGAACTCCATCTATTAATAAAATTAAGTGTAGATATAAGGCATGTGTGTGATTATTTTCTGTAAGACTGATTTAACAGAGCAAAATTAATATTCAAACCCATTGTTCTATATTGTGACTTACCAATTTTTGCCAGTAACCTGACGATATCCTCTTAGAGCATACCTTTTATTGATGACTATTGGTCAAGAGCCATGCTTATGGTTTTGCCTAAATCAACTACTGTAGATTGCTCTGGTATTTTTATAACCTAATGTTTGTACCTTTGTGTCTTTTCGATCTTGGTATTTTATATATTACATATACGGTACTGCATTGTTCTGTAAAATTTAATTACTTTCAAAATGTTGTTGTTTATTGTTGTTAATTGATTTTAGGGATTGTAGTGATTGAAGCCATTTTTCAGTGTTGCCTAATTCTAATAAAGAAAGCTCTTCAGTCGGTCAACACGAATTGTGCTCAATTACATGAGGCGGGAAACTAGTATTTACATAACCTACAAATTAACGCACTCTTTATGCACAAATACCTACTTACTTACCTACTTAAGTAGGTATTTGTGCATAAAAAGTGTGTTAGTTTGTAGGTTATGTAAATACTTGTTTCCCGTTATTTGATTTTAGGGACTTTGGACATCTTGGTCATCAGCCCGTGTACTTGTGTGTGGGTTGAATTTGTCTGATAACCTGTGCTTCTGTGGTGTAGTAGTGTGTATGACTGAAATTTTCTTGGTGTCTAAGATCCGGGAAGGTGCCCTGGGACTTGAGACAAGGCATCACTCCGGTATTTGCCTGGAGGGAGTGTGAAAAAAAACTGAGGGAAATCACACTGAGGATGGTCGCTATCAGCGCCGGGACTCGAACTTCAGATCTCTGGACTGCAGTCTTGAAGTATGACTTCACGCACTTGGCTATCCTGCAGAGTAATCAGCTGGACTACGATACTGTCTCCTACCTGGCGGGCCTGCCCAGTGAGTATTCTTCACCCTCGTGCTTTTCAGATATAGACCCTAATAATTACAGTATAGTGGTCAACACACACAGGCAAATGACAAGAGCAGTGAACATTTAAAAACTTTATTTTCATTTGGTTTAAGATCATTTGTACAATGGCATTAACACTTCAGTACAACATCTATCACAACGTCAACTAACATATAACAGACAAACATGTGCGCAAACAGTCTGAATGAGAACCAGAGGTCAGAAAGCAATATAAACACTGCATTTGATACAAATATTGCAACAAAGAGCAAGCTAATATGGAGACGTGCTCTTAAATGCTGCGTCCCATAACATATAGAATATACTGTATATCATAAGGAAAAATAAAATACTTCCCTACGTACATATTTGTGGGACTACAATAGTGTCTTCTACCTGACGGGCCTGCCCAGTGAGTATTCTTCACTCTGGTGCTTCGAAGTTTCCGATTTTCAGATATAGAGCATAGTGGTCAACACGCAATTTACAGCAAATCCACCTTATTTACTAAAATTACATAATATTAAATTAGTTCATGCAAATAAGGAAAATTCTCTAAAGTCTTGATCACTATGTATTGTACTTCTTTGAGACCAACACAGAAATTATAGAGATTTTTCGTTGTTTAAATATTTTACTGAATTATACAGAGTATTCGCTGATTTCAAATACGCTATACTCGTATGTCCCATCTATTTAAACTAGAATTTAATTTTTTTTACTGCCGAAAATTCCTGCACTAAGCACAGTATGTTAGCAGTTTAAAGGAACACCCTGAAGCCAGGGTTAGAATGTTTCTCGTAGCGAAAGTAACAAACCCCGTAGTTTGCAAATCTCTCTATTATTGTGAGAAAATGTACAGTGAAATACTAAAACGCATTTATGAAGAAGACGTTTGCATTCCCAATACATGGAATGTTGGCTGTGCAATATGTCGGATATTACTCACGTAAAAAGTGAGTATTCTTCAACTGCATGGTTTTGCATGAATCTATTTGTATGCACTGAGAAGGCACGCCAATTATCAGACATCCTATTTAAGTAAGATTAACCTCATTCATACACAAGCAAACTCACACACTTCAAATTTGCCACTTCTCATCTCCTTATTTACAAAAAGTAGAATTTCTTGCAAAATTCAATAACATACAAATTCCAAATATATAAAAGTGGCTCCAATATTAGGTTAGGGGAAACATGAAGCTACACGCGGTTCACTATCCACTTCTAAAAATTCACCTGAATGTTATCTTCTTTGCGAATGTTCCAACTCCATTGAGTTAACTAAGCCTCCGGGCTACTGTTTTGAATGACCTTTGACCGACACACATTGATGGGCAACACTTATATAGGACTCATGGTTCATTGAGAATACACATTTAATCACGGTCTTCTAATCATTTAAACTCATTTAATAGTAGCCTAACTGTTTACACAAAAGTAGGCTACACATTTAGAGAACATCTGCACTATTTACAGTGTAAAGTAGAGATAACCTCAATCACGAATGTTAACAAACAATTATGAGAAGTTCCATTAATGGATACACGTTTACAAGAAAACGCCATCTAAAATTACATGCATTTAAATATACGTATTCACCACAAACATTGCTGCTCGTGATTTTTCTAATCGTGCCCATTACAAACATGTCCGTACATGTTTCTGATGAACGTGTCCATTACTAGCATGTACATACATGTTTCTGATGAACGTGTCCATTACAAACATGTCCATACATGTTTCTGATGAACGTGTCCATTACAAGCATTTCCATACATGTTTCTGATGAACGTGTACATTACAAACATGTCCATACATGTTTCTGATGAACGTGTCCATTACAAGCATGTACATACATGTTTCTGATGAATGTGTCCATTATAAACATGTCCATACATGTTTCTGATGAACGTGTACATTACAAACATGTCCATACATGTTTCTGATGAACGTGTACATTACAAACATGTCCATACATGTTTCTGATGAACGTGTACATTACAAACATGTCCATACATGTTTCTGATGAACGTGTACATTACAAACATGTCCATACATGTTTCTGATGAACGTGTACATTACAAACATGTCCATACATGTTTATGACAAACGTGTCCATTACAAACATGTTCATTCATGTTTATGATGAACGTGTCCATTACAAGCATGTCCGTACATGTTTATGACAAACGTGTCCATTACAAACATGTTCATTTATGTTTATGATGAACGTGTCCATTACAAGCATGTCCGTACATGTTTCTATCAAACGTATCCACTACGAAATGGTCCACACGTGTTCACAGCGGACCAGGTGGATAGTTAGAACTCGTAAAATAGAAAGAACAATGTATTTATACATTAAATGTTGTAAAATTTACATGTTTCTGAATTTATCCATTAAGATCTTTTCCAGGACTACTACAGTGTGTAACCAGGCTTGCAGATATCGTGTTTGATTCTCCGTCCGAATGCCCTGGGTATTGCCATTAAGTCCGTACATGTGTGCGTATGGTCTTAATCATAAATGGTGTAGCCTATTTGTTGCCTTATCCATCTTGGCCTATGTACGCTCGGTGGCGGAGGGTCGTGTATCCAGCCGCCAGGGCCTGCATCTTCTCCGGCTGCTGGTAGAAGTTGCTATCCGTGATGTTGCCGTTTGTTTGTTGCGTCCGCAGTTTCTCGGCTTCCCGGGCCTGCAACATTTAGCACCCAGGTCATTAACTACAAGGAGAGGGGAAGGATGCACACATAAACAGAGAAACAAAGGGAGAGTGATTATTTGCTTGATTGATTATTTTAGGATTACATACGTAGGATTTAAAACAATCATTTGATGAAAATAATCAGTTCTCAAACAACAACAACAACAAAAAGCAGCATATTCAACATATGAAACAAAAACTTAAACTCAACTTTAAGAATACAATTTTGAATACACAAGTCCAATCGAAATGGACTTCCTTACAAAAGTATTTATGAAAATATTTAAACATGTCAAATATACTGAACTAAAAATTGTGTTTTATTTAATCTTGACGTTTCCGTGTAGTGCCAACTAGTATTTTAAGTCTGGGTTTTAATGCGAGTTGAATCCGTTATTTTATGAAATCTATTTGTATGTTATTATAAAATTTGTACAGCGGATTCGACTGACATTAAAACCAAGACTATTGCACGACCTACGATACTGGTTGGCACTACACGGAAATGTCAATATTAAATAATACACAATTTTAGTTCAGTATATTTGACATGTTTAAATACTTTCATAAATATTTTCGTAAAGACGTACATTTCGATTAGACTTGTTTATTCAAAATTGTATTCTTAGAGCTAAGTTTTATTTACTAGTGTTGCTTTGCGTAAAAATGCCCAATTTAGTGTTCAGTAGAAGTACAGTATGTTATAGCAATTCTGATGAAGACCCCAATGAAGGGTTGAAAACATGTTACATTATAAACATTATAGTCTAGTATTAACAGGCGACTCTCAACACTCAATCAGCATATTCAACAAGCATATGGTTTAACAATCTACGCAATAAGAAAATACAATAATCGACACAAATCCATGATACATTTGGTGCGATCACTTACAGTCTGCCATTAGGCTTAATGCACTGGTAAGGAGCGTTCTAAGTACTGATCAATTAGAATGCTCGTAAGCATGCAGGTTGTAAAAAATATACTGTATATGCGTGATGTGGCACAAATGAATGGCTTATTGTATTTGACCATACGATGGTGAAGTATCTGACTCGTGACCTGTGTGAAAATATTTCATCGCATGTGAACGTCCTCCATACGATAACATTGATTGCACAAGTATGTTGTTTGTTGTTTATTCATTTGAGAGGTTAAGGACAGCTTGGTCATCAGCCCCGTGTATTTAGGTGTGTGTTGAACTTGTCTGATAACTTGTATTTATGTGATGACTGTAGTAGCGTGTGTAACTGTATTAGGGACAGGGATAAGGTAGGCGCCCCGGGACTTGAAGAAAGGTACTATCCCGGCATTTGCCTGGAAGGAGTGTGGAGAAAACCGGGGAAAACCACACTCAGTATAGCGCCGGGATTCCAAACCTGCGATCTCCAGGTTTGCTACACGTGCCCTCGCAGCCGTGGTGCACGATTAAACGAGCATGGCTACACCGCGGGACGATTATAAGAGTAAGGTGGAGGCTTGCATTTTAGTATATTTAGAGTTATCCTTGCTATTGTCAGTAATCATCGCTCATTTACGGAGTTGCATGTATGGGTGTGTGTGTGTGTGTGTGTTATTGTGGTGAGGAGTAAGGATGGAACGAATTATAGCGCCTAAGCGCATTCGGATACGTAATTAGGTATCCAGTATGTTAAATATAGGCCTACTGTACTGATTTATCTGAAATGTCTGAAAGTAGAGATGGTCAAATATTAATAAAGTATTGCGAGGAAATTAATAATGATCACAAAATTAATCCATTCCGTAGAAATCGTGAGAGTAAGCATGTTGAGCATGACCCTGAATGTTAATCTGGCCGCCAGCATTCAGTCAGTTCACGTTGTTACAGTCTGTAGAGTACTATGTTCAAGCATGAAGAAGTAAAGCCGCGTGAGGTAAAACTGAGAAGAGGCAGGTTCGATTCCTACCTCAGCCATCGTAGAAATGGTTTTCCATGGATATCCACTTCAACTCCAAATGCAAATGCCGCGATGGTACGTAACTTAGGGCCACGGCCGCTTCCTACCCAAACCCTACCTCAATAAAAAATACACACACTAGTACAGACACCGCAGCGATGCACACCTAAGTGCACTAGGCGACATGACCATGATGTCGCAAAGCCCCTAAAAGAATCAACAATAACACAAGTGAAAACAATCTAAGAGACCTGGAGGGGATTCTAACTTTAACCCTTCCGATACACTTTCCCATGCTAAATTTCAGTTCAACGTAGTTGTTGTTTCATTTAGAAGCTTGCGACATCGTAATCATTTTAGCTCCCTGTACTTGGAAGTGTGTAGAATATGTCTGTTAACCTGTGACATTGTGATAGGTGTACAAGAATGTGTTTTAGTAATTAAGACTAGGATTTGGGTTACTAAGATGTCTCCTTGGGCTGAGGAGAAAGGCTAGCTGTGTTGTTGCATGAAATAACTTCAAATTACAGTGACGCCCAAACGACATCTGCACCATTTCTGCATTGACCTTAACTTCAATGTCGCTGTCGTCTTGAAACATTGTGAAAGTGTATTGTGACTAATTGATTCACGTTCTGTGTGATTAGCATTCGTATTTCTTGACAGAGTCGACCTTGGCCCATAACCTGTTAATATTATATTAATTTTTGCAAATATAGAGAAATCTCTTGTTCAAGGGATTCTTTGAAGGACACTTAATTTACTTTACAAGAATGCCATTTCAATAATGAAACTCATTTCGAACGCTATAACGCACTTATAACAAGAATACATCTCTTCGTGGAACTGAGACCACCTCCTGGTGTAGTGACTAGCATTCTTGACTGTCACCCCAAAGGTCCAGGTTCAATTCTCGGCTCAGGGGTACACTCAACCATGTCAGCCAGAACTGAGAAAAGGTGGGTTCGATTCGTACCTCAGCCATCCTGGAAGTGGTTTCCCGTGGTTTCCCACTTCTACTCCAGGAAAATGGCGGGATGGTACCTAACTTAAGGCCGCGGCTGCTTCCTACCCAAATCCTACCTCAACTACAAAATATATACACACACTAGTACAGGCATCACAGTGATACAGGTTATCAGACAAATTCTAATCACACCCAAGTACTCGGCGCTACATGGTTACGATGTCATTAAACCTGTGAAGAATCAACAACAACAAATGATTTTCCGTAGATTCCCACTTGAATTACAGGCAAATACCAGGACGATGTATAGCCTAAGGCCACGGCTGTCTCAGTACCAAACCTAGGCCCCCAAAACACACACTCTAGTACAAACACCAATAATACAGGCTATCAGACATACCCAAGTAAACAAGGTTGCAAACTCGTAAATGAAAACAACAACAACAATGTTCACCGAGTTAGGAAAATTAATATTGAAATCTTGAACAGTTCACCTTGTTGCAAAGTGGTTAGTATTCTTGGCTGTCACCACGGAGGTCCGGGTTCGGTTCCCACCTCAGCCATACCAGAAGTGGTTTCAATGGTTTCGCACTTCTACTCTAGACAAATGCAGGGATGGTTCCTAAATGAAGGCCACGATCGCGTTCTACCTGGATTCTAACTCACAATTGCAAATAGCCTACACACACTACTACAACCATCGCAGGTTATTAGCCAGATTTAACATATCCAAGTACACGATGCTACATGACCACAGAGACTCATTCCTGAGCAGTTTAGTAAATGTCAGTTTTTAGTGGGATCTTTTGAAATGAACCATCAAGTGTTGCGATGATAGTGATCCCTTGTTGCAGACAAAACATGAGGAGCATCTGGCACATCTTACCTTCTTGCTGGCCGCCTTTTTGTACGCCTGCTTATAGAAGTCAGAGAACAGGAAGTAAAACATGACAGCGTGCATTCCAATCCACCAGACGAAGGCGCGAGGATAGTTGCAGTCGATGAAGAGCAGCTGGAAGGCGTGGACCATCACCAAGATGAACTGCACCTGTGAACACCAAACAGCATGCACAGTTGATCACTTTCTTACCAAGGGAACATCAAACAACATACACAGTTGATCACTTTCTTACCTAGGGAACATCAAACAGCATGCACAGTTTATCTCTTTCTTACCAAGGGAACATCAAACATAATGCACAGTTAATCACTTTCTTACCGGGGGAACATCAAACAGCATGCACAGTTTATCACTTTCTTACTGAGGTAACATCAAACAGCATGCACAGTTCATCACTTTCTTACCGAGGGAACATCAAACAGCATGCAAAGTTAATCACTTTCTCTCCGAGGGAACATCAAACATCATGCACAGTTTCTTACTTTCTTACCGAGGGAACATCAAACATCATGCACAGTTTCTCACTTTCTTACCGAGGGAACATCCAATATCATGCACAGTTTATCACTTTCTTACCGAGGGAACATCAAACATCATGCACAATTTCTCACTTTCTTACCGAGGGAACATCCAATATCATGCACAGTTTCTCACTTTCTTACCGAGGGAACATCCAATATCATGCACAGTTTCTCACTTTCTTACCGAGGGAACATCCAATATCATGCACAGTTTATCACTTTCTTACCGAGGGAACATCCAATATCATGCACAGTTTATCACTTTCTTACCGAGGGAACATCAAACATCATGCACAGTTTATCACTTTCTTACCGAGGGAACATCCAATATCATGCACAGTTTATCACTTTCTTAGCGAGGGAACATCAAACAACATGCAAAGTTAATCACTTTCTCTCCGAGGGAACATCAAACATCATGCACAGTTTCTCACTTTCTTACCGAGGGAACATCCAATATCATGCACAGTATATCACTTTCTTAGCGAGGGAACATCAAACAGCACGCACAGTTGATCACTCTCTTATCGAGGGAACATCAAACAGCACGCACAGTTGATCACTCTCTTACCAAGGAAACATCCCATCTCACTGAAACGTTGCATACATCTTTGCCGGTATTTCATCCAAAAATTCATTTGAACCATCGCTAGAAATGGCAAACGTTTGTGAGTGCGGGAGACTTTGAGCAGCACATAAAGGTGCTCAGTCTGTGTTTCCCTGCCTTCTACGACCAATAGCACTGCTGGAGCCTGCCAATGGTGAGAGGGCCAAGGGGTTTGTAGAGAGCATACTCATTCATTTGGGCTGTCCAAGGTTCAATTGATTACTTAAATGAGTACAATTCCTTCCAGTTTAGGGATGATTCAAATGAAAAGCCATCATTTATATTTCCCTCGTGATCTGACCAACATACCGGGTAATTCAGCAGCCCCTTCCAATATCGTTTGCTGCAAACCAACCAACGCGTGTATGCTTGCATCCCGTATGGTACTAATATACTGCAAACATATCCTGCAAACGATACTGAACCCTATTATTTTTCCCTCGATGTGAGTACAGACTAATACGAGGGAAAAATAATAGTCTTCAGTATCGTTTGCGGGATTTGCTTGCAGTGCATTAGTACCATACGGGATGCAGGCAGAAAAATATTGGCATTCCTGCCAACGCGCGTTAGTTGGGTTGCAGCAAACGATATTGGAAGGGGCTGCAGAATCACCCGGTATATGCAAAGATTCAAGGAAATCATGTTGGCGATGTTCCCTTGTTAGTATACCGCGTGATCCATCAGCTCCTATTCATTCATTCATTTGTTATTTACTATTATTTTTTGTTTATTTAGTAATTTATTTATTTATTCATATATTTATCCACTCCTTTCGTTCTATCGTTCTCTTTCTTTCTTTCTTTCTTTCTTTCTTTACATCGGATGTTACGTAGCCAGGTTGGACTAAGACATGATATCTGTGGATAGGAAACAGGGTACCTTGCATACTCAGCGCGACATTGAAATCACGTTCCCGTTTCTGTAATTGCAGATGTTGCGGGTTAAATATATTGTTCTGCAATATCCGCATAATAGACGACCCTTGATGTTGGTCTGTTTTGCAAATCCCCGCGCACTAACATGAATATTATTCTGGACAGCGTCCAAAACAGCCTCCTCATTTGGAACAGACATTATATGAGCATCTCTAACTGGTGGTACCTTTTCAATTGTCCCAGTTGACCGCAATTTTCGTCCAAGGTTTCGGAACGTATTGGTGATCGTTAGCAGATATGCAGAGTGGCTATAAGCTGCATCTATTCCCTCGCCTCGTGTATCAATCCATGATCCGTTGGACTTCGAGGAAGATAGACGAGAGGTGGAGTCTGCAGATGTACAACTGCTTATTTCCTTAAATAAATCTCCATTAGAACCATGTTAGAGAACGACAGCTTTGTATAGGGCAATTTTGTTTGTAACTGAAAGTCATGGGAAAGGAAAACATCTCAACTCACTTTTCCAAACGTGTAACTTATGCCGGAACTCGAAGGCCAACTTGCCACAAGAGAGGATATAACGGCTATGTATGACCTCCTAACAAGTTAGGTTTTTTTTTTCACCGATTAGGTCATGTTGTGTACATGAAGTACAAAGCTATAAGTACAGTTTATGTTAACACGTGAGGAAAAATAATTTGGACCAACCAAGTCTTCTTGTACACAACACGACTCAACAACTGAAGAATCTGGTATGGTATTAATAATAATAATAATATTTATTGCAGCCAATGTCCATAGTACATACATTACAATCTACTCATCACTGCAGAATTTAGTTAAAGACGATTGTCTCTGTTTGCAGCACATGACATGGTATCGGTCACATTCCCTTCCGCATAACCTACAGACACATTGTGAATCCGGCTGGTGGAAGCTCTTCTTCTGGCAGATTTTGTGGTGAAAGCCATGTACTGAGAATCTTGTCACTATGTGTCTTAGCTCGTACGATCCCCATGTCCAGTCCCATGACATCATAGCGTCTGTTGCATATAAATCAATCCATATTTCTCTCTTCTTAGTCATGTCGCGTATCAAGTCTTCGTATGATGGTGTGGAGGGCAGGAGTAACTGCAGATTCAACTCTCCCGCTAAGTAGGGCTCTCTTGCTAACAGGTACACTAGGCGGGATGGTGAGAGACATAAAGACTTCTTGAGGAAGATAGATTTAGTTATCTCAAACTCAGTTATGTACTTGACTGTGAGATGTGACCATATGCATGTATGCTAATAATGCGATCATGAAAGGCACACTACTGTATTTCTTATACGTCTTCCTATACACCAGCAGTGTGACCGTACGGCAAACTCCGTAGTCTATTCCATCTGATATTGCAATAATTGAAATAAGGTCCCATGAGCTTTGAACTCGAGCAGTTTAATTTCATTTTCGTCACTCCTTCTTTTAGCTTTTATTTCTATCAGTGAATATAGGCCTACATATTTCTATCCTTATTGTTTAGATTTCAAAGGAATGACGTCTTTATTAAATATTGTGTGGTTCAATTTCATGAAAATGTATTGGAGAGGAGTATTCGCTAAGCTTCCTTAATTGATAAATAAATAAATAATAATAAATAGCAGGGATTATAAGATTAATTCAACCCGACAGTCACAGTTTTAACCTCGGTAGTTGAGTGATGACCTGGGGGAGAGTCACTAAGGGAGTCCATGTATATGAGAAAGAGCCCAATTAGGAAGGATCTCAACTCTTCGGATGGCTCGCATTTTCACAAATGCCTTGAGACTTCCTTACTATTTACTGACAGTATTCGAATGAGCAGTTTGTCGGCTCATTAACGCAATGACGCATTCAGTAAATATCCGCCCAATGTTAACATGATACACAAATAAGATGAGCTACATTACGTTGCAAAATTTTCTTCAAGCAGCTTTATAAGGAAGCCTGTTAGCACCTTTTCTTTGCATATTCATTATGACCAGAAGAGTGTGTATATGTACGTTCACTTCCATGGAAGACTTAGCACGCTTATTAGTAACTTTTCGTTTGCAAACGTTTGCCTCCTACCTGCATTGTCATCCTTAGGTATAGGCCCAACTACAGTTCTCTAGATAATGCACTCCTTACATTGTGCTTGGATCGTTTTGTTTTTTTTTGTTTTTTTTATGTATTTCTCACCAACCGACCACGCTAGCTGGGAACGCTTTCTTTTGGGATATAAATGGAATTGAACATCACCAACGACCTTTCGTGTTTCAGCATTTTCCCCATTTCATTCCCAGACAAATGCTGGGATTGTGATTTTCTCACAATTGGAATATTAGAAGCCACTTTTTGAGTTGCCTAACTAATCGATTATTAGATTGTGTTAACCGACTGCAAAGCTTCTAATAATAGATTTTATCATAAGTCACTACTGCTCACTTCTAGTCAAACCTATGGACGGCCAAGTAATTCGCCACGTGTGCACAAGTCATCCGGTTTAACGCAAACATCCTCCACTACATTCGTAGCGACGATGTATCTGCTCCTCCTCAGTTGGAACACAGAGAAGAGGGGACCTGGTCTTTGTTCCTCATCCACTCTTTTCTGCTCTTTTATTCACACCATTTTTTTTTCTTAAAAGACAGAAACAACACAAAGATGCTATCGAAGCGTTTAGCAGTTAAAAAAAGAAACCTGCATCCATATCTTTAACAGGAAATTGTTTTATTTTTCTGTTCCAGAGACTACATCCATCACATCGGCATTCTGACAGCTAAATTTTTAAATATATTCTGCAACGATACGTCCGTTTTAGATGAATCATTTCAATTCACGGTACTTAGGTTTACATTTGCTATATCAACATATTGACACCCACATTTCTGAGCAAAATCAATTACAAGATGAGAGTTCCTCCGCTACACTGAGGCACATCGAATTATGGATATGTTTTCCTCTACGCAATATTAATTTTTTCTCGAGGGGGGGGGGGGGGCGCACTCCCACGTGATAGCCGACCTTATCTACTGCTGTCTACGACATTATTTATTTATTTATTTATTTATTTATTTATTTAGCGTATGGCTTTTAGTGCCGGGATTGTTCGAGGACATGTTCGGCTCGCCAGAGGCTGTAGCTGCTTCAATGCGAACACCCATGGGGAGAGCTACAAGTTCCGTTCAATTTCAAGTAATTCCAACTTTTGCTACGAGATGTCACTGCCACCTAGTGGTCAACGTTGGAACTGTCTCCGACATGCTGTTAAACTACAGTACATAGTAGAAGCTATCCATAGATTCTCTTTCTTTCTTTCTTTCTTTCTTTCTTTCTTAGTCGTTTACCCTCCAGGTTGGTGGAACCCACGGACCCAGCGAGGGAACTCACCAGTACCGCCTCTACGGGCAGTGTCCTAGAGCTGGGAACATCTAATCGGAGTGGATACAACTGGTGAGGCGGGATTGGCACCTCGCCCAGGCGGCCTCACCTGCAAAGCGAACAGGGGCCTCATGAGGGAAGGTCATGGATGGTCAGGATGGATAGGCAAGGAAGAGGGAAGGAGGCGGCCGTGACCTTGAAGAAGGTACTGTCCCCGTTTACCTGGATAGTAGGCTGTCAGATATCCGCCCCCTCAATCGGATTGCCAACTATCAATCGCACCGGCACAGTTACATCAATGAAAATGGCACTGACAGATACTATCGAGATAAGAGCACAGAAGTTCACAGGAAATCATTGTGGAACACACCAAAATAGACGGGGGTTCATACTTACCGTTACTTACCTCTTAATTATCTCGGGGTTTGAGTTGACAACAGGATCACTAAAAGTCTGTTCACACAATAACCTCCACCATGACATTTAAAAATGAACCAAGACGAAGACGAGAACTTTGAACTGTACAAAAGCTTTATTTCTAATAAAGGGTATGATTTTACTAACACAACAAAAACAACGTGGCTATCAGTAGCCCAAGTCAATCTGACTACGTCCTCCAGTAGGACTTGCAAAACTTATCATACAACATGATGTAAAACATTTTAGCTCCCAAGAGCTCCAAATAACGTAATATTCATAACACTATTTGATTGGAAAAGGACGTCAGGGTGTGACATATATAGAGCATTTGGTTTCCTTTTAATAAACATGAGAATGGTATTTATAGTCGCAAGGCCAGAGTGTGGACGACCTCACTCTCTGAGAACCAGATGTTGGCACAGCTGCGGGCTACCCTCCAGCCTGTTGCATACTGGTCAAATGGACTCCCTTCTTACATGCTACGTTACGTAAGAATACAGCCTGCGCTCTCAAGCTTTTAAATGTCTACAAGACAACTCACATTATATTTACGCAAATCTTTCAAGTACTTTGCTCACATCCTATTGGATCATTATATTAATTTCTTAAACTTGTTAACTTCAATCCAAATGTTTAATTAGCTCTTAAATGTTTATAACAAAATCACATAAATTATTTATAACAATTAGAAATTGTTTATAATATTTGTCAAAGACAATAAAAATATTATAAGCACGCCTTTAACATCACTCTCGTTTTACATTATTTTCAAAAATATTTACAGCAATCATTTACAATATTAACATTTAAATTGTTTAAATTATTAATTTAAGAAATACATTAACCACATGTTCATTCGGTTGGTAATTTTCATAATCGTGTTTAATATAATCGACCAATGAAGGTTAGTTATACATGTTAATGTCACAATCTGGTTTAATAAAGGTTTTAATAATGATTTGTGACGGCAACCTTCATTCAAAATCTTATCTCAAATTCTTTCAAAACTCGTGTTAATTATAACAGTAATTCACTTGATTAATTTTCAACGAACTATGACAATCTTACTCCAGCGGAAAATCCTTCGCTAACAAGTTAATGCACAATCTGCATTAAAAATATGCCCAAAATCATCATATATTAATCTATATGGCATTAAAAACTTCCACATAACTTACAAAACTTCCACAAATAATTCTTTAACATTAATTCCTGTGGGAACTTCCTTCATATTCAAGGGCATTATACCTCAGCGACTTTCAACACGCGCTGCACTAGCGATTATACATTCATAGTTCCACTTAAAAAATTTTATAATCATTAATTGTTTCAAAACTGTTTTTCTATTTAACCTTCGTGGATTTCATTCATGAACCGAAATGAAGTCAAAACTTGCCAATCACAAACAAATTTAATAGTGAATACGCTTATATACGCCTGTCTGGTCTATCAAAATTTAAGATTAACATCTTAAAAAAAATTGTAGTATGAAAATACTATCATCAAATAAAGTGCGACTAAAATGCAAAGTAGTCGAATAGAATCCAATTAGACTGGGGAATGCAAACATGATTCGATAAATCTCTAATTGAGAAGAACTCCTAACAAAAGTTCTTGACTTTAATGCATTCAAAAATTCATTATTAACGTTAATCTTTCACAAAAGTGTCTATGATGCAATGTTCATTCATAACTGACGATAAATGTCTGTGTTGCAATCAATTCAAATAACGACTAGTATTTCCAAGATCGTCGACAACGTAAGAGATTTTAACGCTCTAAAATCATTTAAATGTTCTTCCTTCTTGATGATGACAGAAAATTGGTCAAAGTAATTAAACTGGGGTAGAATTACTTTAATAAAATGACACGCTGTCTGAATTTAAATCTGCCATAAAAATCATTAACTTACAGTCAAATCGTGACTACAAAAATATTAATAACTGAAAAATCCAAATATCAGTCTCAACTGATTCAAAATCGTTAACTATGCCCATGACATAACAATGTCTTAATAAATCGTCGAAAAAGGCATAACTCATCAAGGTGTACTGAGAATAAGAATCTCAAACAAGAAAATAGGGTAAAAAACATGAGGATAAAAATATGGGAAAAATAGTTGCTCAAACATCATTAATAAACTCAAATACAATAAACGTTCACGACTACCTTATCTGCCGATTGACGTTCCAGAGGAAAATTCCCCAAAGAAGACTGCTGATGGATCCATTTCACCAAGTAACAGCTGAGCTCCATCCTCGAAATAGGAAATAGCACCCTCGGAGAATCGAACTGCTTCCTTCTCCGGAAATCGCTCTGCTCCTCGAAGACGAATAGACATCCTTCCGGCAATAATCTTCTTTGTGAGTCGGGACACCCCTGACCTCTCTTGAAAAATTCCCTGAAGTTCCAGTAGACAATCGCCATGAAGTTTTGTAGAAATTTCCGAAGAAATTATTCATATTCAGAGTATGAAATTGTTTCTATGGCTGTTCGATGGTATTCAGCCTTTAATTACGAAACATGGGTGTAGATGGTATTCGCCGCATGTTCGCTTGTGTGGAATAGCAATTAGCGAAGTTCCATGTCGCTATCTTACTCCGTTGAAGTATGTCCCAATTGCAATAAGCCCTTTTAGCCTTCCATCTGCTCTTCGGTTGTAGTGTCAGAAGAACAAACTGCCGTATTCAATTGCTCCATTATACTGTATCGTTCTGTAACCAAGCAATCTGAAGTCTTTCTATTCCACTCGCAGCGTCAGCCGTTGCGTTGATTCTGGCTATACAAAAGTGCTTCTCTTGTGGCGAGATAATCACTTTTGTCAGTCGTATAAAACTGCTGATATCTTTTAATCTAATCGGTCGAAATTGTTCAGCTTTTCTCTATTACTTTATGAAGCACAGCACAATACAATTAGCTTATCGGTGACCGCTAACTGTTCAAAGCTAAACTTGTAGAAGCTTTCTAAGGTCCGTTTCAACTTCACCTAGTTTGACTTGGATTTCGTTAATATAGTGGCCTCGCCACGCGTTATAAAGACGATTCTTTTCACTGCTGTTCACTTCGACGTCTCACTATAATGAATGTATAAGAAAAGAACTTTCACAATAGACTTCGATGATCTGAGAATGAGATCTCAGAATAATCGGAGAACGAAAGAGGCTCCTCTCTTCTGCGCAAGCCCTTTTATTAACTTCACGAGGGGCGTTTCCATCCCTTCCAAAGCGTGATACTACGTCATCGCTAAAAGTTCCAACTTCGTTAATACATGACGGATTTTCAAAATTCAAAAACTGAAAATAAATTTCACCAAAATTCCAAATCAATGCTACTACTGCAAATGGATTTCCACAATTCTGCATTCCAAAAGTAATAAAAATACCATAGTTTCAGCAATCTCCGTCTTCCTTGAAACTATCGTTCATTGGTTCAAGCCTCTCCTCCAATAGCATAGTTTCTTCCTCAGCAGAATTCCTCGTTTCCTGCGACTGCGTCGTAAATCTTGGAACATTCTCGACTAAATGCTGACGTCACTGAGAATCTCAGCTCAAGTAGCCTGCTGGTATAACATTTACGTCATCCGTGCTTACGTCATGACTACCCACGTCATAACTATGACAACCATAACTCTCCTTATAATTTCAAATATAGCCACCGTGGTCTCTATATAATTCAATTACGGGGGCAGTACCATCCCGGCATTTGCCCGAAGACGAAATGGGAAACCACGGAAAACCACTTCGAGGATGGCTGAGGTGGGAATCGAACCCCCTCTACTCATTTGGACCACCCGAGGCTGAGTAGACCCCGTTCCATTCCTCATACCACTTTTCAAATTTCGTGGCAGAGCCGGGAATCGAACCCAGGACCTCCGGGGCGGCAGCTAACCATGCTGACCGCTACGCTACGGAGGCGACTATCCATAGATACAGCAATGAAATTATTCCAACTAAAGATAATGCCAATCGTGACGTACGGACTAGACGTAATATGGGAACAGGTGACAAAAAGTAACCTAGAAGATATAGAAAGAATAAAAGTAAATTTCCTGAAGCAAGTACTATGCCTCTCAAAAACTACAAAATCGAGACTTGTGTATGTACTGACAAGACAAACATTTTTCATTGAAGATCTGCGTCATCAACTGGCACTGCCATCTACGTCAGCAGATATACGACTCTTATGTGAACGACAAGCGAAAATGGAAGAAATCTGGATGGACTTTTATACTACAGACGCAATGACAAATGGAGACTACGAGCTCACCACCTTATCTGCCAGAACAAGAGCTACCACCAACCAGAAGACCAGTGTATTTGTAATTTGTGTTCAAGGTTGCAGGTTCGAAACCTGGCGCAGTCAAATGGCATTTGAGGGTGCGCAAATGCGAGGGAGCCGTGTCAGTAGATTTACTGGCACGTTAAAGATCCCCATCGGGGCAAAATTCCGGCACCCCGGCGTCTCTAAAAGCCAGTGTAGTTAAAAGGGACGTAAAACCAATAACATTATTATTATTGTAATCTGTGTTACAAACTTTGTGATAGATACCACATCCTTTACTGTGACAAAAGAAAAACCTCCCTAACTGACTTCTGTCGAGGTTAATGTATGAAATCTGCACATTGTGCGTTATCTGTATTATTATTATAGTAGAAGAAACAGAATGGAGCTGGGGATGGTTTTGCCCTTTGAGGCTTAGCGCTTGTCCGACTGCTTCGCAACTAACCAGCCACCATGGGTATTTATAGAACATTGGTATATTGGTGAGGTAGGTTGGAGAGCCAGGAAAAACCAAATAGGCAGAAAGGGGAGATTGCCTACACGCAAAACCTGGCATCTTTGTGATAGCGCATGCAAGGATGTGGAAGGACTTTTGTGTAGGTTGTTATTGTTAGTGGAATAAGGTATCATGCTCCAGATCCAAGTCCGTTTCTCACCTGTTTGTCTCTGGGAATCCAAGTAACTCGACAGTGCTATTTACACTGCGCAATGAAGTATCGAAGTGTGATATTGTCCAGCACAACTTGATGCGGGTAGTATCTGCGCGCGCCCGCTTAGGGGCAAGGTGCGCGGTAAACCGTCACAATTTCAATGTGTATCACGCAAATTTTGGCTTCACTACAGCCCAAAAACATATCCATGTAAAAAGAATGTAAGCTCTATGAACATCCAACTATTTTCGTTTCGTTGAAGAAATAATGAAATTTACATGAAGCTCAAATTATCGCTAAACGTATGAACTGTCAAGACGAACACAATGACTGGACCGTGGCCAGTCACTACCTACCTCGAACGCGTGCATTACTGCACGCCCGTGTGCATATTGACCCAGTGCTGCCACTCCGGGTCTAAGCTGTCCTTGTTCCCATCCTATCGAGAGTTTGTCAGAGTGACCCTCTTTCACTCTAGACTTACCAGTTCGGCCCAAGCCATTGCAAGATAAGGTGTTGGGAGGAACGACATTCTCAGAATTTGACAGTGACGCTAAACAAAAGAAAATTGAGCATACAGCCTATTCCGTCGATAATTATGCTACTGTGCTTCGTCTGATCTCCCTCTATACATCTGCATCCATTTAGATAAATGAAATGCGTTTGGCCTCCTGGGAGGCCAGGTGCAGGTCTTTACAGTTGACGCTCGTAGGTGACGTGCACGTCGTAATGCGGATGAAATGATGATGATGTCACAAACGCCATGTTTTCGAGCCAAGGGAATTAACCATTGGAGATTAAAATCCTCATGGCCTGATCATAAATCGAACCCGAAACCCTTCGGGCCAAAACCTACCATGCTTACCACTTAACCACGAGGATGGATATTTCTTTATATGAGATATAGTGAAACAGAGTGCGTATTGCTTGCTTCTACCCCTCTACCTATAGTGCACTGCTCGGTGGGCCTACGTACTTGGAAGCAATTTACCAAAACGTTTTAAAAACGGTTGATCATCAACGCCTAATATCGAGGTGTTTGGAACCTAACACGATAACATTCTGCGTCCTTCTATTTCACAGGAACAGATCCATGAAACGTGATAGATGATATGTTTCCCAAGTTACAGTTGACTATCAATTATACGCGATGATAGCGGATTGTAAAACCACGCATAATCGAAAATCCCAGTCAATCCACAAATTTGCTATATCAAAACATTATTTAGTTTAACCATTTCGTTTAAAAACATTTCGAATTTAATTTAAATAAAGTTTCAGTTGGCCCAAACTAATAAGCTAATCAAGTATATTTACTGTAGGCACTCACTATCTCATGGTTCATAACTTAAGGCCACGGCCGTCTCCTTCCAAATTCTCATCTGAATTACAACTTCACACACTAATACAGCCATCATAATAACACCGGCTATCATACAAATTCCACACACATCCAAGTGCACGGGGCTACATGCCACGATGTCACAAAGACCTTGAAATAAATCAACAACAACTCTTCGTTGTCACACCTGAGATCCGGAATCGTTCCCGGCTCTGCCAAGGAATCTTATTTATCTGTGGTCAGAGGTTGGACATAGACAGACTGGCAGACAAACGGATGGGTGATATCGTCTCCAAAGCGTACAAATTACTTCATTTTGTGATGAGGGTATTAAAAGGCAGTACCGGTAGTTCCACCGCAAAAGAATTAGGATATTTGACCCTCGTGTGGCCAATCTTGGACCCATATCAAGTAGGGCTCATCACTGAGCTAGAGATGGTACAAAGGAAGGCTGCTAGGATTTCGCTCAACGATTTTAATCCTAGAAGTAGTGTAACTCGAATGATAGAAAAACTAGGGTGGGAATCTCTGTACGATAGAAAGACGGAATCCAGACTGTACGCTATACTTAACACTTACATTAATCGGCCAGCATGGGGAGAACTAAGCAAACGTCTGGGAAATTCCACCTACCTAAGCAGGGCAGATCATCCGCACAAAGTTAAGGGCGTACAAATTATGGGAAATATTCCTTCAATAATCGTGGTATTGATCATTGGAACTCATTACCTGCCACAGTCTTAGAACCTTTTCCCAAACATAGTGATGTGTTTAAGAAAAGACTGCAATTTTGTGTAAATACAGGGAGCGGCAAAAAGACCTGACGGTTTTTAAATCACAACAACACAAACATTTTAAATGATACAAACTCTTATTACTTATAACAGCAAGGTGTACATGTCAATTAATGGAAAACACGAAAGAACAATAGATTTTAACTTTTAAGATTTGAAGATAACGTCTTTCAAATGATGCTCATCTTTTGCCATGCGGCAAAAAGATCTGACGGTTTATGTCGTTGTACGGCTGAGCCAGTCGAAGAGGACGCGTTCCATCTCGTAACACAATTTTGTTATGAGTGAGTAATTTTAGAGCTACAGGTTCAGCCTTAAAACGTACGTCGACTGACCGTCCAAGGTCAGCCAGGACACCAGAAAATGTTGAACGAATGAGACAAGCTGTGGAAACCAGTCCACGGCGGCCGGCTCGTAAACAAGCTGCTGCTTTGCAAATGTATGATCGAATAGTGAGACGAATATTCCGTTTCGATTTGCATTTTCATCCGTATAAAATGGTTATTGTCCAGCAGTTGAAGCCTAATGACTATGCAAAGCTTCAGTGCAAGACTGGAAGAATGCATGGCAAAAGATGGGCATCATTTGAAAGACGTTATCTTCAAATCTTAAAAGTTAAAAACTATTGTTCTTTCATGTTTTCCATTAATTGACATGTACACCTTGCTGTTATAATTAATAAAAGAGTTTGTATCATTTAAAATGTTTGTGTTGTGATTTAAAAACCGTCAGATCTTTTTGCCGCTCCCTGTACTACGATGTAATTACTATGATCGCTAAATCGCGACTTGTGTACAAGTGTGTTTGACCGTCCGCGGTGGCCGAGAGCGCTAACGCGCTACCTCGTGTCTCGCTGGCATCGGGAGAGCGTGGCCATCCTAAAAATGGTTTTCGTGGTTACCAGTTTTCTCCACCAGGAAAATGCCGGGACGGTTCCTTTCTATAGGTCCACGGCCGATTTCCTTTCATAATCCCTTCACTGACCCGTCCTGAAGAGAAAATTACATGGCCATTGGCTGCATTAATAACATTATTATTATTAAATGTGTTTGATATAATTGTTGGTAATTTTCTGTAATTTTATAATTTGCCATCGGGAATTACCCATTTACAATTAAAGTAAATGAATAAACAAAAATCCCCCGATTGATCCCATAATCCTACTTTCACGTCGTATACAGTCGAACTTCTATATCTCGAATTTTCGATACCTCGAAGTAATTTTAATTTCCCGGCGTAGTTGGTAGCGTGATGAACTGCTGTGCCCAAGATCGCGGGTTAAAACCCGGCCGAAGACATCGGATTTTTTAAGAGCGTTAAAATCCTTCAGTAAGCCTTCCTTCGGAGGGGAAGTAAAGCCGGCGGTCCCATGTCATAGATGTATGGCATGTAAAAGATTCTTCCACGAACTAAACTTGTGTGAAGCTAAATTTCTAGGTTAGATTTCGTTGAAACACTCTATCAAAGTTCCAACGTTCACCACTAGGTGTCAGTGACATCTGGTAGCGAAAGTTGGAACTACTTGAAATTGAACGGAACTTGTAGCTCACCCCTTGTGTGTCCGCTGGAAGCAGCTACAGCCTCTGGCGAGCCGAACATGTCCTCGGACACTCCCGGCACTAAAAGCCATACGCTAAATAAATAAATAAATAAATAAATAAATAAATAAATAAATAAATAAATATCATTCGAAGTTCTATTAATCGAATGCTATTTTGTTCCCCAGACATAAAGTATGTGTCCTTAACTCAAAGTTGGGGTGAAAATGCAGTTGAATTACTTTCTTTAGGTGTGACAAGGGAATTAAAATATCGATTCAGTTGTGTAAGGCACCTGGACTGTGTATTTCTGTCTATTTCTGTCAGCAGCATATTACAGACAGCAGTGGCTACGCTGGCTAAAGCGCAGCGTTAGGTCATGTGGCCAAGCTCTCTGCTGACTCGGTAGGCGTGAGTTCGAGCCCCGCCATCGGCCGTCTTTGAAATGGTTTTCCGTGGTTTTCCATTTTCAACTCCAGACAAATGCTGAGACGGTACCTTCTGACAGGCCACGGCCGCTTCCTTCCACATCCTTGCCCAGTTTCATTCATCTCTCATTAACTTATCTTATGAGGTTGGCGTCAGGAAGGGCATCCGGCCGTAAAAACCATCCGCCACATAGAATATCATCGCATCTCACTCCCGACCCCGTTCAAAACGGGAATAATAAGGGACAGTACGTACAGTATGCCTGCATGAGTAGACCCAGTGGCAATAACAGCATGACGTAACAACAGTTTACTATTTATGTGTTTATGATAGTAGAACCCCATTTTTTTCATATATTTCTATATCTCAAATTTTCGATAACTCGAAGTAATTTTTATTTTAGAAAGCACTTCGAGATATCGAAGTTCGAGACTATTATTTTCTTTTCTTAAAGATAAGCAAAAAGTTGAGTTAGTTCATAAGAAATTGCTGTTACAGTGTAAAGTTAAGTTTAACTTCGAGAAGGATTACGAGTATATCCCCTTCCCCAAAGTCGTCACTACTATACTTCCGCTCCAAGCTTTCCACTGCAGCTAACCTTGATTTAGACTGTAATCAAGATTGCAGATACTATCTTTTCATGAGAAGAGCTCCGAAACTAAAGTTCCAAGGACATCAGTGGCGTACATAAAATGGGAATAACCTGCTCTTAGGTGCGTAACTTACAAGTAAACTACCGTGTCATTAATACTTAATAAGACATGAGTCGGCTAATCAGCAGTTGTGTGTTGAAGAGGCAAAGCTCATTTTCATTTCTAGTCTAAAAAAAGTCGCATCACTCAAGGGAATGGCCTTCTACTGCCAATTATGACATTATAAACACTGAAACGAGATTTTCCTACAATTCCTGTGATTTGCTTGCATCCTATGTTAAAAAACCTCACGCGCACTGCATCTTTGATTGCACACATTGACTGTTTTGTGCCTGTTTCATGAAACATAACATATACCTCCATAGCTGTGCGTTTCCACTCGCTAACCCCCGCGCGAGATTAACGATCACGTTAAACTACAAGCTTCCTTTTCTTCACTCACGTACTTTCCACACTCACTTCAAGTACTTATGGTTGTTGATGTTTCATTAAAGGGCTTGGCCATCGTATTCATTTCAGCCACGTGTACTTTGTGTAAGTACATTTATTTGTCTGATAACCTGTGTTAATGTGTGTTTACAATTGAGGCTAGGATCGGAAAAGCTGTGGCAGTGGTCTTAAGTTGATACGATCTCGGCATTTGCCTGGATTAGAAGTGAGAAACCACACGGAAAACCACTTCTAGGATGGCTGAGGTAGGAATTGAACCCACCTCTTCTCAGTTAGGCCTCACAAGGCTGAGTGAACCCCGTTCTAGCCCTGGGACCAGAATTAAATTTCTTAGCAGAGTGGAGAATTGATCTAGGACCTCTGGATCCAGAGTCTGAATATGTAGCCTACCCCGAGACCACAGACAGCTGTTCACTTCAGGTAAATGCTAGAAAATTGTCACATTTGAAGTGCCGCGAATATTTTCCAGCCCAGGCTCCAAATAGTTACGTTGTTAACTCAATTTAGGGGCTTGAGACATCTTGGTCATCAGTCCCGTGTAGTTGGGTGTGTGTTCAATTTGTCTGATATAATCTGTATTTATGTGATGACAGTATTAGGGACAGGGATGGGGAGGTGCCCCAGGAACTTGAAATAAGGTACTATCCCGGCATTTGCCTGGAGGGAGTGTAGAGAACCCCTGGAGACAACCACATTCAGGATAGCCGTTGTCAGCACCGGGATTCGAATGAAAGATCTCCGGATTTGCTGCAGTTACCCGCACGGTCGTGGTGCACGATTTATCGAACTAAATAGTTACACATCGTGGAATAAATACACAGTTATTCTATAGAACTTGTGAACCAGGAACAGACTGGTCAGGAAAACAAAACATATTGCAACATATATTGCTTTCTTGGCGGAGCCGGGGATCGAACCTGGATCTCGGAGTGGCAATTTAGAACACATTAAAATAGAGTAAGTGAAACAATATACACAAATGTAGAAGAGAGCCCAGTATGAACTGCCACCTTCTGTGTACTGAGCCTCGACATCCAAAGGTGCTGGGTTCGATTCCCGGCTCTGTCATCATATTTAATTCTAGTCTGAGAATTGAAACGGGCTACAATCAGTCTCTTGAGGTAAAACTGAGATTGTTCCGACCTCAGCTGTCGTAGAAATGGTTTTCCGTGTTTTCTCACTTCTACTCCAGGCAAATGCGGGGATGGTTCCTAACTTAAAGCCACGGCCACCTCCTTCCAAGTCCTAGGCTAGGTTACAAATACACACACTGCTACAGATATAACAATGACACAGGTTTTCAGACAATTTCCACAGACACCCAAGTACACGGGGCTACATAACCACGATATCGCAAAGCCACTAAATGAATCATCAACTGCTTGTCACTTTCCGCAAGAAAGGGCCGTACAATATTGTATGCTGAGGAGATGATAGCTTTGTTTCGTCCGGTAGATTTTGAGCGGAAGTCAGAGTTCCTTTTGACCCTTGTGGAGTGCGTAGGATATGAGACAGATAATACCACATTATTATTATTATTATTATTATTATTATTATTATTATTATTATTATTATACATTTTAATTTCAGATTGTTTTTCCTTTCAGCGTCCAGTTCAGTCAAATCGTCTCCATATCCCCAATCGGCAGTTAGCACTGCAGCCTCCTTTGCTACTACATCTTTCACTTTGAATTAATATTATTATTTTTCTGGGTTTTCCAACAATAACTTATTGTAATTGAAATATTACTTTTAATTAATTTTGCTGCAATTGTTCATTCACACAATCGAGCTCTAAAAATGTACGTGCATTTCATACGTTTGAGCCTACTACCAAGTAGGACTGTCCATCGCAGCCAGAGCCGCAGTTTATTCAAGCACTTGGTTTATTTCTTACAAGAGAGATAGGCTACTCACCATCTGCAGAACGGTAAGGTACCTCTTCCACCACAGGAACCGGCGCATCACCGGCCCCAAGGCCGCCAGCAGGTAGTACGTGTACATGATGATGTGGACAAAGGTGTTGAGCAGCCCAAAGAAGGTGCTGTGACCACCTAGAACACAAGCAATACAACAACATGAGATGGTTCACTCAGTAGGATGAAGTGTTTTGTAGCAGGTCGTGCGTCACTGACCTGTCTCTCGTTGGTCTCCTCTCTGAAAGCTCGTGTAACCTCTCTACCACAAAATACTGTATTTCTAAGCTCGCCGGACAAAGAAAATTAGTCATGGCCTGGATATCGTCAGTGAACTTGCAATACCACGTATCTGACAATGCTCTTCTTTTCCAATATTCTCCTTATGGTTGGTCAAGCCTCCCAGCCGTATGTGGATGTGCCGTTCAACAGAACAATTCACGCTAAGTTCATTTTCCTGTGTGTGGGCATAAAGAAAAATGAGCTTTAAATTCATTTTAGTCGCCTCCGTAGCGTAGCGGTCAGCATGGTTAGCTGCCGCCCCGGAGGTTCGATTCCCGGCTCTGCCACGAAATTTGAAAAGTGGTATGAGGACTGAAACGGGGTCTACTCAGCCTCGGGTGGCCCAAATGAGTAGAGGGGGTTCGATTCCCACCTCAGCCATCCTCGAAGTGGTTTTCCGTGGTTTCCCACTTCGTCTTCGGGCAAATGCCGGGATGGTTCCTACTTCAAGGCCACGGTCGCCTCCTTCCCCCTTCCTTGCCTATCCATCCTAATCTTCCCCTCCTCCCTTCCCTCATGAGGCCCCTGTTCGCTTTGCAGGAGAGGCCGCCTGGGCGAGATGCTGATCACACCTCACCAGTTGTATCCCCTCCGACCAGATGTTCCAAGCTCTAGGACACTGCCCATAGAGACGGTAGTGGTGAGTTCCCTCGCTGAGTCCGTGGGAACCACCAACCTAGAGGGTAAATCGACTAAATAAAAATAAAAATAATTTTAAAAAATCATTTTACTGTAGGAAAGTATATTTTCGTGTAGTTATGAGAGGCGTGACCAACCATAATGAGAACAAAAATGATACGAGCCTTACAGTAGTCGCACATGATGTGTAAAATCTGACATGTTATCCTACTATGAAATTGAGATGAAATGTATGTGAAGTCATCTGACATGTTATCCTACTCGTATAGGCCTACTACACATCTTGGACATTCTTAAATGTTAATTTACGCTCCGTTTTCATACTGGCACTACGATAAATGAATAGATTGAATTGGAGATATGCTACTGTCACACTTGTTTAAACAAACATCACATATTATACCGTATTGTAAATTAAGAGGAGGAATGAAGCCACAGTCTCTAGCCTATCTATAGACTACTAGAAATGATGTTCAATACAATCAAATTTCCCAACTCCAGCTTGGTGCAAACTATTGTAATTAAAATTAGATAAATCGTAAATTCATGTAGATTCTGTTAAAATGACGCATAATGTTATGATAGGTATCGTTTAAATCGATAATCCAGTGGCAAAAATAATTGCCGGGACTGGGGTTGGAACGTGAGACCTCATAATTTGCAGACCAAGATGCTATCCACGCAGCCATTAGAACCATAGATATTTAGAGTACAAGACAGGTACTCATTTTCACGTGCCGGTAATAATATGGAAGTATTTTTTATGCTCCATTAATATTTTGCTTTTTTTTCGATAATCTTCCTACGTAGAATTGAGTTTTAAATTAGTTATGAATACGCCTACTTGACAGTAAAGAAAATTCCTATAGTGGTCTATGAAAGGCTAGCCCAGTTCCCGTATAAAACATCGATATATATTGCATTGATCACTGCATTACCGCAATGTGGGTTAATACCAGATTAGCCATTGTGCAGAAACATAATACCGGCTTTGCCGACTAGTTACAATGTTTCATATTAAAGCATATAATCATTTAAATACTGATACGAAGACTTTTAACATGTGATTTGTGTTTCAATCAGTTGACACCAGAGTTCACATGAGCGTTTACCGTTCAGTATACAAGTGTTGAGCAAAGTTACTCGGGGAGTGGATGCCCATCACTTTTATCCAGGGATTGAAAAACAGACTCTTAATAAATCATAATTGTTTTCAGCAAATATGATATAATGAATATTTTTACACCAAAGAACGACAACTTGAAGATGATTTATTGTAAAACCTTGAAGTAATCCATATGTTGTATACATTCCACATGGTACCACTGAGCAGCCAGGAGGGATGCGATCCAGCTGGCAGTGCTTCATACACACTTCCGAACGATCTACTTCCGTCCCATTTTTCAAAATCACTCCCACAAAAATATCCAGCAACCGAGTGGAAAGATGTTACACATCAATAATACAAAAAGAAGAGCATTATCAGATAAGCGGTATTACCAAGTTCAGTGACGATGTATCGTCCTAGCATCGTGTATAGATCGATGGCAAGTCTAGTCGGCGGGCCTATCCCCACCATCACAATGTTTACTACTGTCGACCAAAGTATTATGTGTACTCGAGTTTGAAGATTGTTTGTGAAGTAACCAATAGGCCTACATAAAATCCAATACCATCAACATTTTCGTCGTTCTATTTTACGTTAGTTCATGTAGGTTTGGATTTTTAAATTTATATTTTAATATTTGTTATCGCAGTTGGAACACAAAAAGTGTCCGTTTTTAAGCCTGTTTCAACCATGCGTCATATTTAAGAATTATTATCTCAAAAGCCCGTCATCAGATCGAATCCAAATTTTAACACAATATACATTGGAATGTTGTAGATTCATAATTTCATAAACTTTCCTGTGTGATAGTAAGTGAAATCCCGCTTCACGAGTCTGAGTGTACTGAACCCGCTGAGCTATGGTTCATGTGATATTTTTTATAACAGAACATTTATGATGGGATGTTGAACCTTCGAACACACCCAGAAAGCCACGTGGAGCTGAGAGATCACGCTATACTCTTTGAAGTAGCGGTGAATCGCACTTTTGACTTTGGTGAAATCTGCTCATTATTTATCTGAGGTCTTATTAATTAATTTTATCTTTCCACAAGACTCAGAATATTCCATTTCGTCATGCTGCATTATTAAAACATTTTGGAGAATGTTATTTTCGCTTTAGGTAAGGTAATACCCTTGCAGATATGCAAACAGGAATGTAAGTAGTCGCTCAACGACTTCGTTTTGACGACCTACTTCCTAGAGACACTCAGTGCCTTGAACTACGTCTGGAGAATCCGCCCTGTGTAGGCGTGGAATTGTATTTGTCCTACAAGACGTAGAGAATATCCGCTGTTGGGCGTTGAAAGTGATTATCAGGTGCCATCGAGCACGCGAATACTACTATTCACTGTTATCCAAGCACAGTGAGCCAAAGAAGAATTTTGGGAAATAATAATTGGCAAGTATAGTGAATTGCATAACATTGCCGTAACACCACATTTTGTACCCACGTGTTTGTGGAGGGCCAAGAGCCTAGTGGAAAATATACAGGTAAATGTGTTACAACTATTATGAATAAGTGTGATTATGATTGTATGACATATTTAAATTGCCAAAGTGAAAATTTCGTTTCAAAAACGACGCATAATTCACGGATGCTACGTGATATAAAAGTAGCGTCACTAGCACGTGCAGAATTATAAAACAGTGTTAGCTCACATGTTAATTCACATCGACGAAATAAAGGCTGTGTCATATACTACAATTGAAGCCTATAACATTTACGACGAACATTATATTTTTGAAAGTGAAAGAATGAATTATTACGCAACTTATTTCACTATCCACGTGATTGGACTATTCTTCACCATGTTTGAGACAGTCATCATGGGCTAATACCATCACGGTATGAGGGTGATGTTTCTACGGGAACCAGCATGATGGTGGAACTTCCAGGACAGCGAACGAGAAGGAAGGAACCAAGGATGCCATTTCCAGGCATATCCAGCATATCCACGAAGTTGTCGACAGGGACAGATCGAACCCTGGTCTCTGGAGGAGTCCAGATGGGAATCCTGATGAGGATAATACCGTTCCAGAGAGCCAGAGATGATTTTGTACAACCCTTGTTGTTGAATAGAGGGCTGAGTGAGAGCTTCTCCATTTCGTGAGTTTTTGGATACCCCTTTCTTGTTCTAGTTTCTGGTGGTATAGTAGATTAAATGTAGTTTGTGAACCAACCGCACTCAGTGTCAGCCATTTTTATAGGTAGGGAATGTAACTAGTTTAATTAGATGTCATTTATTTCAGTTAGAGTGAGACACCCTTGGGTCAGACATTTTGGTCAGCCCTGGTGCAGCCTGATGAACGTCGTAGAACGTCAATGCCTATCTTTTGCTGAACGTGACCGTAGTCATTTGAGGCTACTTTGTTCAATCCTATTTGGAGTGATTTTTCAAGTCTTTTCTGACTTTAGTTATGGCAATCAGATGCCATGGTTTCTTTTACTGCATTCTTTGCAGCCATTCTTTGTTACATCCCTGACTGTCGTTAGAACGGTCGTATCAGTTAGGTAGTCAACTGTAATTACCAGTTTTGTAACTGCATTATATTTCATTTTGAATAAGCTCAGAAGCTATTCTTGGTCAAGTGTGAACCTAATAATTAGAAGGAATGTTTCGTTGTCAAGCATCGAACCCAGTTCCCAACGTATCATTAAGCAGATCTTGAGTGTGAGATCTGCGTCACAATTACTATTTTGTTAGTGTCATGTGAAGACACGATTTACTTGATGTTGTACAAACAACTGCTGAATTATAACTTTTGAGAGCAAAGAGCTCCAGTAATAGTAACATTACTATCATTTAGACGTCTTTGGTTTGGAAGGCGGAATTGTATTATTGTATTCAGATTTATAGCGTGTTTTTATACACGTATTCTTCGAGGTTTTTAACCTGTGGTAAAGTTTTTTATGAAGAGGCCAGATGTATAGTTTTATTTGTTTAAAACGCCGGCCTTGGAGAGTCAATGTGTTGTGTCAGTGAAGCGCAGGAATGTTGAAACCTGCTAGCGACATAAACTGGTTTGAGACCCAGTGCCCTTGAAAGCACGCCTGTTATATTGTGAGGCGGAACTACTTTGACAAAGGACAGAATACGATATGTATTCGCATTTCCTTTCATTGCAACTTAGCTTATGGAACTCAGTGTCCATTCTTGTATCTGATCACATGTTTTATAGATTGTTTTTTGTTAGTTAATCGCACTGCTGCGTGTACCGTCGTTGACGTGTACAGTTATGTCAGGTTTTCTATAGTATGTCGAAGGCTACCCTGTTATAGCAGGAAGTTATTGTATGAAGGTATTTTGTGTATGCCTTGTCCGGGATTGTTCCCGTTGACTAGATGTTATTGGAGGGTAACTGTAGTGTGCAGGCCCGTCCCAGAGTTATTGAACGCGAGCTTTGCGCCGCTGGTAACTTGTGTTATTGTGTGTCCGAGTTGTTATTGCTCGTTGATTATATTCCGACTGTTGAGTCGAGGCTTTTTGGTGGAGAATGATCTCAGTGGAGACACTCCGTGCCCAAGCTATTGTCAATATTATTCGCCATAAACCAACGATAAACCTAAACCGACATCTTAATAATAAAACGCATAATTTTGGTAAAACAAAAGCTAACTAACGAATTCTTTCTATCTAACTTTGTCCTTTTGCATTTGGAACTGTTGACATAGCCGTGCAGATGAAGGTATATTTCCTTTTGTGGAAATGACAAGGACAGCTGACACTATTGTAGCGACCTGAAGCATGCACGAACCTTGAGTTCGTAGTTTGTGGAGCGCAGGCCATGCGATGTTAGACGTAGTCTTTACTACGCAGTCGTCACCGTAACTACATATTAGATGACTATGGCTTACAAAGAGTAAACCAAGGTGCAGGCAGGCATTTTAATAAAACTACTGTGTCTATTTCATTACTTATTTATGATGTACAAGTGTATAAATCCTACATGTTACCTTATTGTGTGCTGTTAGCACGTAGTTTCTAAGAACAATTAAATGTTTTTTTTTCATGGCTGTACACTTAGCTTTTGAATGTAATTGTTTTCTTTTACGGACGTCATCGCCGTAAATTTTGTTAATTGATAGGACTTAGCTAGATGAATTAACGTTAAATGTAAATGCTGAAATGGTATCATCCTAACTTAGATTTGTTTTGCTACCCTGTTAAATGTAAATTCAGATATTAGCTTGATCTTGTAACTTGAACTAGGGACTTGCGTCGTACCATTTTCCTAGTTTTGCTGTTGTTGCTTTATTATTGTGAGTTAGATCTTTCGCGAGGGTTTTCCGTAACTTCTCAGGTAGGGACCTGCTCTTTATTTTTGTTTGTTTATTAGCTTGCGGACTAGCCGATTGTAACCCTCCGAACTAGGCTAGGGGCTTGTGAATTTTATCAATACATTTTCACGGTGTTTTATATAAGTCTGGATGTTTATTCTCTCAGTCTAGTTTTTAAGGTGAACCTTTCCTTAGGCAGTCTATGACCATCGTCACCATGTACCACGATCCCTGTGGACTACGGACTCTCGTGCCGCTTTAGCCTATTTAGAAGTTCACCTGATCCTCACGGCAATTAAATTATGTGCTCGACGGGTGAGATGTTAGGGAAGTCATTGCGGTTGTTGGCTATCCTAACAACTCCAACCTTGACGGTCTCATAAAATGGCGCACAACGTTGGGGGCGGACTTGTGCTCATAAAATGGCGCCCAACTCATGTGCCGACGTTAACGTGGTGACCCTCAGTTCCATGTTATTTTGGAGGATCTTAATGTTGATTAATGGTAAATTGACAGGACTGGGACGAACTTAGAAAGTCGTACTGCAGATCAATTGACCGCATGGCATTCATGTTTGATAGAAGTCCATGGGGTGAGGCTTTAGTGTTGGATAAATGAAGGATAGGATTTTCTTTGATGATGCCTCATCCTGAGTAAATGTAATACTTTGCTTTGCTCACCGTTGTCTTTGTAAATGTAGAAGCACTTAGTTTGCATACTCCAGCTGTACTCGTGATATTTATATAAATTAAACAAGCTTTATACCACCAAGTAACTAATCATAGCTGTAAGTTCCAGTAGAGATTGATCCCTCACTTTCTCATGTATATTTCTTGTCAATGGATGAGGAAACTATTCGTCGTGTGTTTGGAGAGATGATGGCAGGTGTGAATGTTAACCTCCAGCAGATTACTGCTGATTTAGGTGAAGTCAGAGGTGACTTAGGTCAGAATACCCAAGCTGTCAACAATGTTAGAGAGGACTTAGAGATTAACACCCGATCTATAAACAATGTTAATGGTCATGTAGATCAAGTCAGACAAGATTTAGAGGTTAACACCCGATCCATAAACAATGTTAGTGGTCATGTAGATCAAGTAAGACTAGATTTAGAGGTTAACACCCAGTCAGTTAACAATGTTAGGTCTGATTTAACTCAAGTCAGGGCAGACATGGACGCATATAGAGTCGAAGCTAGAAATGATCTGACGGCAGGTTTAGCGGCTGTTAGGGTTGATGTCATACGACACCAACAGGAAGCTAACCAGCGCGTAGATTGCTTAACCGACCAGATGAATAGAGCTAGGGAGGATGTGCAAAACCGATTGGAGGAGCACACAGCTCAAATTCAAACAACAATAAATAGAGTCCAGATAGATATGAGAGCCGACCTGGAACACACTCGGGAAGAATTTGGGACTTGATTAAATCACGTCGAGGGATTTATGGGCAATGTGAAAAAGGACATGGCAAACATGAACATTGGATTAATCTTGATGAGAGGTGCTGCCAATGCTGTTAATAACAACGTAAAGACGATCGTTGATGGCATGATGGAAGTCAAAGACGAACTCAACACCAACAGAAGAAACATTACTGAGTTGACGGAAACCGTAGCGAGCCTACGTGAAACAGTTGATGTTCATCATGAGGAACACAAAATCGATCTCATGTTATTGAGGGGTGACCTCAACGAACACAAGACCACAGTGGAGACTAAGGTGGCCGAGGTCAGAGACGATGTTGGGTCGATCCAAGATAATGTGTCGAGAGTTGAAGGAGAGATCGAATCCTTACAAAAACGATTTGAGGAAGTCGCGGTAACCGAGAGGTTAGACCTCAGCTATAACCTCAGGACGGCCATACGCGAAGTAGACACGAACCTCAAGGGAAAGGTCGATAGGATCGAGTTACAATTGAACGACTTAGGCAATAAAGTCGCAGCCAGAACTATTCCAGGACTTGAAGTCATAGAAAGATGTCTGGACAGACTTGAGACGATTCCTAGAGAGAGACACTTACACCCACAGATGGGAGAATCTCAGGAGACACCAGTATCTCAATCAGCAGGAATGATGCCTACCCATTTCCAACCCTGCGCACCTACAGAACCGCAACCATCACAATTCACTGGTTCAGCGCAAAGTCAGACTTTGAACTTTGACGCCCATCCGTTTCAACCAGCACTTAATCGAATTAGTCATGAGACTAACACACCTACGCATAACTACATGCAGAATACATTCAGACCCGCGCATACGCAGGGAAATGTCACTATAATTCGTTCGAGAGAGGAGCAACCAGCTCGCTTCTCAGGAACTGGAAGTGGTGTTACTCCAGTGGAATTCCTAGCCAACGTCGAGAGCTACTTGAGAGATACTATGGTAACTCCGGAGAGGGAACTCAGAGTCATAGAGCGATTGCTAGAGGGCCAAGCCAGTACCTGGTTTAGAGCATTCAGATACTCATTTACAGGCTACCAGGATTTTAAGGAGGCTTTATTAAGAACATATTGGTCGAGTGACATCCAGCAGAGCATCCGAGCTGAGATGTACACTCGCAGGTACATCTCTAATACACCAACGTGTTATGCGAATTACTTCGTGATACAGCTAGCGAAGCTTCGTTGTCTTCAGCCCCCGTTGTCTGAACAAGATTTAGTGAACACCATTGTTTGGCAGTACCCTGCAGATGTGCAACGTGTGTTGATTTCTGCAGGGGCATCCACTTTCCAGCAGTGTGACCAGATCCTGCGAAGGTTGGATGCGAACACAGAACAGTTCCCGACACACCGTCAGCAGAAGACTGATAGACGCGAGGAGAGACATATAAATTTGACGACTGTCGATAAAGTGAGCCAGACGCCACAACAGACGCAAACCCAAGAGAACTCTGGGCGACGTGATAACAACTACAATTATAACAGGAGAGAATGGAACAACACTCCATATGCTGGAAATCAACAAGATGACCGTCGAAGTCATTGGAACCGGCGATTTGACCGAGGGACGGACGACAACCGACGTCATGAAAACAACCGCCGAGGGAATAATGGTAGAAATCAACAGCACGGAAGTATCCGTAGAGACTATCGATATAGTAGGGGATATGACAGAAATCGAGACCCTAGATACCAGCCAGACAGAGATTGGAAAGGAAGAGCACGGGAGAGCCGTGAGTACCTTCAACAACTCAGAGAACTGCAAATCCGAGAAGAGGGAGAACAGAACCCGACTTCGAGGGAAAATAGAAATTTGGCGCAGGAGATGGAGCAGAACCAGCCCAGTACTTCTCGCCAGGACAGAAAAAAAACGCCGAAAAATCAATAGATTCTTGTTCGGTTGAGCACCGAGTAACTGCCACCATATTACTCTGGGAGCCAATCCAAGAAGACTTGTTGGACGAACGACGAACGACGAACCACAACTATGAATTGACGCGTCTACCCAAGATTGTAGCCACCTTGAATGGATGCAGCGCAGTCATACTCATCGATACTGGGGGGATGATTAGTGTAATTTCCGCCGATTGCCATGCCAGACTGAAAGCAAACTCTGAGGTGACAGAGCTGCCAGTTTCAGCTGTAAGAGTCAGAGGTGTCATACCTGACCGCGTTGTAACGTGCAAAATCCAGATTCTATGTACTCTGAAGATTTCGAGCCACGTGTACTTGCACGAATTTCTTGTAATGAAGGGCTTACATCATGATGCCATATTAGGTGCAGACTTCATTAGAAAATATGATGGAATCATTGACATGGGACGTAATACGGTAGAGTTCAAGCCGAACGAACCCATTCAGATGAACCTAATTGAAGAAGAACCGGAATTCCTATCCGAAGTCGACGTAGTCGAAAAATTAAATGGCAAGGAAATTGAGGAGACACTAGATGTCGACGAAGAGGCAGAATCATTATCAGCACCCATACGAGAGAACCTTGATGCAATATTGAACGAATACAGGGACATATTCGACACCACACCTGGTGAGATATTGGACTACGAGTACGATCTTGTGTTACTGGATGATTCCCCATTCCAGAAGAAGATCTATCCGATTGCCGAGAAACATCGCGAAGAAGCTGCTAAGAAGATCCATGAGATGGAAGCAGCAGGCATAATCAAGAAGTCACCGACTCCTTTCTTGAATCCTATAATACCTGTGGTTAAGGTAGATGGAAGCTTGAGACTTTGTCTCGATGCCAGAGCCTTAAATGAACGCCTAGCTCCTGAGCACGATAGACCGCCCAAGATTAGGGACATTCTCAGGACGTTCAAGGGAGAGAGAGTATTTTCATCATTGGACTTGGTACAGTCTTATTACCATATCAGATTATCTGAGCATACTCAGAAATATACTGGATTCCTGTTTGGTCAGACCACTTATGTTTTTCGAAAACTACCCTTTGGATTGAAAAATGCCGGAGCTGCATTAATCAGAGCACTTGATGCCAAACTGACTCCTGAAGTGAAGCAGAAGGTGGTATGTTACGTGGATGACATCATCATAGCTTCGGAAACAGAGGAAGAACATTTAAAGACATTACGCCTTGTTTTTGAGAATCTTCGACAGGCCAACTTTAAGGTGAAATTTTACAAGTGTCGATTCTTCCAGAAAGAAGTGAAATTTGTGGGACACATAATCAATGGAGAAGGATACAGACCGAATCCGGCAAAAATCAGAACTGTTGCTGCATTTCCAACGCCAACCCGTGTGAAACACGTGAGACAATTCTTAGGAATTCTCCAATTCTTTGCTGCTCATTGTGAGAAGTATTCCGAGACTGTCGCACCACTGCAAAGTTTATTGAAGAAGAACTGCAAATGGACCTGGAATGATGAGTGCGAGATAGCTTTCAGGAAAGCTAAACAGATGCTTGTGGACTCAATTCAGTTAGAATATCCAGATTATTCCCGGAATTTTATTCTAGAAACTGTTGCATCTGCAATTGGAATAGGAGCCATATTACTGCAGGAGGATGATGAGAAGAAACGTCATTACATCGCTTTCTTAAGTCGACGTTTGAGAGCACATGAATCTCACTACTTCACTACTGAGATTGAAGCACTTGCAATTGTCTACGCACTTGAGTACTGGCAGAAACTTTTGTTAGGCCAGAGGATTATTGTGAGAACCGATCATCATGCGTTAACCTTCATATTACGAACAAGACTGGCAAGCGACAGGATCACACGTTGGACGCTGTTTCTCCAACAGTTTGATTTGGAAATAGTTTATCGACCAGGCAGAGAGAATGTGTTGGCCGACATCCTCAGCCGGAATCCTGAAGCTACTGTTAATGCCATAGACATCGAGGGAGAATGCGAGGAACACCTTCGCCGACTTCGTCATCTACCTGAAGGACAACGACGTGAGGAGGAACTCAGGCATATTATCCGTTTCCTAGAACGAAGAATGGATCCACAGGATGCTCATTATGCAAGAATTGCTGCTGTTGCAGATGATTATTTGATTTATCATCGTGTCTTATACAAGTTTGTGGACGAGGACCACACTCAACTGCGTGCAGTTATTCCTAGGAGATACCAAGAATCTGTTATTCTTATGGTTCATTTATCCATTGGACATGGTGGAACAGACAAGACCATTGCAACCATCAAGGAATCTTTTACTTGGAAAGGACTAGGAGCCACCGTTAGACAATGTTTACGTGCTTGCGACGCATGCCAGCGGAACAAGTACACGTCACATTTGTTGAAAAAACAACCTAGACCAATACTACCAACACAACCTACAGAGTTATATGCACAGGACCTGTATGGCCCAATACCTAAAGCTCGTCGTGGGAATCGCTACATCGTTGTAACTATTGATGTGTTCACGAAATATACGATGCTTCATCCGATTCACAAAGCCACTGCACATCAGATTATTCAGAGGATTACACGACAAGTGATACCGGAGGCAGGAAAGCCACAATTCCTGTTGACTGATCACGGATCACAGTACACCTCAGCAGAATTTACCAATGCTATGAATGAGCTGGAAATAGGTCATGTTTTATCATCTATTCGCCATCCAGAGAGCAACCCAGCAGAATGCGTGATGTCTATTATCGCAAAATTTTGTCGATTATATTGTCAAGAAGAACACTGGCGATGGACTGAAGTCCTAGTTATTATGGCAAAATGTATTAATTCAACAGTCCATGAGAGCACTGGTCAAATACCTATGGTCTTGCATTTGAACCAGATGCCGCTGAGAATATGGGATCGTGTGATAGTAAATCCACCTTGTTTACAACCATCACATGCCAGCAGACTTTTAGCTGCGAGAGAAACTATGGACAGACAAGCTGCCAAGCGCTTGAGAAGAACTAGACGCCAGAGATTTAGAGAACCACTAGTTGAAGGAGACCTTATCCTTATAAGGAGACCCGGAATTTCAAGTCCTATAGACCGCATATATGGAAAATTTCTGTCTTTATATTATGGCCCTAGTCGTGTCCGACAGCCTTTGAACAATGGAAGTTATGTAATTGAAGACATTAGGTCAGGAGAGCGTATTGGAACCTTCAATGCAACCAATCTAAAAAAATATCACTCATGAATGAATTTCAAGGCAAATAAAAATGTTATCCCAACATTTTATTTGAAACGACGGAGAGGCAGATGAACCCGCTGAGCTATGGTTCATGTGATATTTTTTATAACAGAACATTTATGATGGGATGTTGTACCTTTGAACACACCCAGAAAGCCACGTGGAGCTGAGAGATCACGCTATACTCTTTGAAGTAGCGGTGAATCGCACTTTTGACTTTGGTGAAATCTGCTCATTATTTATCTGAGGTCTTATTAATTAATTTTATCTTTCCACAAGACTCAGAATATTCCATTTCGTCATGCTGCATTATTAAAACATTTTGGAGAATGTTATTTTCGCTTTAGGTAAGGTAATACCCTTGCAGATACGCAAACAGGAATGTAAGTAGTCGCTCAACGACTTCGTTTTGACGACCTACTTCCTAGATACACTCAGTGCCTTGAACTACGTCTGGAGAATCCGCCCTGTGTAGGCGTGGAATTGTATTTGTCCTACAAGACGTAGAGAATATCCGCTGTTGAGCGTTGAAAGTGATTATCAGGTGCCATCGAGCACGCGAATACTACTATTCACTGTTATCCAAGCACAGTGAGCCAAAGAAGAATTTTGGGAAATAATAATTGGCAAGTATAGTGAATTGCATAACATTGCCGTAACACCACATTTTGTACCCACGTGTTTGTGGAGGGCCAAGTGCCTAGTGGAAAATATACAGGTAAATGTGTTACAACTATTATGAATAAGTGTGATTATGATTTTAGGACATATTTAAATTGCCAAAGTGAAAATTTCGTTTCAAAAACGACGCATAATTCACGGATGCTACGTGATATAAAAGTAGCGTCACTAGCACGTGCAGAATTATAAAACAGTGTTAGCTCACATGTTAATTCACATCGACGAAATAAAGGCTGTGTCATATACTACAATTGAAGCCTATAACATTTACGACGAACATTATATTTTTGAAAGTGAAAGAATGAATTATTACGCAACTTATTTCACTATCCACGTGATTGGACTATTCTTCACCATGTTTGAGACAGTCATCATGGGCTAATACCATCACGGTATGAGGGTGATGTTTCTACGGGAACCAGCATGATGGTGGAACTTCCAGGACAGCGAACGAGAAGGAAGGAACCAAGGATGCCATTTCCAGGCATATCCAGCATATCCACGAAGTTGTCGACAGGGACAGATCGAACCCTGGTCTCTGGAGGAGTCCAGATGGGAATCCTGATGAGGATAATACCGTTCCAGAGAGCCAGAGATGATTTTGTACAACCCTTGTTGTTGAATAGAGGGCTGAGTGAGAGCTTCTCCATTTCGTGAGTTTTTGGATACCCCTTTCTTGTTCTAGTTTCTGGTGGTATAGTAGATTAAATGTAGTTTGTGAACCAACCGCACTCAGTGTCAGCCATTTTTATAGGTAGGGAATGTAACTAGTTTAATTAGATGTCATTTATTTCAGTTAGAGTGAGACACCCTTGGGTCAGACATTTTGGTCAGCCCTGGTGCAGCCTGATGAACGTCGTAGAACGTCAATGCCTATCTTTTGCTGAACGTGACCGTAGTCATTTGAGGCTACTTTGTTCAATCCTATTTGGGGTGATTTTTCAAGTCTTTTCTGACTTTAGTTATGGCAATCAGATGCCATGGTTTCTTTTACTGCATTCTTTGCAGCCATTCTTTGTTACATCCCTGACTGTCGTTAGAACGGTCGTATCAGTTAGGTAGTCAACTGTAATTACCAGTTTTGTAACTGCATTATATTTCATTTTGAATAAGCTCAGAAGCTATTCTTGGTCAAGTGTGAACCTAATAATTAGAAGGAATGTTTCGTTGTCAAGCATCGAACCCAGTTCCCAACGTATCATTAAGCAGATCTTGAGTGTGAGATCTGCGTCACAATTACTATTTTGTTAGCGTCATGTGAAGACACGATTTACTTGATGTTGTACAAACAACTGCTGAATTATAACTTTTGAGAGCAAAGAGCTCCAGTAATAGTAACATTACTATCATTTAGACGTCTTTGGTTTGGAAGGCGGAATTGTATTATTGTATTCAGATTTATAGCGTGTTTTTATACACGTATTCTTCGAGGTTTTTAACCTGTGGTAAAGTTTTTTATGAAGAGGCCAGATGTATAGTTTTATTTGTTTAAATCGCCGGCCTTGGAGAGTCAATGTGTTGTGTCAGTGAAGCGCAGGAATGTTGAAACCTGCTAGCGACATAAACTGGTTTGAGACCCAGTGCCCTTGAAAGCACGCCTGTTATATTGTGAGACGGAACTACTTTGACAAAGGACAGAATACGATTTGTATTCGCATTTCCTTTCATTGCAACTTAGCTTATGGAACTCAGTGTCCATTCTTGTATCTGATCACATGTTTTATAGATTGTTTTTTGTTAGTTAAACGCACTGCTGCGTGTACCGTCGTTGACGTGTACAGTTATGTCAGGTTTTCTATAGTATGTCGAAGGCTACCCTGTTATAGCAGGAAGTTATTGTATGAAGGTATTTTGTGTATGCCTTGTCCGGGATTGTTCCCGTTGACTAGATGTTATTGGAGGGTAACTGTAGTGTGCAGGCCCGTCCCAGAGTTATTGAACGCGAGCTTTGCGCCGCTGGTAACTTGTGTTATTGTGTGTCCGAGTTGTTATTGCTCGTTGATTATATTCCGACTGTTGAGTGGAGGCTTTTTGGTGGAGAATGATCTCAGTGGAGACACTCCGTGCCCAGGCTATTGTCAATATTATTCGCCATAAACCAACGATAAACCTAAACCGAAATCTTAATAATAAAACGCATAATTTTGGTAAAACAAAAGCTAACTAACGAATTCTTTCTATCTAACTTTGTTCTTTTGCATTTGGAACTGTTGACATAGCCGTGCAGATGAGGGTATATTTCCTTGTGTGGAAATGACAAGGACAGCTGACACTATTGTAGCGACCTGAAGCATGCACGAACCTTGAGTTCGTAGTTTGTGGAGCGCAGGCCATGCTATGTTAGACGTAGTCTTTACTACGCAGTCGTCACCGTAACTACATATTAGATGACTATGGCTTACAAAGAGTAAACCAAGGTGCAGGCAGGCATTTTAATAAAACTACTGTGTCTATTTCATTACTTCTTTATGATGCACGAGTGTATAAATCCTACATGTTACCTTATTGTGTGCTGTTAGCACGTAGTTTCTAAGAACAATTAAATGTTTTTTTTTTCATGGCTGTACACTTAGCTTTTGAATGTAATTGTTTTCTTTTACGGACGTCATCGCCGTAAATTTTGTTAATTGATAGGACTTAGCTAGATGAATTAACGTTAAATGTAAATGTTGAAATGGTATCATCCTAACTTAGATTTGTTTTGCTACCCTGTTAAATGTAAATTCAGATATTAGCTTGATCTTGTAACTTGAACTAGGGACTTGCGTCGTACCATTTTCCTAGTGTTGCTGTTGTTGCTTTATTATTGTGAGTTAGATCTTTCGCGAGGGTTTTCCGTAACTTCTCAGGTAGGGACCTGCTCTTTATTTTTGTTTGTTTATTAGCTTGCGGACTAGCCGATTGTAACCCTCCGAACTAGGCTAGGGGCTTGTGAATTTTATCAATACATTTTCACGGTGTTTTACATAAGTCTGGATGTTTATTTTCTCAGTCTAGTTTTTAAGGTGAACCTTTCCTTAGGCAGTCTATGACCATCGTCACCATGTACCACGATCCCTGTGGACTACGGACTCTCGTGCCGCTTTAGCCTATTTGGAAGTTCACCTGATCCTCACGGCAATTAAATTATGTGCTCGACGGGTGAGATGTTAGGGAAGTCATTGCGGTTGTTGGCTATCCTGACAACTCCAACCTTGACGGTCTCAGTACCCCGTTCCAGCCCTCACCCCAGAAATACAATTTCTTGGTGTAGCCAGGAATCGAATCTGGACTTCCGGGGCGTAGCCAAGAATGCTCATAAAAACAAGCGTTTCTGTGCGTTTGCTTCAAAATGCACCGTGTGCAAAATATTTTCACCAATAACCATGGTGTTAAGCAAATAATTACTATATCTACAGTATATGATAACTACGTGTGTGTGAACCTCACACTACAATTAGGTATTTGGAGTTTGAAAAAATGTCTGCAAGTTTGGGAGACATTCATTTGTTCTCTATCTCTCCCCTGAAAAGCTATTCATTTTGTACCAAGTGCATTTTTATTCAGTGCTTCTCATTTGTCTACTTTGGCACAATATAATGTTGATTACGACGCAATGTAGCCCACATAAACAATACAGTATCACTAACACTGTTGCTGTTGAGAAGCTAGCAGGAGAGCGTTCCCTGACTCACGGTATTCCTAACAGACTTATTGTTAGCTTTCGAGTACGATATTCGAAATGACCAAATGCAGTTTGAGCGTCCATATCGCATTTTATGTTCGAACTTTTACAGTACCATTTCCGAGTGCACGCACAAGCCTAGGCCTACCGTTCATTTGTGGCCAAACCAAGGAGTATATAATAAAAGAGAAGGGACTCTCTACGTGGTTTTGAATTTCTTAGATGAGATCGTGATGACGTAGTGTGAGGGTACGAATACCGCGCACATGGAGAATTCCAACGTCATCTAGATGCAGAAACTGACAATACATGGAAGAAAAGAATATAAGTGACCGAAGGAAGGATCTAGGAGGATTTCTCCGGCTATAAGTACCGACTTATGCAATGAAAGTGAACTCATAGACGTGAGTTATCATGAACATAGATCATTATTGATTGCATTAAACAACGGATTTGTGTATTTAACTGAGAAAAATTATAGAAACTGTAATGTTAGGAGGCAAAGCGCCTGCGGAAATTAAGATCTGTTCGCTAGTTTTGTACCATAATGTTGGAAAGATTGCTAATTTCGATGGATCAGTCATGGTTTCATTAGCCCATTTTTAAGTTTTAGAGAGGGTGGGAGTACAGGAGAATTGTTCTACGTAATGTATGTAATAATACAATGTGAACAGCCATCCATGCTAGCCGCGACAGCACGAGGTGGTTGCATTGAGAGCATATTCTAGTATGCAACTTAGTTTTATATTAATAAATAATTCCAATTAATATTTAGTAGCGGTAGTAGCATTCGTAGTAAGATCGACCGAAGTAGCTACGCGCGCGAAGGCGCTAGGCCAAAGAGAAAGGCTGCTCTGCACTTGGAGGACGAGTGGGTTCCAACCCCACTGGCGGCCGTCCTTGGAATGGGTTTCCATAGTTTCGCATTTTTAACTCCAGGCGAATGCTGGGACGGTACCTTCTAATTGGCCAAGGCTACTGCCTACCAACTCCTCACCCAATTCCTTCATTTGATCTCTCATTAACTCCTCTGATTAAGTAGGAGTCGGAAGGGCATACAGTCTTGAAAACCAACCACCATATTCAAATCCATCGCATCTTATTCCTCTTCTGTGGTACGTATTGAGACTCCGGATTTAGAGGTTTGATTCCCGGCACTGACAAGAAATTTAATTCAGGTCTGAGGGTTGGAACGGGGTACACCAAGCCTCGTGAGGCAGAACCCACCTCAGCAATCCTGGAATTGGTTTTCCGTGGTTTCCCACTTTTACTCCAGACAAATGCCGGGATGGTTCCTCATATAATGCCACGGCCACTTCCTTCCCAAACCTCACCCTTTCTCTTTATTATTATTATTATTATTATTATTATTAGACTATTATTTTTACTATTATAACGGTATTATTAGACTATTCCTATCATTATTATTGGACTGTTATCTTTAAATTATTATTACGCTAGTTTTTATTTAAGCGAAAATTCCCCTACAGGAGAGCGATTAAACTTGATAACATGACGTCATTTGGAGGTGTGGCTCCTCCGCTCCTCCCAAAATCTCTTCATTCTCGTGGAATGTTCCCGGTTCCTCTCATCCGTCAAATTTTTCCCAGGTTGTCGTAATGACCTTCGTTCAAACTTAACATTCGCGATTTTCGTCTGTCACTTACGGTATGATTATTTTTTATTATTGGACTATTAATTGTATTATTATTATTGGACTATTAATTGTATTATTATTATTATTATTAACCAACCACGGTTTATTTATTGAAATTACAATACACTACTAGTGACTCCGTTTGGTCCACCTCGTTGCTCAGTGGCCAGCATTCAAGGCCGTCACCACAGAACCCAGGGTTAGAATCCCAGCTCTTCCAAGAAATTTAATTCTGGTCTGAGGGCTGGATGGGGTACACTCAGCCACGTGTGGCAATACTGAGAAGAAGCGGGTTCGAATCCTACCTCAGCCAAACTGGAAGTGGTTTTCCGTGGTTTCCCCACGTCTACTCTAGGCAAATGCTCGGTTGATACCTAACTTAAGGCCACGGCCCCTTCCTACCCAGATCATACCTCAATTACGAATGCACACACTAGTACATACATCACAGTAATACTGGTTATCAGACAAATTCTACAGACATCCAAGTACGCGGGGCTGCATGACTACGATGTCGCAGGGCCTCTAAAAGAATCAACAACAACATTTCATTTCCAACTCCGCAGAAAGGGGAACAATAAAAGGTAGTATTTTAAACAGTATTAAGTGATGATTATTATCTTTATCATTAGGGGACAATAACCTAGATGTTCACCTAAACATGCCACCGTGCCCGGTGCGCAAGTGCGACAGATAACATAACGTGTAAGGAAGTGGGCCAAGCCCACTAATAGGAACCGACTTGGCGTCCTTCACCAACCACTTCCTGACTCTTCCAAAGCGACATTGAACCGCTCTTGCAAGCAGGGTCATCAAGGCTGTGCCAATAAAGGTGCAGATCAGCACTCAGCGAGGGCCAACGATAAATATACCGTACTGTAATGCTAATGGACTATAGCGGATGCCGGAAGAACACGGTGATATGAGAGAGGAAGTTTGTCTGCTGCTGAAAATTGCATTCCACGGCACAATATTTTGTTGTTGATTCTATTAGGAGTTTGCGACATGGTGGTCATGTAGCCCCGTGTTCTTGAGTGTGTGTATAATTTGTCTGATAACCTGAGTCACTGTGATGTCTGTACTAGTGTGTGTAGGCTACTTGTAGTTGAGGTAGGATCTGGGTAGGAAGTGGTTGTAGCGTTAAGTTAGGTACCATCCCGTCATTTGCCCGGAGTAGACGTGGGGAAACCACGGAAAACCACTTCCAGGATGGCTGAGGAGGGAATCGAACCCATCCCTTCTCAGCTTTGCCTCACGAGGCTGAGTGTACCTCGTTCCAATCCTCAGACCAGAATTACATTTCTTGGCAGAGCCGGTAATCGAACCCAGGATCTTTGGATACAGAGCCTCGATACATATTCCGAGACAACAGAATATACTGTACATTACATTATTTTGGATCTGAGAGCCACTTAGGAATTACTAGTATTGTTTGTCTGTGTTTAGCCAATTCCAGCTATTGTTACAAATAAATCCCTCCTATCTATGGAATGCTTCGTGTTAAATTGCAAATCGACCCCCTTGTGGGGTAGCGGCTAGCATTCTTGACTGTCGCTCCGGAGGTCCGGGTTCGAGTCCCGGCTCTGCCAAGAAATTTAATTCTGGCCTGTGGGCTGGAACGGGGTACACACAGCCTCGCGAAGTAAAACTGACAAGAGGTGGGCTCGATTTCAATCTCAGTCATCCTGGAAGTGGTTTTCCGTGGTTTACCCACCTCTAGTCTAGGCGAATGCCGGGATGGTACCTAACATAAGGCCACGGCCACCTCCTTCCCAATCCTCACCTGAATAACAAATACACGTACTGTTACAGCCATCACAATAACATAGGTTATTATCATCAAAACTCCACACACAGCCAAGTACACGAAGCAAAATGACTACGTTGCCTAAGCCTCTCAAATAAATAAACAACACCATCAATTGGGAACATGTTGAAAAAAATTCCCATCCAAGATGACTGTGGCCGAATATAAACTTTGTGCAGCTAATCCCCGTCCCAGGGGGATTGGTTGTACAATGTACAGTATGAACTGGACTAGGGCAAGGATTGTGCAATGGATTAGGGAGGTCAAGAGCCTCGAATGATTATAACATGTTTGCAGATAAATACCGTGCACTGTTGCTTAAGCATTCATTACGGACTAGCAAACCGCGCTGCTATTAACACATGTGAACCCACTGAAGGTCAGCCATTTTTGCTGTGACAAAGAACAATGATTAGGCTAAGTGTTGTCTCGACGCCCGTCAGAAGGACAGGCCGACAGCCTGGTGAATTTCCATCGTGGAGAAGCGCAACCCATATCTTTAGGGGGAATGAAGATACGGGTAAGTCCATGTTTGGTGCACACTGAGTTAATAACATGGAGCGATTCTCCATGTCGAATTACTTGCCGTGATAAAGTGGGGAAGACTAATGCGAAGAAACCTGGGGGCTATGGCGTTGTGAAATAACGCGGATATGGTCTCCAGGACTTTATTTTCTTCATCTTCTAAAGTTTACTTCAGAATACTTACTTGACTTTCCACGCTCTTCAGAGACGCAATATACTGAACGAGTTGGACCAAGAAGTAAGGAGAGTCGAAACAAGGGTAGGCTCGCGTGAAGAGCCTTGCACGAGTCTACAAGGCTGTCACTTATTTCTTCCTTTACCGCCTCGGGGGAGGAATTATCTGTACAGAAACGAGCAGCTTAGCCAAGACTACGTGTCAAGCTCAGCGTGTCACTTCTCGTCACACACGAGCAATGCACTTCGTCCGCGTATAGTTCAAGTATATAACATGGCATGTGAGTCTTAGACAAGAATGTTGATGAGAATGTTAGGAACAAAATAGTGTCTTACTAATTTTGTAGTACCTTGTGGCTGATAATCTGCTAACTTCTAATTTGGTAGACTACCGATTTCTCCTCTTGATCTCAACCAAATTTAACTTGTCCACTTTTCACAGTCCATAGCTCAGCTGTTCAGTGTTCACACATGTATTACTCAATAAATATTAACTACACGCACAGAAATGAATGAATGAATCGTGTCCAAGTTTCTAGCGCCGAGAAAATATTTCCTTGTTGTTCCGAGGCGTAGTTGTGCTTGTTAAATCGTGCGCAACGGCAGCGAGAGCAGCTGCAGCAAGTCCGGGGATCGCAGGTTCGAATCCCCACGCTTACAGTGTCTATTCTGAGTGTAGTATGTCCACGGATATTTCCGCACTCCCTCCTGGATAATGCCGGGATATTACCTTACTTCAAATCCCGGGTTGCCTACTCCCACCCTGTCCCTGATACACAACTACAGTCATCACTGCAATACAAGTTATCAGAGAAGTTCAACACACACCCAAATACACGGGGCTGACGACCAAGATGTCCCAAGCTCCTAAAATGAATTATTAACAACAGTACCAACAAAAACATTTTTTAGTATATTGAAAGGAAGCTTGTAGTTTAACGTGACCGTTAATCTAGAGATCATGAGCCACGGGACCTCCTTTTTACGTGGAATCCGAACCACAGGACGTGGCATTTCACTTCGAAAATCTCACATGCATTGACGGGGAATCGAACCCGGACCGCCTTGGTGAGAGGCATACAGCTAGACCGCTGAGCCACCACGCCCCCCCCCCCCTTTAGTATATTGAAATAGGTTACAATATCAATAAAACAATAACTAGCGGACCCGTGCGAGAACTCTCGCATAATGGGTTGTGTGCGTCCCATGTGTACAGACTACCCGCCCAGCCCTAGTGTTATGCGGGTTGTACGCGACACAGGGCTATCGTCTTGTTTGTTTAAAAGCACTTTATAAACAAATAGATATATTTCCGTTGACTTTTCAAGAAATGCAAGATTTTTCCTGTACTATCGAGACGATGTGGAGGATTTTGGTACAAACCGCACCTTCTAACTCCCTCTGGTTTAGGAGCTTGAGTTTTGTGAAACATACACCTTAGCGTATTAGGGTATATAATAGACAAGCATCGAGTTAACACAACGTGTCTACTTCAACAAAGAACCTAGTCTCCGAACGGAGAGAGAGAAATACAGTATCATGAATGCTTAACTGCCTGGGCCGATCCAATGAAACAACCGTCCCAACTGCGTAATCTCTGTTTTCTTGTTGTTGATAAGAGAAATAGCGTATTGCAGCACATCATCCTCATCATCGACATCTTCTAAATCACAGTCTTTGTCATTTTAATCATATGTTCTTCTATTGGAATAAGATTGAAGAAAGTGCCATGTAACAGAATATCTCTCTTGATACTACCATAAATGCTTTCTGTCTAGCGCCGGGATTCTCAAACTTTTCCTGCTGCACCCCCTTTCGAAACATGAGATATCTAGCGCCCCCTTTTTTTCTTCAGTCCGAAGGAGGGCAAGCACTATCACTTTCATGGGGTCTCTCTTTACCACTGCTAATAAGCCACTTACCTATGGGTATCAATTTATTGTATATCGGTGTAACCACTTCCACTGAACACGCACTAGACTTCACCTGTTCACTCACTGAACTGACTGCAAAGGGCTGGCTAAATTCGAGTCGACAACGGCAGAAATAAAAGAAGAATCTATTCTTGCAAGAAGTGGCGGTCACATTGTTATTAGTGGTTGTTAAGTGTCCGGTAAGGAGATATCGCTGCGGATGGCGGGTGAAAGGATGCTGTGTGGGAAATGTTACTCTACACATTCTCTCAGAATTCCTGCTGCTAGGATCTACTGGTCAGTTCTTGTGAAATAAGATAGCAAAAGTACGAGTTTATTAGTCTTGAATGGTCGTGGGAGCTTCTTGGCTATGATAGGTTCATGGATATGAGGATAACAATATTTGTTACAGAATATGAAATATAAATATTTCAATCAGAGCCCCCCCCCCCCCCCCTTATCACTCTCTGCGCCCCCCGTAGGGGGCGTGGCCCCCACTTTGAAGACCTCTGGTCTAGGGTACACATGCAGGGTTGCAAATTAAGTAAATGGCGTTTGACAGTGGAGTTATTCTTAGCAAGTTCATATTCATTTCGCATGGACTTAAAGGCTAACTCAGCCACAATATGGTGTACTACTCCTTCATCCGGTATCGACAGTTTAACATCATTTTCATATAGCCTACTTGAAGTTTCAAATTGAGGAGCTTGTTTTCAAAACTGAATTCCTCCACAATCATAAATTTTACAGGAGAGAGGAATAACGTATATCTTCAGACAGGATTATCAAAATGGAGTAATATATAGTTTGTATGATAGCTAGAAAGAGCAACATACCATCACCAAAAGTGCACCAAATTATATATAGTACATACCAAGTTGTTGATAAAAGAAGATTGGATATATTGAGCTTTAAACAAAATGAACGGATATATTTAGTTTAAACAAAATGTAAAGCACGATATTTTACATAATCTCAAATATTTATCATTATATTTAACATAATATTAATATTAGAAATTAAATGCCTTAATTAAAAATAATCATTTAGTTCAATCAAATTATGTCATAAAATGACCATGCGTACAGGTCAGAAAATTAATTAGTGTCAATAACACACTGAATACTATTGAACTGAAAGTTGTAGTGCTGCTATCTATCGTAACACAATGAAAGTAACATAAAAGAAAAGGGAGAAATTAAAAAACATAAATCGATGGATATATTCAGTTTCGAAAAAAAATACATTGCTGTGTATTTTAGAGCGTGGATATATTGACTTGTGGTGCAAAATATTATATGAGATGAATATAGGCCTATTCAGTTTTGAACGAAAATCATGTTTTCTCACAGCCTTATCAATGGGAAAAAAATTGATCAAAATATATTGTACCATCCAATGCAGCTGAGGCAAATGTTACCGAATCAACCATAAAACATTTTTTAAATATTTTGGAGATAAACAGTTTTTAAAACAAGCTCCTCAATTGTACACATCGCACGTTAGGTAGGTATCTGATTTTCCCTCTTTGAATAGTAGTTTTATCTCATAAAATTACACTTCATGTAACCTTTCCAGATGATTTATTCGAAGAAAAAAAATATATCAACACTTATGTAAGGGTATACTCAACAAATAAGCTCGCATTTTCTAAGAATATCTGACATAATATGCGAAGGGTAAGTAAGGATCAGATTTGTAGTTATGAGCAAAGAGGAGATTTTTTCTTCGAAATTTCAAGTTTATTTTATGTTGATGATCCTAAAATTTCTACTAGTTTACAGGGGAAAAAACTTACCATTTTCGTGAAAATTGACCCGCACGATCACGCCAGTTGAGGTTTATCTCATAATCGCTGATGCTCGGTTGTATATGCTTTAGTTATGTCGACATCTGTTGGTATTGCCGCGGGGAATTGAGCTCGTTTTCTCCAGGAAGAGACTAAATCCACACGATCGTGTGGGCTGGGATGAATGGGGATAGAGGGATGGAAAATGACTTCTGTGTGTGTTACTTTTTAAATAAAGTTTCTACATTTCTCATAAGTTATGATAGCAAGGAAGATACGTTTTGTCGTATTTCTTGCGAGTGCATTGGATCCTGAATGACAACTCAGTGAGTCCGTTGTAGCCTCCTCGAACGTTTATTTGAAGACCACCTCGTGGTGTAGTGGCTAGAATTCTTGGCTGGCGTGTTCGATTCCAGGCTCTGCCAAGAAATTTAATTCTGGTCTGAGGGCTGGAACGGGGGTTTACTCAGGCTTGTGTGGCAAAACTTAGAAGAGGTGGGTTCGATTCCCATCACAGCCATCCTGGAAGTGGTTCTCGTGGCTTCCCACTTCTACTCCAGGCAAATGCAGGGATGGTTCATAACTTCAGGGCTCGGCCGCCTCCTTCCCAATCCTCGCCTCAATTACAAATACACACGCACTAATACAGCCATCGCAATAACACAGGTTATCAGACCAAATTATACACACACGCACCCAGGTACACGGGGCTAAACAGCCACGATATCCAAGGCCCTCAAATGAAACAACAGTCACAAGGTTTATTTGATAGACGATATATTCCGATATCGACCATTTCAATAATATAATGAAGCTATTGAACATATTTTTCCTTTTAATCCTAGGTGTTCGGGAAATAACTATTGGATATACATTGGATATATTATATTACTTCATTCACCTTGTACCTAATATACAGTATGGTTTGTTAGTAATCGCATAAAACAACAATGCTGACAAAGAACCTGGTGCAATTTATAAATTAACACCCCATGTTACTGAAAGCTAAATGGGATTTTTCTTTGGGTTGACACTAGAGCTGTCACAAAAAGTTCTCATGTTCAAAGTCTATATCAAGTTGTTGCTTTGGTCGAGGGGGCTTATGTAGACATAACACTTTTCAAGTTATGTTACGGGCCTGTGTATCAACATCAACATTATGATACGGAATTGACTTTGGCTTGTGACCGTTCTACATAATTTTAATCAAAACCGTGACTTAAACCATTTTGCCCAGGCATAAGACATATTGTACCCATGAACTCAGAATACTGATTTTGCACAATTTGAGGATTGCCAACTTGTTTATTTTCGAGGTTTTAACTTGAGTATCGATTGTAGGGCAGTAATCGTGAAATGTCAGCAATACTGCGCATTCAAGGTGTGCGTATTGGCTTTAATTTATCAGTTAGAAGCCACAAAAATATTTCAGAAAACCCTTGAAATATACTTCAAACTGTGCTGTAGGGAATTTTTCTTCAATTAGAATAATCTTTTCGTCGAAATATGAGTAGATCTATAATAAATCCAAGACCACTGGCAAATGAAGCTGCCATAACGTTACAAAACAGTTACGTGGCCGTAAGTGGCGCCCTCTAGCAGCAATAACCATAAATGTTGTAAAGGGAGTCGCTGGTGGGAAAAGATCGTCCAGTGCGGTGTGATCTGTTCCATATTAACTTGGATACCAAAACAACACTCTTCGGGAGTGTTCACTAACTGCGTCCGCTGTTCCCAAATTCACGTCACAACGACGGTGCACAAAAGAAGTAATTGAAGCACTTCGAACAACTTGTCAGTGATCTAGTTCCAAGCTTGTGTTACTATATTGAGCACTTAGATCTTTGCTTTAGGAAGCCTTGCTACAATAGCACTGATTCTGATTGGCTTGTGCACAATCATGGTGCTTATACAGTACATTGTAAGAATGGACTGAGATGTCCCTGCCACAGCTGTAGCATCTAGCTGTTGAATTATGAGTCAAACAGGCAATTGAAATGGAGAACACACGTTTACTGAACTTGACATTTACTAGAACTGAAAATCAAGCGATACAACATTCTTTATACATACCAAAGAAAACAAAAGAGAAACATAATCTAATGCGCAGGTTTATGATTAACAGTGGACCACCACAAACCAATAATGTTATTGGCTTTACGTTCCTTTTAACTACTCCGGCTTTTAGAGACGCCAAAACACGACAAACCATGGTCACATATTTCAACACTAGCAACCTTGATTTAAATAACCACAACTTACGCCCGCCGGCCCTGTGGTGTTGGGGTAGCGCGCCTGCCTCTCACCCGGAGGCCCCGGGTTCGATCCCCGGCTCCGTCAGGGATTTTAAAACTGACGTGAGGGTTGGAACGGGGTGCACTCAGCCTCGTGAGGACAATTGAGTAGCTGTCTGACAGTGAGACAGCGCCCCGATCACGAAAACCAAGATTAACGGCCGAGGGGACCCGACGCGCTGATCACGCGTCACCCCAATATCTGCAGGCCGAATGGGTGGGCAGCGGTCACTTGGTCGGCCTTAGCCCGTCATGGGCTGTATAGTGCCAGGGGATGAATGACAACTTACGCCCTCTCACTACAGGCAGTCTATGGTAGGAGTGGAGTTCATGAAACGATTGGCCGAATATTACAAAAAGGCTCAGCGCGTCCATCTTGCTGGGCACAAGATCTCCCACGCGCATCTTAAATTAGGCAATCTTGCCTTCCCTACGGATGGTCCAAGCAAAATTTGGGGACGAAATACCTGTACTGGTATAACAAGCATGAGTGTAAAGTTTCAGTTAGATCAGGGAATTCACGTTGGAGAAGTCCCCTTGGCAGACTTGTGAGGACAACTGAGAAATCAACTCAGCCATTATCAGTTCGAGCTAAATTCCGGCTATGTCCCGTGCACACATTCCACATACACTAAAGTACACGGGGCTGATGACCACGTTGTCCTAAGCTCCTAAATGGAGACAATGAAAACAACAAAACACTATGGTGGCGGTAATTGTTGTTTTAAGTAGTGGAACATCGAGATCATCTGACCCATGAAGAAAACAGAAGAGTCTGGCTACATCGGTACGCAATACATCCAACTCTTCTACCTTACTAGTTGGTATATTGCGTAATATTTAACCAAGGACTCTTCTGCTTACTTACGGCGACTGGACAGACAAACATTGTGGGATAGCCTACTTTGTTAGCACTGGTGTTAAGTAATGCTTTAACATTCTGATCCATTCGCAAGGTTTTACCAGTTTAGCCACTAATAAGTGGGTTCATTATTTTTGACAGTAATGCCAATAGACACACCGCAGAAATATCTGAGACATAAAAAAAAATGTAACACTTCCAATACCTTAAATCCTGCCCTCTGACACAAAGTTATAGCCTAAGACACAGTACTGTCACAGGCATTGTGCATCATTTGACTACAGTGGCGTACGAGGGTTTGCTTCTGGAGGGTGATGATCTCCGTCAATGTTACATTGGGGGAGGGGTTTAGGCATAATGAAACAATCAATGAAAGCAAATATACGACCCCGAAGTTTCAAAACCTGCGATCTACAGTATATTGTTTTCGTGTTTGACACGTTGTATTTGGACTTGTTAACGTGCAAATGTTTGAAAATTAACAATTTTGTTGAATTAAAATTATGAAGTCAAGTTTTCTTCTATTTTTGGTCATTGCAAATATATTAATAAATTACAGCTCCCAACTTAAGTTTAACTTGTAAAACAGCGCTAACGCGCTACCTCGTGCCTCGCTGGCATCGGGAGAGCGTAGGTTCGAATTCCACCTCAGCCGTCCTGAAAATGGTTTTCGTGGTTTCCCATTTTCACCACCAGGCAAATGACGGGACGGTTCCTTTCAATAGGCACACGGCCGATTTCGTTCCAATATCCCTTCCCCGACCTGTCCTGTAAAGAAAAGTACATGGTCATTGGCAGCGGTTGCTGTGTCCAAGGTTGCAGGATCGAATCCTGGCGCAGTCAGCTGGCATTAAGGGTGCGCAAATGCATGGGAGTCATGTTAGTGGATTTACTGGCACGTTAGAGATCCCTTCGGGGTAAAATTCCGATACCCCGGCGTCAGCAGATCAGCCGCAGATGTTAAAAGGGACGTAAAACAAGTAACATTATTATTATTATTATGACCATCTGACTGCCACCCGTCTGGCTGACTGAACAGCTCACCAGTTTGCTCATTCAGTAAGTGTTAAGGTAGGCTATTGCCAAAACTTTTACACAAGTGAGTGCAGTATAAACTTAAGTACATAATTCAATCATTTGTCATCAATTCGACGAATGGTTTAATAAAAATTATAAAATTCAATAAATGTCATATTGTTTATTATTCGACCCTAAGGGCCCCTCAGGGCCCCTCTCCCCCCGTAGTTACGCCCCACCTGAGTATGGCACAGCATTCACTCACTTCTGTCGGGCTCCTTTCTTTCATATTTCCTGTTGACATCTCTTGGCCAACTCTCGTTCCCTTTCGGTTCCCACGGTATTAGGGTCTCCTCTTTCTTTTCCCGCCTTGTCTTTTCTGATATCCTCATTTTTGAGAGGTCGCGTGTCTTCTTTTCTTGACGGTATCTCAACAGGCCTGAGGAGACGGGGCAGCAGCCCTGGGGCCCGTTGGAAACAAGCTGTTTGCTTATTTCCTATTGATTGGATTTAATCGTGACTAGTCAAGGAATTTATTGAAAAATAAAAATAAAGGATCAATATTGAAGAAATAAGAAAATTGGATAAAACGATAAATAGGCCTAAATAAATTTAATTAATTAAAATAATAAATCAATCAACAAAATCAACCTTCTGCAATTCTAAAAATAAAAATAAAAATATTCATAGGGGTGATCGTCAGATTTTTGTCCAGCTAACTAAAATAGCGTTGAAATATTAAAGTAATCAGGAAATGCACAAGAAGATGTGTTGTAAATAAATGCGACCACTTGAAATGTGATTGAATAAGGGAGAATCGAATGAAATATTTTACATTTTACGTCATTACACAATTTACAATTTTGGTCTACAACAGAAACCAGAAATAACCGAGTGCATCATGGGAGGATTACAGGTATTGGAGCCCGGAATGCTTAGTCACAGGGCCCGTACTCGCTGTCCATGGCCTTGTACCCTCAGGGCAGGTTGTGCACCCATGGTACACCCTTTATAACGGGAGGGCCGTGGAGGCGCTGCAGTCAAGCTGTTGGCCTCTCACTACGGTGGACCGGGTTCGATTCCCGGGGCCGGTGCATGTATGATTTACGTAAAAAGGAGGTCCCGTGGCTCATGATCGTGAGATTAACGGTCACATAAACCTACAAACTTCCTTTATAACACTTGAGATGTCTAAACCTTCAAGGGCTTACGGCTAGTGAACTCGGGAATTGGATTCCTGAGTTGGGTCCGTTTCCCCCTGTTTCCATTACACTTTCATGGCTCTACTTTCTTCCAAGTTCATCAGCCTCATTCCTTTTCTCTGTATTTCGTTCAATTTTCCTTATTCCGTTCTGTTTGTCCATTTATTCCACTGGCATGTACTGTAGGTCAACACTTAATCTCGTGATCATAAGCCATATGACCTCCTATTTATGTAGAATCAGAACCACCGGGCGTGACATTTCACCTCGAAAATCTCACATGCATTACCAGGGATCGAATCCGATCCACCTTAATAGGAGACAAGCAGCTTGACCACAGTTCCATCACGGCCTCTAAGTCAGTAGTTAGCACTGTAGTATTCATTATCATTCGGGCTAGATGTTCCGCCACTTAATACAACCACCACCACCACCACCATGAAGCAGTGGTCAATGACAGAGGCCAAAGGCCAAGTACTTTAACAGGTGTGCGCGCAGAAACATCTTGTGAACATCCCGAATAGCAGGTTCATAAAGGTCAACATGAAATAACTTAACTATATTTTACTGGGAATACCGGATACTGATACATTCGTCCTTCAGAACAGGTTTGCTCATATAACTTCTTCCGTCCGTACCATCGCGGCGGTCTTTTGACAGGAACCTAACTGTGTGGTCAAGTCTTCAGTACTATCTACAGTACACGGTGCCTATAAATCAGCCACGTGCCCTTCTACAACAGGTCTTTGCCCTCTAGTTTCCCCGAACCCCAGGTCATTTTGAAATGTCGTTGAGTATTGGCTAGCATTCTTGGCTGTCACCGCGGAGGCCCGTTTCCGATTCCAGGCTTTGCCAAGAAATTCAATTCTGGTCTGAGGGATGGAATGGGGTACACTCAGCCTCGTGAGTGAGAAGAGGCAGGTTCGATTCCTACCTCAACCATCCTAGAAGTGGTTTTTGTTGGCAACGGCCGCTTCCTACCCAAGTCCTACCTTGATTACAAATGCACACACTAGAACAGACATCACAATGACACAGGTTATCAGACAGGTTGTACACACACCCAAGTACATGGGGCTGCATGACCAAGATGTCGCGAAGCCCCTAAATGAATCAACAACAACAACAACAACAACAACAACAACAACAACAACAACAACAACAACAACAACAACAACAACAACAACAACAACAAGGAAATAATATGGCCAAACCTGAACTACAAAAATGTCAAAGCCTGGATAGAGTCAAAGCCAGATGTTTAAAGAAGACGCTCCAACCCGACTAGTACATCAGCTGGCGGGAACAACAACATTCACAGAAGATATGATGTTAACACATAACCTGACCCCAACCCAAGCATGCGAGAAGTTCCTGGAAGAACAGGCACAGAAAGCAGCATAAATTGATCCCGCCTTCTACCGCACACCAGCCATGGAAAACGCCGGTTACGAACTCCGCCACATATACACCAGAGAGGCGAAACGTACAGATCGGTGGTGGAATCACCACCGAATCTGCAGCAGGAAATGTTCATCAATAAAAACTTTATTCGGCTTATCCCAATTGATCGGGGTCGCCGGAGCCAATTTGACTCATTTTGGTTTTGGCCGGATTTAAGACCGGATGCCCTTCCTGACGCCACGTGATTTTTTGGGTGAAAATTTCGCCCAGCTGCCACTTGGATTCGATCCCCAATCGTCTGAGTGAAAGACGAGCAGCTAAGCCACTGCGCCATCACTCTCCCCTGGTAATGTTCAACAATGCCGACAGTAAATATGTTTGTAAACTCTGCAACCGAGCCTGCGCAAAGTATCACCTGTTCGAATGTACCCAAATAATTCTGCCAATCACACATTATGCAAAGTACGAATGGAAATGACTTATCGTCTAGATTAACTCTGTACACATTATGTTTAATTCAATCAAGAAATAGGAATTTAGAGAATTGATTCCCTTTATACATACACAATGCTATGGGAACCACGATGGATTGATTTGGTATTTGCTAACCAAGCATTATACACTAACCTAAAGAAGAGTAGTGACATTATACTTCGAATTTCTGCCTCTACCTCGTGCCCTCCTATGTGTATTACTGGCGACGGGCTTCTAAACCAATCTTGTCCGTTTGTGAAAGGAATTATTTGACCCTATCCCTGTTTGCAGGGGGTAGGCTATTAGACTGTCATATCTTCCCTCCTCAATTAATTGGCCCTTGTATATTCTTTCTGATATTCTAAATTTTCGAGAGTTCAAATGTATTTAATTTTTCGAAGTATCTAGTGCCTACGAGTTTTATCAAAATACGAAATACCAACACGAGCAATCAAGCGACCTGCATGTTCCAAATTGTTCTTGGGATCCGTATTTCTCACAAAATCTGTACTTTTCCTTTTCTTTTTAACAAATCCGCATGAATTGTATTTCGATTGTTATAAATAAATAAATAAATAAATAAATAAATAAATAAATAAATAAATAAATATGGATTCTGCTAAGAGCAAGAATATTAGTGTTGCAGAGGTAAATAAGAGATTGATGAAACTCACCAGGGGTGAATTTGACGCCGAACCAGACACTCATTGGCATTACACCGTGATGGACTACGTGTAGAGTTGATATGTGGTCATTCTTCTTCCGCAACACAAAGAATATCTGTAACAAGGGAAATTATTACTACCTACTGGTTTTTACCATTTATAGAGACAGTTTACAACATTTTTTTGGAATAACGGGGACGAAATAATTTGACTCATAATAATACTGCATGTTTCTTTTCCCGTTTTTACCGAACAGAGGAAGTAACGTCGGAACTACACCTGACTCGTAGTAGAGCGAGGTCTGTGATGGCATATACAGTACTGTTGAGTGTAGATGAATTGAATTATGGCGTAACAGTGAGATTGAGTATGTGAGCGTGAGGAAATATTCAGGATGGCCACTGACAGCGCTAAGGTAAGCTTGCACTATCTGCCAGTGAATTCACTTGGGCTCTTACGGAATGCGGTAGTTACAGAACACAGTCTTAATGCATTGCGCAAAGTTTATCGGCTATCTTGCCTACTTACAAAGAGAACCGCTCTCAAGACAGTGAACATTCCAACACCGTTAGAAACGACATTTTCGACCCTCCTGTGATGTAGCACACAACTTGTGGGTTGGTGGAATTGGCCCAGTTACGTGAGGAAAGTTTTACTCAGTGTACAGATAATTAAAGTAATTATTTCAGGCACTAGGGATTAAATAATAAAAACTGTTAAATATGTGCCAGTCAATACATAATTAACCCTTTATGGGATAGTGGTCTTTATATTAACCACCTGTCATAAGGACAGTTTATGCTTTCAAATATGCTTTCAAATTTCAGCCAAATTTCGGAAAATCTTCATGCCGAAGTGCTAGTATTTCTAAAGATCAAATATTATACGTTATACGTATCTACATGACGTAATGTGTAGGATAAAATTTTAAAAAACAAAAACATTAACAATTAAAGAGTAAAAATGGAATATAAATATAGGAATAAAAATCATAAAAATAAAATTACAAAATTAAAAGAAATACAAAAATTAAAATAATTAGCATAACCATAAAAAATTACGAAGGTAATTGTAAAAATCATTTCGAAATTAGTTAATTAATTCAATAAAAAATATTAAAATTAAATCTATCAGAACATACATTGAAAATTAAAAATAAATATATAAACATAAAAATGAAATGAACATGATGATGATGAATAATTAAAATAAATTAAAATGTAGAAACCCATAACAGTAAAAACTAGTTTAGCCTTATAAAGGGTTAAAACATATCTATTGATATATTAAAGGTACGTACATGTTTCGACCTGCAATGAGGTCTTCTTTAGCCAATATGAAGAATTAAAATAGTATTGCTATATCTAACTTACGTCCACTAACTAATGTCGGATAATTAAAAATATATATTGAATATTATAATTAAAATAAAATAATTTAACGAAAATGGATATCCTTACAAAGAGAATAAAATTAATTAAGTATAATATAGGGCTTATTGTTACTCCCCGCCCAATCTAATTAGACGACCGACTGAAAAGCGATTCTATAATGTATTGTTAGAGCTGTTTCTCTCTGATTCTACAGTCTTTTGACTGGTTTGATGCAGCTTTCCATGTCTCATAATCGTTTCATCTCTACTTTGCTAACACACCTTACTTCCGAGGCAATCTATTTAACATATTCTAACCTTGGTCTACTCCTACAGTTCTTGTCCTCGACCATTCCTTCCATAACTAAGTTTGCCATTCCTGGGAATAGTATGTGTCCTACCAACTTATCTCTTCACTTCATTAGCATTTGCCAGAAACGTCTCCCCTATCCCCTCGTCTTAATACCTCTTCACTTGTCACTCTATATACCCGTCTGATCTTCATCATCCCTCTTGTAACACCATTTCAAACGCTTCTATTCTCCCCTTTTCAGCTGCGCCAACAGTCCAAGTTTCACTTCCATAGAGCGCCACGCTCCAGACAAAGACTTTCAAAAGATACTTTCTAATACCTAAATCTATATGATGTAGATTAGATGAGTAGATAGAGAAGCAATTGAAGAGATATTAAGACAAGTGGGAGAGGAGAAACGTTTCTGGCGACTGATAATGATGATAAGAGATAGGTTGGTTGGACACTAAGACATCCAGGAATAGTGAACTTGGTAATGGAAGGATGGCTTGAGGACAAGACCAGTTGAGGTAGACCAAGGTTATAATATGTTAAACAGATTGTCTCGGATGTAGGATGTGGTAGCTATGTAGAGATGAAACGATTAGCTCAGGATAGGGAGGCATGGAGATTTGCATCAAACCAGTCAAAAGACAGAAGTCTCAAACAACAACAATAACAACTACTGTTATGAGCACTTGGTTCACTACAACAGTGAATAGAAGTGATTGCTGTACATTCTATAAAAACTATCGGTTCCTTTTTAAGTAGACCTGGCCTACTACGATTGTGAACCCCTCAAGTGTAGCTTAATCCTGGACCTTTTCTACAAACATTCCAGGCAAATGCAGATGATTGAACATTTCTGGGTAAGTCCCATCTTTTCAGCCCTAAAATTCAGACAGGTCGCAAGACCCATGAGCTCGTTGTACACATCACCTTTGTGGGTATGAATGCTGCTTCACCATGTAGCAAGACATGCCTCAACTTACCGTGTCTAGGAACTCGGTGAACTTGGAGAAATAATACCACCAACAGCCGTGCGCCATCTGCAACAGAGCAAACACTCAACTCAAATACACAGCACAAGCAATCAAACAAGATTTTATGAATGATATTTGTACAAATGAAACATAAAAGCAATAGGTTTCAATCGCTCGTTAGCATTAGCACAACAAGTCGAACCAAAGAATGTATTTGAAAGCTTTTACTCTCATGAAATAACAGCATCCTGGATCAGCACCACTAATGCAGTTTAGCCTCTGTCATAAATTACCCTGAGACATCGGTAACAAGCCAAATTTTGCTCTACCCTGTGCCTGTGCCATGTGAAAGGCGCTATTCATAGGGGGTGTGCTGCCAACTGGCAAACTATTGGTGTTGGGGGTTTCCACGCACATAACCTATGGCAGCTTCCGGTCTGACTACCTAGCACATGAAAAATTCGGCCATTTTTCACTTTTCCGAAATTTGGGTCAATTATTTTAATAAACTCATAAAAGAGATTATGATTAACTGTAACGTTGTAACAACACTCTTCATGTACGATGAACAACATTTAATACCTAATTTAATGACGCGCGAAATGTAAATATTCAAATGGACGTTTCTCGCGAATTAACCATCCGAGCGCAGTGAAACTTGGTATGGTAGGGCTATATGCTTATATAAATTTTAATCCACTGGCATATAATTCATTTAAATTATTTTCATAACAACAAGATGGTGGCTGTGCGAAATTTTAAAATCTCGTTTTTATTTCTTGTGTCCTAATCATGCGATTGAAGTTTGAATAAAACACCTACACAATAATCTTCATGTAATAACTCTATGGCCTGTAAAAATCAAACAAGGTAACCATCCGAAATATTTAACGGTTCTCAATATCTACGAATCTATTAGAGCAATCAAACTGAAAATGTGTATGTTGATAGAGGCAATTAATATAAGCAGGATATATGAAAATAGGCTATTTATTTCTTCAAGGAACTAATTGTTAAAAATACGATACGAAGTGTCCGTACAAAATACGGACGTCTGGCAACCCTAGATCTAGGGAACCTTCGCTGTCACCTCACTGTGTCAGCGCAAGAGGATCGCAAACTGACTGTACTCCCTGCGGTGTATTCCTCCAAAGCCGGCTCTGTAATACTCTGTCACTGTGCCCAGAGTTGTGAGATTAAATCCTTGCAGAGTCGGTTGGCATTTATGGGTGTGAGAAACCTTTGTCATTCACATCAGAAATCTTCGGCACCCAAGCATCCCTTATGCCACTGTACAGTAATTTAAAGGAACATTAGATCCAAAAAGTATTATTATTATTATTATTATTATTATTATTATTAGGTCTATTATTATAACCGACCGCGGTAGCTACAAACGCTAAGAAGTGGGGCCATGGGACCAGGCTCTTCGGATTCGGAAGATGAATGGGTTTGAACCCCGCCATCGGCTTTCCATAAATTGCTTTCCATGGCTTCTCATTTTCAACTCGTCCACCTCGTGGTGTAGCCACTAGCTTTCGGGGCTGTCGCCCCGAAGGTCCGGGTTCGATTCCCGCCTCCACCAAGAAATGTGATTCTAGTTTGGGGGCTGTAACGGGGTACACTCAGCCTCGTAGGGCAAAACTGAGAAGAGGCGGGTTCAATTCCTACCTCAACCATCTTGGAAGTGGCTTTCCGTGGTTTCCCACTTCTACTCCAGGTAAGTGCCGGGATGGTTCCTAACTTAAGGCCTCAGCCGCCTCCTTCCCAATCCTCTCCTGAATTTTCAAACACACACATAAATACAGCCATCGCAGTAACACAGGTTATCAGATAAAAATACCACACACACCCAAATACACGGGGTTGAATGACCACCATGTCCTAGCCTCTCAAATGAAACAACAACTACAAAAACTCATTTTCAACTCGGGAATTGTAGGAGCGGTACCTTCCAACTCTTTGTCCAGTTCCATTCATCGTAATGTCTCCTTAACTACTCTCGTGAGGTTGGCATCTGAATGTTAAGTTGGGAATAATAAAGAGTAGATTCATTATTATTATTATTATTATTATTATTATTATTATTATTATTATTATTATTATTCAGCCATGCATAAATCGTGAGCTCTACGCATTTGCCTTACCCTGAGAGCAAGCGGGCTGTTGGAGTAGTCCACTGGCTGGCATCGGTAGCTGTAGTGATACAGCCAGCCGCTGATCAGCGCCTGCAACGATAACATTCACTGATAACTGGTAGTGGTGGTGAAACATCAAGGTTATCTACCCATAATGATTAGGATGATAATGTAAATGATTGCTAGTACTACTAATACTAGCTACTTACTAACTTAAAACTAATTTACATTCTAGAACAAGATATGGACAAACATGAAAACAATATAAAGGAGGGGAAAGAACTGCCCTCAACCCTCAAAAATTGAGGAAACAGATTTGACCGCTCCTAGGACAGATTGTCTACTGTATGTCCTAAGGCCGTTTCTATGTCTCAAAACTTGAAAATTGGTAGCAATGTCTGATGTTATTCGTTTATTATCATGGGTTACATGGTTGCCGTCCTTTATATCCTGCAATGGAACCGAATATTCAATTGGTCATGTCATGGATAAAATGAGGGATAGATCCTTCAATAAGACGCATGCTTATTCCCTATAATGATCATTATGGGAGTGTACAGGATTCCCGAATTTCAGAGGCAAAATGTGAAGAAGAAATAAGGAGATGGAATATTGGCTTTCACGACCAGAAATGGACCTCCAGCAAATCTAGGTTTCAGGTGTGAGTTGCGGGGTTCCCCAAATGTGCCAGGTTGGGCTCATAAGCACCATTTTTGGACTTGTTACACAGTGCTAATCCTACGTCGCAACTTCCAGGAATGGTATATCGACTGTACTAGCCTCCGCAAAAACATTTCTCAAATAGCTCATCATCATCATCATGATCATCATCAGTCAAGCTGGTTGCCTCTAACCAAGGTGGACCCGGGTTCGATTCTAGTTCACTGCATGTGAGATTTTCGAAGTGAAATATCACATTCTGAGGTTCGGATTTCACAAATGGAAGTACCGTGGCTCAGCGGTAACGTTATCGCTTGCTGTGGCCAAGGTTGCAGGATCGAATCCTGGCGCACAAATGCGAGAGAGCCGTGTCAGTAGATTTACTGGCACGTTAAAGATCCCCTTCAGGGCAAAATTCCGGAATCCCGGCGTCTGTAAAAGCCGCAGTAGTTAAAAGGGACGTAAAACCAATAACATTATTATTATTACTACAAGCTTCCTTTCATCACCATCATTTTCTAATTATTATTACTATTATTGTGATTATTATTACTACAAGCTTCCTTTCATCACCATCATTATTCTAATTATTATTACTATTATTGTGATTATTTTTATTACTATTAATACTATTAACATCACAGAAGTGACAAAGAGGAAATCTGTCATTCTACGGATTGGAGCGTAGAATGTTAGATGTATGCTAGGCAGTGGAAGGTTATAAAACTTAGAAAGGGAAATGGATAGGTTGAGGTTGGATTTGGTCGGGATTACTGAAATGCGCTGAAGGAAGAACAGGACATTTGGTCAGGAGACTAAAGGGTCATTAGCACTAAATCAAATAACGGCTATGTGGGGGTAGGTCTCATATTAAGTAGGAAACTTGGACAGCGGGTGGAATATTATGAGCAATGTAGTGAACGGATTATTGTAGCTAAAATCAATACAAAACCTACGTGCACCACAGTGGTACAAGTCTATATGCCTACCAGTGAAGCTGATGATGAAGACGTTGAAAGGTCTACGAAGAAATGGCTGAAATTCTGATGTATGTCAAGGGTGATGAAAATGTTATAGTAATGGAAGATTGGAATGCTGTGGTATGAATAGGAAGAGAAGGGAAGATAGTAGGAGATTTCGGATTAGGTGAAAGGAATGATCGAGGAAGCAGGCTGATGGAATTCGGCACCGAGCATGAGTTGATCATAGCTAACACCTTATTCAATAACCACAACAGAAAATATAGACATGGATGAGACCAGGAGCTACAGGGCGTTACCAAATCGACTTCATTATGGTCAAGCAGAGATTTCGAAACCTGATTTTGGATTGCAAAACATATCCCGGTGCTGACATAAACTCTAACCACAATCTGGTTGTCATGAAATGCAGATTAAAATTGAAGAAATTTAAGAAAAGTCAAAAGACAGACTGAAAGAGAAGGATGTAAACGAAATATCGAAGAAGAGTATTAAGGACGAATGAAAAACCATAGACAAACTTCAATTGCAGACGAATGAGCACTTTTGAGGAATGAAATAACAATATCCGCAGAAGAAAACATTGGTAGGAAAGAAAGAATAGGTAGAAAACCGTGGATCGCTCAGGATATACTAGAATTAATGGATGAAAGGCGGAAACACAAGAATGTAAGAGATTAAAAGGGGAAAGCAGAATACAGACGTCTGTGAAATGAGGTTAACAAGAAGTGCAAGGGAGTGAAAGAAGAATGGTTGAAAGAGAAATGTGCAGATATAGAAAATTGTCTAAAAATAGGAAAAGTAGATATAGCTTATCGAAGGATTAAGAATACTTTTGGGGAAAAGAAGACTAAGTGCTGTAATATTAAGGACACAGATGGAAGGCCTCTAACAGATAGGGAAGAAAAGGTTGAGAGATGGAAAGCTCACATAGAGTGAATGTATAAGGGAAAGAAGATTGAGAATCATGTAATGGAAAGGGAAGAGCAAATTGACGAGGATGCGAAAGGAGATTTAATATTGAGATCAGAATTTGACAGAGCATTGGAAGACTTAAGCAGGAATAAAGCACCTGTCATGGATGATATACCGACTGAGTTGCTGCGCTGCATAGGTGATGATGGTCTCATCAGGTTATTTCACTTGGTGTGTAGGATTTAGGAGAGAGGTGTGGTACCCTCTGATTTCAAGAAGAATGTTGTCATCCCTATACCGCTGGAAGTCGGAGCGGACAGAAGTGAAGATTACCGTGCAATCGGCTTGATTACTCATTCTTCAAAGATCCTGTCTAGAATAATTTACAAGAGGATGAAAACCCAGATAGAAACGGAGTTGGGTGAAGACCAGTTTGGTTTCAGGAGAAATGTAGAAACAAGGGTTGTAAGTCTTAGGCTGATTTTGGAAGGTAAAATAAGGAAAGATAAGAAGGAAGGAAAGGAAGCTTGTAGTTTAACGTGACCGTTAATCTTGAGATCATGAGCCACGGGACCTCCTTTTTACGTGGAATCCGAACCACAGGACATGGCATTTCACTTCGAAAATCTCACATGCATTGACCGGGAATCGAACCCGGACCGCCTTGGTGAGAGGCATACAGCTAGACCGCTGAGCCACCACGCCCCCAGGAAAGATAAGAGAACGTTCATGGCATTTGTAGACTTAGAAAAGGCTTTTGATAACGTTGATTGGGCTAAATTGTTTGACATTTTGAAAATGATTGGAATAAAGTACAGGGATAGGAGGGTGATCAACAATCTATAAAGAAACCAGACAGCAGTCATTGGAGCTGAAGGACATGAGACAGAAGCTAGTATTCAGAAAGGTGTAAGGCAAGGCTGCAACTTATCACCCATACTTTTCAATCTTTACATTGAACAAGCAATGAAGGAAATTGGAGAAAAATTTAAAGTGGGAGTGAAAATTCAAGGAAAAATAATTTCAACTCTGAGATTTTCTGATGACATCGTCATCTTGGCCGACACGCCAGAGGATTTGAATGAGTTTTTGAATGGTATGGACTCCGTCTTGAGGAAATAATTCATGATGACAATTAATAAATGTAAAACAAGAATATTGGAATGCAGCCGAAATAAATCAGAAACCTTTATGGACATCAAATTGGCAGGTGAAAAGCTAAAGGAAGTAGGAGACTTCTGTTCTTTAGGAAACAAAATAACTAGTGATGGACGAAGCAAAGAGGATATGCCTATAAAAAGTTGGTTGGCTCAGGCAAGGAAAGCATTTCTACAGAAAAGGAATCTGTTGAAATCGAATATAGATTTAGGTATTAGGAAGTCATTTTTGAAAGCCTTTGTCTGGAGCGTGGCACTTTATGGAAGTGAGACTTGGGTTAATGGTGCAGAAGAAAAGAGGAGAATTGAAGCTTTTGAAATGTGGTGTTACAGGAGAATAATGAAGATCAGATGGGTAGATAGGGTTACAAATGAAGAGGTATTAAGACGAGTGGGAGAGGAGAAATATTTCTGGCGACTGCTAATGAATGAATGATCGTGTGGCCTCCGGAGAGGCCAAGTGCAGGTCTTTCTAGTTGACGCCCTTGTGCGTTCTGCGCGTCGTAATGAGGATGAAGTGATGATGAAGACGTCTCATACACCCAGTCCCCGAGCTACGGGAATTAACCCCAGGAGATTAAAATCCCTGTTGGTTCAGCCGGGAATCCAACCCGGGGCCCTTCGGACCAAAGCCTAGCGCGCTAACCATGCGACTGCTAATGAAGAGAAGAGATAGGTTGGTACGACATATACTAAGACACCCAGGAATAGCAAGCTAAGTTATTGAAGGAAGGTTTGAGGACAAGAACTGTAGAGGTAGACCAAGGTTAGAATATGTTAAGTAGATTGCCTCAGATGTAGGGTGTGGTAGCTATGTAGAGGTTAAACGATTAGCTCTGGACAGGGAGGTATGGAGTTCTGCATCAAACCAGTCAAAAAACTCAAACAACACATCATCATTTATCTCGCCATTTCGTGTCCCAACATTCTCCGTACCTAATTGTGTAATTTCACTGGTGTCTGATTGATTGATTGTGTTCTTATGCTCCTTTAGAGAATCCGAAACATTCGAAAAGAGCGGCGCAACGCCTCAAAGCGTCACGTCTGTTTTTACATAAACTATGCAAGTGTTATGAGATGAGCTTTGGATTAGCTCTAAGAGAGATTTCAAACGTTACTGCTGGAAGTTTGTGTTTTGTAGCATGTTGATATAACCCTCGCTAAAGTGTTTGCTTATAAATGCTGTAATCTTGTAGTTATAAGCAGTGCGAATTGTGACACAGCAGAATATATGAAACACATCAAAGAAAATATCACACAGATTCGTCCACCGACACTGACAATAGTGCGGGCGTGCACTAGGCATAGAGTAATGTCACGTGAATACGAGTAGAGGAGCTGACCCTTCCCATTTTCAGAAATGCAGCAGGCACACGGTGGCAGTTACAGTGCAGCGCAGTGGGGTCCACGCAGGGTGTACCAATACACGGCAAAAACCTAGAAGATTTGCTGAAGTTATAACTAGTCATGGTGGCCGAGAGCGTTACTGCTAACGCGCTAGCTCTTGCCTCGCTAGCATCGGGAGAGCATGGGTTCGAATCCCACCTCGGCCGTCCTAAAAATGGTTTTCGTGGTTTCCCATTTTCACCACCAGGCAAATGTTCATTTCAACAGGTTCATGGCCGACTTCCTTCCAAAATCCCTTCCCTGACCCTTTCTTTACTATACCCAAGTTAGTGGTCGCCTGGGCGATTGGCCTGTCACCATCCCCAGTTGTAGGCCTATCTGCTGACAAAGTGTGTTTACCTCCCAGACATTGTCCTGGTGACGGCAGAGGAATGATCCTTCGCCGAATCCGTCGATGAGGCTGAGCTGGGAGGATAATCGATAAAATAGAAGAAATAAACTGTAGGCTACGTAGTTAAATACAAACCGTAACACGAAATGTTAAATTGAAGGAGTTATTCTGATACTGCAGGCCTATATTTGATCAACGAATGCATGGTCTGGAACACTCTTGGCTAGGACACATTGATCTGAACAGCTGTCTTGAAATACCTTTCCACATTTATAATACCTTAGCGATATAAAAACATGAAATAACCTATGAGACATCGAACCGTAGAATATTGATTTATTTTCATTTCATGTAGACTGAATATTCTGTCTATTACGTATTATCGTGATTTCAATGGCTACTGTTTTATTATTGTACCCTAAATTAACAACAGGTGCATTATCGCGGCCAACATATTTGCTGTTGGGTGTTTAATCTTACAATACACAAGCCTGACGCCCCTGATATCCCAAATAACAAGCTCACCTCGTAGAAGAGCCAGGCGCTGAACACCACTTGGAACAGGTTGTAGGCGATGAGCACGTATCGCAGCTCGAAGGGCTTGCGGTTCTCCATGAGCCGTGGACCCAACACCTTCACGAAGTACACGTACGACAGACAAGCAGCGGCCGTAGGGAAGGGCCCACTCATCAGGAACCAGTCGTTCACTCGCGGATCTGATGGGCACAATAATAATAATAATAATAATAATAATAATAATAATAATAATAATGTTCGTCTACACTTATTATTACCCTGCGGCTTAGCCGTGCGCTTTAATTCGCGCTTCATGACTGCGATGGGCAGCTGCAGCATGTGCGAAGACTGGAGGTTCGAGCCCCGCTGCTGACAGCTGCCATCCTGACTGTGATCTTTTTGGGATCTTCCACACTCACTCCAGGAAAATGCCGGGATGGTACCTTATTTCAAGCCTGGGATACCTTCCCCAATCTTATGTCCAAATAATTGCAATAACACCATCTATCCGACAAATTCAACACACACACAATTAAACGGGGCTGATGATCAAGATATCCAGAGGCCCTACAATTAATCAACAACCATTTACCTAGGTATTATGATTCTCGTCTGTACAGCATATAAAAGATATATACAGTTCAGTAAACTGGAATGTTTCGGCAATTTTACTGCTCTAAGTAGGCTATGTAGCGGGACAATTAACTCTACAGGCGAAAGCTGCAGATGCAGTCAGTCGAAGCTTTCGCCTTTAGACTCGATTGTCCCGCTGCACACCTACAGCAGTGAAATTGCCGATATATCAAGGATTTAGGCTGCACTTCTGTTTTTCCGAAGCTCCTAATACTGTGGCCAGCCCGGCTTACTGAACTACTGTATGTACCCACAGGGTTGGGGATGGGGTGAAATGATGTCCTGTGTGGTGGATGGTTCTTTCGGCTGGATGCTCCTCATAATAGGTAGTCAAATAATCCACACTTTTCTTGTTTCTTGCTATTGGTATTTTTAATTTTACCAATCATGTTAGCAGCTATGCCACCACCGGCCGTCCTTGAAATGGTTTTCCAATATCAATTCCAGGTGAATGTCGGAACGGTAAATTCTAATAGGTCATTGCTGTCACCTTGCCCAGTTCTGTTCATCTTCAATCATTTCATCTCCCGTAAACTCCTCTGATGTGGTTGGCGAATTTTCAATATTTCGGCAAGACTCATCATTGTAGTAGTTGAAACATGGCACCTGCGTTAGTCAAGTGAATAGTGGTATCCTGGGTCAGTACGAAAACTGAAGGTTCGACAAAGTCCATCACCCTCAAAGGTTATGCCAGGGCGCTCCCCGATTAAGCTTGGATCGTTTGGTACCTTTGAGCCTTTGGCTACTGGTAGCCATATTATTCTGTGTGTCCGTCCACGATACCACCTGTTGTCATGCTACACGGTAAATGACTTGTTCTTGAGTTGTTCCCTTTGAGCCACATGGCTTCTGACATTCAGACTGCTAAACTGTGTTGAGTTTCAAACTCTATTTCATGTTGGTCGTGAGTGTTACACGCCGTTGGGTACGGTTTATCTTTTGCAACAGCGATGCGTGTGCAAGTTGATTTTTCAAACAAAGTGTACGATGAGGTCATGCCTCAAATAAATGCAGCGTAAAGTGAGATTAAGCCTCGTGAAAGTCATAACGTGTGTATTGCTCCAAATAAGAGAAGAGTGTTAAAATCTGTGTAAACCCGGTACAGTACTGTAACAGACAATACACCAAAGGGATATTGTTTTGTGTATATATGTCGTAAATACAGATAAATTAGTTAAGAGTTACGTGCATCATATCATTTGGATAGTTAGGTAGGCTATACCTTTTCATGCCTGTTCTACCATTCACAGAGAGTTTGGTAAGACTGCGAAACGTGCTTAAAGTTAACGCCTTGGGATAATAGCGGGGGGTTGTTATTTAACTATTTTATTCGGCGAGGGTCCATATGCCATATGGCCTGAGCTTGGCGCCCACACTTGTGTCGGGAGTACGTTAAGGGCCTGTACGTGAAGGTGGTAGAATCAGTTGATTTTAAGGTTAGGTTGTAATTGGCGACACCCATGTGGTGGAGATAATTATATTAAGTTACAACCAACATATACGCTCTTTTGCATCGTAATGTGTTAGTGAATTTAACCAAGTATACACATTATAATAACTAATTCAATACCACATATTTGGAGAATTTCGGCACGCACATTACACAGACATTGAGCTTAATTTCCAGTAAATAACAAGTCTATGTTGGTTTTACTGTAAAGGGATCGAATTTTAAAGTGTGCTATAGGGCGCAAATTGCGAGGTTTACTGACCGAAGGTAAGTTTGTAGTGAATGACATTCTTTGCTCGTGAAACATTAATAGTTTTCAATACACACATACACTTTTTAATAAGTTGAGTTTGAGTTATGTGCAGTAATAACAGTGTCGAGAGTAGCCTTTTGAGTTCGTAATGATCTGCCAGTGTGGGGATAGAAAGTACGAACTAGGTCTGTACACCATATCAACAAATGGTATTTATGTGGGTTCGAAACTGTAGTAACCACCACACGCCACTGATGTTAATGTTTTCTTTTAATTTTAAGGAATGGAAAGGGAGCAAGTGTACATATCAGGCGGGATGTTGGCTGTCTCCCTCGCGATGCTCACCTTCAAACGCCAAAGTGTGTCAGTGTTCCGTTGATACACCCTGTCCTTAAGGTAACCCCACAGCCAGTAATCACACGGGTTCAAATCTGAGGATCTTGGTGGCCACGCAGTGGGGAACGATCGGCCGATGATGCGGTTCCAGGCTGTCGTGGATACAGATGGTCGTCACATTGAGCATCGTTTGTAACCTGGACTGTCAACATGGTACACCATTAACACCTGTTACCTGCTCATGAGGAAATTAAAATGTGTTCCTTACAATGGTTTATTCGTTATGTCTCTTCCGCGTGTCCTGCCAAAGGTTTCCACGCTGTTTAATTGTTCTACGATCACTCGTTTGTCCGGGGGGCCCTCGCAAGTAGAGCAAGCTTAATTATAACCACCCTGTAATTCAGGTCTGAGGGTTGGAACGGGCTAAACTCAGCCTCGTGAGACATAAGACAAAACTGAGGAGAGTTTTTCGTTGATTATTTAGGGGCTTTGTGACATCTTGGTTTGTAGCATCGTGTATTTGGGTATGTGTACAATTTGTCTGATAACTTGTGTCATTGGGATGTCTATACTAGTGTGAGTATTTGTAATTGAGGTAGGATTTGGGTAGGAAGCGGCCATGGCCTTAAGTTAGGTACCATCCTGGTATTTGCCTGGAGTAGATGTGGGAACCACTTCTAATCCAGGCAGATACCGAGAATGTTCCCCACACAATATTTTCAATTCGTTAATTCAACGTAGAATAGGTTTATACTTTTTCTTAAACATTTGATGTCGGTCTCTGGTTATTTTTGATAATATTTCACCCTGTCACGTTTCCTCCTGTTTCGTGACACGCTCAAGAAAATCACTCATTAAAATGATCTCTCATTAACTCCTCTAATGAGGTTGACGCTAAGAAGGGTATGCAACCGTAAGAACCAACTCACCTCACCCCCGACCTCGTGGAAACGCTAATTATGAGAGACATTCACACTAAAATAATTTGTGGAGTAAAGTGTGGGAGAGGAGGGCATAATATTGTTTATGTTCGACCCTCACTATTATGTGTTAGAAAACTGTATCATAATGATGGTCATTATAACACCGTTTTTCATTATGATACAGTTTCTCCAGCCAATCAGAGCTCGTTCATTGAACAATTAGGTAACGATACCTTCGCGCATGCACTCAAAATCCAACATGTCGGACATAAACACAACATCGAACTATAATAAATTACCGACATGGAATACGCACCGTCCATATGTTCGCGTAAATAAACTGACGAATATGAGACAAGAAATAGCACTGTACCGGTACCTTAATATCCCCAAAACCAATTTCTACACAGCGCGTGGTTTTGACACGACTTCAGTGACAGTTTTACTGAATACTGGTGCGCAATCTGAACATATGGTATTGAAGCACACAGAGCGCATGCGTCAGTTGTCCAGAGAGCTTGGGCAAGAGAGATATACTACCCACCGCAGCACCCGATCACAACATTCTACTGTAGTGACTGAACAGATATTTATGAATATTTATGTTAAAACATATAATAAAGTTATAATTATCGTCGAACATAAACAGTCGTATGCAACTCGCCTATAATGGTAATTAAGACACTCGTATGGAAATTATAAAACTCGCATACGCTCGTTTTATAAAAATACTCGTGTCTTAATTATAGCCATTATAGGCTCGTTGCATAATGTACTATTATTAATCTAGCCAATGGCCATGGACTTACCACTGTAGTTATCCATTAGGTCTCGGTAGCCATCAATAAGTTTTCGCACCAGCTGAGCCATGGTGTAGACTTTTGCCTCAGCGACACGACCTGCTGTAGGAAACCAAATTATAACATCAATAAAGGATTCACGTCACCAACCAATCGCCAAGCCAATGTAAAAGTTAACTCAGATACATTTATAGACACAGTACAGCGCACTGGGGAAGAAGTAACACAGACAAATTGATGGTTGACGTCATACTTTAACTGTGCTAGAACAGTAGTCCTCAAAGTGTGGCATGTGTACCCTTGGGGGAACTTCAACTGAATACTCCGTGGCACATTTTAAGGTTACCCCTTCATCTACAGTATCTCTTATCTTATCTTATCTGTGCCGATGGTTTCAATGAACTGGATTTATGTTTACCCTAGTACAGCTCTTCTCATTCCGGGGGCGTGGTGGCTCAGCGGTCTAGCTGTATGCCTCTCACCAAGGCGGTCCGGGATCGATTCCCGGTCAATGCTTGTGAGATCTTCGATGTGAAATGCCATGTCCTGTGGTTCGGATTCCACGTAAAAAGGAGGACCCTTGGCTCATAATCACAAGATTCACGGTCACGTAAAACTACAATCTTCCTTTTTTCTTCTCATTCCCGTCCTTTCATGCTGCTGATGTATTAGAAACAAACTCAGCAATTTCAACAATACGTCTGTACAACAATAGTTTATGCAATACCTAATCTTTTAAGTTTGCTAATCTGCTACCCTTAATGCTATATTGATAGTAATACTAATACTACTACTACTACTACTACTACTAATAATAATAATAATAATGTTATTGGTTTTACGCCCCTTTTAACTATTGCAGCTTTTAGAGACGCCAGGGTGGCGGAATTTTGCTCCGAAGGGGATCTTAAACGTACCAGTAAATTTACTGGTACGGTTCCCAAGCATTTTCACACCCTCAAATGCCAACTGACTGCGCCAGGATTTGACCCTGCAACCTTGGGAACGGCAGGCGAGAACGATACCGCTGCGCCACGCAGCCAGTCTAATAATACTAATAATAATAGATTTGTAATAATATTGTTCCCATTTCTCTTATTTACACGGTTTAATAATTTATTTACTGTCCGACTCCATATCAAATTGGGCAGGATCCAAAGAGTTCCCGTTCAATCCCGGCTGGGTCTTGGGATTTTAACTTTGGTGGGTTAATTCTTCTGGCACGGAGACTTAGTAATTATAACGACTTCAACAATAATTTCATTCTCATCACAACGTATAAGGGCATTCCCGTCCTTTCATGCTGCTGATGTATTGCCCTATTTGGCCTACGGATGCCAACTTGAAAGACCAACTTCAGACCACACATCATTATTTATTATTTATTAATATTATATTATTATACGAATTGACCTACTGAAGAACATATTTACATAGAAGAACAAGGCAGCATTGAAGAAATGGTTTCAAACTTTTCAATTTAGAAAGAAAGATTTTGAGTTAAATTCAAGCTTGGATTTGTTTATGACTAAGACTCCCATCACTCTCTCATTAACTTCCAACTAAATTGCTCCCGAACTACTTAGGAAGCAGTTAGGTATTTCGTTTTCCAGTGAATCAATTTTTCGAAATAATGACTAAAATTTAAAAAGAGAAACATGCCAATTTGGCAATAATATCCGGAGGTGGTGGTTTTCGTGAGGTTGTCATTTGTAGCTCTTCAGTCGGTCAACACGTTCATGCCATCATCAGATTGAGGGTCGAAACGCGTAATACTAAATACATTCTAAATTGCCCTATTTAATAATGGTAATTAACTTATACATGTAATTTTTCAGGAGTGTGTTTACATATTTATATCTTGTATCCCGCCCGTTCATTGGGCACAATCGTGTTGACCAACTGAAGAGCTACAAATGACAATTTTGTATAGGCAACACTTAAAGAAAGGGCTCAAATCTCTACACTGTTACTAGTTGTTAATACTTTAGAAAAATCACACAGTTTACCATTTCAGCAAGCAATATTACAGTACATGATACCAGGGTATTTGTTATAACTGGTGGCGTCCTTGTAGCAACTTCGATAACACATCATTTGAAATGCATGTTTATTGCAAGAACGAACAAAATTTCATTCATAACTATTTTTAAAAAAATGGGAAAATAATAATGGCGTATGATCTTCGGGAAGGGCTAGTGCTAGTCTTTCAGGCCGTAGGCAGCCTATGTATCGTAATGAGTATGAGACGAGTATTTAAGACGTCACAACCACCTAATTCCCGAGTCAGCGGAATTAACCTCTGAAGATTAATATCCCCACTACCCGGCCGGAAATCCAACCAGGAACCCTTCGTGTCAAAGCCTAGCATGTTAACCACTCAGCCATGAGGCCGGGCAATTGAGCATTGAATACCGTACATCCACTCGGGACCCTTCCTGTCAAAGCCTAGCATGCTAACCACTTAGCCACGAGGCCGGACAATTGAGCATTGAATACTGTACATCCGGTCGGGACCCTTCCTGTCAAAGCCTAGCATGCTAACCACTTAGCCGCGAGGCCGGACAATTGAGCATTGAATACCATACATCCAGTCGGAACCCTTCCTGTCAAAGCCTAGCATGCTAACCACTTAGTCACGAGGCCGGACAATTGAGCATTGAATAATGTACATCCAGTCGGGACCCTTCCTGTCAAAGCCTAGCATGCTAACCACTTAGCCACGAGGCCGGACAATTGAGCATTGAATAATGTACATCTGGTCGGGACCCTTCCTGTCAAAGCCTAGCATGCTAACCACTTAGCCACGAGGTCGGACAATTGAGCATTGAAAACTGTACATCCAGTCGGGACCCTTCCTGTCAAAGCCTAGCATGCTAATCACTCAGCCATTGAACAATTGAGCATTGACACGAAGGGTTCGGACTGGACTACAGTTCTCAATGCTGGATGTACAGTTTTCATGTTAAACCCTACCTTCCCCTCAGCCATGAGGCCGGACAATTGAGCATTGAAAACTGTACATCCAGTCGGGCCCTTCCTGTCAAAGCCTAGCATGCTAATCACTCAGCCATTGAACAATTGAGCATTGACACGAAGGGTTCGGACTGGACGTACAGTTCTCAATGCTGGATGTACAGTTTTCATGTTAAACCCTACCTTCCCCTCAGCCATGAGGCCGGACAATTGAACATTGAAAACTGTACAACCAGTCGGGACCCTTCGTGTCAAAATCTAACATGCTGACCACTCAGCCACGGGGCTGGAGAAAAACCTTCAAAATGAAATTACCGGTCTGAAAATGAACTAACAGACATCTGATGACTGCTATGTTCATAGTCAGGATAGATAAAATTAAACATATGTCATTTTGAACACAGGAGCTGAGGTTTAGTGGAAAATGGTTTTCAACAACTATGACTAGTTTCGTGAACGTGCTGTATTTGCGCTTGTTGATCTACATAGCATTTCCTATTATTTTTAGAGCTGTCGATGTAATCGAATCGGACCGAATAACCAATTAATCTAAAAATATGATTAACTGATCAATGCGCTTTAGTCGATTAATCGAACCGATTAAAAAAAGCTTAACGAGCCTTACAGCAGTCGCATATGATGTGTAACATCTGACATAGAAGAAACCTCACGTGAAATTGTTGATACACCGGTATTTTATAGTATTATTGGCACAAATATTATTAATCTATTGTAAAAGGGAGTGTTTTACAGATATTGTAGTTTATAATACGGAACTCATTTTATTAGATGATTTGTAGCTTCCACCAGCACTAGCTTAAATAAAAAAGACGATATGGATCAACTAGATTAATAGACGCGACACCGCTTATAACCTTAAATTCCTTATAAACAGGTCCTCTTCTTTCACAGACCAACACGTAATTTCATATGGATTCTGTTAAAATGAGTCATATTGATATGATAAATATCGTTTAAAATGATAATCTGGTAGCAAAAATATCTACACTGTCCGGGACTCGAACCCAGGATCTCCAGATTCCCAATCACAAACATTAACCACAAGGCTATTTCGACTACGCAAGTTGTGTGCACAAGATGGTCACTTATTTCCACGTTCCAATAATACTGCATTACGGAATTAAGTTTCATTTATATTTTGCTTGTTTCGATAATGTTCCTGCGTGAAATTGAGTTTAAAATGACTTATGAATAGGCCCTCTTGTGAGTAAACAGAATGTATTCAGTAATAGTTCATGAAGGCTAGCTCAATTCTCGTGTAACCACAACGATTATATTATATTGATGACTGCATTACCGTTATGTGGGTTAATATTTGAATAGCCATTGTGCAGAAACATAATACCGGCAATGCCGACTACTTACAATGTTTGATATTAAGGCATTTTACCATTTAAATACTGATACGAAGACTTCGAACATGTACCATGCACGGCCGTGTACCATGTCATTTGTTTCAATCACTTGACACCAGAGTTCGCATGAGCGTTTTCCGTTCAGTATGTCATATCCATTCCACATTGTTTCTCGTACCACTGCCAGCTGGGTCTTACCACTGCTCGCTGGATCGATCGATCGAGCGGGCAGTGCATACTTTCGCTTTCCACCACTGCCAGCTAGTACACTTCCGTTCGATCGATCGAGTGGGCAGTGCATACTTCCGTTGTCTACCACTGCCAGCTAGTACACTTCCGTTTGATCGATCGAGCGGGCAGTGCATACTTCCGTTGTCTATCACTGCCAGCTAGTACACTTCCGTTTGATCGATCGAGCGGGCAGTGCATACTTCCGTTTGATCCACCACTGCCACCTCGATCGTTCCGATCCACTTCCGTCCCCAATTTTCAAAATCACTCCCACAAAAATATCCAGCAACCGAGTGGAAAGATGTTACTCATCAATAGTAGTGTGGTGTAGGAAAAGTAAGTGTTGTTATAGCCTATGAATTGCAGCCGAATGACCATTAGCTGGGCAGCACAAAACCTGTGTATTGTATTATTATTTGCCATTTGGCGTGCTAGCATCAGCTATTGTAAGATTGACAGGTCATTAAAGTTAGCTGATATTCATGTCTTGGCTTCAAAAAGATAAAGGCGATAATATCCAGAAGATGACTTCGCAAACCCTCTACAATTGTGGAAAGACATTCAGTCCAACTTCCACATCTCGCACGCATAGCGAAAAAAAATTGCTCTGCATTTCAGCTACTTCATTTTCGTGTGAGTGTGTGTTCAGTGACGCTGAGAATATTGTTACTAAGAGAAGGGCAGCCCTTAGTTCTGAGGATCTCACATCATTACATGACTGAAGTCCTGGAGCAAAGAAGTGTGACTGTAAGGAACTGTGAACTTCAACTTCAAACTCTTGTGTCATTAAATAATCAATATTGAAATATATTTTAAATAATAGGCCTATTATTAACTTAAATGCTTTTGAATTTATTTATTCTTTACTTGAACGCCACCAATACAATTAAAATTTAAAATTATAGGCTATCTTCCTCATAGCAAATGGAATTTTAAACATTTTAAAATATAATATTCAAAGGTTTTCTTCTCGAATTAATGCTGTGTGAAACCGACTAAAGTTCGATTAATCGACCGATTAACCGATTAAAGGCATTCGGTTAACCGATCACAATTGTTAATCGATCGACAGCTCTATTATTTTGATCCCTAATCAAACTGTCTCTTAACAGTTTGGCTTTTCACCTGCAGTAAAGGGAAGGAAGAAAGCTTGTAGTTTTACGTGACCGTTAACCTCGCGAACATAAGCCGCGGGACCTCCGTTTTACGTGGAATCCGAACCCCCGAAAGAGACAACTCACCTCGATAACCCCACAAGCATAAAACGGGAATCAAACTTGGCCTGCCTTGATGGGAGACACGTACAGTAGCTTTAATGTTCGCCCACACGATTCTACATTTAGCATCGTAAGTGAATTTCGCAAAAAATGAGGCATAAAAGAGAAACTAATGTTGAAATTTACAACCAGGTAATTCAGTTGAAAAGTAAGTCCTCCATGGTGGCTAGCTACGAAAGAAACTCAAAATTTGATGAGACTTACAAAACGACTCTTAACAATTTAAGCTCAAGGAAAAACTGTAATAAGGCCGTAAAATTGCTTTAATACGCAACCTTTACGGAATAGGGAGCATGTTTAGGAGTACCTACGTCAATGCAAACACGCCAACGTTAACCGTACTTCTTGTTGCTCCGAATATCAAAAAAATACGTTTTTAAGACCAAATCATGAGAAAATTTACGGCATTTCATTAAATATTACTATTTAATCATTATAAAAACAGACAACTTGCACCTCTAACACTGCCCATGAAATACTCTTAACTGCAGGCATTTGTATAATCGATTAAGACAAGAATAACACTTCCAGCATCAAAACTTTGAACATAAGTACTGTAATTTTTGGACAACAGTGGTTTGGGTATCAATTTCAAACATATGAGGATAATAGCTTCGCGCGGGCGTGAATTGAATAATATATTACAATAATTTATGAGTGCAATATGTCGCATGAACAGCGACATATCCTCGTCTAGTGGCAGTGTTTAGTAGGTGAAGTGTGAAACAGTTTCCATTATATTCATCGCTATCGGGTAGTGCAATTAGTAAAACTGGAGGAGACCAAATCCTGGGGCAGAAAGTTCGTAAACTACTGAAATTAGCCCAAATACCTGTGATAATGGTCGGGGAAAAATTTGGAGGTGATGTAGTAATAGATGTTTACCCACCCACCTCAATACAAAATTGCAAAGAATGCAAAATGCTTGCTTGCGGTTTGTTCTCAATGTACCAAGAGAGTCTCATATAACTCCATTTTACGTCCAGACTGGATGGCTAAAATGGCTAAAACTGTGATAAAAATTCTAAAATTCAAAATTCCGTTTTATATTTACAACACACTAACTCCCATGCAGTCAGTGCATAACCGTGCGAATAGACACACTGCACAAATGCTCCAGATACCTCATCATAGAATCGAAAAATGCAAAGGTTCATTCCGTATTTCAGCTAGTATTCTCTGGAATAAATATTAATTGCACCAGTATTCAAGACTTCCCATCAGAGCGATAAATAATCTATCAGCTATACAATTATCATGATCAAGGTGAACATATGTAATAACAAGAACTTCTATTGTCAACTGAATGTTTAGGTTAAGTATTTTTTTCTTTCTTCATTTATTATATTGTAATCAACCGCCCTCTGAATGAAGAGAGCTGAATAAAGAGGCTTTGTAGCCTCAGTGGCCTGTATAAGAGAAATGAAAAATCCACAGCCTGCTTCCAGTCTCCGACCGGGTCAGGAATGGAATGAATGAAGCCCCCATCTAGCGGCGAGGATATGGACTGTGCCGGCTGCCGAGGCCTGATGCACTCCTCTGGGGCAATGATTAAATAAATGACAGGTGAAATGAAATGATAGTGGAGAGTGTTGCTGGAATGAAATTTTGACAGGAAAACCGGAGTACCCGGAGAAAAACCTGTTTGCCTCCGTTTTGTCCAGCACAGATCTCACATGGAGTGACCGGGATTTGAACCACGGACCCAGCGGTGAGAGGCCGGCGTGCTGCCGCCTAAGCCATGGAGGCTTGCTATAAGAGAAATAATAAATTGAAATAAATTCAAATTCAAATTCATCCCCTTTTCAGATCACGACTTATATAGATAAAATTCCAGCTGAATCCGCTATTTTACGCGTGAATTATGGACAAATACAATATAGCCAACCTCACGCATACTGTACTACTGTATAGCCGGTATCGAAAAACAAAAATGCGCCAAGTTCCATTCAGAGCTCCTCTTCGAAATAAATCACCCTCAAGACACCCGAGTGCACCAGTTTTTTAAAATTACATCTGATCTATATCCTAGCATACACTAAAACTGAAATTATCCAAAAACAAATCAATAATTTAAATCCAGACCAATGATTTTTGTCTAGACCAATAATTTCTAGCCAATATATACACCCCTAATTTTCGTCACGCACAGTGAGGGTAGTCACGCATCATTAATATTTATCCAGACAATGATTTTGCCAATTAATGCTCTTTCACATAATTACAATATAACGTGTGTCTACAATACTACGTGTGTCGTGTGGTGTATTTTATATCCCACATGTTGGCAACAATCAACTGTCGTCAATGTGTGCGACTGGGTAACAGTTGAAGATATCTCATGCACCTCAGAAACATGGCTGCCGTCGTTAAATGAACAAGAAATAAAGACATTTATTTACGTAATATAACAACATATTTCCGATTCAGCAATGCTAATTGACAGTAATTTCAACTCCTAATGACTCCCAGAAAAGTATGAAGATCATATAGGCCTACTGTATTTTCAATAATATGCCAGGTAAAAGTATAAATGCCAGGTCTTGGTCTCCTCTAGAATTAATTTGCAATCCTGCTTACAAACAAATGGGTAACAAATATATTAATTTTAATGCTGTAAAATTGCCATTTGATTTGGCTTTAAATTTATTGTTTCATGATTTTTGGAGTAAAAGAAAGTGCGATTAACGTTGGCGTGTTTGCGTTGACGTGCCCTTTAAAACGTGAAGGCGAGCAGTTCAGATTGTAATGCACAGTGATACAGTATAAACAATGACAAAAAGAAGATATGAGGTCATCAACGAACGAGTGTCAGATAGTATCCAAATAACATTTTTCCCTTGAGAAAACTTTTGTTTCTTACCAATTGCCCATTGTATAGACAATAAACTTACACGCTGATAAATTCCGTAGCAGGCAGCAGTATTCCATATTCCTGGTGAAATTCATGCCCGGAACACACGATATGCTACCCATGGCAGAGGTCTGGCGACTACGATACGTGTGTGCCACTCTAGACTTACCGGATGTACAGTACTAACGCGACAAGCCTTCTCCTCTTACAAGCCTTATGTGCAATATTCGTCTTGAAACAAGCAGTTTTCCCATACCTCCACCTGTATGGCATCGCGTTGCATCTCTCACGATTCTTCTTTTCTGCAGATGATCATGATGACGGAAGGATGGCACTAAAAGGAAAGACGATCCTTAAAGGTCAGAGACTAGGCGCGAATCTAGAAATATTCTGCAGGTGGGGGTTGACCAACACATGGGTGTGTCGGTCTCGTTGCATAGTGGCTAGCATTCTTGACAGTCACCGCGAAGGCCCGGGTTCGTTCCCAGCTCTGCCAAGAAATTTAATTCTGGTTTGAGGGCTGGAAAGTTGAATTGAACTCAACCTCGTGAGGCAAATATGTGTAGGGGTAGGTTCGATTCCTACCTAAGCCATTCTGGAAGTGGTATTCCGTGATTTCCCACTTCTACTCCATGCAAATGCCAGGGTGGCCATTTCCTACCCAAATCCTACTTCAATTACAAATACACACACTAGTACAGACATCACAGTGATACAGGTTATAAACAAACACTACACACACCCAAATACACGGGGCTACATGACCATGACGTCGAGAAAGCCCTCAAAACAATCAACAACAACACATGGATGTATACTTCACTCGGTATGCAAATAAACCAATCTCAATTTTGCGTTTGAACATTTTCAAATTAAATTTGCCCAACCGAGGATGGATCTGGACACTTCACTGCATTGTCTACTACTTGTATGCTAACAATAATATACAGAGTGTTTCTACATTCCCATTACAGACTTTGAGGGCTTGTAGTGGGGACCAAGACGCCTAAGTTTAGCATAGGAACTTGTGTCCTAAAACGTACCGTGTTCCCGCTACCGTCAAAAATCTACCACAGCACACGTTCAAATTTCCCGCATTTTCGGCACCACTGACTAGAGCACTTACGTCATCTGATGTCCCATATCCCTTACATGAAATCCTTGATTTACGAGACCCTTAGGGATCCGAGGAAGGCCTACTGGCGCGGGTATTGGCTGCGGCGGATGTTGGAGGACCAGGCATTGCTGATTGTGTGTACCAGAGGTACCGTGCTTGTGTTGACGTCGGTGGTCATCACATCGAGTCCCACCTGTAATTGGACCTAGACGACAAGCAGCAGGAGTCGGAAAGAGCGCCAAATATGCGGGAAATTTGAACGTGTGCTGTGGTAGTTTTTTTTTGTTGTTGTTGCGAATAGCGGGGAGACGGTGCGTTTCCGGACACAAGTTCCAATATTAAACTTAACCGTTGGGCCCCACTACAAGTCCTCAAAATCTGTAATGGGAATTAAGAAACACTCTGTATTTTTGGCAATTCGTTTCAGGTGCTTGGGTCATCTTGGTCATCAGCCCTGTGTACGTGGACGTGTGTTTAATTTGTCTGATAATCTGTGATGACTACATTAGAGCACGTAGCTGTAATTATTATGATAGGTGCCCCGGGACTTGAAGTAAGGTACTATCCCGGGGAAAAAACAAAGCTCGGGATAGCAGCTTTTGGAGCCGGGATTCGAACTTCCTACCTCCAGACTTGTTACAGCTCCCCATCGCAGTCGTGATGAGTGGAATGGTACCTTCCCGAAGCACCTATCCCCCAACAATTACTGTTACACACACTACTACAGTCATTACAGAAACACACGTCATCAGAGAAATTGAACACACACTCAAGTACACGGGGAAGACAACCAAGATGTCCCAAGCCCCTGAAACGAATTAATAACAACATATTATAATTTTCAGCCTCCGTGGCTTAGGCGGCAGCACGCCGGCCTCTCACCGCTGGGACCGTGGTTCAAATCCCGGTCACTCCATGTGAGACCTGTGCTCGACAAAACGGAGGCAGACAGGTTTTTCTCCGGGTACTCCGGTTTTCCCTGTCAAAAATTTAATTCCAGCAACACTCTCCACGATCATTTCATTTCATCTGTCATTCATTTAATCGTTGCCCCAGAGGAGTGCGTCAGGCCTCGGCAGCCGGCACGGTTCATATCCTCGCCGCTAGATGGGGGCTTCATTCATTCCATTCCTGACCCGGTCGGAGACTGGAAGCAGGCTGTGGATTTTCATATTATAATTTTCACATGGTAAAATCATTACCAACAAGTCTATCTGTTAGGATCATAGTTTCTTTTTTTGCGTATGGCTTTTAGTGCCGGGAGTGTCTGAGGACATGTTCGGCTCGCCAGTTTTGTAGTTGCTTCGAGACGGACACCCAATGGGTGAGCTACAAGTACCGTTGGGGAGGGAAGTTGGAATGTAAGGACGTGGAATTGGAAGGTAGCGGCTGTGGCCTATAGTTAGGGACCAACCCCGGCATTTGCCTGGAAGGAAGATGGGAAACCACAGAAGACCATTTTCAAGGTTGCCGGCGGGGGGATTCGAACCTCCCCGCCTCCCGGATATGAGCGACTGCCAGCAGTCATGCCGTAACGACCACGGCTAACTCACCCGGTATAGAATGATTTTCAGTCGGTCAACAGAACTGTGCGCAATTATATTAGTGGGGGAGTTGAAATATTTCTACACCCTAACCTGAAAGAAATATTAGATGAATCATTCGTCACTTAATTAACACACTGTTCATACAAAAAGGGCGGGGAGGGAGGATAAGTCGTCATGCGATCATCATCAGGTTCTGTTCACCTAGGCTTAGATTAGGTTCAGCGGATATGCATTACACTTATGTAATGATAAGTCGCTTGACGAAAGACATTTAATTTACCTCCCCTCATTTGTGTGAGAAGTGTATAAATAATTCATGTAATTTATTTCAGGCAGTAGGAAATAAATTGTAACTCCTCGGCCAATCTCGTTGGGCACACTAGTGTTGACCGATTGAAGAGCTTCTACTAATAAAGCCACGGATGGATGAGGTGGCTATAGAACCCGCCTTTTCTCAATGTCGCCACCCAGACCAGAATTGCATTTCTTAGCAGAGTCAAAAATCGAACCCGGACCTCCGGGTGACTGCGATGAATGATAGCCACTACACCACGAGGTAGTCACCTGGGTGAGAGGCAAGCGGCTAGATCATTGCACTATCACTCCCTAACGGAAAGCGTGAGCATACTTTTGTCTATGCGGTGAATTCTCCATGTTCTCCACAGAAGTACAGGAAGAAACATGGAGGCCAAAATGGACACTCAATAAAGTGGAGACGAGGTCAAACTTCAAACATGTCCGCGTCCGAGGTGAAGACAAAGCTGAATGGTCTACCTACGATTTCAGCTCACTGATGTAAGGTCATTACAGTTCGCTCGTCTATCACACTAGCTGTTGGCTTATTCTAAGGGCTAGTAAGTCACTTAAGGGAAGAAAGGAAATGAACCGAATCATCTCTGGAATCCCTTGGGGTCACGAAAACTCGAGTTCACTAGGCATGAGCCCTTGAAGGTATACCATCCGTGGTGGGCTACACAGAACGTGCCCTTTCAGGGCCGTTTACAGTAGGCCGGGGAGAGGTTTCAACTCTCGAAACTTGAGGGAATCATGAAGGAAAAGGCAATGGTCAATTAAGGCGGGATAACGAGTCACCCTAAGCCTCGGATATCCTAATACCTCCAGTGTCGGGAGGGGTGATGTTGAGTTGGGTCCATGGTCAGCTCGGAGGGAGGTTCCTTTTGGTCCCATGGAACAGCTCCCACGGTCAAAACATTCCTGTGCGGATTACCGTCGACACTAGGTGAGGTGAGATTAGGTTAGATTAGGTTGGGTTAGGTGAGGTGAGGTGAGGTGAGGTGAAGTGTGGTGAGGTGAGGTGAGGTGAGGTGAGGTGAGGTGAGGTGAGATTAGGTTAGGTTAGGTTAGGTGAGGTGAGGTGAGGTGAGGTGAGGTGAGATTAGGTTAGGTTAGGTTAGGTTAGGTTAGGTTAGGTGAGGTGAGGTGAGGTGAGGTGGGGTGAGATGAGGTTAGGTAGGTGAGGTTAGGTGAGGTGAGATTAGGTTAGGTTAGGTGAGGTGAGGTGAGGCGAGGTGAGGTGAGATGAGGTTAGGTTAGGTTAGGTGAGGTGAAGTGAGATTAAGTTAGGTTAGATTAGATGAGGTGAGGTGCGGTGAGGTGAGGTTAGGTTAGGTGAGGTGAGATTAGGTTAGGTTAGGCGAGGTCAGGTGAGGTGAGATGAGGTTAGGTTAGGTGAAGTGAGATTAGATTGGGTTAGGTGAAATTATGGTAGTTTAGGTTAGGATAGGTGAGATGAGGTGAGGGTAGGTTAGGTGATGTGAGGTCAGGTCAGGTTAGGTTATATTGGGTTAGGTGAGATTAGGGTAATTTATCTTAGGTTAGTTAAGGGTAGTTAAGGCTAGGTTACGTTAGGTGAGGTTAGGTTGGGTTAGGTGAAGTTAGGTTAGGTTAAGTTAGGTGATGTTAGGTTAGGTAAGGTTAGGTTGGGTTAGATTAGGGTAGTTTAGGTTAGGTGAAGTGAGGTTAGGTTTGATTAGGGTAGTTAAAGATAGGTGAGTTGAGGTGAGGTTTGGTTAGGTTAGGTGAGGTGAGGTTATAATAAGGTAGTGCAGGTTAGATGACGTTAGGTCATTATTACGGTAGTGTAGGTTAGGTGAGGTGAGGCAGCGAACCCATGTCACACTGGTTGTGAGTTCTTGGTAAAGCAGAATATCTAATGGCAGATCATTTCTCCGATTTGAGTGGGTATTGTATCATGTTCGATCTCTGAAGCTGATGACAGCCATCCTATGAGTAGATTTTCACTACTCACATCAAACAATTCTGGAATAGTATTGTATTTTCTAAACCTAGAACTTGCTTTACCTATTGTATTAATGTTCTGTGGTCAGAGGGTCGTATTAAGACTCCAATCTCAAAAGACCTGAGTTTGATTCCCGGCATTGCTAATAAATTTAATTCTGGTCAGAGGAATGGAATGGGATACATTCAGCCTTGGGAGGATAAATAAGAAAATAGTGGATGCGATTCCCACCTCAGCCACCCTAGAAGTGGTTTTCAGTGGTTTCCCATGTCTACTCCAGGAAATTTCTGGAGTGGTACCAAGCTTAAAGTCACGGTTGAGTCATGTCAAATCTGACCCCCAAATTACAATTACTAGTGCATACACCACAGTAACACGGACTATAAGACACGTTTTACACACAACCAAGTAGGCCTACACGGGGCTGAAATAACCACGATGTCCAAGACCACAAACGGAACGACAACAATAAGATACAACATGAACAATCATGTCCAGTCACGTGGATTATGATCACTTGTTTAAGACTCAGCTAAAACCTTTTTGTTATTTTTTTAAGAGCTAGGGGTATCTTGGTCATCAGCCTCGTTTATTTAGGTACCGGTACGTGTTGGATTTGTCTGAAACCCTGTGGCTTTGTGCTAACTGTAGTAGTGTGTGTGTGTGTGTGTGTGTGTGTGTAAGTATAATTGCTAGAATGAGGGATTGGGATAGGTGTCCCGGGACTTGAAATTAGGGAGTGTGCAAAAACCCAGGAAAGAACAACCCTCAGGATGGCCGCTGTCATTGCCGGGATTCGAATCACCTGTCCTCAGACTCACTGCAGCTCTCCATCGAGGTCGGGTTGCTCATCGTTACGCTCATGGGTGCTCACGATTTACAAGCTTGCAACTTAAGATTTCCTCCAATAACTTAGTACACGGTGCTGATGGCTAAGGTGTCCCAAACCACAACACTGAATTAACAACAACATAGCATAAAGGGCTGATAACCGCTTTGTTCCTAGTGCAGAACGCGCTGACCGATCTAACAGCACACACACATCTGGCCGTGACCTTGAGCCTGGAGGCCGGTTTGCTGAGAAAGCGAGAGTGAATTAATATCAAGCGATCACGTTCGAGAGAGAGAAAGAAAGTGGTTCTGTTGGCGCGAAAGTGAGAGCAAGTACTTGGATCATTGGAGCGAGTGAGACAGCAAGAGCTCGGATCATTGGAGCGAGTGAGACAGCAAGTGCTTGGATCATTAGAGCGTGTGGAACAGCAAGTGCTTGGATCATTGGAGCGAGAGAGACAGCAAGTGCTTGGATCATTGGAGCGAGTGAGACATCAAGTACTTGGATCATTGGAGCGAGTGAAACAGCAAATGTTTGGATCTTTGGAGCGAGAGAGACAGCAAGTGCTTGGATCATTGGAGCGAGTTGAACAGCAAGTGCTTGAATCATTGGAGTGAGTGAGACAGCAAGTGCTTGGATCATTGGAGCGAGTGAGACAGCAAGTCTTGGATCATTAGAGTGAGACAGCAAATGCTTGGATCATTGGCACGAGAGAGACAGCAAGTGCTTGGATCATTGGAGCGAGTTGAACAGCAAGTGCTTGGATCATTGGAGCGAGTGGCACAGCAAGTGATTGGATCATTGGAGCGAGTGAGACAGCAAGTGCTTGGATCATTGGAGCGAGTGGCACAGCAAGTGCTTGGATCATTGGAGCGAGTGAGACAGCAATTGCTTGGATCATTGGAGCAAGTGAGACAGCAAGTGCTTGGATCATTGGAGTGAGTGAAACAGCAAATGCTTGGATCATTGGAGCGAGAGAGACAGCAAGTGTTTGGATCATTGGAGCGAGTTGAACAGCAAGTGCTTGGATCATTGGAGCAAGTGAGACAGCAAGTGCTTGGATCATTGGAGCGAGTGACACAGCAAATGCTTGGATCATTGGAGCGAGTGAGACAGCAAATGCTTGGATCATTGGAGCGAGTGACACAGCAAATGCTTGGATCATTGGAGCGAGTGAGACATCAAGTATTTTTATCATTGGAGCGAGTGAGACAGCAAGTACTTGTATCATTGGAGCGAGTGGCACAGCAAGTGCTTGTATCATTGGAGCGAGTGCGCACAGCAAGTACTTGGATCATTGGAGCGAGAGAGATAGCAAGTACTTGTATCATTGGAGCGAGTGAGACATCAAGTATTTGGATCATTGGAGCGAGTGAAACAGCAAATGCTTAGGTCATTGGAGCGAGAGAGACAGCAAGTGCTCGGATCATTCGAGCGAGAGAGAGAGCAAGTGCTTGGATCATTTGAGCGAGTGAGACAGCAAGTGCTTGGATCATTGGAGTGAGTGAGACATCAAGTACTTGTATCATTGGAGCGACTGGCATAGCAAGTACTTGTATCATTGGAGCGAGTGGCACAGCAAGTACTTGTATCATTGGAGCGAGTGGCACAGCAAGTACTTGTATCATTGGAGCGAGTGGCACAGCAAGTACTTGTATCATTGGAGCGAGTGGCACAGCAAGTACTTGTATCATTGGAGCGAGTGGCACAGCAAGTACTTGTATCATTGGAGCGAGTGGCTCAGCAAGTACTTGTATCATTGGAGCGAGTGGCACAGCAAGTACTTGTATCATTGGAGCGAGTGGCACAGCAAGTACTTGTATTATTGGAGCTAGTGCGCACAGCAAGTACTTGTATCATTGGAGCGAGCGGCACAGCAAGTACTTGTATCATTGGAGCGAGTGGCACAGCAAGTACTTGTATCATTGGAGCGAGTGGCACAGCAAGTACTTGTATCATTGGAGCGAGTGGCACAGCAAGTACGTGTATCATTGGAGCGACTGGCACAGCAAGTACTTGTATCATTGGAGCTAGTGCGCACAGCAAGTACTTGTATCATTGGAGCGAGTGGCACAGCAAGTACTTGTATCATTGGAGCGAGTGGCACAGCAAGTACTTGTATCATTGGAGCGAGTGGCACAGCAAATCTTGGATCTTTGGACTAATTTAAGTGGCACAGAAGTAACCTACCCCTATTCTCTTTCCGATCCCTTTAGCGAGAGCTGGCTAGGCTCCTCAGCACAACTCGGTATCATTAGAGTGAGACAAGGAGTGCGTGGATCATTTGTTGCGTGAGAGAGCGAGAGAGGAATATGTTCTGTGGGAGTGAGTAAGATAACAAGTGCTTGGATCATTTGTTGCGTGAGAGAGAGGTAAAAAGTTGTCTCACATCGCTGGTATGTGGGAGAGAATGAGGCAGCATTTCTAAATGATCATTATTTCAAGTGTCGGGGCACATACCTCAATCTTAGACTCTTAATTATTATTATTATTATTATTTCATTTCCCTATCCTATGATTAATAGCCTACATTTGAATTTGATTTCCTCCTTTATTTGCAGATGTCATAGATTCATGCCTGTCACCAACGCCCGAGAATGCAGTACTGTACCTATAACCCTTCGTTTACAGTAGATGCTCAATATCATTAAAATGGCTCGTCATCATGGATCCTTTATATGATACGGTGTATAATAAATGAAGTTTGAACATTACGTAACACATTTACACTACAGTTAGGAATTTCTGAAATGGTTCTGTAATAAATTGGTGCAGATTATAGTGGGGTGACCTATTCTGCCACAGCATCATTTCGACTAGGAATCGTCAAGCACATCCAGTATATCGGTTGTGATCTGCTGGGAGTTTGTAAATCTTGCACCAGAATTGGAAATAGATTTATCATTTGTGGAGAAGTGAAGCTTTGTCGTGTGGTTGAGAACAACTGACATTTAATGTTTCTTCAGCTAGTCTGCGTGGCCATTGTGTTGGTTGTCCCCTGTCTTGCGATACAAGCTCCCTAAAGGTCAACAGGCGGCACCTGAAACTTCTTTGTTGCTCGCAGCCATGTTCAAAGACAAGAGTCTTCATCTTTACTCGTGCTGGCTTCATAGTGTGATATACTGTAATGTGTTTGGCTCTGAGATATGTTTTAAACTTTAAATCATTATCGCCAACCCCAAATATTTTGATATTGTTTATCTGAGGAGCTAGGAACACGTGTTCATCCGCGTATACATATGAGTGAATGGATGGATGTTGTCTGATAGCCCGGGTTATTATACAGTCTCTAGCAATGTATCTCACTTCAACGATTTGGGATTAGAATTGGAATAGATGCCTTCGGACTTGAAATAAGTTGGAAGAAACACTGAGGATGACCACAAAAATTGAAACTCTTACGTCTCAGCCACGTTAGTGGATTAGTGGATGGTTTGAAATTCAAATACAGATCGAACACCGGAAGGGAACGGAAGCACTCTACTCTACTCTTCAAGGTATTCCTAGACATTGCATATAATTTGTACTGGCCACGGTGGTCGATAGTGCCAACGCGCTAGGTCGTGCCTCACCGGCAGTCCTGAAAATAGCTTTTGTTGTTTCCCATTTTCACCACCAGGCAAATGCCGGAACGGTCCTTTTCATCAGACCCTTCTTTCCAAAATCCCTTCTCGGACCCTCCCTTCATTACACCCAAGTTAGTGGTCACCTGGGCGATCGGCCTGTCACCATCCCCAGTTGTATCTGCTGACAACGTGTGTTCAGCTCCTAGACACCGTCCTTGCGAAGGTAGAAGAATGATCCCTCGCAGAGTCCGTGGGTGAAGCTGAGCTGGGAGGCTAAGCGATTAAAATAAATATATATATTATTGTATTACTTGTGTGTTAATTTAGGGGCCGGGGGCGTGGTGGCTCAGCGGTCTAGCTGTATGCCTCTCACCAAGGCGGTCCGGGTTCGATTTCCGGTCAATGCATGTGAGATTTTCGAAGTGAAATGCCATGTCCTGTGGTTCGGATTCCACGTAAAAAGGAGGTCCCGTGGCTCATAATCACAAGATTCACGGTCACGTAAAAATACAATCTTCCTTCAATTTAGGGGCTACGCGAAATCGTGGTCTTGTAGCCCCGTGTACTAGGGTATGTGTGTAATCTGTCTGATAACCTGTGTTATTGTGTTACCTGAACTAGTGAATTTTTAACTGGTGATATGGATAGGAGGCGGCCGTGGCCTTAATTTAGGTACCATCTCGGCATTTGCCTGGAGTAGAAGTGGCAAACCACACGAAACATTGTGTGATAATTGCTACTATAGCCTAATGTTAATCTTCTGGCTCTGAATCCTCTGGCTTACTTTTCATTAATTATGACTTTCCTTAAAATGAACCCCTGTGGCTCGGTACAGAAAGATGTGATCTCTACCGGAGGAGTCATAATTAATCGATTCCAATAGTTATAATTCTTGTACCGAAGTGGAGGTATTGTAAATTAGAGATTATACGCATGTTTACGAACATCTCCTTCGAACATGTTCTATTGAACTGATCATTGGGATTGTTCATAAGATGAGAGAATATCAGGAACTGAATATTCTGGTACATTCTGGTGCATAATTTAATATTTTGTGTTGTATTAATGTATTGTAGATATGGCTTTGAAGACATGTTTTCCAGTGCTGGAGATGTGTTGATGTGAGTTTCGCTTTCAGTCTTATCGGCCATAAGTTACATACAGTATTCAACACAGATTTTTTATACACTTTAGATATTTGTTTGTGAAACTCTTCGTTAATATGTCGAATGATGAAGTCAGTACATGATGAATTAGGCTAATAACACAATACAACACAAACTCCTATGACTGAAACCGGATTCGAATCGGCAGCAGACGTCTCGCACAGTTTCACTACCTCGCGTCCTGCCCTTGAGTTATGCCTGTTGTTCAATATCAGTTATTGTGAGCAACGTCAAAGACTTTGGATAAAGACGGTGGCAAGCACTAGAATGTGCTCTTTAAAAGTAACCAAGGGGCGTTTCTAAGGTTGACTGCAACTGATCCCTTTAGTCCAAGTGTAGTCAACATACGACTGTCATTCAGAATTCCCAGAAATGTTAGGCTATTTGCGCGGCAACAAATGAGAGCTATTTCCTCACGCATTACTGACGTGGCGAAATTTCCCTCTGGATGACCGCTCCTATCACTGCACGGAAGATTAACAAGAACATCAAACGACCAATGTTTGGAATTAGAGTTTTGAGTTTGAAATTGTTAGTTGCCCAGAACTACAGTGGCGACAACCCGCCTACCCGCCACGGTTGTGCAAAGTTTCAACTAGACCAGCAACCTGGGAGAGGGAGCTCGTTTGTTTCTTTTACGATCATTTGCTGGCTTCCTTACAATCTCTACATCACGGTGTATCATCGGGGCACTGAACGGTTAAATAATATGGTGCCTAATGGGAGAAATGTAACCGCGCGCTCTATGCTCGCGTGAGTATGAGTTTTTTTTAGCATGCTGGAAAAACACGGAGAATTGTAACCCCAAAACAATTGTAGTTACAGGGATGGATAAAAATAATTGAAGTTCATTCATACAAAATCTCATGTTGATACGACTACTAGTAGACCTACGTAAGATATGAAGAGATTTTTTGGGAAGTTCTACCGCTCTTTTGTAGAGTGACATGTTCAACTAATCATGCATGGATGAATTTCGTTGTAAGAATACAGCTCGTCGGGTTGCGTATTCCACTCGGAATCTACAAAATGATGCAGGTTTATTGTAAGAAAATTTAATGCATGTGACTATTTTTTGAGCCTTACCAATGTACCTCAACCGGCGTGTATTCTCTTGGGAAGCCTGACATTTGACAGTGAGTGATGGGATAACCTGACGCAGTAGGCCTCCCCCACGTAGGGTAACCATCCACACGTACCGAGAGTGGAAATGATTACCTGAGAAATCATTCCGACGAATGTTCTGTACGCCTGTTGAATATGAGAACACCCGTTTGCTTAGTGACAGAATGGACTATCTCGGAAATATGATGATCTGTTAAATAGAAAGACCCACACCAGTCCTCCTCGGGGTCCATATGACTTCTCATTTTTCATAAATGCTCATGTGTCTTTTAAGGCCGTATAATAATAATAATAATAATAATAATAATAACAATAATAATAGTATATGTCATTAATGGCGTAGTTAAGGCCATTTGACCTTCTCTTTTACCGAAACAAATAAACCTAAACACAAGGAATATTGTTTATATATGGTATCGGGGGAGAAAAGGGGTGTGGTGATAAGTGATACACCGTACCGGCACCTTTCCTTCTTTATTGCTGAAAAATAAGAGTTGTTACTAGCATAAAGTAAATTTGCAGATGTCAAAAGTTAAACTTATAATGTTTGTTGTTGTTGTTTTTTTTTTTTTTTAGTCTTCGGTCTTTCAACTGGTTTGATGCAGCTCTCCATCCTTCCCTGTCCTGAGGTAATCGTTTCATCTCTACATAGCTACCACACCCTACATCCGAGGCAATCTGTTTAACATATTCTAATCTTGGTCTACCCCTAGAGTTCTTTTCCTTGACCCTTCCTTCCATAACTAAGTTTGCTATTCCTAGGTGTCTTAGTATGTGTCCTACCAACCTACAGTATCTCTTCTCATCATTAGCAGTCGCCAGAAACATCTCTCCTCTCCCACTCGTCTTAATACCTCTTGTAACCCTATCTACCCATCTGATCTTCATCATTCTCCTGTAACATCACATTTCATAAGAATACATATACAATTTTGTCTGATACCCTGTGTTAGTGTGGTGTCTGTAGTATAATGTGTATTTGTAATTCAGGTAAGGTCTGGGAAGTAAGCGGCCGTTGCCTTCAGTTGGGAACCATCCCTGCATACTCGTATGCCTGGAGTAGAAGTGGGACACCACGGAAATCCACTTCCAGGATGGCTAAGGTGGGAATCGACCCACCTCTTCTCAGTTCTGCCTCACGAGGCTGAGTGCACGTCGTATCAGCCCTCAGATCAGAATTAAATATCTTGGCGGAGCCAGGAATCGAAGTCAGACCTCCGGGGCGACAGCCAAAAATGTTAGCCGCTACATCACGAGAAGGTCCATCGTAAACCTAATATCCGAATCGAACATTCTGTTAATGTTATAGGTAGTGTTTCTTTTAACTTCCGTGTCAATAGAGACTCCAGGGTTGTAGAATTTTGCACTGGGGAGGGGGATTTCAGTAAATTTACCAACACGAGGTTGTCACATTTTAACACCCTTAAATTCCATCAGACTATCATTAACAATTGCCATGCTAACATTCGTCCGAAAAGCCATCCTTGAAACCATGCCATTACCTCATGATAATAATTATAATAATAATAATAGTGAACGTATGATCGTGTGGCCTCCAGAGAGGCCGAGTGCAGGTCTTTCTAGTTGACGCCCACAGGCCGTCGTAATGAGGATGACGTGATGATGAAGACGTCACATACACACAGTCCCCGAGCCACGTCAATTAACCACAGGAGATTAAAATCCCTGATGGCTCGGCCGGGAATTGAACCCGGGGCACTTCAGGCCAAAGTCTAGCGCGCTAACCATTGAGCCACGGAGCCGGATATAATAATAGTAATAAAACAATTGTAAGTTAACTCATGTAGCCAACTGGTCAGGAAAAAGTATTCGAAACACCACTTAACTTAGGGACTTCCACGCCAATGATACAGTTCCACTCCCTCAAACCAGATTTAAGTTCCTTGGCATAGCTGGTAATCAAATCCGGGCCTCCAGGCAGTGAGTCAACAATGCTAACCTCATCAACACTATGCATACATAACAATATTACATGTATTCTAGTACGGACCTGTATATAAATAGAGAACAGCGGCAATTATTCCTTTTGAAATATACTGCTCAAAAAAATTAAAGCACCACTTTTTTCAAAGGCCACCAAATTTTGAAAAGTTGACCTACAAGCTCGAAATCTCAGTATGACGTTTGTCCTGACGCCTACCAAGCATATGCTTCAGCACAACTCCCCAACTTGAGTAGTTTCGGGGTAGCACCCCGAAAACCAGCCCATTTTCGAAAACCGCAAATTGAAGTATGCGAAAAACGCTGCAGGACTTGTCGCAGGTTGACAAAGCAGTCGAAAATGAATGAGTCTTGCTCTTAAAGGTTCCACAAACACGTTGAAATCGTTACATTTGACGTTTGGGCATTTTCAACCCCCTTCATCATCCCCTAAACATGGACTACCATTGGGGGCGTCTGAGAAGATACCGGGTGTGTTTAACCACCTGAAAACCTGTACACCATCCTCAGTTGCTGATTGCAGTAAGTTCTTAAGGCCTCCGGCAATGTCCACACCCCCTAACACCCTCAACTGGCATGGGACCAAACCACCCCTTCTCGATTCACCCCTAAGGAAGGTTTTAATCGAGATGTTTATCAGTGCTGCTAATGGGGGGGGGGGGGGTCTTCCCCTAACGTTTCAAAAAAGGAACTGTGCCTTTGTCACCACCCCTTCCCCTGCAACCCCCGTTTGTATGATTTTTCGAATCAGGACCTTTTTAAGGACTGAAACGACGTCTTAATCGCTGAAAGGGCTGTAAAGGTCCTTAGAAGTAGTGGTGACACGAAATCAACCCCTTCCGATCGATGATTGACATTCCGTCCCCCAAATTCGAAATTTTTGCACCCCCAACCCTCCCTGTCTGGACGCGTAATGCGTCATGGCAGAGTTTTCAGAGTTGGATGAAAATGAAGCTTATGGCCTGCAATGGAGTCCAAAACAGCAGGCTGGATAGAAATTCATCGGTAGGTTGGGATGAAACGTTTTGCTAGCCCCTAACTGTTGGGTGAGAAATGTAACTGTTTACCTTTGCCTAAGCTATGTTGTTTTAATGGGCGCAAAGACCTCAACGCAATGTTGAAATCTAAATTTGTATTTAACAACGTCTAGCTCTGGCAGAACACATTCAAGACTCTATTCACTCAGATCGTGGTATGATTTGATCATTAACCCAATAAACAATTGTATCAGGAGAAGGAATTGGTCTATATCTAATGCTACCTACTGAAAGCAAAGATTGCATTGTAAAAGAAATGAATTTATTATATAAAACAAGTATAGCAAAATTAATAATAATAAGTATAAAATTTAAATTGGAGCGTTGTGATTTGAAGATTACCGATAGAAAATTACGTGAAAACGGAGTCTGATAAATTGATTTTACTCTTATTTCCAAGCTATGAAGTTACTGAAATATGAAATATAAAACAAAGAGAAACGAGAGATTGCGTATTTCTGCGTCATTTGCGCTTACCACTGGAAATTGCTAAAGCATTTCCCTCGTACTGGATGATGCTGTGTGCTTCCCACAGTCTCCTGGACGTCACCATCTTCTTCGTTATTTGATGATATTCTGGTAGATTAGATAATTCTATGGTCCGTACTTCGGACCCAAACACTCGTATAACCACACTGGTTAAGTTTTACCAAAGTAAGTCTTCCACTCCACGGAACATCGGAGCGACACGCACTTGCAACCGAACTCGGCAAGTTCTACACAGATAGTCACTAACTCCACTGAACATCGGAGCGACTCGCACGCGCACCCATACTCCTCAAGTATTTCACAGATTGTCCTCGTTCCACGGCGCGTCGAACGATATATTCACCCGTTGGCTCCCCCACCACGGTACCGTCTTCCAGCTTACGTCGTCTCCACTGATTGGCTGAGCACGCCGCTACTTCCCCTCCTCTGGGTCATTACACTCGGCGCGCGAGAGGGAGAAGTCGATTTCCGTTCCAACAATTCACCTTTTCTTGACGATGCGACCCAAGATTGCGTCATGCTTCTCGACAGGAATCACCTTGTACTTGAAATCCCAGTGAGTCACGTCTCTCGATATACCCTAACTGACGAAAACTCCGTAAAATTCCGTAATCACATAATTTTCTATGATATTGTCGTTCGTAATAATTTGCTTGATAGCGTTTTCTAAAACATAGAAAACCTATCTGAATGCTAATAATTTTTATAAAATGCTCCGAAAAAAACTTAATAATAATTATAATAAATTAATAATAATAATAAATTAACATGAAAAATTCTCTTGGCTGAACAATTTGCCGCGTAAATAAATATAGAATGGCTTCCTACTGACTTATGCCAGTTGCATAAAAACCCCCTCGAAAAACACGTTACATATTCGCCTCGGATCATCGGATGATTTACCGTGACGACGGTCCATTATCCGATTATCCCAGACACGTTAATAAACCCCATCCAAAATACATATTACATAAATGAGATCACCCTAAATTACAGATATATACACTCATAATTTTTCTTCACGCACTTTGCGTCAAAGTTTGTTGTCACTATGGATTGCACTTTGCAACCAGTCCAATGTTTTACATATAGAATAGTGTTCCACGGATATTTCCGCCTCTCAAATTTCTCTATGTTGGAGAAATAGACATAATTAATGTGTGAGCACTATGTATTTATGATGTTATATCACACGCATTGGAGGTGTTCTGATATATTTATATCACCATAGACCTTCCTAATGTCACTGGAGGTTCCTTCCTTATTGTGAAATTAATCCCATTTCTCACTGAGCACACGATCACACTATTGTGGCAGCGCCTCGTGACCATAATACTTAATCTCTCTTTAAAGTAGATGATTAAATTAATATTGACTTCTGAAAAAAAAAACAGTAAATGTGCATTACATATAACACCAAATATTTCTGTGCCGTAATCGCCCTGTCTTGTTAAGTTCCCGTAGACCATATTCTACTTAGTACTAGTTCTCAACACAGACCATTTCTCCTCACACAAATAATACCATTGTACAAATTATCTTAAATTACACACTTACAAATCTTACATGGCGAGGCCGTAAACAGAAATCACGTGTGCTGATATGTATGAGTTTCATGAAGGAGTGTCTCGCATTCTGATGGCCCATATTTTATCTCGTGGACGCCTTAAGCTAACAAGCCCTATACAAGCGCTCCCCCATCTCTTGGAGATAAATGGGAACCCATCAGCGCTGCCAAAATGGCCTTGGTGCATCGAGACATTTTAGTGCTCAAGAGCATCCGACAATCCCGTCATATTTCCCTGTACCTTAAAAACTCTCATTTACTTACATACTACCCCCCTGTGCGACTTCTGATACGCCTGCCTTGAAGACCAGATCTTCCACGCACCAAATACCACACTTACTCATTTGATAGGCTGGCTCCCCAGCTAAACACACTCACTTTATGACACATATTTTCGTAGACTATGTATATTATACGTCCCGTATAATCTGTTTCCCTCACTATTCTCCAGCACATATGCTGTTTTCCCAATACGTTTGGAAACTAAAAATGTTTCTGCGTCACCTGCTTCCAACCTTGCAAGTGGCTCCCTTAAATGAACGTCATCACGTTGCTCTACCTAGCATATTTCTCAGTGTCTGTAACGATGCCCTGTTGCTACTGTCCACACATGCTAACCCTACTTTCCTCTGGTGTCACACCTCTACTCGACACTCTATGACCTAAAAATGTCACTTCTGACTGACAGAATGACGACTTAGACAGCTTCAAAGTGAACCCTGCCTGATCTAACTTCTGAAAAACTATACTTAAATGACATAGATGCTCCTCAAAACTGCGTGAACTAATTACCATATCATCAATGTAAATGGTTACAAACTCTCCTGTGTCATCCCCTAATGCGATGTTTAAAGCCCTAATTAAAGCTGCTGAACTACTCTTTAACCCGTAAGGTGTTCTACAAAATTGATAAAGGTTATATTTATGACTAAAAGCTGTAAATGGTCTATCTTCGTACATAAGTGGCACTTGCCAAAAACTGGAACTCAAATCTACATAAGTGAAATACTTCTTCCCCTCAAATGTTTGCATTAATTCTTCTATTGACATAGATTTCAGCTGATCTGAACTAATTCTACTGTTAACCAAACGAGCGTCTAAACAAATACGAACCGTGCCGTCGGTCTTGGGTACCGTGATCAAAGAATTAACATATGGACTGTTAGAGTGCTCAATAATCCCATCTTCAAGCATCTGGTTAATTTGTGCCTCAACTGCACTCTGATAAGCGAAAGGTACAGGATATCTATGTCCTGTGAATACTGACCTATCAATAACGTTCAATGAATGGGTATAGCAATTGGCCATACCAATGCGATCCTCAAAAACTCTCCTATTACACAATAACACATCATAGAGCCGAACACACTGTTCATCCTCTATATTTCCCTGAAATGCAGCCTCACGTAACGAGTCCTCTAGACTTCCGTTCGTAATCACACTGCCCACAAAACATGGAGAACCCCGCTCTACGGCTGGCGATATCTCATTTAAAGTACAAATCACACCTACAATACTACTCCTCTGAATATGGTCATTGAACGCTACTTCTACTTCAGAATCTCCCCATTTAAATTTCAAACTCCCTACATCATAACATAAGTTACCAGACACTCTACTTAGCCACTCTGAACCCAAGATAACACTGAATACTAAATTTGGAATTACAGGGCAAATCTGCTTCTCTACGTGATTATTAATTTTAATGTCTACTAAAACTTGCTTAGAAATTACTTTAGACCTCTTCCCAACAGCTGTGATAACAAAAGTGCTTTTAATTGGCATCTCCTCAAAATTGACTCCAGTTCCTTTCATTTTATCATAAAATGCACTACTTATGCAACTCTTCATACAACCACTATCAATTAAAACATCTGTGTACGCCTCGGACACGTTAAATTTAACTATGGGGCTCTTACTAACCACTTCCTGAATAATACCTTCATCATTTAGTTCATGTAATAATTCATTTCTTACATTTAGGTCATAGGGTTCCTGTATAATTGTATGGACAGGGCATGCTACAGACTGAGATTCTGACCTTACTTCGCAGCCTGGTTCGCGTTTAAAGAACCGCTACAGCTGGCCGTAGTACTACTAACTACTAAACTGGTCTGGTTGTTCTGGGCTGTGTTGTCATTGTTTGGCTGTATATTACTACCACTAGGCTGTCCTCTTCCTTGACCCCTATTCTGGTTGTAATTATTGTCATTATAATTTCTCCCTTGATTTCCCCTGAAATCATTGTTTCTCCCTTGATTTCCCCTGTAATCATTGTTCCTCCCTTGATTTCCCCTGAAATCATTGTTCCTTCCTTGATACTGATTATCATAGCCATTTCCTCTGTTCTGATTTAGCTGATTATTATTATTTCTATTTTGAGCGTTGGCCCCTTCGCCACCGTTCCCTTGAACTTCTTGATGCCTGGCTTCATTAGGTCTATTATTATTATTACCCTGGTTCCGATTGAAATTGTCCTCATAACCCCCTCTCCCTAGTGCATCAAATGTGCTTAACAAATTTTCTACTTGTGATATAGTCTTTACATTCTGGATACAAGCAGCCTCCTTGATCCTATAGGGAAAGTGCCTAAGTAGCAACCTCACCACATCACTTTCCTCCTTCAAGCCATCCAGATATTTACACACTAATACCTGCCCTAAAAAGTATTCGGTCATGGTGGAGCTTCCTTTAGGGTTATATTTACCACACACTACTCCCTCACGATGCTGCGACTGAATAACCTCATTCCAGAACTTTTCACAGAATTTCATTTTAAAATCATTGATATCAGTGAACTTGTCTCTGTAGACAGCAAACCAATTCCTCGTTTCCCCCACAAACACTTGTTCTAAAATTTCAACTACCTGGCACCACTCAATACTACCATTTTCCAACCTCTCCCCGAATTTATTTTCTATAGTGTTCATGAACTCCATTGGGCACCCCTGTCGATTGCTGAACTTACCCAGTTCTACCTCCCTGTGTGTGCTATTCACAAAAACTGGCCTATTCTGACTATTTTCTTGCCTGATCCTAGCTTTTAATTTTAACTCTAATTCTGCGATTTTCTCCTCAGCCTTCCTCTCAATACTGTTCACTGTTAATTTAATGTTTCCTTCTGATTCTTCTACTTTATCATATAGCTTTGCTTGTTTCTCCTCAATCTTGCTAATGCTCTCTCTATTACTCTCTCTTAAATCATTTACTTCTGCAACTATTTGTGAGTGGACTTTCTCAATTCTACCCCCCAGCTGTTCCTTAACCTCTTTAGTAGCTACCTGAATTTTGTCAATTTCTCCCCCCAATTGCTTTTTGACCTGCTGTGTTTCCAGTTGCACTAGTTCTTTTAAATTTTCAGCCTGTGTACTGATTCTAATTTCCAACTCCTCCTGTACTTTTCCTAATTTTCTGTCTACATCTGCAATAATCTCTTTAGCCTTTTCTTCCATCACCCCCCTGATTTCACCTCTAATCAGTTCGAATTTGTCACTCATTTCCCTACTGTTTTGTTCTAATTTAGCATTTAAAGTTTCAGTACTCTCTCTATTTTCCTTACTGTTTTGTTCTAATCTGGCGTTTAAAGTTTCATTACTCTCTCTATTTTCCCTACTGTTTTGTTCTAATCTGGCGTTTAAAGTTTCATTACTCTCTCTATTTTCCCTACTGTTTTGTTCTAATTTAGCATTGTTTTGTTCCAGTTTTGCGTTTAAAGCGTCTGCACTTTCTTTATTTTCCCTACTGTTTTGTTCTAATTTGGCGCTTAAGGCATCTGTACTTTCTTTATTTTCCCTACTGTTTTGTTCTAATTTTGCATTATTCTGTTCTAATTTTGCATTTAAGGCATCACTACTAACTTTGTTCTGATACATGAACTCGAGAAGTAAAGTTTTTAATTCTGGTTGGCCTCCTACACTCCCTGTTTCAGTATCGGGATTTACCTCCGCTACCCCGGTACTACCATCACTCGACATACTGCTCGTATCATCACTCTCCCGTTGATGACCACTACGTAACCTCATCTGTCTTTCTTTCTCATCCCCCATAATGATATACACTGATACAGACAAATAACCCCCAAAATACAGGCACAGAAATATATACCCTTCTCCTTCCACAAATGTTATTAGGTTTTCAGCCCCAAGTTGTCGGCGACAAATGAAACGTTTTGCTAGCCCCTAACTGTTGGGTGAGAAATGTAACTGTTTACCTTTGCCTAAGCTATGTTGTTTTAATGGGCGCCAAGACCTCAACGCAATGTTGAAATCTAAATTTGTATTTAACAACTAGCTCTGGCAGAACACATTCAAGACTCTATTCACTCAGATCGTGGTATGATTTGATCATTAACCCAACAAACAATTGTATCAGGAGAAGGAATTGGTCTATATCTAATGCTACCTACTGAAAGCAAAGATTGCATTGTAAAAGAAATGAATTTATTATATAAAACAAGTATAGCAAAATTAATAATAATAATAAGTATAAAATTTAAATTGGAGCGTTGTGATTTGAAGATTACCGATAGAAAATTACGTGAAAACGGAGTCTGATAAATTGATTTTACTCTTATTTCCAAGCTATGAAGTTACTGAAATATGAAATATAAAACAAAGAGAAACGAGAGATTGCGTATTTCTGCGTCATTTGCGCTTACCACTGGAAATTGCTAAAGCATTTCCCTCGTACTGGATGATGCTGTGTGCTTCCCACAGTCTCCTGGACGTCGCCATCTTCTTCGTTATTTGATGATATTCTGGTAGATTAGATAATTCTATGGTCCGTACTTCGGACCCAAACACTCGTATAACCACACTGGTTAAGTTTTACCAAAGTAAGTCTTCCACTCCACGGAACATCGGAGCGACACGCACTTGCAACCGAACTCGGCAAGTTCTACACAGATAGTTACTAACTCCACTGAACATCGGAGCGACTTCCACGCGCACCCATACTCCTCAAGTATTTCACAGATTGTCCTCGTTCCACGGCGCGTCGAACGATATATTCACCCGTTGGCTCCCCCACCACGGTACCGTCTTCCAGCTTACGTCGTCTCCACTGATTGGCTGAGCACGCCGCTACTTCCCCTCCTCTGGGTCATTACACTCGGCGCGCGAGAGGGAGAAGTCGATTTCCGTTCCAACAATTCACCTTTTCTTGACGATGCGACCCAAGATTGCGTCATGCTTCTCGACAGGAATCACCTTGTACTTGAAATCCCAGTGAGTCACGTCTCTCGATATACCCTAACTGACGAAAACTCCGTAAAATTCCGTAATCACATAATTTTCTATGATATTGTCGTTCGTAATAATTTGCTTGATAGCGTTTTCTAAAACATAGAAAACCTATCTGAATGCTAATAATTTTTATAAAATGCTCCGAAAAAAACTTAATAATAATTATAATAAATTAATAATAATAATAAATTAACATGAAAAATTCTCTTGGCTGAACAATTTGCCGCGTAAATAAATATAGAATGGCTTCCTACTGACTTATGCCAGTTGCATAAAAACCCCTCGAAAAACACGTTACAGGGAAACGGGACCAAAATTTTTCAAAAAAGTGTACAGCCTACAGTAAGTACGCCCATGCATAGGCAACCCACATCACGTCCGCGCGTGTGGGTTGCCTATGATCGGCAATAGGTTACAAAGTTTGGCAATGGGAGAAAAATGACGTGATGTGGGTTGCCTATGCATTGGCGTACTTACTAGAGGCTGTTAACTTTTATGAAAACTTTTTGGTCCCGTTTCCCACCCTACCGATGAATTTCCATCCAACCTGCTGTTTTGGGCTCCATTTCAGGCTATAAGCTTCATTTTGATCCAACTCTGAAAACTCTGCCATGACGCGCCACGCGTCCAGACAGGGAGGGTTGAGGGTGCAAAAATGTCAACTTTTGGGGGATGGAATGTCAATCAAACATCGGAAGGGGTTGATTTCGTGTCACCACTACTTCTATGGACCTTTACAGCCCTTTCAGCGATTAAGACCTCATTTCAGCCCTTAAAAAGGGCCTGATTCGAAAAATCATACAAACGGGGGTAGCAAGGGAAGGGGTGGCGACACAGGCGCAGGTCCTCTTTTGAAACGTTAGGGGAAGACCCCCCCCCCCCATTAGCAGCACTGATAAAAATCTCGATTTAAACCTTCCTTAGGGGTGAATCAAGACGGGGTGGTTTGGTCCCTTGCCAGTTGAGGGTGTTAGAAGGGGTGAACATTGCCGGAGGCCTTAAGAACTTACTGCAATCAGCAACTGAAGACGGTGTGCAGGTTTTCAGGTGGTTAAACACATCCGGTACCTTCTCAGGCGCCCCCAATGGTAGTCCATGTTTAGGCGATGATGAAGGGGGTTGAAAATGCCCAAACTTCAAATGTAACGATTTCAACGTGTTCGTGGAACCTTAAGAGCAAGACTCATTCATTTTCGACTGCTTTGGCATCCTGCGACAAGTCCTACAGCGTTTTTCGCAAACTTCAATTAACGGTTTTCAAAAATGGGCTGGTTTTGGGGGCGCTATCCCGAAACTACACATGTTGGGGAGTTGTGCTGAAGCATGTGCTTGGTAGGCGTCGGGGCAAACGTCATACTGAGATTTCGACCTTGTGCAGTCAACTTTCCAAATTTGGTGGCCTTTGAAAAAAGTGGTGCTTTAATTTTTTTGAGCAGTATATAATTTTAGAAACCACGAAATTTCGGCAAAGTACAGAAGCAATTTATCGACAAATGAAGCAAAACCGTTCCCAAAATAAATTGTTCTTAGTAGGCCTGTGTGATCATTCATACGGCCACTGAACCCCGGGAGGAAGTTTGTCGTCGTCACCTCAGTCAATACATCATCAACAAATTCAAGGTCTGTGTAATGAATGACTGATGCAGATCAGCTCGTGTCTCAAACAACACATTGGGTTCCTCGACCTTGATAATACTTTCTGAATGAATTAACTTACAGTAGGCCTACACAGTATTTCATTTCGCGGACGTGTGGTCAGTTTACATATGTGATAACGAATCTGACTCAGTGTTACGAGGTGAGCATTGGGTGGCTAAAATGCTTGAAAATCCACAGCCTGCTTCCAATCGACCGACCGGGTCAGGGAATGGAATGAATGAAGCCCCCATCTAGCGGCGAGGATATGAACTGTGCCGGCTGCCGAAGCCTGTCGCACTCCCCTGGGGCAATGATTAAATGAATGACAGATGAAATGAAATGACAGTGGAGAGTGTTTGTGGAATGAAATTTGTGACAGGGAAAACCGGATTACCCGGAGAAAAACCTGTCTGCCTCCGCTTTGTCCAGCACAAATCTCACATGGAGTGACCGGGATTTTAACTACGGACCCAGCGGTGAGAGGCCGGCGTGCTAAAATGCTTATAACTCCGTAATTCAATATACCATACGGTACTCAGTTGCCCAAACTTGGCTGCTGGTACCACGTGACCCGCTCAGCCAGTAAAAAATCGAGACACCGAATTGTCGTCACTGCCTTAATGTACCCAGCACCAGGGACAGGAAACCCGAAAGCTTTGCTGATCTACCGAATGGTTTTCACATTTTGAAATGATCTACCGTTCCACCCTTACAAAAATTATAATTGCGAAACCATTTTTTTAGAACGCTGAACTTAACATTATAAAAGTGTGTAGCCTCAGAAGAGGCCTGGTGCAGGTCTTTCGAGGTGACGCCCGTACGTGACCTGCCCCTCGTGATCGCATGCAGCCCATTCCCGAGCCAAGGGAATTAACAATCCCAAGTAAAATTTCCACGCCCCTATCGGTACTCGAACTCGGGACTCTTTGGACCCAAGTCTAGCTGCCTGTCCACTTCGCCACAAAGCCAAACAACATGGCAGTAAGAAACATTTCAGGTAGCAATAGTAGGATTCACATTTATATGGATAATATATTGCAAATAGACCTAATGATCATTTATGAATATTTCCGCCTCGTGGTGGTGGCTAGCATTCTTAGCTCTCACCCCTGAGATCCGGGTTTGATTCCCGGCTCTGACAAGAAATTTACTTCTGGTCTGAGGGCTGGAATATGGTACACTCATGGGGCAGATGACCTCGTAGTTCCGCCCCTTTAAACCTCAATAACCAACTAACTAAGGGTACACTCAGCTTCGTGAGGCAAAACTGAGTAGAGTTGGGTTCGATTCACACCTCAGTCATCCTGGAAGTGGCATTCCGTGGTTTCCCACTTCTACTCCACAGGCAAATGCCAGGATGATTCCTAACTTAAGGCCATGGCCGTATCCTTCCCAATCTTCACCTGAATTACAAATACACACACTTCTACAGACACCATAAAGACACAGGTTATCAGACAAATTCTATTGACACACCCAAGTCCACGGGGTTGAATGACCACGATGTCCAAGACCCTCAAATCAAACAACATTAACATATTTTTTTAATAACTACAGTAGCTCTTGCTACACGTTGTAAGGGTATCAAAACTGGCATTTAGGAGACTGGTGACAGGGGCTAGACTGTCGGACTTTATTTGATAACACCCGTGCAATTTCGCAATTAAAATAAAAAGCCTTTTTAGAATATTAGATGGATTTTGACATTTTTAGCATTGCAGCTAGCTCCAACATAAGGTTTTCTTTTTAAACTTGTCTTACGTGTTTTGGTACGATGATAATGTAATAATGTTATTGGTTTTACATTACTTTTCACTACTGAGGCTTTTATAGACGTCGGGGTGCCGGAATTTCGCCCCGAAGGGGCAGTAAACCTACTGACCCGGTTCCCTCACATTTGTGTACCCTCAAATGACAACTGACTGCGCCAGGGTTCGAACCTGCAATCCTGGGTACAGCAAGCGATAACGTTGTTGCTGGGCCACGCAGCCAGACAACAGTTATTTAGTCAATCACATGGAAAGTGTATTAATTGACGGGAAAGCTTTCAGATGAAAATATGGAAAGTAGAATACATAAAAACAGGCTATATTAGTTCGCAATAGAATTACTTCTTATCATTTGAGAGGAGGAAAGAAACTAGTCACTCCTTTTAAACGCTTCTATTGTCCTCTTTTCTGCTGCGCCAACAGTCCAAGTTTCACTTCCATAGAGCGCCACGCTCCAGACAAAGGCATCCAAAAATGACTTCCTATTACCCAAATCCATAGGCCTAATCGATGCCAACAGATTTCTTTTCTGTAGAAATGCTTTCTTTGCCTGAGTCAACCTACTTTTTATACGAGTTATATGTACTTTTTTGTACAGTACATAACACATTCTCGCTATATTTATGCACACATAGGGTAATACGTCACTAGTTTCTGTTGTTGTTGCTTCATGGGGCTTATGAAATCATGGTCAACAGCCCCAGATACTTGGGTGGGTGTGGAATCTGTTTGACAACCTTTGTTAGTGTGGTGTCTGTATAAGTGTAAGTTTTGTTATTGGAGGTAGAAATTGGAAGGAGCTGGCCGTGGGCTTATACAGTATGCCAACTCGGCATTTGCCTAGTGCAGAAGTAGGAAACAACTGCAAACCACTTCTAACCCACCCCTTCTCAGTTATCCTCCTGAGGCCGAATGTACACCGTTACAGCCCTGAGATCAGAATTAAATTTCTTGACACAGCCAAGAATGGAACCTGGGACCTCAGGAATGCCGCAAGCTTCTCACCTAGGTGACCATAGTGCGAATACTCGAGCATGCATGTGGTATTTTCAACATGTTACACAAATACAGTGAAAGAACAATCAAATACTTCAACTGGACAGAAAAATGAATCCCAAAGAGATGTGATGTTTAGGTGTGTCACGTCGTGTCGCGTCGCGTTGCGTCGTGTGAAGGGAAGGAGAACGCTGCAACGGCCTCAGCTGTCACTCACACTTGTGTAGGTTGCGATCATGGCACTCACTTTCGCTAGATCACGACCACATTGTCACTGCATCGTGATAACTTTTCCACCTACGTGGAATGTAAACTGGACATGGAAACACTTCCTTCTCTGTCTCTCTCCATCATGTGTGCGCTGTATTTTGTTGTTTCATTGGACATCGTGGTAACTGCTGACCAATACCTGACTGTTCTTGACCAATAGCAACCTTCCACTATCTCTCCACGTGGAATCCAAATTCCCGCCCTGGCGGCCAGCTTGCGTGTCACGCAGGTGTCCAGTGTTGCACAGCTGCACGTACTTTTGTCCAGTCTCGCTGCTTGCTCTCTGTGGTTACGGTGGAGAGTCGACAACACTGTGCCTCGCACTGGGAAAGCCATGGCTCCCCGTAGACATGGAATGTTGACGTATCCGCCCATCTAGATTTCAAAGGCGAGCCGCTCGTTAACGAGGAAAGTGAGAGAACTATACTATAAATTAACGCAATACAATAGAAAAATGACACGTTATAAAAAGTACAACTTAATATTGTTTATATTATTACGAGGGGTGTTCAAATGAAAAGGTACGAAACGATACTGTGGGTGCAATTTAATCGTTATTCAAAAGTAATCACCACAGGCCTGTGCACAGGTGTCCCATTGCTTCACTAGCCGCAGGATTCCCTGTTCCTAGAAGTCTTGTGATTGTGACAGGAGCCAATCCTGTACGGTGTCCTTTAGTTCGTCGTACGATTGGAAACGTTTCCCTTTGAGATGTTCTTTAACGGACCAAACAGATGTAAGTCGCAGGGTGACAAGTCCGGGTGTAGGGCGGATGCTCAAGTTGCTCCCACTTGAACCTGGCCAATACACCTTGTGTGACGTTAGAGACGTGTGGGCGAGCGTTATCATGGAGCAGAATCACTCCCTTCGTGAGCAGTCTAGGCTGTTTGTTCTTGATGGACTTGCGTAGGCCACGGAGTGTCGCACAATATGTGTCACTGTTAATGGTTCGTCTCAAGGGGAAACGTTTCCAATCGTACGACGAACTCAAGGACACCGTACAGGATTGGCTCCTGTCACAATCACAAGACTTCTGGGAACAGGGAATCCTGTGGCTAGTGAAGCAATGGGACACCTGTGCACAGGCCTGTGGCGATTACTTTTGAATAACGAATATATTGTACCCACAGTATCGTTTCGTACCTTTTCATTTGAACACCCCTCGTAATAATATAAACAATATTAAGTTGTACTTTTTATAACGTGCCATTTTTCTACTGTATTGCGTTAGTTTACAGTAGAGTTCTCTCACTTTCTTCGTTAACGAGCGGCTCGCCTTTGAAATCTAGATGGGCGGATACGTTAACATTCCATGTCTACGGGGAGCCATGGCTTTCCCAGCGCGAGCACCTTTTCATTTGAACACCCCTTATATATTCCGTACATAGTTATTCAGCTACGTTGTCCACTTCAACTGTCTGCTCATATTTAAAGGTACAGATATTCTGTATTCAAATTCTTAAACTGTACTTCATTTTGACATGGATATTTTTTTGGACTGGGGTCTAGTCGAACTTGGCGTGATACACATTGAAAGTGTGACGGTGTACCGCGCACCTTGCCCCTGTCAGTGAGAACATGCCATCCGCTGAGCATATGAGACGTGCGCGACTGCGTCTACAGGAAGAAAAGAACCGAAAAGAATTTCAAGCTCATCTTGTTCTGGATTTGTACTTGTCCCCGCAACTTCATTACAAAAATAACAAACTTTGTGTGTCAACAACGTTATAAAGAAACTGGCTTACAGACCTATCCTCATGCAATTTGCTAGTTGTATAAAAACGTGCTCGCCTGTATTATAACCTAGTTATCAGGTATTCCTCATACAGATCTCAAAAAAACATAGCCATGGTTCGATGTTCTGCGGTGTAGGGGAGGAACTTTAACGTTTTAACATGGGGCTGTAATAATTTCACCCATTAGAACACCTAAGAGGCAAGCGACAAGTTGAGTGATGTGCTTATTTTGCAAATCCAATGAGTACTTTTTGAGATTTTACAGGTGCTCATGTGGGTAGGTATTATACAGAAACCAATACACCAGCCGCTGTCATGTCGATAGTAATAGTAATAATAATAATAATAATAATAATAATAATAATGCCATTGGTTTTACGTCCCTTGACCTACTGCGGCTTTTAGAGACGCCAGGGTGCCGGAATTTTGCCCCGAAAGTGATCTTAAACGTGCCAGTAAATTTACTGACACGGCTCCCTCACAATTGCGCACCCTCAAATCCCAACTGACTGTTGTCAGGATTCGATCCTGCAACCTTGGGGAACATTAGGTGAGAACGTTACCGCTGAGCCACGCAGCCAGTCGAAGTGAATGCCCAGTGGATGATTCTCTTGCGTTCTCACTCCTAGTTGACAAAAACACATACCGAATCTACTCCATACTGTGATGTTTCGTGCATTTTCAGAATATTTTGTAGTTAACCAGACACGTCAGAACTAAAATCAGACGAGACGGTTACAATAAATTAACTAAATGGGTGAGATTTGTTTCATCTGTCATTTAAATTTGTACAATAATTCCATTTTCAGGTTTACGACTGCTGAAAAAGTTACATACGGTACTTACTATATATACGTCGCCTCCGTAGCGTAGCGGTCAGCATGGTTAGCTGCCTCCCCGGAGGTCCTGGGTTCGATTCCCGGCTCTGCCACGAAATTTGAAAAGTGGTATGAGGACTGGAACGGGGTCTACTCAGCCTCGAGTGGTCCAAATGAGAAGAGGGGGTTCGATTCCCACCTCAGCCATCCTCGAAGTGGTTTCCCACTTCGTCTTCGGGCAAATGCCAGGATGGTATCTCCTGTAAGGTCACGGCCACCTCCTTCCCTCTTCCTTGCCTATCCATCCCAATCTTCCCTTCCCATCCCTCATGAGGCCCCTGTTCGCTTTGCAGGTGAGGCTGACTGGGCGAAGTGCTGATCACACCTCCCCAGCTGTATCCAATCCCACCAAGTGTTCTCAGCTCTAGGACACTGCCTGGAAAGGCGTTAGTGGTGAGTTCCCTCGCTGAGTCCGTGGGAACCACCAATCGGGAGGGTAAAATAGACTAAAAACAAACTTATTACTTATCCTATGCATTAAGGTGGTTTCAGATATTTCCGCTAGGATTCAAGATGAGTTGGAGAGGGAGAATTAATGAACACGTACATAAGATGATGATGATGATAATTGTTGTTTTAAGGGGCCTAACATCGAGGTTATCGGCCCAACACGTACATAAGAGACGGCATTCCACTCATGCTGCCATTTTAAGATTGCGTTCTCCTGAAGCGGTCAAAAATGTACAGGCACGAGGAAATATATGACAGGCTTTTTATTCATGGAGAATGTAAAAGAAATGCGACGTCAGCGGTAGCAATAAACGAGGCATCCCGTTTCCGTCAGATAACAATTTCATACAATAATCCTTGGAAGGTCGTTCATGATGAACATACCTCTCCGTGTATAACGCTACCCACTTGGCTGTCATCCCGGAGGTCCGGGTTCGATCCCGTCTCTTCCAAAAATTTTATTCTTGTCTGAGGGCTGAAACGGGGTAAACCCCGCCTCGTGAGGCAAAATTGAGAAGAGGTGGGTTCAATCCCTATCCCAGCCATCTTGGAAGTGGTTTTCCGTGGTTTCCCGCTTCTACTTCAGGCAAATGTCGGGATGGTTCCTAACTTCAGGACACGACCACCTTTCTCTCAATCCTCACCTGCTTTTAGGAAGCATGAAACCCCAGGGGAAAACCAAACTCAGGATTGCAGCTGTCAACACTGGAATTCAAACTACTGATCTACGGACTTCTTGCAGCTTCTTACCACATTCATGGGGCACGATTTAACGCCGCGGGAACATTTTAAAATATTTATGAGCATGTTAACTCGCCATTTGACATAGGAAGATAAGTTCGTATTGACTCGTGGTGACTATTAGAGGGTGCTTAAATATGTAAGAAGGTTAATTAGGTTCCGACACCCTAGCTCTCTAAATCCACGACTGTTAAATGGGTAGTGAAACCCATAACTAAGTAACTAATCCCGCCAATAGGCTCTGAGAACCACGTGTACCCAAAGAAAACTGACGCCCAGTTCATAGCCTACGGTTTAAGTAGGACTCGTGGCGAGCGAGACACCTGAATTCACGGGGATGATGACCAAGATGCCCCAAGCCAATAAAATGAATTAACAACAAAGACAAAGATTTAAAATATACGTAAGGTCAGGGCCGTAGAGAGCGATAAGGGCCCAAGGAAGAGGTCTTCCGGGCCCCTCCATTTTTAATCAACTTGTGACATAATTTTGGAATTACGGTATTAAGCTTGCAAATTTTCAACCCCGTCTTTAGAAAGCTCCGTGGAATGTAGCTTGCCCAACAGAATATTAATTTACTTCGTGTTTAGATTATTTTGTTTTGGTCTTTAATTGGTTGTTCAAGATTTTGATCACTGTGCATTAATATTCCATTTTCTTTGTATCTGAACTTGTTCAGGCACCACAAGAAATGTATGGAGTGAAGAGTCATTGTTTTTCTGAGATTGAATTAGAAATTTTATATTGCACAAAGAGCTCTAGCATGTTATAAATTGGATGACTCTTGCAACTTTGCCATTTCCCCGATAGAAAAACGAAAAATACAATGGCTATTTATGAAATTAATTATTTGTTCGTCGCCTCCGTAGCGTAGCGGTCAGCATGGTTAGCTGCCGCCCCGGAGGTCCTGGGTTCGATTTCCGGATCTGCCACGAAATTTGAAAAGTGGTATGAGGACTGGAACGGGGTCTACTCAGCCGCGGGTGGTCCAAATGAGTAGAGGGGGTTCGATTCCCACCTCAGCCATCCTCGAAGAGGTTTTCCGTTGTTTTCCACTTCATCTTCGGGCAAATGCCGGGATGGTTCCTACTGTAAGGCCACGGCCGCCTCCTTCCCTCTTCCTTGCCTATCCATCCCAATATTCCCCTCCCTTCCAATCCCTCATGAGGCCCCTGTTCGCTTTTCAGGTGAGGCCGCCTGGGCGAAGTGCTGCTCAACCTCCCCAGTTGTATCCACCCCGACCAGATGTTCCAAGATCCAGGACACTGCCCGTAGCGGCGGTAGTGGTGAGTTCCCTCGCTGAGTCCGTGGGAACCACCAACCTAGAGGGTAAATCGACTAAAAAAATAATTACGTGTTCGCTTAGTAATGTTTTGGATACTATTCACTGGCTGTATTTACATCAAAGAGAGTCATTTCATAATAGTTTAAACATTAAATTAAAGCGGGGGCTACGCTGGCTAAAGCGCAGCATTAGGCCATGGGACCAAGCTATCTGCTGACTCGGTAGACGCGTGGGTTCGAGCCCCACCGTCGGCCGTCCTTGAAATGGTTTTCCGTGGTTTCCCATTTTCAACACCAGGCAATATGCTGGGACGGTACCTTCTGACAGGCCACGGCCGCTTCCTTCCACATCCTTGCCCAGGTTCTTTCATCTTCATCCAATCCATCTCTCATCCCGACGCGCAGGTCGCCCACGGGCCTCGACTAGAAAGACCTGCACTCGGCCTCTCAGGAGGCCACACGACAAAAAAAGAAAGAAAGAAAGAAAGAAAGAAAGAAAGAAAGCTGTCCACCACCTCGGGCCCTGGGGCTACAGCCCCACTTGCCCTCCCCTCTCGTCGGGCCTGCTTGAGGCGTGTGAACTTGTGGAAGTAGCCTTCACTACTCACTCCCCTTCCTCGTAGCAACTTGTCATTGTCATCGCGGGAGTTTCGTACGGAAGGTGCGCCATTGTGAGATTTCATGAATTCAAAATAAGTATCGAGGTAGTCAACGGTCGACCTTGAACCTGCTAAAGTAATGGATATGCAGAATGTTGAGCGTTGTCTAGCAGGAACCCAAGTACAGGTCGCCTATCTAGAAAATGGCACAGCAAAACGAAACTTATAAAATGTGACGTCTTGTAATAGTTCACAATTTAAGGTGAACCGACTGTGCGGCTCAGCGGTAGCGTTCTCGCCTGCTGTGACCAAGGTTGCAGGATCGAAACCTGGCGCAGTCAGTTGGCATTTGAGGGTGGGAAAATGCGAGGGAGCCGTGTCAGTAGATTTACTGGCACGCTAAATATCCCCTTCGGGGCAAAATTCCGTCACCTTGGCGTCTCTAAAGGTCACAGTAGTTAAAATGGGCGTAAAACCAATAACATTATTATAACAGTTAATTTAAGACAATTTATGAGTGAATCATAGATAAATAAATAAATAGATAGATAAATAAACAGTTAAATAATTGTAGTTGTTCATAAGTTAAGGATGACTGAGTAAAATTTGAAACTACATGTGAGTCCGACCTTGCTATATGGAAGTGAGAGCTGGGTAGACTCAGGATATCTCATACATAAGCTAGAGGTAACTGATATGAGGGTAACACACACGATTGCTGTGACAAATAGATGGGAGCAATGGCAAGAAGGTACTCGAAAACCACTTCCAGGCTGGCTGAGGTGGGAATCGAACCCACCTCTTCTCAGTTTCGCCTCAAGACGCCGAGTGGACCCCGTTCCAACCCTCAGACAAGAATTAAATTCCTGGGCATGGCTGGGAATTGACCCGGACCTCCGAGTGACAGTAGGACTCGGACAGGTACAGTTGAAGGTCAGCAGTGAGGCGTGGGTTTCGTCCATCATTATCTGGGTGCTTTTGTAACTTACGGGCTGTAAGCTCCACTAGAATCTTTCTACATCATGTCCACCAAATGGATGAATGAAGAAACCTTATGTAAGTTTGAAGCAACCTACACTTAACTGACACGCTTTCTAATCCCTGTATTATTAGTGTGACAAGTACACTCACATCTACAGGTGCTTACCAAAGAATCTGCGAGAGACTGTTCACCACAAAAAGAAAATTGCTTGGTGGATCAGTATGGCTCATGTTCCCGGCAAAAGAGTTATTATTGAGGGTCGTCTCATAAGTCATTCTGTATTACATCATCCAACAAAGTAGCAAGAATAAAAATTCACTATAGGCTATATGATAGTGTAGTGGTTAGCATTCTTCGCTGTAGCTCCGGAGGCCCGGGTTCAATTCCCGGCGCTGTCAAGGAATGTAATTCCGGTCTGAGGGCTGGAACGGAGCCTTGTGAGGCAAAATTGGGAAGTGGTGTGTTCGATTCTCACCTTAGCCATTCTTAAAGTGGTTTTCCATGGTTTCCCACTTCTACTCCAGGCAAATGCCGAGATGATTTCTAACTTTATGCCACGGCGGTCTCTTTCCCAATCCTCATCTGCGTTTCAAATTAACACACACTAATACAGCCATCACAATAACACAGGTTATCATATAAAATTACTCACGCACCCAAGTTCACGGGGCTGAATAACCACGATATCCAAACCCCTCAAATGAAACAACAATTTTACGACGTAGCTGGTACATCAGTAGGGACCCGGTATTTTAAAAATGCATATGCGCAAGTGCAAATGCATATTTTGTGGGTAGACTATATTCTGAACATAACAGCATATTTTAGCATATACATTTTATGGGTAGACTATATTCTGAACATAACAGCATATTTTAGCATATACATTTTATGGGTAGACTATATTCTGAACATAACAGCATATTTTAGCATATACATTTTATGGGTAGACTATATTCTGAACATAACAGCATATTTTAGCATATACATTTTATGGGTAGACTATATTCTGAACATAACAGCATATTTTAGCATATACATTTGAAATTAAGTATAATTTAAAACATCTTGAACACAATTGGTTTCGCCTGTGTTTGGACATCGCTTGTAAGCAACTTTTTGAACAACAGATAACGAGATAACAGTATTTTACGTCTGGCATTTCAAGAAATAGATGGGGTGGGACATTTCTTTCAACTTCTGGGCAGCCAGTAACCAGGGGTTAGCTTTGTGATGAGTTTCTTCAGTGTGTTACTTAAGTCTTCATATCCTCTACGGTAGTCTTAATGCCTAAAGAGAAGAGCAGCAGAAATTATTTATTAAATCTGTGGGTGTCCGATAATAGTGATTCTTCAACTGATGGCGTTGTCGTCTATTGTCAAGTATGCTCGAAGGAAGGGAAATGTGAAAAGAAATTTCAACTTGAACAACATTGAAAACCGACAGCACTACGGCAAATGAGGAAAAGAAGAGTGAATAAGATTGGCTCATTGTTATATGCATATTTTTCATTTTTAATGCATATTTCCTACATCTTTAGTGCATAATTGCATGCATATTTTAATAGTTATTAGTGCATGAATATCCGGTCCCTATACACCAGCCCCCCAGGGGCTCACATCTAGTGGGACATGGGTTGGTGACCACGGGACCCCAGCTGAGTCCGGCATTGCTTCCACTTACTTGTGCCAGGCTCCTCTCCGTCTTCTTTCCTGTCAACCTCCCTTGGTCAACTCTTGTTCTCTTCCGACCCCGACGGTATTAGTTTGTCCGAGGCCTAGGGAGTCTTTCACTTTCCTGCCTTAATTGGCCCTTGCTTTCCTGATACCCTCCTTCTGTGAGGGGTCAGCCTTCTTTTTCTTTTCCTCTTACCTCCTGCCTTGTGCTCAAGGCGATTAAGAAGGCAGGGTGTATGTAGCCCCACCACTTCTGGTGCACCCTAGATAATGCTACACCCTCAGGGGCTCACGGCTGGTGAGTTCGGGAGTTGGCGTCCCCGAGGGATTCCTGAGCTGGGTCCGTTTTACCCTTTTGTCCCTTACCTTTGGGGCGGACCCTCTCCTCTCTCACCTCTCCTCTCCTCTTTTCATTATATTTCCTTTCCTCTTTAAGATTCCCGCACTGTTTTTGTTGCTTGGTTCACCGTGTATCTAAATTCCCTTTTAGCGATTTTTAAGGCATTAAATCTAAATTACATCTCGCGATTGTTTTCAACCTCAATTGCATTTTGTAAAGATTGACAATCTAAATTGCTTTTTAGTAAGTCTTTCAATGCAGGTTGCAGGGCATTTTAGTGAGTATTTTGAATTTCAATTGCATTTTGTGAGTATTTTCAACCAAAATCGCATTTCGCACGAATTTTGAATCTAAATTGCATTTTGTTTGGTGGGCATTTTGCACATATTTTGATTCTCAATTGCATTTTGTGGGTATTTTGAATCTAAATTTCATTTTGTCAAGTATTTTCAATCTAAATTGCATTTTGTAAGTATTGTCAATCCACATGAGTCGTTTGAATCAACCGTACATTTTGTAAGCATTTTCAATTTCAATTACACTTCGTAAGTATTTTGAATTTCAATTGCACTTTGTGAATAATTTGGATTGGAACTGGGATATTTCAATCAGAATTGCATTGTGTATTTTCAATTTCAATTGCATTGTGTAAGTATTTTGAACCTTAATTGCATTTTGTACGTATTTTCGATCTCATCTGCATTTTTTAAGTATTTTGACTTTCAGTTGCATTTTGTAAGTACTTCGACGCTACATTGCATTTTGTAGCCTACGTATTTTGAATCTAGCCTACGTTTTGTGGGTCTTTTTCAATCTATTCTTTTTGTGAATCTTTTCGTTCTAAATTCCCTTTTGTAAGACCATATTGTTACTTGTTTCCATCTGAGTTGCTTTTTGTACGTATTTTCCGTCTCACTTAATTTTCGTTCTGGTTTCCATTTCATTATCATTTTCGCTATCACCCAGATCATTAGGGGCCGATAACCTAGATGTTACGCCCCTTAAACAACACTTATCATCATCATCAAACCTATACACCAGGCATGATCTGAATAGTATAACCACTGTTCAACATTTAGGACTTAGCGCCTGTCCGATCGCGATCGCGATTTACCAGCCATCATAAGGTAGACATTAACATGGATAGATAAATATATATATATGCACATATAAATATGTACATATTTTCTGTATGTAGGGTTGGAATTGTAGGGCCAGGGAAAACCACATAGGCAGAAAGGAAAGATTACCTACACGTAAAACCTGGCGGCTTGGTTATTGGCACTTGCAAGGAATGTGGGTATGGAAATGAGTAGGTTGTTGTTAGTTGGGAGAAGGTATGCACCAGATCCATGTCCGTCTTCTCGCCAGTTCGTCTCCGGGGAATCCGTTAGAACTCGGCACTGCTGGGATCAGCGCGGGCCTTGCCGGCTACCGAGCAGTGGAACAAGTATCCGGAGAACCTGCGCTACTACCCGATCTCCATGGGGTCCCTGGTACCGAGCCTCCGTCATCAGAGAGTGGGAGGGGGGGCTCGCCTGCCGGAGCAGGGGCCTAGTGGGCGGTCCACGGGAACGAGCCACCTTCCACTCTGCTCTTGCCATGGACCTGTATACAGGGCAACTTCGGTGGGACGACGAATATGCGCAGCCCGTCTGTTCCTGGCCTAAATATATCAGCAGTTAGTTGCTGCTATCTCCAGCATGGGGCTTGTTGTTCATCAGGATTTTAGTATGTATTATTCCCTTCCTGCTGTCGACATTCTCACAAGGCTTTGTGTTTATTTATTGACACAGCAATGAGTACAAAGAATAAAAGAATGCAGTGAGTTAGGCTGTGTCCCAATAGTACAATTTCAGCCGTAGTGAACTAGATAGTGGACTAATATATCGGATGTGATGTCAGAGGTCGTGATCCAATACTGCTTAGCACATAGCAATCAAGTCTGTAGTAGCTAGTGAACGAAAGTGTTTGCTAGATTGTCGACTAGTACAAAGAATTTATAGATGTTTGGCACCGTAATGTAAACCTTGTCCGTTGCTGAACACAAGTCTATGAAGGAGGCCATGAGTCAAGCAGACATGTCCCAAATCTCCGTAGTGCATAGCACATAGCACATAGTTGCTAGCAGCTAGTCAATGGTTAACAACTTGAGTATTGGGACACGTCCTTAGTACAGCAGGTGATGAGTGATGACTAGAGACTGGATTTTAAAGGGAATACCTTTTTTTTTTTTAATTTAATTGGGAACAAGGAATAATCGTTACTATGGGTTAAAACTGTATTTAAAACTTACGATTGCCGTGTTTTAACTTCCATTTTTCCCCTTTTTTTAGCCCTTGTTCCTTTTTCTCCTACATCTGCACTTATTTTCCCTCTTTAGGTAGATTTCATTAGAAAGCTAACTATTGCAATGGGTACCGGTACCATGTTTCGACTTCCGGAAAATTTCGACATATCTTCGCGTTTCACATCCCCTAGACCCCAAAACAACCGTCAGTTCAAAAGTTTATATATAATGTATGTATATATGTATATATGTATCTATCTATCTGTATATATATATCACTTTCTTGTGGACACGATAACTACCGCAATTTTGCACCAATTACTTTGAAATTTTTACATAATATGTATCCCTATAAAATCTCGGTCGAGTTCGTAAATGGGCACAATCGGTCAACGGGGGGTGAAAATGGGGGCTTTTTTCTAAAAAGGGAAATATCGCTATAACTCTCTTAATATTTGAAATATCGAACCCATTCAAAGTTCATACTATGTGTCGGATGAAAAAATCCACAGCCTGCTTCCAGTCTCCGACCGGGTCAGGAATGGAATGGATGGAGCCCCCATCTAGCGGCGAGGATATGGACTGTGCCGGCTGCCGAGGCCTGACGCACTCCTCTGGGGCAATGATTAAATGAATGACAGATGAAATGTGTCGGATAAGGCCCAAAAATTTAAGTTTGAAAAGTTTTTTGATAGCACCAACCATTGACCAAAGGGGTGAGAAAAAATGTTTTTTTTTTTCGGGAAACATTAATCATATCTCTCTTAATAGGCACAATATCAAAACCGTACAAAATGGACAATATTCCCCTAATAATTACCTAAAACTTTTGTCTGAAATAATTTTTGATATGACCCACCATTACGCCAAGGGATGAGAAAAATAATTTCGGAATTATAAGAAAATGCTAAGAGCCATCAGATGTTGACATGACAACACTACTAAATTGATGAGGGTAGAGCCATCAGACGTTGCCATGACAACGCACTCGCACGAGATCACATTCAGTTTTCCATCTGACTAAGTGAGAAGCGGCTTCGGTGACTTAACTGGTAGCATGCTGGACTTCTATGCCCAAGGTCGCGGGTTCAAAGCCGGCCGAAGTCGTCGGATTTTCTAAGAGCGCTAACAATCCCTCAGTATGTTTTCCTTTGGAGGGGAAGTTCCAACGTTCGTTGCGAGTTGCTGGTTGCGGTGGCATCTAGTAGCCAAGTTCACAGCTAGGTGTCGTTGACGGTAGTATTTGGTAGCAATATTAGTAACTACTGCTTGAAATTGACCGTCTGCAGTCCTTACCTGAATTACAGACTAATACAGTCATCACAATTCACACCGTTTATCAGACAGATTCTACACTCACCCAAAGTACACGGGGTTACATGACCGCGTTGTCGCAGCCCCGAAACTGAGGAACCAACCAAAATCTCTGCGGGATATAAAGTTTTGCGTGAAGCAGTAACAGACAGTTAGATAGTTACTCATCAGTGTCGAAACCTTGCATCAGGACAGTGTGACCACAAGTTTAAAAATGGACCCCAAATAACAAGAAGGTTACCGTCCCCATAAGACAATAAAATGTTTATAATATGCATAAAATGATGAAAAACAAAGTTAATTAAGCTCCAATTATAAAAAACTTTCTCGCAATATATGAGGTCTGATCTTTCTACGAAAACCTGCATATTCTGCCTATTTTCGCCTATCTCCAAGCTTACCCGGTGAAATCTACCTCCGCCTTCCGGCATGCCGAGAGGACTTTTTTTTTTAGAATATACGGCAAAACCTCAAGAATTTATTTCACTTTGAGGGAAAATACCAGCATAAAATACCGATGTAGCGTAAGGGAAGAAAGAATTAACACGGGTTCTATACTGAACTCACCCCAGAGTTGAACTCGCCCACTGCACCGCCTCAGCCCACCCGCAGGTGTTGTTAGACTCGTCGCATCCCCTCCAGAATGTGTGAAGCAGTTACAGCCTATTCTCTTTGGTTACAGTAGCTTGCTCACCTCAGTAGCAGAAACAGGGTCAGAGAATAGGACGCACCGTTAACTGGCAGCAGTAGCTTGTAATAGTGATGGCGAAGTCATCTTTTAGCAATAAAATGCGAAGAGCGGTAAGCAGTTTCAGGGACGATTTAATCGAAACGGATGGTACCGTTATTCGATGTTTTCTATGTGATATTGACATTAAAGTAGATGGAAAACATATAAAGGACAGAATAATTCAGCATCTCAAGTATGCCAAACATGAGAAAAACAAAGCTATCCGTGCGAAAGTTTCCAAACAGTCATTTTTACAGGAATCTTTTCAGAAGGCCGAACAAAAAAGCAGGGAACGAAACGTTTTTTTCAGTGACCTCACAGTTGCCTTTCTTCAGTGTGAAATTCCTTTAAATAAGGTAAATAACCCAGCAATGAAGAGTTTCTTGGAAAAATACACACAACGCACTGTCCCTGATGAAAGTACACTTAGAAAGAGTTACCTACAACCAATTTATGAAGCTAATGTACAAAAAGTTAAGGAGGTTGTTGGAGACCATCCAGTTTGCTTCATTTAGGATGAAGCAACCGATTCACTTTCAAGAGCTGTTCGAAAAATTCTTGTGATGCCATTGACAGGATATCCATCAAAACCAATGTTGGCTGCCATGTACGAATTGGAAAAAGTAAACTCTACATCTATAATGCAGAGTTTCAATGACTGTTGTTTTAAACTCTGGCCATCAGGAATACAGTACAACAAAGTGTGGCAAGTTGTTACGAACCAAGCATCATACATGGTCTCAGCATTTGCACAGTTGAAGCCTATGTATTCTAATCTCCACCATACAACTTGTATTGCTCATGCTTTGCATAGGGTATGTGAAGCAATAAGGATTGAATATATTGTTGCAAATGCCTTCATATCCGAACTTAAGAAGACATTGATTAAAGCTCCAAGTAGAATACAGCTTTACAAGGAAGTTACAGGCCTACCACTACCTAAGTTTCCCATCATAACTAGATGGGGGACATGGATTTCATGTGCTGTTTTCCTTTGTGAACATTTCACTAAGATAAAGGAATTTATACTATCTTTGGACGATGTTGAATCTGCAGCTGTGGGTCGAGCGAAGGATCTGCTGAGTGACTCGAATTTGGAGACAGAGCTGTACGCAGTACATACGTTTAAGTTTCTTCCTGCCACCATCTTGCAACTGGAAGAACAGTGCTTATCCAAGGAGGTGCAGTGGAGTGTGGTTGAATGAACTGACAACATGCTTGAGGGATTCGCAAAAGGAAAACTTAAGGCAAGCTTATCAAAGAATCCAGACATTGAAAAACTAGTGAACTGCACTGATTTAGAGTTTAGAGTAAAAACCAAGTATTCCCCACTAGTTTCCGTTGATGTTGATCGCTCATTTTCTTTGTATAAAGATATTTTAAATTCAAAGAGACAAAATTTGACCTTCAAACATATTGAAATGTTAAATGTCATCAGGTCCAATTCGTTCTTAATGCAATAAACATTGTAACACATGGACACTACATAAAAGAGGAGATGCCTATATCCTTAACATCCTCAAATGTTGGACATGTAATTGATACCATTCTTTAATGCAGTCAAGTTAAATTAGAAGTGATTAACTGATTATGCATACCTTTTTATTTCCTTTATTCTCTTGACCAGTTCCCTTTTCTTAAATAATCCCTTTTTAATGAATATTTTCCCCTTTTTTGGTCCTTTTTTATTGAATATTTTTCCCCTTTTTGGTCCTTTTTTAATGAATATTTTTCCCATTAAAATCCGGTCTCTAGTGATGACCAACTAGATGATTTTGGAATGCGCGGTATGCAGTACGTCGGAAGACAACTGCAGTATAAACCCAACTGACTTCTTCTGGCACGCAGACAATACTTTTCCGTGCACTGTCAAGTAGACGCCAATGCAAACAGACGCAATCTATTGGTGGCTTTTCGTTCTGTGTAAAACAAATTTTCAGACGTATATACTGAACTAACTTAACAATATTTTAGCCGTTTCGGAAGATATAACATAGTTGCCATCACTTAGGAAATGGCATTATCATTATTGTTATTATTATGGTGTTTGAAACCATTTTCAGTGTTGCCTTAGTAAACGAAAGTTTGATGCTTTTCAGTCGGTCAACACGATTGTACCCAAATGAGATGGGTTATTCCCCAATCCTGAAAAAAATTTACATGGCATTAATATTTATTTATCGTATGGCTTTTAGTGCCGGGAGTGTCCGAGGACATGTTCGGCTCACCAGAGTCTGTAGCTGCTTCCAGCGTACACCCTTAGAGTGAGCTACAAGTTCCGTTCAAGTTCAAGTAGTTCCAACTTTCGCTACCAGATATCAATGATATCTAGTGGTGAACGTTAGAACTTTGATAGAGCGTTCCGACGAAATCTAACCTAACAATTTAGCTTCACACAAGTTTAGTCTGTGGAAGGATCTTTAACATGCCATAAATCTATGACATAGGACCACCGGCTTTACTTCCCCTCCGAAGGAAGGCATACTGAAGGATTTTTAACGCTCTTAAAAAATCCGACGACTTCGGCCGGGTTTGAACCCGCTATCTTGGCCACAGCAGTTCAGCATGCTACCAACTACATCACCGAAGCCGCTACGACATTATTAAATACACTTGGATGACCTGTTTCGATCGTCAAGCGATCATCATCAGATCCATTACACTTGGGCTTTAAAATGTATGTCTAAAAGTATGGGTGTAAATATTTACAATATGTACACTTATTTAGTTGCAGTATTAGTTAAGGTAATTTAACTCGTCGGTGGCTCTATCTACGTTGGCCCTGCTGTCTAGTCCCGATGGTATTATGATTTATCCAAGTTTTTTTTTTTTTTTATCATTTCGGTCGTCTATGGGCCACGTTATTTCAACTGCCTTTTCCCTCGTTCTTTCACATTGGCCCAGTATTCGCGCATTCTTCTTCGGTGTGCTTCCCTTCGTTCTTCGGTCCACTTCTTGCCAGTTTCCAATATAGGTTTTGGCTGAAAACTCCGTATCTCCCCAAGTTTCTTCTTCAAAGAGTCACGTTCCAAGATGTCCTCATGTGATATCCCCAGTTCTTGTAGGTCTTTTTCCACCTCTGTAAACCAGATCCCTTTGGTTTTCTTTCCCACAAAGTAGGCACAGATTCGATTGGACAATCTTCCGGAGTTCATTCGTGTTAAATGGCCATAAAAGGAGAGTCTTCTTTTGCGAATGGTGTCCGTTATTTTCTCCACATGTAGATAGAGTTCATCGTTGTGTCGTCTTCTATACTCTCCTAGTTCCTTGACCGGGCCCAAGATCTTTCTCAGAATCTTCCTCTCTTTGGTTTCGAGTTGTTCTGCCAGGCCTTTCTTATTCATCGCCAAGCATTCTGATGCATATAACGCTTCCGGGCGAATAACGGTAACGAAGTGCCTCAGTTTGGCCTTGAAGGACATTGATCGTGATTTGTAAATGTCTTTGGTTAAATGGTAAGCCATTTCCATTTTGTTAATCCGTGCCACGAAGGCTTCCTTTTCACGAATGTTGGGCTCAATCCATTCACCCAGGTATTTGAATTTCTCTACCTGTTTTATTTGTCCTCCATTCACCATAAGTTCTCTGGGTTCCGACTTGATGTTCGTTATAGACTGCGTTTTCTCAAACGAAATCTGAAGACCTGCCTTTGCTGCTTGCACCTGTAATTGATTGATTTGTTGTGTGGCTGTGTCAAGAGAATTAGAGAAAATTGCAACATCATCTGCGAAAGCTAAACAGTCGATTGTCAGGTTTTTGTTCTTACAACCTAGTCTGACCCCATTCTCTATACCATCCTTACACAATTCTTTAAGCCATTCTCGAATAACTTTCTCAAGAATACAGTTGAATAAAAGAGGCGAGAGCCCATCTCCCTGTCTCACCCCTGTCCGTATTGCGAAGGATTCAGAAATCTCTCCCCTGAATTTCACTTTGGAAGCCGTATCCAATAGGGATTGGTGAATGATTGCTCTTGTCTTATTATCTAAACCAAATTCTCTTAAAACCTGGATCAGGGTACTTCGATCCAGCGAGTCGTAAGCCTTCTTGAAATCAACAAAAGTCACAACAAATTTCTTACTTCTCAGATTCATGTACGATAGAATTGATTTTAGATTCATGATTTGCTCAACACAAGAGCGCCCCTTTCGAAATCCACCTTGGTATTCGCCCAGGTGTTGATCGAGCTGTGCTTCCGCTCTCGTTTGAAGCGCTTTCGCGAGAATCTTGTATGTTATCGAGAGGAGTGATATGCCACGATAGTTGTTTACGTCCGCTTTATCACCTTTCTTGTGCAGGGGATGAATTAGGGCCGATGTCCAATCACTGGGCAGTTTCTCTGTTTCCCAAATCTCCCGGATGATATCCGTTAGCTTGTCGATTGGTTTTTCACCTGCGTATTTCCAGAGTTCGGCAACTATTGAATCCTCACCTGGTGCTTTATTGTTCTTAAGTGAGTGAATGATGTGCTTGATTTCTTCCCTAGTTGGTGGACTTGAGTCTGGATTGACGAGCACATTACTGTGAAAGGAAAATTTCGATGTTGGAGCCTCACAATTGAGAAGGGACTCAAGGTATTATTATTATTATTATTATTATTGAAAATTCAGCTGTTCTTCTAGGCTTTTGCCGCGTCTTTTGCGATGTTCGTGATGCAATACTGAGAAGAGACATCCTGGAAGTGGTTTACCGTGGTTTACCACTTCTACTCCAGGCAAACAACTTACGACCATGGCCGCCTCCATCCCAATCCTCACTTGAATTAAAAATACACACACGCACTTCTACAGCCACCACAATCACACAGGTTATCAGATATTCTTTCTTCTTTTATTTATTTATTTATTTATTTATTTATTTATTTATTTATTTATTTATTTATTTATTTATTTATTTATTTATTTATACACACCCAAGTACATGGGGCTAAATGCTCACGATGTTCAAGCCCCTTAAATGAAACAACAACAACAACAACGTCTAGCCAGGAGCGGCGTGTGGGCTCGATGGTCAACATGAGTTGAAGGCTAGACTTTCTCCGGCATATTCGCGGTTATGTAAGGCTCTCGCAATCCCAAATTAAAAGAATAACCTCTAATTACCAAGTATTTAATTTGTTGAGGAATCCTCACTGCATTAGCGATTGTGTTTATTTTCCTCTTCACTCAAGCGCCCCTTCTTGTTTACCGCGCACACTTTTACTTGATTACGACATGGTGTGTGTAATCTGTACCCAGGTCTACACGCACTTCTGGTTCAAGTGACCATGGGCATAAGCATAACCCAAGTATCTCACATTATCTAATTTGCATATTTTTTAACGGCCGCGTTAGCCGAGAGCAGTAGTTGGTCACTAGTCGTGGCAGAGTGAGGTGCGTGTGAGCGCGCTGTGTGACCGCATTGGAAGAGTGTACATTTTCTAATACCGGTGCTTCCGATAGTTCCACGGGTGAACTGACCTTCCGTGTGTCATTCGGACAATACTTTTTCAAGTAGTGTTCCAGATAGGACAACAAAACCAGAAAACCCAGAAAACCCCGCTGAAAATCATGTCCGGATACCCGAGAAAAAATACCGTACGCTGCCAATGGGACAGGCAGAGTTCTCGCCCCTCACCAGGAGAAATTCACCGCTGGATTAGCGATACTCTCCGGTTGACTGTCGACCAAGTAGAAGCCATCCAGTTAAATGCACAAGAAAAAACCATGTACATCAAGGTAATCAGCATATCTATTTATCAGAAATTGTTAAATAATTTTGCAGATCCTATTAAATTTCAGTATGCCTCAGGCGAAATGACTAATGTTAAGCTCTCCCCAGCGGATTCCAATTTTACCACAGTGCGTGTATTTAATGTCCCACTTGAAGTTCCACCTGAAATTTTCAAATCCGTCCTGTCGAAATATGGCACTGTGAGTGACGTCAGGAAAGAACAATGGTCTTCTGCTTATCAGTTCCCGGTGTATAATGGAATACGCGCAGTCACAATGGAAATAAAACAAGATATCCCCTCCACTGAGACTTTTGGTGGCCATTCTGGCTATCTATCTTATAATGGACAGAAACAGACCTGTTTAATTTGCAATGCTAACACACACCTACGTATCAACTGCCCACAGAAAATGATTCCCCTCGGTATACTGTAACTCCCACACAACAACGACGTGTTCAATACTCGGAAGTCGTGACACAGCAAACGTCACATGAAAACATGTTTATTGATCAGTCAGCTGGGACAACACCAGCAGTGGCCTCTGATACACACGACGCAGAACTGGTTCCTTACACTGACCAGCTCAGCGAGTCACAGAGTGCACCTGTGCTATCGGCAACATGTATCGCAGCCTTAGAACCAATTATGCCGCCACTACAGGCTGCCACAGAAATTTTGTCTTCACTGCCCCCACCTTCTCTGGTACCTACCGACTCACCTACGCAGGTTGATCGAGGATCCGAGAACGTATCTAAAAAGATAAAAACAAATGCCTCGATTGCCGTACCAGCCCAGAAGAATCAAACTGGCTCTACAACCGTTCCCGCAGCTGTGAAAAAGAAACAAAATCTTCATTCTACGTCATCTAGGGACCCACGAACGCTCTCAAACGCTGACTGCCGGCCTATGAATAGCAATCATAAGGAACTCTCTCAACCTAATTTGACATAGTGCACCAGGATAATTCTCAGCTGTGTCTTCTTTCGAGTCCACCTTCCAGTATGTCTAGCACAGCTTTTATACTTCTCGTAATGGCGCAATTTCTCACTGTGGCCACTGTGAATATCAATGTAATAGAATGCCCTCTGAAATTTCAACTGTTGGAGAGATTCCTTCGAGATGCAGACATTGACATTGCCTTCATTCAAGAAGTTGCCATACCGTGTTTACCCATATCTGCCTTCTACAAACAATACATCAATACCGGTAATACGAATAGAGGGACCGGATTCCTCATAAGACATGATATCCCACTCGAAGGTGTGCTATGTCATCCATCAGGACGCATAATATCTGGACACATAAACAATACCACCCTGATAAATGTATATGCCCCATCTGGGTCCAATAAACGTGTGGAACGGAAAATGTTCTTTGAACAGAGTATACTGCCTCATCTGCACGATGTTAAGGAAAAACTTATTCTTGCAGGGGATTTCAATTGTATTCAACGCCCAGAGGATTCCACTAGTCCATACAAAGGTGTCAACCCGGCTCTCAGGACCCTTCTTACCTCCCTACACCTCATTGATGCTGTGGATAGTTTAAAGGTGCCCCTGCCCCATTACACCTGTATAAGTCACAACTCCTCATCACGAATTGACCGCATCTACTTTTCACAGGAACTTATCCAGCCTAGACGATATGAAGTGATACCTGCCAGTTTCACTAACCATCATGCTGTCGTATGTACAATCTCTTACCCCCATCCCATATTTCACTTAGGAAGAGGTTATTGGAAACTGAATTGCTCGCTGTTACTGGAGGAGGAATGCCAAGATATTTTCAGACAACACTGGACTCGATGGGTCCAACAAAAATGCAAATTTCGCGACTGCGCAGACTGGTGGGATATTTTGGTTAAACCAGGGATCCGCCGCGTCTTTAAGAACATATCCTACCAACGAGGTCGGGAAAGACGGGATACAGTTGAATTTTACTATCGAGTTCTTCGCCAGCTCCAGCAAAGATCTGATGCTGGGGAGCGTTTATATGACCAGATTCGGGAAGTTAAAACCAAGCTCCTGTCTCTACAGCAACGAACGCTCGCTCATATAAACGTGGCTTTAAAAGATCGTACAGTGCTCCCAGACGAAAGTGCAAGTGTATACCATATCGCCAAAGGACAACGTGAGCGGCAACGTAAATATATCCACCGCCTCCGCACCAGTACTGGAAGTGTCGTCACCTCCCCTGACGCTATACGTAGTGAAATATCACTATTTTATCAACGGTTCTACGCTCCGGCTCCAATTGATCCACAGCAGGTGACCCTATTGCTTTCATCTTGCAATACCCATCTGTCTCCGGACAACAAAACTCGGCTCAGCGCGGATATTACGGATGAAGAGATTCACTCTGTGGTTAAGCACCTCCCAAACAACCGCTCACCTGGCATTGATGGACTGCCATATGAAATGTATAAACACTTCTGGCCTCTCATTGGCAAAGAAGTTTGCCATGTCCTGCGTACCATTCTCCAACGTCGTGCTCTTTGTCGATCACATCACGAGGGTACCATAGTCCTCATACCAAAAACATCCTCTCCCATGGCAGTTGGTGACTTCCGACCAGTTACTCTGCTCTGCAGTGATTATAAAGTCCTTACCAAAGTACTTGCATGCCGATTGAAGACTGTTCTACATGATATCATTGGTGATGAACAATGTTGCAGTATTCCTGGAAGAACTCTGTTAACAAACTTAGCGATACTAAGGGACCTACACCTAAAAGCCGAAATGCTCCCCACTGAGCCAATGAGTTTTCTCACCTTGGATCTTGATAAAGCTTTCGATCGCATCAGTCATGAATACATGTACATGGTCTTGCAGCACTTTGAATTTCCTGCAATCCTTATTGACTACATTCGTATGATAAATTGTAATGCTACGTCTCGAGTGCTCGTCAACGGTTTTCTTTCCCCTCTGATTCCAATACAACGATCAGTTAGGCAAGGATGTCCCCTCTCCATGCTACTTTTTGTCATTGGCCTTGAACCGTTCATTCGGACTACCCAGGTGAAGCTACAGGGTTACAAACTGTCCACACATGTTTTTGGCATGTGCGCCTATGCTGATGACGTATCCATATTGATCCGCAATAACGAAGACATCTCCCACATCGATAGCGTCCTTCAGCTCTACCATATCGCCTCTGGAGCACAATCGAACCCCCAGAAAACTGCTTTGCTTCCGCTCAATAATAACTCAGTGATTACCCAACAGCCCTGGTTCCGGATAGTAAATGAGGTGAAAATTCTTGGCATTACCTGGAAGCAATCGATTCTGGACACGGTGCACGCAAACTGGACTAAGGTCATTGCCAAAGTTAGGGGAGTGCTGATCCAATTTGGTCAAAGAAACCTCAATATAGTGCAACGGGTCGTAGTCCTCAACGTATTTGCGCTCTCTAAAATATGGTATGTCGCACAACTTTTCCCACTGCCCAAAATGTTTGAGAGCCAATTGGCAAAATATATAGGTTGGTTTCTATGGCAAGGATTTTTGTTCCGAGTACAACGGGAACAGTTGTATCTCCCATCCCGGCAAGGCGGGCTAGGGCTAACCGCTCATGGCATGAAATGCCGTGCACTCCTCTGCAAGAACGACATCGCCATTCTTTCCCAACATGACACTTTTACGAAAGCGCTATACAAAGATATTCGGAACACAGCCCGTGGTTGTGAGAGAGCTTTGCCGAAGATATTTAGGGACCATCAACAGCACCTTCTGGAAACTGTTCGCCAAATGCCTTCAGGGACTGTTCCAACGACGAAAAGTATTTATAACATGTTGCGGCAAGCGGTACACTCCAAACCGCGAATCGAGGCCACCACCCTCTACGTCCATTGGCCCACTGTTTGGAAAAATTTTGGGGCTATGACCATTTCTTCTGCTGTACACTCCCGGGTTTTTATCTTCCTCAACGATCTCATCCCAACCGCTCTACGGCGATATACCATCCGTCTTGAAGCTTACCCATGGTGTACTATATGTGGTCAAACTGATACGGCGATACACCGCTTCACATCATGCACGCGAGTTGCCTCCACGTGGCTGTGGTGTAAGGGAAACGTATGTCAACTATTAAATGTGCCCACGGATGACCTTGATGACAGGAAGTTGATGCGCTTGTCGGTGACCGCCTTCCCCCAAATTAAACAGACTGCCATTGTGTGGATAATGGGCCAATATGTACACTTCGTGATGGACAATGATCAACATTTCTCAATCCTGGATCTCAGGTATCACCTGCAGAAAGAGCGTTGGAAGCTTAGTGCAAGTGGACAATTGTACGATAAATATGGACACTATCTGGACTTTCTTGTGATGTAATAGTATGGTATGTATCATATCTGAAAATTCTGTAATTCTGTAAAGAGCTAATAAAAAAAAAAAAAAAAAAAAAAAAAGAAAAGAGCACTGACGCGCTACCTCGTGCCTCACTGACATTGGGAGAACGTGAGTTCAAATCCCACCTTGGCCGTCCTGAAAATGGATTTCGTGGTTTCCCATTTTCTCCACCAGGCAAATGCCGGGACGGTTCCCTTCAATAAGTCCACGGCCGATTTCCTTGCAATATCCTTTCCCTGACCGTCCTGAAAAAAGAATACATTGCCATTGGCTCCATTAATAAAATTATTATTTATTTATTTTCACAACGAAATTTAATGTTTTCCGTCGGTCAACATGATTGTTCCCAATTGTAATGGGTGTTTCCCTAATTCTGAAAAAAAAAAACACCACATGAGATTAATAAATACACTTACTTGGATGACCAGTTTTGATCGTCATGCGATCATCATCAGATCGTTTACACTTAGGCTAATAAATCTATGTTTATAAGTATGGGTTATGATATTTACAATATATACAATTATTTAGTTGCAGTAGTCTTCTTCTTAGTCGTTTACCCTCCAGGTTGGAGGAACCCACGGACCCAGCGAGGGAACTCACCACTACCGCCTCTACGGGCAGTGTCCTAGAGTTGGGAACATCTAATCGGAGTGGATACAACTGGTGAGGTGTGATTGGCACCACGCCCAGGCGGCCTCACCTGCAAAGCGAACAGGGGCCTCATGAGGGAAGGTAATGGAAGGTCAGGATGGATAGGCAAGGACGATGGAAGGAGGCGGCCTTGGCCTTGAAGAAGGTACTGCCCCCGTAAATTGAATTATATTGAGACCACGGTGGCTGTATTGGCAAATGTGAAGAAAGTTATGGCTGTCATAGTTGTGACGTGGATATCTATGACGTAAGCACGGATGACGCAGACTTCACGCAAGTAGGCTGCTTGAGCTGAGATTCTTGGTGACGTCATGAGTTTGTTCGAGAAAGATCTGAGATTTACGACGCAGTCGCAGGGAAACATGGAATTGTGCTGAGGAAGAAGTTACGCGATTGGAGGAGAGACTCGAACCAATGAACGATAGTTTGGAGGGAGACGGAGATTACTGAAACTACTATATTTTAGTTACTTTTGGAATGCAGAATTGTGGAAATCTATTTTCAGTTATGGCTTTGATTTGGAATTTTGAAGAAATTATTTTTGAATTTTTGAAATTTGAAAATCCGTCAAGTATTGCCAAAGTTAGATCTTCTAGCGATGATGGAGAAACAAGCTATGGAAGGGATGGATACGCCCCTTAAGAAGTTGATAAAAGGTCTTGCACAGCAGAGAGGAGCTCTCATATCTCATAGCTCATGTGTCTCATACCGCATATATATTTCTGATGTCATATAGTCATTTTCGAGTGAATAAGTGAAGCAACTTGTCTTTAGCGTGTGGTAAAGCCAACCGCATCGAACGAGCTTCGAGCGTGCCGCAGTTCCATTTTACGGTGTTTGAAACTAGGCGAAGTTGAAACGCTCACATTAACGCGTCTACAAGATAATATATCAAGAGTTGACTAATGCCTTTAAGCTACTTCTATTGTGCAGTACTATATTAAAGTGTGTAGAAAGGTTGAACATTTTCAAGATTATAATTCGAAAGATATTGGCATTTTAAGACGGCAGACAAAAGTGATTTTCTCGCCGCCTGAGAAGCACTTTTATCATATCACATTTTACGCTACGGCTGACACTGGTATTGCAACCGTGCTACTACATATTGCATTTGATGATATAACGCTGCATTCTAACATGGAACAATATAATATCGCAGTTCTTTCAACTATTATAACGGAAATGGAGATGGAAGGCTAAGGACTTTAATGCAATTGGGACATATATCGATGGAGTGAAATAGCAGCATGGAACTTCGCTAATCGTCTTTCTACAAAAGCGAGCATGTAGTGAACATCCAACTACACTCATGCATCGTGGTCCAACGCTGAATTATATCAAATGGCAGTGGAATCGTATTCATACTCCACAAATATGAATATTTCTGCGGAAATAACTGCAATAAACTTCATGGCGAATTTCTGCCAGAACTTCAGGGAACTATCAAGAGAGGCCAGGGTAGACCCGGCTCACAAAGAGGAGTTTTGCCAGAAGGATGTCTATCGTCTACACGGAGCAGTGCAATTTCCGGAGGAGGAAGCAGTTCTATTCTCCGAGGGCGCTGTTTCCAGGTTCGAGGTCGGAGCACATCTTTTTGGTGAAATGGATCCATCACCAGTCTTCTTTGGAAGATTTTCCTCTGGAACTTCAATCAACAGATAAGGTAGTCGTGAACGTTTCTTGTTTTATTTGAGCCATTTAGCGATGTCTGAGCAACCTTTTTCCCCATATTTTTGTCCCATATATATTATGCCCCATATTCTTGCTTGATAATTCTGTACTCAGTACACTTCGATGAGTTTTGCCCTTTTCTACGATTTATTAAGACATTGTTATGTCATTGGCAGATTTAAATAATTTTGGATCAGTTGAGACTGATAATATATTCTTTCAGTAAATTTGCATATTTTTGTAGTCACGATTTGACTGTAAAGTTAACGATTTTCTATGGCAGATTTGAATTCAGACAGCGTGTCACTTTATTAAAGTAATTCTCTTCAGTAAATTACTTTGACCAATTTTTTGTCATCCTCAAGAAAGAAGAATAATTAAAAGATTTTAGAGCGTTAAAATCTATTTATGTATCGACGATCTTGGAAATACTAGTCGTTTTATGAACATGATTGCAACATAGACATTTATCGTCAGTTCTGAAATTACCATTGCATTATAGACAATTTTATGAAATATGAACTTTGATTACGATTTATTGAATACACTATAGTAATGAACTTTTGATAGGAGTTTTCTCAATTCTAGATTGGAACAATAATGTTTGCATTCCACAGTCTAATTGTATTCTATTCGACTATTTTGCAGTTTAGATGAACTTTGATTGAAGATAGTATTTTTATACTACGATACTTAGGAGATATTAATCTCAATTTTGATAGACCAGAAAGGCGTGTATAATCGTATTTGCTATTAAATTTATTTGTGATTGGCAAATTTTTACTTCATATCGATTCATGAATGAAACCCACGAAGGTTAAATAAATAACAGTTTTGAAACAATTAATGAATATAAGAATTTTTGAAGTGGAACTATGGATGTATAATCGTTAGTTCAGTGGACATGTAAAAGTCGCTGATGAATAATGCCCTTGAATAATTGAAGGAGATTCCCACAGTAATATTAATGTTGTTGAAGAATTTGTAAGGGGAGGTTTTTGAATATATTGTGGAAGATTTTTATGCCATATATATGGAAATATATGATGAATTCTGGGCCTATTTTATGCAATTTTTGCATTTGAGCGAAGTATTTTTCCGCTGAGTTTATTGTCCAGGTCCTTTGAAAATTAATCATGTGAAATTACTGTTATAATTAACAAGAGTGTTTAAATAATTTGAGATAACGATTTTGAATGGAGGTTACCGTCACAAATAATAATAATAATTATTAAAACTTATTAAACCTGAATATAAGCTTAAATATAACTAACCTTCATTGGTCGATTATATTAACCTGATTTGAGTAATTATCAACCGGATAAACGTGTGGTTTAATGTATTTCTAATATTAATAATATAAATATTGTAAATAAATTTATGTAATTATCTTTAATAATAATTTGTAATGAAAGGAATTAAGAGAGGCGTGTATAGATTTTTCAATTGTCTTTTGACAATATTATAAACAATTTGTAATTGTTATAAACAATTAATGAGCATTTGTTATAAACATTAAGAGTTTTGTTAATATACTCTAAAGAACGCTAAGTATACATATGGATTATGTAATTAAACAAGTTTTGGGATTATTAGAGTAATCCAGTAACATGTGATTGAAGCATTTAAAAGATTTGCGTGATAACATTTGAGTTGAGTTGAGGACATTTAAAGTGTTTGAAAAGGAGCTAGGCTCTGATGTCACGAGCATATGCTAAGGTTAGCTGGACAGGTGGGTCCGTTTGACGACGTGGGCATGCGACATAATGTAGGGTGGATCGCAGCTGGCCTGACAACTGTATGTTAGAGGCCAAGGTCGACCACGTAACAGGCTTGCAGTTATAAATAAAGTGTGATGTTTATGAAAGAGGAAAACAATTGCTACATGTCTCGCCCCAACTTCCTCATCCATTCCAAGTGTATTACTATTATTACGTTCTTTATAAGCAAGTGAAAGATAAAATTTTGTATGTAACGTCTACAAGTCCTACAGGAGGACATGATTATATTGACAATGGCTTCTGATTGCCACGTGTATTTTGTTGAGTTTTTGTTAGAGTCACCCCTTTATGTGAAATAAATTATTGTACAGTTTAAAGTTTCTTGTTTCCGTCTTGGTTCATTTTAAATATCATGGTGGAGGTTATTGTGTGGGCATACTTTAAGTGATCCAGTTGACAACTCATACCCGAGATTAATTTGAAGAGGTAAGTAAAGGTAAGTATGAACCCCCATATATTTTGGTGTGTTCCACAATAATTTTCTTGTTAACTGCTGTGCTCTAATCTCGATAGTATCTGTCAGTGCCATTTTCATTGATGTAGCTGTGCCGGTGCGTTTCATTTTTGGCAATCCGATTGAGGGGGCGGATATCTGACAGCCTACTATCCGGATTTACGGGGACAGTAGGATTGGCAACCCTAAAACGTGGGGCACGATCAGCTCGATTGGCTCGATTGGCACGTTCAGCAAAACATTGGATTACCAAGTTATTGCAGTAGAATTGGCACCGCAATTTTGTGGAGTGTTCGAATAACATTGGATTACCAAGTTATCGATGTCAATGGGATTGTGAAGACTCAAATAAAGAGGTTGATTCTTTGTTAGATGTCTTGGCCAATTGTAGAATTTGAGAGTGTGATTATATAGGGATTAAATGTTGTGTTGTATTAGGAAAATTACACTCAGAAAAGATCAGATCTTATACAACTTGAGAGAGGTTAAATAGGCTAGAAACTTAGAAAAATCGCCTATGATCTGGAGTCTTATTTTATTTGACCGGCTTATGACATGTTTAGTCATATTAAAGATAAAATTAAACTATTTGGATTGTAAAAGTAAATTATTTGTGTTAGGATATTTTAAAATGAACCAGAGAAATTTGAACATGTGCTTGAGTTTATTTCAACATGAAATGTCTACGAAGGTTAATTATAAGGTAATTATAAGTTAGATTTAAGACAGAAAATTGCTCAAATTTAATGGTGAAAGATGTTGCTCAGATGTTGTTATTTTGCTCTGTTTGATGTATGTCCCTAAAGCAGTCTATTTTTGAATAATATTGAAATGGCAGATAAGAGTCTGAGAATAATGTTGGAGGAGATGTCCAACAGAATGAAGCAGATGATGGAGGAGAATGCTAGTAATTTGTCTGCTAATTTGTCTATTAGGCTGGATGAAAGTTTGAAAGCTAGCATGGATGAAAGTGTAAAGGAGATGGAAGCTAGGAATGCTAGTCGAACAAAGCAGATGCTGGATGAAAGTTTGAAAGTTCTTCAGACCAGTTCTGCAAACTTAGAAAATGATATGTCGCGTTTACAGATCAGTACCCAGGGAATCGAGAATGCTGTAACTGACATGCGCACAGACGTGTCCAATGTCCATAAAGATTTGTCCAATGTGCATAAAGATGTTTCAGAGGTTAAGACTGATGTTTCTAAGGTACAGAAAGATCTTACTATGTTGAATCTTGATGTTGCTAATGTCCGGGGTGATATTTCATGTGCTAGAGCTGAAGTAATTGTTGTTAGGAACGATGTTGCTACTGTACAAGACAAGGTTGAAGAGGTTCAAAGAGAGATTATAAATGTTCGAACCGATGTGTCAAATGTTCAAGTAGACATTAATAATATTCATTCCGATGTAAATGAGATGCAAAGCGATATAACTAAGATACAAGTAGAAGTTAACACTGTTTTTGTAGACATTGCTAAAGTTCAAACTGATGTTAATAAAGTTAGAGAAGATATTGAAACTTCAAAAACACTTTGTACTCGTAACATTAGTACATTAACAACTAGGTTAGTTGACGAGTCTGTTAGGACAACAGCTTCTTTAGCAGGATTAAAGTATGATGTAGAGGTCATGAGAACCCAAATCTTAGATCATAATCGTTTACTTAAGGAAGACATTGAAGTAGATATTGCGGAAATGTTAACTGCAAATGTAACGGTTTGGAAAGATGAATGGAACAGGTCAAGTGGGGAACATGTAACTCAGATTCAGGAACGAATTGAAAGAAAACTTGCCAGTACACAAGTAGACATTAATAATGAAGTAGTGCAAATTAGGAAGGACTTGAGTATAAGGATGGACTCGCTATCCGAAAAGCAGGTAGAGGATAGAACGCAAATAGGTCAGGACGTGCAAGCATTAAAATCCGCGTTAGAGGAACAAATTCATAAGGTTGTCTCTGATGTTAATGAAACTACGAGCAAACTTCAGAATTTGAAACTAGGAGAAGCCAGCATGATGGAAACCTATAAAGAAGAGTTAATCAGGAAAGTCATCACGGAAATCACGGATAAGGATCCAGAAGGCTTGACTGGTGAAGATGATAGGAATTACGTCAGAAGATGTAACCTCGCTACAGAAGAGAGAGATATTAGTCCTGAGGAACGTATATCCAGATTCCGGGAAGAAGAAGAGGATAGGAATATTGAACCTGAATGGAAATATCGTGATAGTGGGAGGAATTACATGGATTCATAACCGAGAAATGTGACAGTCATCCGGAACTTCGAGGACAAACCTCAAAAATTCAGTAATACTGATAGTCTAACACCGATAGAATATATCAGGAACCTGAAAGACTATTTCATTGAAGCTCACATTCCCAGAGAAAGAGAGATGAGGATAGTGGAGAGATTTCTAGCTGGAGGACCCCCTGAATGGTTCAGAGCATTTCGCTACACTTTCAGTAATTTTGACGAATTTGCAGAGGCACTGATAAAACGATTCTGGTCCATCGAAGCGCAGAATTCATTAAGAGCTGAGGTATACTCGAGGAAGTATTCAGGTACTCTTCCAACACGGTACGCTGATTTCTTCACGAGCCAGTTATCACGCTTGAGATTTTTGCAACCCCCATTGTCAACAGAGCAGTTGATAGATGCGATTTCTCGTATGCTGCCTGTGGAGGTGAGAAGACTCATCATATCGTCAAACATCAGGGATTTGACCAGTATGGACGAATTGTTGAGAAGGCTTGACTACACGAGTCCAATGCCAAATGTGGTACAAAAAGGTCAGAGGCACGAATTCAAAGACATCAATACAGTCTATATGGATCAAGTTCAGCAAACTGACAAGCCAGATGAAGAAAAAACTGAAAATGTAGGTCCTCACAGGAATAATCACTTTCGCAACCACAGATCGCAAGGTTACCGTCCATATCAGCAAAGAAGAGGCTGGATTAATAATAGAGGAAATTATAACAATGGAAGAGGTAGATACTACAATAACCAGGGCTACAATAGAAACTACAATAGAAATTACCAGAATCGAAATCAGAATTCTCAAGGTCAGGTTATGACACCCGACAAATATCAAGAGAGAGAGAAAGAAAGTCAGCAGTATCTTAAGGAATTACGGGAGAAGGAAGCTGAAAACCAAAAGAAAAGACAGGATGTACTGATCGATCCTGGTCCTTCTACAAGTCAGCAGAACTTGGAAAATAGGAATACTGGACAGAAGAGAAAGTAGAGAGGAGAGAATACATTAGCCACACACAAACCCAGAGAAGAAGAGACTTATGATTAAGGAACATAGAGGAAATATCATACAAGAGTAAGCCAATGATAATTCAATTTCGTGTTCAAGTGAATTGAGATATTTATAACACAGAGTTTAAAAACAATTTGCAACTGTTTTTAAAACGTGGTGAAGGGAGAATGCCCCCGTAAATTGAATTATATTGAGACCACGGTGGCTGTATTGGCAAATGTGAAGAAAGTTATGGCTGTCATAGTTGTGACGTGGATATCTATGACGTAAGCACGGATGACGCAGACTTCACGCAAGTAGGCTGCTTGAGCTGAGATTCTTGGTGACGTCATGAGTTTGTTCGAGAAAGATCTGAGATTTACGACGCAGTCGCAGGGAAACATGGAATTGTGCTGAGGAAGAAGTTACGCGATTGGAGGAGAGACTCGAACCAATGAACGATAGTTTGGAGGGAGACGGAGATTACTGAAACTACTATATTTTAGTTACTTTTGGAATGCAGAATTGTGGAAATCTATTTTCAGTTATGGCTTTGATTTGGAATTTTGAAGAAATTATTTTTGAATTTTTGAAATTTGAAAATCCGTCAAGTATTGCCAAAGTTAGAACTTCTAGCGATGACGGAGAAACAAGCTATGGAAGGGATGGATACGCCCCTTAAGAAGTTGATAAAAGGTCTTGCACAGCAGAGAGGAGCTCTCATATCTCATAGCTCATGTGTCTCATACCGCATATATATTTCTGATGTCATATAGTCATTTTCGAGTGAATATGTGAAGCAACTTGTCTTTAGCGTGTGGTAAAGCCAACCGCATCGAACGAGCTTCGAGCGTGCCGCAGGCGAAGTTGAAACGCTCACATTAACGCGTCTACAAGATAATATATCAAGAGTTGACTAATGCCTTTAAGCTACTTCTATTGTGCAGTACTATATTAAAGTGTGTAGAAAGGTTGAACATTTTCAAGATTATAATTCGAAAGATATTGGCATTTTAAGACGGCAGACAAAAGTGATTTTCTCGCCGCCTGAGAAGCACTTTTATCATATCACATTTTACGCTACGGCTGACACTGGTATTGCAACCGTGCTACTACATATTGCATTTGATGATATAACGCTGCATTCTAACATGGAACAATATCGCAGTTCTTTCAACTATTATAACGGAAATGGAGATGGAAGGCTAAGGACTTTAATGCAATTGGGACATATATCGATGGAGTGAAATAGCAGCATGGAACTTCGCTGATCGTCTTTCTACAAAAGCGAGCATGTAGTGAACATCCAACTACACTCATGCATCGTGGTCCAACGCTGAATTATATCAAATGGCAGTGGAATCGTATTCATACTCCACAAATATGAATATTTCTGCGGAAATAACTGCAATAAACTTCATGGCGAATTTCTGCCAGAACTTCAGGGAACTATCAAGAGAGGCCAGGGTAGACCCGGCTCACAAAGAGGAGTTTTTCCAGAAGGATGTCTATCGTCTACACGGAGCAGTGCAATTTCCGGAGGAGGAAGCAGTTCTATTCTCCGAGGGCGCTGGTTCCAGGTTCGAGGTCGGAGCACATCTTTTTGGTGAAATGGATCCATCACCAGTCTTCTTTGGAAGATTTTCCTCTGGAACTTCAATCAACAGATAAGGTAGTCGTGAACGTTTCTTGTTTTATTTGAGCCATTTAGCGATGTCTGAGCAACCTTTTTTCCCATATTTTTGTCCCATATATATTATGCCCCATATTCTTGCTTGATAATTCTGTACTCAGTACACTTCGATGAGTTTTGCCTTTTTCTACGATTTATTAAGACATTGTTATGTCATTGGCAGATTTAAATAATTTTGGATCAGTTGAGACTGATAATATATTCTTTCAGTAAATTTGCATATTTTTGTAGTCACGATTTGACTGTAAAGTTAACGATTTTCTATGGCAGATTTGAATTCAGACAGCGTGTCACTTTATTAAAGTAATTCTCTTCAGTAAATTACTTTGACCAATTTTCTGTCATCCTCAAGAAAGAAGAATAATTAAAAGATTTTAGAGCGTTAAAATCTATTTATGTATCGACGATCTTGGAAATACTAGTCGTTTTATGAACATGATTGCAACATAGACATTTATCGTCAGTTCTGAAATTACCATTGCATTATAGACAATTTTATGAAATATGAACTTTGATTACGATTTATTGAATACACTATAGTAATGAACTTTTGATAGGAGTTTTCTCAATTCTAGATTGGAACAATAATGTTTGCATTCCACAGTCTAATTGTATTCTATTCGACTATTTTGCAGTTTAGATGAACTTTGATTGAAGATAGTATTTTTATACTACGATACTTAGGAGATATTAATCTCAACTTTGATAGACCAGAAAGGCGTGTATAATCGTATTTGCTATTAAATTTATTTGTGATTGGCAAATTTTTACTTCATATCGATTCATGAATGAAACCCACGAAGGTTAAATAAATAACAGTTTTGAAACAATTAATGAATATAAGAATTTTTGAAGTGGAACTATGGATGTATAATCGTTAGTTCAGTGGACATGTAAAAGTCGCTGATGAATAATGCCCTTGAATAATTGATGGAGATTCCCACAGTAATATTAATGTTGTTGAAGAATTTGTAAGGGGAGGTTTTTGAATATATTGTGGAAGATTTTTATGCCATATATATGGAAATATATGATGAATTCTGGGCCTATTTTATGCAATTTTTGCATTTGAGCGAAGTATTTTTCCGCTGAGTTTATTGTCCAGGTCCTTTGAAAATTAATCATGTGAAATTACTGTTATAATTAACAAGAGTGTTTAAATAATTTGAGATAACGATTTTGAATGGAGGTTACCGTCACAAATAATAATAATAATTATTAAAACTTATTAAACCTGAATATAAGCTTGAATATAACTAACCTTCATTGGTCGATTATATTAACCTGATTTGAGTAATTATCAACCGGATAAACGTGTGGTTTAATGTATTTCTAATATTAATAATATAAATATTGTAAATAAATTTATGTAATTATCTTTAATAATAATTTGTAATGAAAGGAAATAAGAGAGGCGTGTATAGATTTTTCAATTGTCTTTTGACAATATTATAAACAATTTGTAATTGTTATAAACAATTAATGAGCATTTGTTATAAACATTAAGAGTTTTGTTAATATACTCTAAAGAACGCTAAGTATACATATGGATTATGTAATTAAACAAGTTTTGGGATTATTAGAGTAATCCAGTAACATGTGATTGAAGCATTTAAAAGATTTGCGTGATAACATTTGAGTTGAGTTGAGGACATTTAAAGTGTTTGAAAAGGAGCTAGGCTCTGATGTCACGAGCATATGCTAAGGTTAGCTGGACAGGTGGGTCCGTTTGACGACGTGGGCATGCGACATAATGTAGGGTGGATCGCAGCTGGCCTGACAACTGTATGTTAGAGGCCAAGGTCGACCACGTAACAGGCTTGCAGTTATAAATAAAGTGTGATGTTTATGAAAGAGGAAAACAATTGCTACATGTCTCGCCCCAACTTCCTCATCCATTCCAAGTGTATTACTATTATTACGTTCTTTATAAGCAAGTGAAAGATAAAATTTTGTATGTAACGTCTACAAGTCCTACAGGAGGACATGATTATATTGACAATGGCTTCTGATTGCCACGTGTATTTTGTTGAGTTTTTGTTAGAGTCACCCCTTTATGTGAAATAAATTATTGTACAGTTTAAAGTTTCTTGTTTCCGTCTTGGTTCATTTTAAATATCATGGTGGAGGTTATTGTGTGGGCATACTTTAAGTGATCCAGTTGACAACTCATACCCGAGATTAATTTGAAGAGGTAAGTAAAGGTAAGTATGAACCCCCATATATTTTGGTGTGTTCCACAATAATTTTCTTGTTAACTGCTGTGCTCTAATCTCGATAGTATCTGTCAGTGCCATTTTCATTGATGTAGCTGTGCCGGTGCGTTTGATTTTTGGCAATCCGATTGAGGGGGCGGATATCTGACAGCCTACTATCCGGATTTACGGGGACAGTAGGATTGGCAACCCTAAAACGTGGGGCACGATCAGCTCGATTGGCTCGATTGGCACGTTCAGCAAAACATTGGATTACCAAGTTATTGCAGTAGAATTGGCATCGCAATTTTGTGGAGTGTTCGAATAACATTGGATTACCAAGTTATCGATGTCAATGGGATTGTGAAGACTCAAATAAAGAGGTTGATTCTTTGTTAGATGTCTTGACCAATTGTAGAATTTGAGAGTGTGATTATATAGGGATTAAATGTTGTGTTGTATTAGGAAAATTACACTCAGAAAAGATCAGATCTTATACAACTTGAGAGAGGTTAAATAGGCTGGAAACTTAGAAAAATCGCCTATGATCTGGAGTCTTATTTTATTTGACCGGCTTATGACATGTTTAGTCATATTAAAGATAAAATTAAACTATTTGGATTGTAAAAGTAAATTATTTGTGTTAGGATATTTTAAAATGAACCAGAGAAATTTGAACATGTGCTTGAGTTTATTTCAACATGAAATGTCTACGAAGGTTAATTATAAGGTAATTATAAGTTAGATTTAAGACAGAAAATTGCTCAAATTTATATATGGTGAAAGATGTTGCTCAGATGTTGTTATTTTGCTCTGTTTGATGTATGTCCCTAAAGCAGTCTATTTTTGAATAATATTGAAATGGCAGATGAGAGTCTGAGAATAATGTTGGAGGATATGTCCAACAGAATGAAGCAGATGATGGAGGAGAATGCTAGTAATTTGTCTGCTAATTTGTCTATTAGGCTGGATGAAAGTTTGAAAGCTAGCATGGATGAAAGTGTAAAGGAGATGGAGGCTAGGAATGCTAGTCGAACAAAGCAGATGCTGGATGAAAGTTTGAAAGTTCTTCAGACCAGTTCTGCAAACTTAGAAAATGATATGTCGCGTTTACAGATCAGTACCCAGGGAATCGAGAATGCTGTAACTGACATGCGCACAGACGTGTCCAATGTCCATAAAGATTTGTCCAATGTGCATAAAGATGTTTCAGAGGTTAAGACTGATGTTTCTAAGGTACAGAAAGATCTTACTATGTTGAATCTTGATGTTGCTAATGTCCGGGGTGATATTTCATGTGCTAGAGCTGAAGTAATTGTTGTTAGGAACGATGTTGCTACTGTACAAGACAAGGTTGAAGAGGTTCAAAGAGAGATTATAAATGTTCGAACCGATGTGTCAAATGTTCAAGTAGACATTAATAATATTCATTCCGATGTAAATGAGATGCAAAGCGATATAACTAAGATACAAGTAGAAGTTAACACTGTTTTTGTAGACATTGCTAAAGTTCAAACTGATGTTAATAAAGTTAGAGAAGATATTGAAACTTCAAAAACACTTTGTACTCGTAACATTAGTACATTAACAACTAGGTTAGTTGACGAGTCTGTTAGGACAACAGCTTCTTTAGCAGGATTAAAGTATGATGTAGAGGTCATGAGAACCCAAATCTTAGATCATAATCGTTTACTTAAGGAAGACATTGAAGTAGATATTGCGGAAATGTTAACTGCAAATGTAACGGTTTGGAAAGATGAATGGAACAGGTCAAGTGGGGAACATGTAACTCAGATTCAGGAACGAATTGAAAGAAAACTTGCCAGTACACAAGTAGACATTAATAATGAAGTAGTGCAAATTAGGAAGGACTTGAGTATAAGGATGGACTCGCTATCCGAAAAGCAGGTAGAGGATAGAACGCAAATAGGTCAGGACGTGCAAGCATTAAAATCCGCGTTAGAGGAACAAATTCATAAGGTTGTCTCTGATGTTAATGAAACTACGAGCAAACTTCAGAATTTGAAACTAGGAGAAGCCAGCATGATGGAAACCTATAAAGAAGAGTTAATCAGGAAAGTCATCACGGAAATCACGGATAAGGATCCAGAAGGCTTGACTGGTGAAGATGATAGGAATTACGTCAGAAGATGTAACCTCGCTACAGAAGAGAGAGATATTAGTCCTGAGGAACGTATATCCAGATTCCGGGAAGAAGAAGAGGATAGGAATATTGAACCTGAATGGAAATATCGTGATAGTGGGAGGAATTACATGGATTCATATCCGAGAAATGTGACAGTCATCCGGAACTTCGAGGACAAACCTCAAAAATTCAGTAATACTGATAGTCTAACACCGATAGAATATATCAGGAACCTGAAAGACTATTTCATTGAAGCTCACATTCCCAGAGAAAGAGAGATGAGGATAGTGGAGAGATTTGTAGCTGGAGGACCCCTTGAATGGTTCAGAGCATTTCGCTACACTTTCAGTTATTTTGACGAATTTGCAGAGGCACTGATAAAACGATTCTGGTCCATCGAAGCGCAGAATTCATTAAGAGCTGAGGTATACTCGAGGAAGTATTCAGGTACTCTTCCAACACGGTACGCTGATTTCTTCACGAGCCAGTTATCACGCTTGAGATTTTTGCAACCCCCATTGTCAACAGAGCAGTTGATAGATGCGATTTCTCGTATGCTGCCTGTGGAGGTGAGAAGACTCATCATATCGTCAAACATCAGGGATTTGACCAGTATGGACGAATTGTTGAGAAGGCTTGACTACACGAGTCCAATGCCAAATGTGGTACAAAAAGGTCAGAGGCACGAATTCAAAGACATCAATACAGTCTATATGGATCAAGTTCAGCAAACTGACAAGCCAGATGAAGAAAAAACTGAAAATGTAGGTCCTCACAGGAATAATCACTTTCGCAACCACAGATCGCAAGGTTACCGTCCATATCAGCAAAGAAGAGGCTGGATTAATAATAGAGGAAATTATAACAATGGAAGAGGTAGATACTACAATAACCAGGGCTACAATAGAAACTACAATAGAAATTACCAGAATCGAAATCAGAATTCTCAAGGTCAGGTTATGACACCCGACAAATATCAAGAGAGAGAGAAAGAAAGTCAGCAGTATCTTAAGGAATTACGGGAGAAGGAAGCTGAAAACCAAAAGAAAAGACAGGATGTACTGATCGATCCTGGTCCTTCTACAAGTCAGCAGAACTTGGAAAATAGGAATACTGGACAGAAGAGAAAGTAGAGAGGAGAGAATACATTAGCCACACACAAACCCAGAGAAGAAGAGACTTATGATTAAGGAACATAGAGGAAATATCATACAAGAGTAAGCCAATGATAATTCAATTTCGTGTTCAAGTGAATTGAGATATTTATAACACAGAGTTTAAAAACAATTTGCAACTGTTTTTAAAACGTGGTGAAGGGAGAATGCCCCCGTAAATTGAATTATATTGAGACCACGGTGGCTGTATTGGCAATGTGAAGAAAGTTATGGCTGTCATAGTTGTGACGTGGATATCTATGACGTAAGCACGGATGACGCAGACTTCACGCAAGTAGGCTGCTTGAGCTGAGATTCTTGGTGACGTCATGAGTTTGTTCGAGAAAGATCTGAGATTTACGACGCAGTCGCAGGGAAACATGGAATTGTGCTGAGGAAGAAGTTACGCGATTGGAGGAGAGACTCGAACCAATGAACGATAGTTTGGAGGGAGACGGAGATTACTGAAACTACTATATTTTAGTTACTTTTGGAATGCAGAATTGTGGAAATCTATTTTCAGTTATGGCTTTGATTTGGAATTTTGAAGAAATTATTTTTGAATTTTTGAAATTTGAAAATCCGTCAAGTATTGCCAAAGTTAGAACTTCTAGCGATGACGGAGAAACGAGCTATGGAAGGGATGGATACGCCCCTTAAGAAGTTGATAAAAGGTCTTGCACAGCAGAGAGGAGCTCTCATATCTCATAGCTCATGTGTCTCATACCGCATATATATTTCTGATGTCATATAGTCATTTTCGAGTGAATAAGTGAAGCAACTTGTCTTTAGCGTGTGGTAAAGCCAACCGCATCGAACGAGCTTCGAGCGTGCCGCAGTTCCATTTTACGGTGTTTGAAACTAGGCGAAGTTGAAACGCTCACATTAACGCGTCTACAAGATAATATATCAAGAGTTGACTAATGCCTTTAAGCTACTATTGTGCAGTACTATATTAAAGTGTGTAGAAAGGTTGAACATTTTCAAGATTATAATTCGAAAGATATTGGCATTTTAAGACGGCAGACAAAAGTGATTTTCTCGCCGCCTGAGAAGCACTTTTATCATATCACATTTTACGCTACGGCTGACACTGGTATTGCAACCGTGCTACTACATATTGCATTTGATGATATAACGCTGCATTCTAACATGGAACAATATAATATCGCAGTTCTTTCAACTATTATAACGGAAATGGAGATGGAAGGCTAAGGACTTTAATGCAATTGGGACATATATCGATGGAGTGAAATAGCAGCATGGAACTTCGCTAATCGTCTTTCTACAAAAGCGAGCATGTAGTGAACATCCAACTACACTCATGCATCGTGGTCCAACGCTGAATTATATCAAATGGCAGTGGAATCGTATTCATACTCCACAAATATGAATATTTCTGCGGAAATAACTGCAATAAACTTCATGGCGAATTTCTGCCAGAACTTCAGGGAACTATCAAGAGAGGCCAGGGTAGACCCGGCTCACAAAGAGGAGTTTTGCCAGAAGGATGTCTATCGTCTACACGGAGCAGTGCAATTTCCGGAGGAGGAAGCAGTTCTATTCTCCGAGGGCGCTGGTTCCAGGTTCGAGGTCGGAGCACATCTTTTTGGTGAAATGGATCCATCACCAGTCTTCTTTGGAAGATTTTCCTCTGGAACTTCAATCAACAGATAAGGTAGTCGTGAACGTTTCTTGTTTTATTTGAGCCATTTAGCGATGTCTGATCTACCTTTTTTCCCATATTTTTGTCCCATATATATTATGCCCCATATTCTTGCTTGATAATTCTGTACTCAGTAAACTTCGATGAGTTTTGCCTTTTTCTACGATTTATTAAGACATTGTTATGTCATTGGCAGATTTAAATAATTTTGGATCAGTTGAGACTGATAATATATTCTTTCAGTAAATTTGCATATTTTTGTAGTCACGATTTGACTGTAAAGTTAACGATTTTCTATGGCAGATTTGAATTCAGACAGCGTGTCACTTTATTAAAGTAATTCTCTTCAGTAAATTACTTTGACCAATTTTCTGTCATCCTCAAGAAAGAAGAATAATTAAAAGATTTTAGAGCGTTAAAATCTATTTATGTATCGACGATCTTGGAAATACTAGTCGTTTTATGAACATGATTGCAACATAGACATTTATCGTCAGTTCTGAAATTACCATTGCATTATAGACAATTTTATGAAATATGAACTTTGATTACGATTTATTGAATACACTATAGTAATGAACTTTTGATAGGAGTTTTCTCAATTCTAGATTGGAACAATAATGTTTGCATTCCACAGTCTAATTGTATTCTATTCGACTATTTTGCAGTTTAGATGAACTTTGATTGAAGATAGTATTTTTATACTACGATACTTAGGAGATATTAATCTCAATTTTGATAGACCAGAAAGGCGCGTATAATCGTATTTGCTATTAAATTTATTTGTGATTGGCAAATTTTTACTTCATATCGATTCATGAATGAAACCCACGAAGGTTAAATAAATAACAGTTTTGAAACAATTAATGAATATAAGAATTTTTGAAGTGGAACTATGGATGTATAATCGTTAGTTCAGTGGACATGTAAAAGTCGCTGATGAATAATGCCCTTGAATAATTGAAGGAGATTCCCACAGTAATATTAATGTTGTTGAAGAATTTGTAAGGGGAGGTTTTTGAATATATTGTGGAAGATTTTTATGCCATATATATGGAAATATATGATGAATTCTGGGCCTATTTTATGCAATTTGTGCATTTGAGCGAAGTATTTTTCCGCTGAGTTTATTGTCCAGGTCCTTTGAAAATTAATCATGTGAAATTACTGTTATAATTAACAAGAGTGTTTAAATAATTTGAGATAACGATTTTGAATGGAGGTTACCGTCACAAATAATAATAATAATTATTAAAACTTATTAAACCTGAATATAAGCTTAAATATAACTAACCTTCATTGGTCGATTATATTAACCTGATTTGAGTAATTATCAACCGGATAAACGTGTGGTTTAATGTATTTCTAATATTAATAATATAAATATTGTAAATAAATTTATGTAATTATCTTTAATAATAATTTGTAATGAAAGGAATTAAGAGAGGCGTGTATAGATTTTTCAATTGTCTTTTGACAATATTATAAACAATTTGTAATTGTTATAAACAATTAATGAGCATTTGTTATAAACATTAAGAGTTTTGTTAATATACTCTAAAGAACGCTAAGTATACATATGGATTATGTAATTAAACAAGTTTTGGGATTATTAGAGTAATCCAGTAACATGTGATTGAAGCATTTAAAAGATTTGCGTGATAACATTTGAGTTGAGTTGAGGACATTTAAAGTGTTTGAAAAGGAGCTAGGCTCTGATGTCACGAGCATATGCTAAGGTTAGCTGGACAGGTGGGTCCGTTTGACGACGTGGGCATGCGACATAATGTAGGGTGGATCGCAGCTGGCCTGACAACTGTATGTTAGAGGCCAAGGTCGACCACGTAACAGGCTTGCAGTTATAAATAAAGTGTGATGTTTATGAAAGAGGAAAACAATTGCTACATGTCTCGCCCCAACTTCCTCATCCATTCCAAGTGTATTACTATTATTACGTTCTTTATAAGCAAGTGAAAGATAAAATTTTGTATGTAACGTCTACAAGTCCTACAGGAGGACATGATTATATTGACAATGGCTTCTGATTGCCACGTGTATTTTGTTGAGTTTTTGTTAGAGTCACCCCTTTATGTGAAATAAATTATTGTACAGTTTAAAGTTTCTTGTTTCCGTCTTGGTTCATTTTAAATATCATGGTGGAGGTTATTGTGTGGGCATACTTTAAGTGATCCAGTTGACAACTCATACCCGAGATTAATTTGAAGAGGTAAGTAAAGGTAAGTATGAACGCCCGTATATTTTGGTGTGTTCCACAATAATTTTCTTGTTAACTGCTGTGCTCTAATCTCGATAGTATCTGTCAGTGCCATTTTCATTGATGTAGCTGTGCCGGTGCGTTTGATTTTTGGCAATCCGATTGAGGGGGCGGATATCTGACAGCCTACTATCCGGATTTACGGGGACAGTACCATCCCGGCATTTGCCCGAAAACGAAGTGAGAAATCACGGAAAACCACTTCGAGGATGGCTGAGGTGGGAATCGAACCCCCTCTACTCATTTGGAACACCCGAGGCTGAGTAGACCCCGTTCCAGTCCTCATACCACTTTTCAAAGTTCGTGGCAGAGCCGGGAATCGAACCCAGGACCTCCGGGACGGTAGCTAACCATGCTGACCGCTACGCTACGGAGGCGACTAGTTGCAGTAGTACCGTAGTTAATCTAGCACAACTAATCAAGATTGTGATCGAAACTGGTCACCCAAGTGTATTTATTAATCTCATGTACTTTTTCAGGATTAGGGAACCATCTATTACAATTGGGTACAACCGTGTTGACCGACTGAAAAACATTAAATTTCTATTACTAAGGCAATACTAAAAAAATGACTTCCAACACGATAATCTTTTTACAAGCAAACTTCAATAATGAGGCGTAGGTGTTGGCACTGATGCTTCTAAGTTACAGTTCTGACGCTAATTTCATTAGTAATAATAATAATGTTATTGGTTTTACGTCCCTTTTAACTACACTGGCTTTTAGAGACGCCGGGGTGCCGGAATTTTGCCCCGAAGGGGATCTTTATCGTGCCAGTAAATCTACGGACACGGCTCCCTCGCATTTGCGCACCCTCAAATGCCAGCTGGCTGCGCCAGGATACGAACCTGCAACTAATTAGGGAGCTATGCAGATACTAATTTCGAACATTCTCAAATATTGATGTTAAGTTTAAAAAACGATCAGGAATGTTTAGAGACAGAATTTCTTGTAAAACCCTGTCTGATTCAACGTTTTACAAGATTTGTCTCATGGGATTCTCCCACCGCGTGCATACGTTCTGTACGAGTATCTTGTGGCGAGCTGCAGCGAATTCGGAGGTCGGAGATACAAATCTCGGCGCTGACAGTGTGGCTTTCCCCGGATTCCCCCTCACACACCCTCCATGCAGATGCTGGGATAGTACCCCATTCCAAGTCCTGGGGCACTTACTTGATTTCCGACCCTGATGATTACAGCTACACACACTCGGTTAACATGATTGTACCCAAGTGTAATGTGTGTTTCCCTAATCCTGAAAAATATTACATGAGATGAATAAATTCACTTTCGATCGAAAATGGTCATCCAAGTGAATTTATTAATCTCATGTATTGTTTTAAAGATTAGGGAAACACCCATTACAATTGGGTACAATGATGTTGACCGACTGAAAAGCATTACATTTCGATTACTAAGGCAACACTAAAATATTGCCTCCAACATGATAATGTTACACACACTACTACAGTCTGGGGCGTGGTGGCGCAGCGGTCAAGCTGTTGGCCTCTCACCAAGGTGGACCGGGTTCGATTCCCAGTCAACGCATGTGAGATTTTCGAGGTGAAATGCCATGTCCTGTGATTAGGAATCCACGTAAAAAGGAGGTCCCGTGGCTCATGAAAAGCTTCCTTTGCTTCTACTACAGTCACCACAGGTATACAGGTTATCAGGCAAATTGAATACACACCCAAGTATATGGGACTGATGACCAATACGCCCAAAGTCCCTAAAACGAATTAATAACAAAAACAAATAAATTCAACTGGAAACAGAAATTCATAAATGTCAGCTTCACAGCCTTCGAGGTTTGCACAGATGTATTCTTTTGGGCGGTCATCACTGTCTGTCTGTTAGGTAGTCAGCCCAGAGGCTGTTTGGCTCCTCAAAAGGCACTGCCATAGGTTAGGTCGGTGGATATCCACAGAAATCTAAGGCAGCATTACAATGAGGCATACTAGGCAAGGTGAAGAGTGAGGTAGATTTCCATGCTTTCCTCACCGAGTCAGAACAATAGCACCGACCCTATGAGTAGAAACTTTCACAGTACACGCAGGCACTAGCTGTGCACCACTCATACATCAAAGCTTCCATATAATCCCAGCCATGACTGGGACTAAGACACCGGTGGAAAGACACATTTTACTCTAGCCTATGCCAACAGACAAATGGAAATGTACTGCCTTCATCATAGGATGGTAAACAGTTATCACTGGGATTCAAATTTCAGCTCTCTCAATTATCGTAGGCCAGTGGTTTGGCCATTACACACACACACACACACACACAGCAGAGGCGTGGTGGCTCAGCGGTCAAGATGTCTGCTTCTCACCAAGGTAGACCGGGTTCGATTCCCGGTCAATGCTTGTGAGATTTTCAAAGTGAATTGCCTGTGGTTCGGATTTCACGTATAAAGGAAGTCCCGTGGCTCATGATCGCTTGATTAACGGTCACGTTAAATTACAAGCTTCATTTTACACACACACACAACTAAACAAGGTGATCTGTAGACTACTATTCGTTCTTCATCATGACATAAGTTTAACAGGCGATTACCTTGTTATTGTATCGTGACACGATAACGGTTCACAGATAAACACTTCAAAATAATTAGCAACACCATGACGCACAATGCTTCCCAGGAGATGAATTACAGTAAAGACCCTTGACGGTCCACGTCCATGAATCATTACCTTGAGTCGAATGGCTAATGGGAGAATTATCTCAATTCCCTTTCATTCCCTCTAAATCATTACTGCTTCATCTTGGATGCAGGACATGGAAAAGTCATTTGTGTGTTGTTGCTGGTGAGGAAGAGCCTTCATGTCCCTGTTAAGGTTGCGGCACGGCGTGATTGCGGTCCGCACCTCACTCTGTCCAGTGGAGAGCAGAGCTTACTGTGGCTGTGATGTAGCCCCATGTTCTTGGGTGTGTGTCAAATTCTGATAGCCTGCGGCATTGTAGTTGCGTGTACATTTGCAATTGAGGCTAGAATTGGGAAGGAGGTGGCCGTGATTCTAAGTTAGGAGTCATCCCAGTATTTGTCTGGAGCAGACGTAGGAAACCACAGAAACCTTCTCAGATGGCCATGGTGGGAATCGAAACCGAACCTCAGCGGTGACGGCCAAGAAAGTCACTCAATACACCACGAGGAGGTGGAGCATATTTGCCTTGTTTTAAAACAGAAGAATTCTACTTCAAAGAAATATAACAATAATAATAATAACAATAATAATAATAGTAATGATAATAATAATACCAATAATAATCAATCAAACTACCCACTACTATTGTCCATCAGCTATTTTTAAAAGAATGCAATAAAATGCCCATAGGAAGTCTCTTACTCCGCGGCATAGCTGTGCGCAATTAATCACGCACTACGACTGCGATGGGGAGCTGTAGAAGTCAGAAGATGAGTAGTTTGAATCCCGGCTCTGACAGAGTCATCCTGAGTGTAGTTCTTCCCATGGTTGTTCAACACTCCTCCAAGGCAAATGCTAGAATTGCACCTTATTTTAAGTACCGGGGCACCTGCCCCAATCCCTGGCCATAATAACTATAGTAATAGTCCCCTCAGAAACACAGGTTATCAGCCAAATATGCAGGCCTGATGACCAAGATGTTTAGACCCTTAAAACAACAATCTCCACCTTCACCACCATAATTTCATCAATTAATAAAAATTCTGATCATGCAAGGATAGCGCTTCCAATGCTGAGATACAGTACAAAGGATAATACAAATAAGCAGTAGTTGGTAGCATGCTGGGCTTCTATGCCCAAGATCGCGGGTTCAATCCTGGCCGAAGTCATCGGATTTTTTAAGAGCGTTAAAAATCCCTCAGTATGCCTTCCTTCGGAGGGAAAGTAAAGCCGGCGGTCCCATGTCATAGATTTATGGCATGTTAAAGAACCTTCCACTAATTACACCTGTGTGAAGCTAAATTAATTATAGGTTAAACAACGCTCTAATTAGGTTCCTACGTTCGTCGCCAGGAGCCGACTGCAGTGGCGTCTAGTAGCCAAGTTCTGAACGAGTAGTCGTTGACGGTGGCGTTTGGCGGCAAAAGTAGGAAGTACTTGAAATTCAATGTCTGCAGTCCTTGCTTGATTTTTTTTAGCGTATGGCTTTTAGTGCCGGGAGTGTCCGAGGACATGTTCGGCTCGCCAGTTTTGTAGCTGCTTCGAGACGGACACCCAATGGGTGAGCTACAAGTAACGTTGGGGAGGAAAGTTTGGATGTAAGGACGAGGAGTTGGAAGGTAGCGGCTGTGGCCTATAGGGGGGATTCGAACCTCCTCGTCTCCCGGATGTGAGCAACTGCCAGCAGTCGTGCCGTAACAACCACGGCTAACTCACCCGGTCTTGCTTGAATTAAAAACAGATAGCTCACACTAATACAGTCAACACAATTAACACCGGTTATCAGACAGATTCTACACACACCCAAAGAACACGGGGCTACATGACCGCGTTGTCGTAGCCCCTAAACTAAGGAACCAACCAACCATCCTAGATGCTGTGTAACAGTTTTTGACGTCGGCAAGTGGAAAATAATGTCATCCTGACCTTTTTAGGAAACCACAGCACGCTCTGTATATTGTTTGGCTGTTTCAGTAGAACCAGTGCCGGATTAAGACTCACAATGGCCCTAGGCAATTGTTAATTTGAGGCCCCTTTCCCCCTTTTTCTCAACCCCCTCCCCCTTCCCCCTTCATAAAAAAGTCAATCATAACTTTGAAAGAGATTTTATTTACAAATTTACAATGAATGATGAATACAATACATATACAAATACAAATGTACATTTTCAGAAAACCTTTTTCTGCATTTTGTTTCGCAGAAAGTTTCAATAATATCTTCGAAGTTGATTTTCCTTAAAATGTCTGATTCTGATTCTGAGATTGAAGTCAAAATTGAATCCCACAAAATTAACATGAATTCGAATTCCTGCATTCTGTTTGCGATGCACCCCTCTTCATTCCGAGTGTCATTATTTTCCGACTCGTCATCTTCAATGCTTTCTAAAGCCTCGACAATATTATGAAACGAATCATAAACCGCGTTCGTTGCATTAGCATGTGCTTCCCAGCGCGTATCTGACAATGATTTCAAAGTTTTAGCGTTTTTTATATAATTTTTCAACACGCCCCAAATGTGAGGGTTTGCAGAAAAGAAGTTATACAATGATTGCAATATCGAAAAAAATCAAATGCTTAAAAACAGCACTTAACAGCAGATTGTCCAACTAAATCGAGGAAATGTGTACCTCAAGGAACATAAATCGCATATTTATTCAGTTCTAATATTTTGGCTTGCAGACCCTGATACTTTCCAGACATGTTTGGTGCGTTGTCATAGGACTGTCCTCTACAATCTTGAATTTCCTAACCGCAATCTTCAGTGACGAAGTTCACAGTTTGAGTTTTCAAACTTTCGCCAGTATGACCTTCTGTTTCAAGAATTTATTTGACTCCCCCCCCCCCCCCAAAAAATGGTTTCTTTTCATTTTTTGGTGGGATTTTTTCATTTTTGGGGAGCCCCCAGGCAATTGCCTATTGTGCCTTATGGTTAATCCAGCACTGAGTAGAACATACGCTGTACATGTTATAGATAGCAAGTTCATCCGACGAATCCGTAAATTGGAGCGTGTTGATTCCTCTTTGCTGACTATGATTGACTGTAAGACGAGTGAATATGTTCAACATAAATAAGATAACATGAGTGATCACTATTTCCTCCTGCTCTGAACAAACGACTACAACTACTTAAATTCCCATCCATTGGGGCGAACTTTGTATGCTTTGGGATGAAAACAAACTCATCATCTTGACTAGTAGGTCAACAGTACGTGAAACTGTTTGGCTTATAAGATGAGAGATTGATAGCCTGGGTACAATAACAGAAGGATGCTTCTCGTTGAGAAATAAACGCAATTTTAAGACTGTACACGATTAATTCAAATGTATCCTCGTGATGCGAATGCCTTATTGTAAGTTACCTAAGAACTTAAATGATTCGTTAGGGGGTAAAAGGACTTAAAAGAGGGTACCCGGTAGGCTCTATATCAATAATGTTAAATTTACTGTTTTTAGGTACATTTTTCTCGGAAACGGTTCATACTAGAGGCTTCATTTCTTTCTCATGCATTCTTTATACCTTCTTGCATGTTTGAACTCAGGGATTTATTCATCAGAGATATTCGTCCAAATTTATGATTTTTTAAGTGCAATCGCTCACTTATTACCCCCTTGTTTCTGTACTAAACACTTATCTCCAAAACCGTCGTGTTAAAGTATGTATTTTATGGGTTTATGTAACATCTGAAAGTTTCAAGATTGTATACTGAATAGTTTTTGAGAAAATGTTCCTGTTTCAGAAAAAAGTAAACTTGCAGAAACAAGCCTTCAAAGTTTTTCAATGTAATCCAGCCCCCATCTGGGTTGTCTTGCATCTCATCCTCTAGTCTTCTTCTCACAGCTCTCTTAGTTTGTCTTGACAGTTCTACACAGTCCTTCTCTGCACTTTCAACCTTCCTTTTCGGTCCACAATCGATTTTCAAATAAAATGGGTGGGATAGAATTCGTATGGAAAATCTGCTGATTTAAGGAATTTTTGGGAATTGTGGTAAATTTAGTGGTTGAGGGTGATGGGGGATAGGGAAACTGGTGGGAGTATAACGGTAAGGTGAGAGGCCATTTGAAAGAGCCCTTGAAAACGTTTACCATTTTAAAAAATATCAAAAAAACTCAAATCTAAAATTTGTAGTTAGGCCCTTTGGCAAAAGCTAAAAACCTAACATGTCCGGGAGATATGGGCGTGACCCCCTTTAATTTGAGCTCTCGTGCGACACTCTACGATTATTAGTTCGAGATATATAAAAATAATCAATAATGTTGAGCGGCCATCCTGAATCGACCAATTAAGGATAATTCCCACTCTCGCTCAGGGCACCTCCATCTCCGTCGGGATAGCGACCTACCTAAAAAAACACGGCAAAGAGGGCGTTACACGCTTTAATTTGAATCCTTGCACGACTTTCTACAATTATTGGTTCGCGAGATGTTTTTATAATGTACAGTAGATAGGCCTTTTGGCAAAATCTGAAAAAAAAGACTGAAATTTATTTTCAGACATAGACAGTTTTTTAGCTGTTGATCAAGTAGGGGTATCACCATTGGGCGGGAATATGAGGAGAGATCCATGGAAACATGTATTGTCGTTGTCAACAACGAGATCTCCCGGCAGATAGTGTTTCCGCGCCCACGCAGTGTTGTCTTGGAAACGCAATTTAAAGCACTTATAATTGAGATATGACCATGAATGATAGCTCAAATTGAAGAAGAAAGTCTCTAGATTTATTTGGAATGAAAAAGTAAAAATTTTTGTTTGCCAAATTTCACTCTGCCGGGTCCCCTTAAAGCTGCCGTAACTTTTGGCTGCTCTATAAAGTTCATTTGGTACACAGGAGTTGTTTTCAAGGGATACATGTAGAGAAGATTTCGGAACAGAACCTACTCACAACACGGTAGTGTTAATCTGCGAGGGGGGGGGGGGGGGCTTTATTTTAAATATATATATATTTTTTACTTTTGGTTAATATTTGTGCCATTATCAATACATGCATTCAACTCTTCTTTACAAATAGCCATTGTACTCACCTAGGGGGTTGGATGTCCTGGTCAGGCCGAAGAAGACGATATTTCACAAGGGAGCAAGAGCACTCTCAAAACTGAAACAAAACGGAGAAGTACAACATAAGTTGTCAGTATGTCAGTCGCAGTAATCATGTGCCATATAGAATGTACACCATTTGTTTGTTGCCTCAGTTAGGAAACAGGAAGACACGGCTACTACCCCCTTCACCGTGTTGTGTGTGTTGATACTAACAGAAAATGTTTGTTACTTTGCTGCATCTGTTATGAATCGGATCTTGGCCCTGGGACGTGGGCTAGGGTACCATCCAGCATTCTCCAGGAGTGAATACGACCCAGGGTTGAACCACAGCCAGTATCTGAGTGCGTCTCGGGGATGGTGTCTATAGTAGACCTCATACTCTCCAATTTCGCCGAAATTTTCGTGACATCAGGACCAAATTAAGTCCCAGGGCCAGTCGCCCAGCATAGTTCTGTTTCTGCGCTAGTTGACAGTGTAAATTAAACGTTAAAATGGTATAGTAGATCGCCTAGATGGCTCCATCTCAAAAGGTCTACACCAGGTAGCTGGATGTTGTTGTTATTTCATATGAGGGGTTTTGCGACATCTTGGTCATGTATCCTCGTGTACTTGGGTGTGTGTTGAATCTGTCTGATAACCTGTGTCATTGTGATGGCTGTACTAGTGTGTATATTTGTAATTGGGGTAGGGTTTTAGATAGGAGGCAGTTGTGACCTTGAGTTAGGAACCATCGCGGCATTTGCCTGGCGTAGAAATGGGAAACCACAGAAAACCACTTCCAGGACGGCTGTGGTGGGAATCAAACCTACCTCGCCTCAGGTTTGCCTCACGAGGCTGAGTGTGTCCCGTTCCAGCCCTCAAAAAGTCTACAATTTTAATTACATTTTATAAATTATAATTTCTAATTTAAAGCTTCTCCATCAAATTATTTTTTGGATTACATAATTATTTACTGATTAAAATAATTACTAAAACTAAACTGAATTCCTTTCATAATCCCTTCCCTGACCCATCCTGAAAAGAAAAATGCATGGCCATTGGCTGCATTAATAAAAAAATAATTAAATTCATTTCTAAATTTCTTGGCAAAGCCGGGAATCGAACACGCACTTCCACGGTGGTAGCTAAGAATGCTAGTCACAACGCCATGAGGTGGACAGGTAGCTGAAGCTACGTTGATAATAATAATAATTCATAAACAGTAGGTCATAATACTGTGCCCGTCATGTCAGTATATGCAGATTGTATGTATTGATGTTCTTCAATTAGGCGATGTATTGTAGGTTATTTTATGCGCTGTCATTTGGCTAACGATGTGAAGATTGGCGACCATGGACTAGAAAACTCATACTTCCAGCTTTCAAGTTACATTAAAAGGGTATGCAAACATGGGGAACTTGAAACAGGGGTGGTGACAATGAATACAACCCTGACTGAACCCAACAAAAAGAGAAGCAAGTAATTGTGGCGATGGGAGACAAGTGGTAAGGTACAGACGCGGACTGTAGGCTGTGTTGATTACATGGTTCACTACAGTGACGTAAAGCTCTTTTTGTTTGTAAGAGAAAGAGAAACCTATGAGATTCCCCCGTACAAAGGAAAAAGGTTGCGTGCCCTCCAGTGACCTTGATCTTTGTCTGAGACTCTCTGCAGAGAGCAATTACAAAGATATAATTACTCTAATGTGAGGTATAATTCTCAAGTGCAACTCATCATTTCATTGACGTTTACGTCATCTGGCATTAGCTCAGATTTGAGAGAATAGAGGTTCTTGCTTCATTATCACTCTAGTCTATAGTAATCGCCTGGTTGTTTTGCCGAGTGCGATGCGTCACGCTCCAGTCATTACAGCAAAATACAGTATATTATAATACTGTAGACTATTAATACAATACACGGAGCTAATGACCAAAGATGTTCAAGCTTCCAATTGAAGCAACAACAACAGAGTAATATTGTATGTTCCCTACACCGACTGGCAAATTTTAGGTTTGAACACCAGCAGCTTGTAGAGAAGGCCATTTGAATCAAATAATAGTACATTATGCAACGAGCCTATAATGGCAATACTTAAGACACGAGTATGTTTATAAAATGAGCGAGGCGAGTTTTATAATTTACATACGAGTGTCTTAATTACCATTAAAGGCAGGTTTGCATACGACTGTTTATGTTCGACGATAATTATAACTATTTTATGTTCGAACATAAATATTCATAAATATCCGTCGAGATTTCGCCAGTTTTATGTACTGAACAGAGCGCATGGGACGCAGAGAATACCATGGCCTCCTGGAATACCCCACTATGACATTAGAAGCCACGCAGTGAAATTTAAATTAGAAGGCCGTGGAAGTCAGCGCAGGTGCGGTGCTATCCTTACCTAATTGGTCACACAACTGTTTCTTGAGCTCTGATTGGTGGGAGAAACTGTTTCATAATGAAAAATAGTGTTATAATGACCCTCATTATGATACAGTTCTGACATATAATATTTACATTTCGATATCGTTGAACATAATAGAACATTGCACAGTTTTTTCTTACAGTGTGTTAACGACAACAAAATACTACTCAGGTTTCTGTCATGTCCCCCTTGCGCTATGAAGTAGCCGTCCCCACTACATAAAAGGATAGTTGCGAGACAAAGAATATCTTGTATTCGACCACGGCCACCTCGAATACCCCCACTATGACACTAGTCACGCAGTGACATTTATAATAGGAGGCCGTGTAAGTCGGTGACAGCCGCTCGAGCTTGGCCACTGAGAAATGTCACCAGTGGGAAAAACCAAAACCGGACGTCTCTGTAGCTACAAAGTCGCAAGCTTGGCTGCAGCCTTTCTCACATATCACATCTATCTCACCTTCAAATGGCGTAATGTGCTACCGGATGGCGTGAAACATGAGCCCATCCCACGAAAGCCAGTTCATCTGTGAGGAAAGGAAGTGATTGTAGATTGTAGAATTGTCTTATTTCCCTGTTCGCATTTATCTCAGTAAGGGCTCATCCGATCATAAATATTATTATCTGAAAATGTTCATCGTTAAATTCCCAATGACTTGTTCCGTGCAGTTTCTAAATCACACCGTCCGCTTTGAAGAAAAGACCACGGGGCGTGATGGTGCACTGGTCAAGCTGCTTGCCTCTCTCCAAGGCGGACTGAGTTCGGTTTCCAGTCAATTCATGTGAGATTTCGAAGTGAAACCTGTGATATCCTGTGGTTCGGATTCCTCTAAAACTGGAGGTCCCGTGGCTCATGGTCACGAGATTAAGGTCACGTTAAACCAAAAGCTTCCTTCCTTTAGGCAAAGAGTGAAAAACGATCAAAGGCTTCCTATTAACCACCTCATCCCTTAAGACTGTATAAATAAATTGTAGCCTAGTTTTACTGCGGGGATTCCTTCTGCTTATATTCGAATTTTCCTACCATTCACTCCAGTAGCTTTGATGCCCAACACATAACAAACAAACGAAAATTAAACATTGAATTGTGCAACTAATTCGGAATAAATAGCCTACAATGTTTCTGCCGAAAATTTAAAATGTTCACACAGAAAGCTTATTTTACACTGAGAGATTGCAATGATCTCCACTGTGACGTACTTCGTGATTTGAGATCTGGGCAGATACTCACCGGACACGCCCTAAAAGGGCGGAAGGTCTATCTCATCTCGGTCTAAATGCGGTAGGGATTGGTTGATTATTTGAGGGTCTTTGTGACATCGTGGACATGTAGCCCCGTGTACTTGAATGTGTGAGGAATTTGTCTGTTAACCTGTGTTATTGTGATGGCTGTATTAGTGTGTGTATTTGTAATCAAGATGAGGTTTGGGAAGGAGGCGGCCGTGGCCTTAAGTTAGGAACCATCCCGGTATTTGCCTGGAGTAAAAGTGGAAAACTACGGAAAACTCTTCCAAGATGTCAGAGGTGGGAATCGAACCCACCTCTTCTCAGATTTGCCTCATGAGGCAGAGTGTACCCCGTTCCGGCCCTCAGACCAGAATTAAATTTCTTGGCAGAGCCGGGAATCGAATCCGGCACTTAGTAACAGGCAAGAGTGCTGGTCACAACGCAACGAGGTGGACTTGCTTAGAGTACAAAAGGCCCAGTGAAATTTGCGTCTATTGGTTTAGGTACTAGCTGCCAGAGCACAATAAGGGACATGACTCAGAATATGTCCAAGATGCTCACTTCTACTCTCAATTTTCAGGATCACCAACTAGCCCACTCACATGGTTCCCTAGCTACCCATACCACGAACCAATATTATTATTATTATTATTATTATTATTATTATTATTATTACTATCACTATTATTATTACTGATCAGGTTATTTCACTTGGTGTGTAGGATTTATGAGACAGATGAGGTACCCCCTGATTTCAAGAAGAATGTTATCATCCCTATACCGAAGAAAGTGGGAGCTGACAGATGTGAAGATTACTGTACAATCAGCTTGATTACTCATGCTTCAAAGATCCTGTCTAGAATAATTTACAAGAGGATGGAAAGCCAGATAGAAACGGAGTTGGATGAAGACCAGTTTGGTTTCAGAAGAAATGTAGGAACAAGGGAAGCTGTACTAAGTCTTAGGCTGATTTTGGAAGGTAGAATAAGAAAAGATAAGAGAACGTTCATGGCATTTGTAGACTTAGAAAAGGCCTTTGATAACGTTGATTGGACTAAATTGTTTGACATTTTGAAAACGATTGGAATAAAGTACAGGGATAGGAGGGTGATCTACACTCAATACAGAAACCAGACAGCAGTCATTCGAGCTGAAGGACATGAGAGAGAAGCTGGTATTCAGAAAGGTGTAAGGCAAGGCTGCAACTTATCACCCATACTTTTCAATCTTTACATTGAAAAAGCAATGAAGGAAATTAGAGAAAAATGTAAAGTGGGAGTGAAGATTCAAGGAGAAATAATTTCAACTCTGAGATTTGCCGATGACATTGTCATCTTGGCCGACATGCCTGAGGATTTGAATGAGTTTTTGAATGGTATGGACTCCATCTTGAGGAAAGGATTCATGATGAAAATGAATAAATGTAAAACAAAAATATTGGAATGCAGCTGAAAAAAATCAGAAATCTCAATGTACATCAATTTGGCAGGTGAAATGCCGAAGGAAGTAGGATACTTCTGTTACTTAGGAAGCAAAATAACCAGTGATGAACGAAGCAAGGAGGATATAAAAAGTAGGTTGGCTCATGCAAGGAAAGCATTTCTACAGAAAAGGAATCTGTTGATATCGAATATAGATTTAGGTATTAGGAAGTCATTTTTGAAAGCCTTTTCTGGAGCGTGGCACTCTATGGAAGTGAAACTTGGACTATTGGTGCAGCAGAAAAGAGGATAATTGAAGCGTTTGAAATGTGGTGTTACAGGAGAATGATGAAGATCAGATGGGTAGATAGGGTTACAAACGAAGAGGCATTAAGACGAGTGGGAAGGAGAGATGTTTCTGGCGACTGCTAATGAAGAGAAGAGATAGATTGGTAGGACACATACTAATACACCCAGGAATAGCAAGCTTAGTTATGGAAGGAAGGGTCGAGGACAAGAACTGTAGGGGTAGACCAAGGTTAGAATATGTTAAGCATATTGCCTCGGATGTAGGGTGTGGTAGCATTGTAGAGATGGAACGATTAGCTCAGGACAGGGAGGCATGGAGTGCTGCATCAAACTAGTCAAAAGTCTGAAGACTCAAACAACAACAACATTATTATTATTATTATTATTATTATTATTATTATTATTATTACTACGAGCCTCCGTGGCTTAGGCGGCAGCACGCCGGCCTCTCACCGCTGGGTCCGTGGTTCAAATCCCGGTCACTCCATGTGAGATCTGTGCTGGACAAAACGGAGGCAGACAGGTTTTTCTCCGGGTACTCCGGTTTTCCCTGTCACAATTTCATTCCAGCAACACTCTCCACTATCATTTCATTTCATCTGTCATGCATTTAATCATTGCCCCAGAGGAGTGCGTCAGGCCTCGGCAGCCGGCACGTTCATATCCTCGCCGCAAGATGGGGGCTTCATTCATTCCATTCCTGACCCGGTCGGAGACTGGAAGCAGGCTGTGGATTTTCATTTCATTATTATTACTAGCGGACCCATGCGAGAACTCTTGCATAATGGGTTGTGTGCGCCCCGTGTGTACAGACTACCCGCCTGGCTCTACTACTATGCGGCTATACGCGACACAGTTCTGCCCAGGGGCTATCGTCTTGTTTATTTGTTTAGAATCACTTTATAAACAAATAAATATATTTCCGTTGACTTTTCAAGAAATGCAAGATTTTTCCTGTACTGTTGAGACGATTTGGAAGATTTTGGTGCAATCCACACCTTCTAACTCCCTCTGGTTTAGGAGCTTGAGATTTGTGAAACACACACCAAGTGCATTATATAATAAAATTATTATTGTTATTATATTATTATTATTATTATTATTATTATTATTATTATTATTATTATTATTATTATTATTATTATTATGTCGTTAACCCTAGAATGGTAGCGTTCGTCTCCGCAACGAAAACGGGATACACTTCTGCTTCCCCCACTTCTCCTTTTGTCCTATCCCCACCAGTGTTTGGCAGTCCTAAAGTACAAAGCAAATTAGTAAAAAAAACACACAAAAAAAAATAAAAACAGTCAAAATCATTAAATCCCAATGAAACAATCAAAATTTGTCAAAAAAGTAAAAAAGACGAAAATAACTCAGGATCTAGATATACACAAACAATCAGTGAAAATTAAAAAATAAACCAATCAAAATTAGTCATGAAAGCTCAAAAAGTCCAAAAGAACACAAAAACAAATTAGACAAATCCAAAAAGAAAACAATCATAATGTGTCAAAATTAGTGAAAACCAGCTCAATTTTTTTTTTAAATGTCGCCTCCGTAGCGTAGCGGTCAGCATGGTAAGCTGCCGCCCCAGAGGTCTTGGGTTCGATTCCCGGCTCTGGCACGAACTTTGAAAAGTGGTATGAGGACTGGAACGGGGTCTAAGCCTCGGGTGGTCCAAATGAGTAGAGGGGGTTCAATTCCCACCTCAGCCATCCTCGAAGTGGTTTTCCGTGGTTTCCCACCTCGTCTTCAGGCAAATGACGGGATGGTACCTACTGTATGGCCACGGCCTCCTCCTTCCCTCTTCCTTGCCTATCCATCCTAATCTTCCCCTCCCTTCCCATCCTTCATGATGCCCCTTTTCGCAGTGCAGGTGAGGCCGCCTGGGTGAGGTGCTGATCACACCTCCCCAGTTGTATCCACACCGACCAGATGTTCCCAACGATAGGGCACTGCCCGTAGAGGCGGTAGTGGTTAGTTCCCTCGCTGAGTCCGTGGGAGCCACCAACCTAGAGGATAAAATCGATTTTAAAAAAATACAAAATTATTCAAAAACCGACAGTAGTGGCTCAGCTGGCTAAAGCGCAGCGTTAGGTCATGGGACCAAGCTCTCTGCTGACTCGGTAGACGCGTGGGTTCGAGCCCCACCGTCGGCTGTCCTTGAAATGGTTTTCCGTGGTTTCCCATTTTCAACACCAGCCAAATGCTGGGACAGTACCTTCTGATAGGCCACGGCCGCTTCCTTCCACATCCTTGCCCAGTTTCATTCACCATCATTCATTTCATCTCTCATTAACTCCTCTCATGAGGTTGGCGTCAGGAAGGGCATCCGGCCGTAAAAACCACCACCACAATGACTTCCATCGCATCTCATCCCCGACCCCGTTGGAAAAACGGGAATAATAAGGGGTAGACATACATACACAAAATTATTCAAAAACAGTCTCCATTTTGCTAGCCTGGAGAGTGAAATAGAATGTGACGTAATTGGTATTTATTATCAGTTTGTAGAATCGAAGTCGTCACCGATGCAAAGCGCTACCGATAACCTAACATTACCCTCAAGGAAGATCAAACCAGGTGTTTTCTCAAGTACTACTGTATGAGAAGAATTGAGAGACAAAGCTGATTGGGTTCAATCCAGAGCATAGCTTTTCCGACATTTATTAACAGTGGCTTCAAGAAGTTGCTGGTATGGTATGTTATTTCAAATACAGGGACACCTTTTTCAGATGTGACACCAACAATAATTCAGGTCATCCAACCTTCTTCTCTTGCGGCTTTGCTGTGGGCTGATGACCAAGATGCTCCAAGCCCTTAAAATAAAAGAACGACAACAACCCCTGTTGCCGCCTATTAGTGCAAGATTTTCTTGTTTATTGCCCAATTTTGTAACAAGGGTAAGCAAAGCAAAGCCAACTCCGTACAGGCCATGAAAGCCATGGGAGTAGTGGAAGGTAGAGGCTTCCACTTTTTGTGGCATCGGCACTAGATGGGATGGAGTTGTCAGCTCCACGCCCGGCCGTCTTTGCTCCCAGGAATTGCCCTGGTACTCATTTCTGGTGTAGGCTGAGTGAACCCCAGGGCTATTTGCGTTTCCGAAAGTGGTAGTTTTGTTCGTGAAGTCCACTACCTGGGTGAGGATCTAGACCACTCCCTTTCAGTTACAAGCTCAGCGCCTCTTCCGACTGCGTCACGCAGCCCGCCAACAAGGGTAATACAATAGTACATTATGCAACGAGCCTATAATGGCTATAATTAAGACACGAGTATGTTTATAAAACGAGCGTATGCGAGTTTTATAATTTCCATACGAGTGTCTTAATTACCATTATAGGCGAGTTGCATACGACTGTTTATGTTCGACGATAATTATAACTTTATTATATGTTTTAACATAAATATTCATAAATATCTGTTGAGATTGTCACTAAAATTTTGTGATCGGGTGCTGCGTTGGGTAGTATATCTCTGACTTCCAACCTCTCAGACCGACCGACGCATGCGCTCTGTGTGCTTCAATGCCATATGTTCAGATTGTGCACCAGTATTCAGTAAAACTGTCACCGAAGTCGTTTGAAAAAACAACGCGCTGCGTAGAAATTGGATTTGGGGATATTAAGGTACAGTGCTATTTCTTGTCTCATATTCACCAGTTTATTTACGCGAACATACAGTATGAACGGTGCATTTTCGGTAATTTATATAGACATGTTGGATTTTGAGCGCATGCGCGAAGGTATCCTTATCTAATTGGTCACACAACTGTTCTTGAGCTCTGATTGGTGGGAGAAACTGTTTCATAATGAAAAATAGTGTTATAATGAGCCTCATTATGATACAGTTTTCTGACACATAATAGTCAGGGTCGAACATAAAATGAATATGAGTAGAGTGTGACGCACGGGAAGCGATCTCAGTGCTCGAGGACATTATTAGCACCTCAGCATGACCTTCAAACAACGGCAAGAAGTCATGACAATGTTCGGTAGAAATGGTAGGGTTGCTACGTACCTATACGCTCTAAACGCTTGAAAACACACACAATAATCACAGTTTAACGTTGTGCTAATTGGTTCCACACCTGAGCAGCTTGGCTCATTGCGACCTGTTTACATTGAGAGTTAACACCTAATGAATGGTTCGGGGATCACACGGTAACTTGAGGCTTCTGTTTTACATGTTTCATGTGCCATGTGGCTCTGGCACACCCGGTTTCACTGGACCACGTTTCGTATACATCTGGTTCACACGCACTTCACGTGGTCCAGGTTTCGTATACATCTGGTTCACACGCACTTCACGTGGTCCAGGTTTCGTATACATCTGGTTCACACGCACTTCACGTGGTCCAGGTTTCGTATGCATCTGGTTCACACGCACTTCACGTGCTCCAGTTTTCGTGTACATCTGGTTCACACGCACTTCACGTGGTCCAGGTTTCGTGTACATCTGGTTCACACGCATTTCACGTGGTCCAGGTTTCGTATACATCTGGTTCACACGCACTTCACGTGGTCCAGGTTTCGTATACATCTTGTTTACACGCACTTCACGTGGTCCAGGTGTCGTATACATCTGGTTCACACGCACTTCACGTGGTCCAGGTGTCGTATACATCTGGTTCACACGCACTTTACGTGGTCCAGGCTTCGTATACATCTGGTTCACACGCACTTCACGTGGTCCAGGTGTCGTATACATCTGGTTCACACGCACTTCACGTGGTCCAGGTGCAGTGCTGGATTAACCATAAGGCACAATAGCATTGCCTGGGGCCCCCGGCACAAAAGGCCCCCCCCCAAAATGGAAAAAATCCCACGTAAAAATGGATTTGGGGGGGGGGGGGGCGGGGGAAGTCAAATTAATTCTTGAAACAAAAGGTCATACTGGCGAAAGTTTGAAAACTCAAACTGTGAACTTCGTCACTGAAGATTGCGGTTTGGAAATTCAAGAATGTATGTAGAGGATAGTCCTATGACAACGCACCAAACATGTCTGGAAAGTATCAGGGTCTGCAAGCCAAAATATTAGAACTGAATAAATACCGGTATGACATTTATGTTCCTTGCGGTACACATTCCCTCAATTTAGTTGGACAATCTGCTGTTAAATGCTTTTTTTACGTAGTTGATTTTTTTTCGATAATGCAATCATTGTATAACTTCTTTTCTGCAAACCCTCACCGTTGGGCGTCTTGAAAAATTATAGGCCTATCAAAACCGCTAAACCTTTGAAATCATTGTCAGATACGCGCTGGGAAGCACATGCTAATGCAACGAACGTGGTTTATGATTCGTTTCAGAATATTGTCGAGGCTTTAGAAAGCATTGAAGATGACGAATTGGAAAATAAATGACACTCGTCATGAAGTGGGGTGCAACGCAAACAGAATGCAGCAATTCGAATTCGGGTTCATGTTAATTTTGTGGGATTCAATTTTGACTTCTATCAGAATCAGACTCTGAATCAGAATTAGAATCAGTCATTTTAAGGAAAATCAACTTCGATGATGTTATTGAAACTTTCTGCGAAACAAAATGCAGAAAAGTGTTTTTCTGAAAATGTACATAATATGATCTAAATTGTATTCATTATTCATTGTAAATTTGTAAATAAAATCTCTTTCAAAGTTATGATTAACTTTTTATGAAGGGGGACGGAGGGGAGGGGGAGTGAAAAAAGGGAAAAAGGGGCCTCAAATTATCAATTGCCTAGGGCCACTGTGAGTCTTAATCCGGCCCTGTCCAGGTGTCATGTGGCTCTAGTTCACACGCATTTCACTGTGGCTGCTGCGAAACACGCGTTGCTTCAATGGACCAGGGCTCACACGACGCGACGTTTTCTTGGCGCAGGAACACAGATTACAAGTGAGCTTTTACCCTGATAATACACCGAACTTACAGTGATGTTCCGGTCTTTACCAGTTAGTAGATATCGCGGCCAAATTACAATAAAATTGATTGAAAATCAGACGGCACAGATTAAGGTGGGAGATAACGTTACTGAAGAGATCACGACATCTGGTGTGAGGAAGGGTCTATCTTGACTGTCTTGACCAATATTCAAGTCCATTTTCCTCAGAAGAAATACAAAATGGTCTCAACTCCCTTCGTGGTGGTAAAGCTGCCGGATTTGATGGCATATATCCAGAACTTTGAAAGAATTGTGGTCCAGCAACCAAGCTTCTTTCTTTAGTAATGTTCTGCAGTCAGGCCGACTGCCTCCCTTGTTTAAGAAAACTAAAATTATTGCTATCTTGAAACCAGGCAAGGATCCCAAATTACCCCAAAGCTACAGACAAATAGCCCTACTAATCGTAACTTACAAGCTCCTGGAAAGACTGATTCTTAACAGGATAGCTCCTACGATTGATTGCGTCATTCCGATTGAGCAAGCTGGTTTTCGTCATGGTCGTGACTGTAGCGATCAGTTGCTCGCTTTCACTTCATATGCAGAAAGTGGATTTGAGAGGAAGAAGAAAAGTGTCTCTGTGTTCCTCGATCTTACCGCTGCCTATGACACAGTCTGGAAAGAAGGTCTTCTCCTGAAACTCAGTAGAGCAATACCATGTCTCAAGATCTTCTTCACTCTGATAAAAAAAATATGTTGGGAAACAGATTTTTCCAGGTTCATACAGAACATGTCCGCAGTCGTTTTCACAAACTCAACAACGGTTTGCCACAGGGTTCAGTGCTGTCTCCAATTCTCTTCAATTTATACATACACACACGACCTTCCAGAAACCACATCTCGCAAGTTCATCTATGCAGATGACATCAACCTCACCTTACAAAGAGCAGACTTCAGTGAAGCTGAAGAAATCCTATCCCAGGATCTTGAGAAGATGGACGAGTATTTCACAAAGTGGCAATTGACACCTAGCCCTCCAAAAACAGAAGTAGCTACGTTTCACCTCAGTAACTGGAATGCAAACTACCAACCGACAGTCAGGTTCAGAAATCACACACTGCGATGTAATGCTACCCCCAAAAGCCTTGTTGTAACTTTAGATAGATCTCTAACCTATCGCAATCACCTTCAGAAACTGGCAGCTAAACTGAAAAGTCGTAACAACCTTCTGGTAAGGCTAGCTGGAACATCATGGGGTGCAGATGCAAATTCACTGCGAACAACTGCTTTAGCACTAGTATATTCTTCAGCTGAATACTGTTCTGCTGTATGGCTGAATAGTTCCCATACTCGTCTGGTCGACGTCCAGCTACGCCACACAATGAGAATCTTATCTGGCACCCTGCACCCTACTCCTGTACAGTGGTTACCCGTACTGAGCCACATTCAACCTCCTCACATCAGACGACAAAATGCCCTTGTCAGATTATGGACTAAGGTGATGATGAACAGCTCACTTCCCATCCACCAGGATACAGATGGAAACGACGTAGCAAGACTGAAATCCCGGAAACCTGCCTGGAAGACGGCCAGGAATCTAGCTGACATACCATTTAGACCTGACGAAGCATGGAAGCAAGAATGGGCCTGATTACACCCACATGGTCTAATCAACATCGGTGACCCAACAGCAAAACCTCCTGGGTTCAACCTCCCGCGCACCATCTGGACCAGACTAAACAGGATACGCTGCGGCGTTGGAAAAACTGCTTCTGCACTACACCAATGGGGGTGGTTGGAGTCTCCTTCCTGCAACTGTGGTGCTGAAGTGCAAACCATCAGCCACATCGTGAAAGAATGTCCTCTACGAGCATTCACTGGGCCTATGGAGGAGCTACATCAGGTAACCCCTGCGGCACTCACTTGGTTGGAAGGACTAGACATCAGCTTGTGATGAAATCTGAGATATCCATGTATATAAATATATATTAATTTTTATTTTTCTAATAGCAATTATATGTAATACATTTCAAACGATTGTCATGAAGCATCATACGCTAAATAAAATAAATATCTTGTTCTCGCCCTTTTTCCACTTATTCTCCGAAGCAATTTTTCAAAGTGCCCTTGAAAACTTAATACAGGAATGAAGATCAATGACAGGTGACTTAATAACATCCGCTATACAAACGATATACCAACTTGAAGAACTTTACTTCATTCTAGAATTGGATCAGCAACTCTATGAAGTAATTTAGGCTTATAATCATCATCCAGAAGACAAAAAACATGCTTATGAGAAAGTGGTAAAAATACAACACTGTCATCACCATGGTCGAAGCATAATTGAATTGTGCCGTGCTTCAAGAACCTAGAATGCTAGTGACCGAAATAATACAATCCAAATGCGGAATTAAAGATCACAATTGGGGATGTTTCAGAAGTTAAATCATCGTGCAACCATGATCTGCGATTTGAAACTCTTTGGCATCCTATGTGTTATCAGTGATACTGTGTGGTGTTGAAGACTAGACTCTGGATGCTCTCCCGATAACTCGAGTGGATGCATTTGAAGCATGAATGTATTTAGGATGTTGATGATCTTTAAAATTGTACCATATCACCAATGAGGGTGTACACAACTACGCAGAGAAAACATACGATGCCCTAACTACTGTTAACTTCAGTAAAGCAGAGTATTTTGGTCACATCATTCGAAATGAAATGAATAGCCGATAACTGAAGGTAAGATGGAAGGGAATCGTGGAAGTGGCGAAAACGGTACCGTGGAAGTGGAAGCTAAGGCAGTGGCTTGGCATTCACGATGTGGCCACGCTGTTGCGTCATGCGCAGGATAGAAAAGACTACTCCATGGTGGTCGCCAACCACCTGTGAAGAGATTGTACCAGAAGAAGGAGCTTACTAGATGGCTTGTACAGTGAAAGTAATACAAGCACGATATTAGGACCGATGACAGCTTGGTATCCTTCTCATACTGATAATGGTGTTATGAATTTAACGCCTCTTAACTGCCATGGTTTAAGAAACGCAATGGTACCAAAGTTTTGCCATCTACTATGGCAGTAAATCTACAAACACGGGACACTCACATTTTAAACACCCTGAAATGCCAACTGACTGTACCAAGATTTTATCTCATAGCAAACGAGAACCTTATAACCGACTATTCGGTTTACTGTCAAATTGCCCAGTAAACCTTTGCGAGTCCACGCTTGCCCTCTTGGGTTCCTTTCATATCGCAACTCTTATGGCTAGATAATGTTGATCATGACCTGTACAGTAAGGAAACGAAGTACGCATTATTAGCAGTCGGAGCATTACCATGGCTTTTTCATACAGTCTGCATAGCAGCTTCGGGATAATCAATAGCATGAGTCACAATGGGGGCTGCTACATCACAGCCAGTGCGTTGTGAATATTGGTTCTAAATGCCATTCGAACCCGAGATAAGATACTGGAAGGGACTAGGAGCTCACATTGCCTGCAGAATGAACTTACTGGGCTGTTTACTTTCCGCCTGGAGACCGTTACGTGCTCAGCTCTTGGACAAATACTTGCTCAGATCATTGACTTAAATGAAAATCAACAAGCATTCGCTGCTTCGCTAAGTGAACTCTCCTTCCTTGTGTTCTAAAAGCTAGTGTTCAGTACAGCTTGCTACAGGCAATCAGATGTACCATGAAAATGCGAGAGGTACTTTTTCTGTTCATAAACTGCTGAGCAGGTGAACAATAGCCGTCTACACCTCAGTCTACTCACGAGCATACCACCAGACTAGTGGGACTGTTTATTTATAACTTAGTTTCATGAAAATGAGATAGACTTGTTTCATCACTCGGGGTTACAACGTAATCATATTGAATATGAAGCGCATCCACCATCTTGAATATAAAGTCAACCCCTGGCACTATACAGCCCATGATGGGCTAAGGCCGACCAAGCGACCGCTGCCCAGCCATTTGGCCTGCAGATATTGGGGTGACGCGTGATCAGCGCGTCGGGTCCCCTCGGCCGTTAATCTTGGTATTCGTGATCGGGGCGCTGTCTCACTGTCAGACAGCTACTCAATTGTCCTCACGAGGCTGAGTGCACCCCGTTCCAACCCTCACGTCAGTTTTAAAATCCCTGACGGAGCCGGGGATCGAACCCGGGGCCTCCGAGTGAGAGGCAGGCGCGCTACCCCAACACCACGGGGCCGGCCCCATCTTGAATATAAACCATTAAAATCGGTTATTCATCACATAATAAGATTGGAATTTCGAAACTTTGCAAACTTTACTCTGCTGAAGTTAAAAGAGCATATACTTCATCATACTAGATGCCAACGTTAAAATCGATAAATAAGGGCGTAAATAAGCAATTGCCACGCAAAGTGGGGAAAGAGGAGTCTTGTATGAGATACCCCAATTGCACAAATCACAAGGATATTACAGTGAATAACAAGTTGAACCGAAGCCTCCGTGGCTTAGGCGGCAGCACGCCGGCCTCTCACCGCTGGGTCCGTGGTTCAAATCCCGGTCACTCCATGTGAGATCTGTGCTGGACAAAACGGAGGCAGACAGGTTTTTCTCCGGGTACTCCGGTTTTCCCTGTCAAAATTTCATTCCAGCAACACTCTCCACTATCATTTCATTTCATCTGTCATTCATTTAATCATTGTCCCAGAGGAGTGGGTCAGGCCTCGGCAGCCGGCACAGTTCATATCCTCGCCGCTAGATGGGGGCTTCATTCATTCCATTCCTGACCCGGTCGGAGACTGGAAGCAGGCTGTGGATTTTCATTCATTCACCAAGTTGAACCACCATCTTTCATTTATAAAACAGTTGCATTTCTGTTTGTATCATCCAGTTCATATGGAGCGTCATATTGGCCTAAAGCCTGGCTAAAACCTCACCACCAACAAAATAATGAAGAATGCATTTCTCTTCTAACAAATAAGTTTTCGCAGGCGTTTGTTGGCACCAGGGTATAAACCAAGCAGTACGTGAGTGTGCAAGTGTTTTGTTTTCCTCGTGCTTCGGTGATTCGAGTCACACTCATTCTCTTTGGGCCCATGTTCTTTCTTATTTATCTGGATCATCTTTTCCTAAATTATTATTTCTGCTCTCATGCAACTGCCTGCTTGAAAGTGCTCCGTAATTTGGATATTATATTGTTTTTCTGTCCGTGAATCCGAGTTCTTTACAACTCTATGTGAAGCGAGTGAACCAATATGTATTACTGACACACTCCCTCACTTGTGCTTGAATAAAGTAATTCATTGTTCAATTTATTGATAGGCTTTTGGTAGGCCTGCGAGATTGAGGGATGGAAATGCAATGATTAAATGATTAAATGATTAAATGTAATGATTAAACAGTGAGGTTATGAAAGTTTTGTAATAGAAGAATTTGCTAGTTTCGTGCTCTTATATGAAAATCATCGTACCTCTACGAAGTAAGCTACAATAAATGATCATCCTAAAATTAAATTAAGACAGTGAAGGTATGAGAATGCTTTTCATACCGTAATTAATGTGTTGCCAAAATTGCAATTCTGTCAATGTTGATTTTTTTTACAACAATGCATGCATTAATATCTAGTTCAAGGGTAATGACCTTGCTCTTCCGCCCCTTAAAACAACAATAACTAACTAACATCTAGTTCGAGGTGCAAATATCTTCTATATTCTTCAGTACACAATATTTATTCGCAGCACTGTGTTGCCCAGAATAGCTTCAGGCAGGCCTTCCCTGCAAGCAACAACTGTACACCACGGGCGCATCTAATTCGTTACATGATAATGGGGAATGAGACAACTGCCGGCTTCCTCTATCAAGACCGTGAACAGCCCAACAGCGTCAACAAAGAATAAATACCATATAAATACAATAATGCGCAGCCTATTACGTCTACAAAAGGGTTTATAAATTGTACTGAAGTTTCTTTGTCTGCGATAATGTTTGGTATGGTATGCTATTTGATATTACATGAAGAGGGCCATGGTCTAGACAAGAAAACAGCTTAGAATGGCACGAAAAAGGTCTTTGGTAGGTACACTGTTATTATATTGTTCTCCCAGTGATGTGACCTTTACCATCGTCGAGAAGCCATTAGGATTGACACCAGTTTTTCTAATCCCTTTTATTTCTCGGCCTTGTAAATAGCAAAAGCTATTCACGGTCACAATGCTCAACCGCGTGTCCATCTTGGATAAGTACCATCAAAATCAGCTCCACGATGCCGGGTTTCATAGAAGACTAAGTAAATAACATGGAAGGTCACGGCCTACTGAGGGAAATGTAAATGACTCAACACGTAACTTTTGTTGCCATGGCAACGTAATGTTAGGTGTATATCAATATCCAATTCATGATCATTTTATGCCAGGTGTTGAAGTATACACTCCTAGGTATCCTCGACATCCTAACATATTGAAGAAGAGCGGAAATGCCGAAGCTTTGGAAGAAGAATGTTCTGTATTAATAAAAGTATTATGGAATGTTCAGAAAATTATCAGATTGAACACGTGCACAACCACCATCTTGAATATATAGAATATTAAAATCAGTAATGTTTGGGTGGGCCCGAACCCCTGGCGCATAATGGTGAAATTGTTGCTTTTACAATAATTCTTGTTATTTCTTTAATTAGGTGGATAGCTCAAGGTTCATATTAGAGCTGTAAGCAGGATGCTACACTATACAGTATAATGCTGGGCACTGTCATGTAATAACAGCATTTCAAAACCCTTAATATGCACAGGTCTCCTCAATTTGTTGAGTGTATCCTTACCACTCACACAAAGACGAGGTCTGTGGATGTACGTGCAAGCCTTGGCACGCAGGACTGACGAGGACTGTGGATGTACGAGCAAGTCTTGGCACGCAGGACTGACGAGGACTCTGGATGTACGAGCAAGTCTTGACACGCAGGACTGACGAGGACTGTGAATGTACGAGCAAGTCTTGGCACGCAGGACTGATGATGTCTGTGGAGTACTAGCAAGTCTTGGCACGCAGGACTGACGTGGTCTGTGGATGTACGACCAAGTCTTGGCACGCAGGACTGACGAGGTCTGTGGATGTACGAGCAAGTCTTGGCACGCAGGATTGACGAGGACTGTGGATGTACGAGCAAGGCTTAGCACGCAGGACTGACGAGGTCTGTGGATGTACGAGCAAGTCTTGGCACTCAGGACTGACGAACTCTGTGGATGAACGAGCAAGTCTTGGCATGCAAGACTGACGAGGACTGTGGATGTGCGAGCAAGTCTTGGCACGCAGGACTGATGATGTCTGTGGAGTACTAGCAAGTCTTGGCACGCAGGACTGACGTGGTCTGTGGATGTACGACCAAGTCTTGGCACGCAGGACTGACGAGGTCTGTGGATGTACGAGCAAGTCTTGGCACGCAGGATTGACGAGGACTGTGGATGTACGAGCAAGGCTTAGCACGCAGGACTGACGAGGTCTGTGGATGTACGAGCAAGTCTTGGCACTCAGGACTGACGAACTCTGTGGATGAACGAGCAAGTCTTGGCATGCAAGACTGACGAGGACTGTGGATGTGCGAGCAAGTCTTGGCACGCAGGACTGACGAGGACTGTGGATGTGCGAGCAAGTCTTGGCATGCAGGACTGACGAGGACTGTAGATGTGCGAGCAAGTCTTGGCACGCAGGACTGACGAGGACTGTGGATGTACGAGCAAGTCTTGGCATGCAGGACTGACGAGCTCTGTGGATATGCGAGCAAGTCTTGGCATGCAGGACTGACGATGACTGTGGATGTACGAGCAAGTCTTGGCAAACCTCCAGGCTAATGGCGAATTAATTATTATGAAGCATTTATGGAATAAAAGTGAATTCAATTTTATTTTAATTTATTAGCCAAAGAAATGCAATTGAAGATACTGAGACCCTTTATGTAGCATATACTGTGCAAGTGAGAGGATATCTCCGGCTTCCTTTTACCCAGCACAAAGATCACACGATCCGACTGAGATTTGAGCCCAGGATGATGGGAAGAATGTCCGAGATCTGACTGAGTCATAGTAAATGGGTTAGCGAGTTTGTCTATTAATTCTAGGGTGACAAGGAAAAAGCGAATAAATGAAAAAAAAAAACGCCACTTTTTGAGTAGGGTCAAATAACTGTTTGTCATATACTTTCTTTAACACAGAACACACAATACGTGTATACAGGATGTTCCAGAATTCCTATTACACACTTCTAGGGGTGCTAGAGAGGACCCAGCCAATAACATTTGCATGCGGAACTCATGTCCGGAAACGCACCATTTCGATGCTGCATAGGTGACAAGGTCGAATAAATGTTTTTGAGCGTGTGTATCAGAATATACACTGTGTGCAACGACGTACAGGGCGTCACATCAAGCAGCCCTTGTAGTGCATCCAGGTACATATCAGTAGAGCTGGGATTTTTATATAATATCAAGTGGCATAATATGTACATAAATATGTAACAAAAAGCACCAAAATATGTAGCAACATCTGTAGATTGGGCAAAATATGTAATATCATATAATTAATATAAACTTACCATTTTGTCAGTTACAACACACTAAACACGCTTTATATTACATTTTGTAGCACAGTGAACAATTAAGTATTTTTCAATGTTCTTTGGAGTCATATTATATGAATATATCACAAACATATTCAATACAAAATTATTATTTTCATAACTCGAAGCACATTTATTCATTAAATTTTGTAGCACAGTGAACTATTAAGTATTTTTCGATGTTCTCTGGGGTCATAGAAAGGCGTTTGTCACGTAGGGTGTTCCTATATGCAGAGAAAGATCTTTCAACATCACATGATGTAACTGGGGCAAATTTTAGGAGAGGAATTTTCGCTGGAGAAATGTCCTTGGGAGGATCAACGTCATCTCCATTTAGAATTTGGCACACACTGTGAAATGTTGAATAATCAGATTTCTCTTCAACACTTTTTGCAATTTACTCAATACACTTGCACCAGTTTCCCCATGCACAGTACTTATCATCCTATCATCCTCTCAAATACCTGTCACTCATAATTACCTTAATCCCCCTGTTGAGAGGACAGACAACAGCCCCACATTTAGTGTGAAACTTCAATTCAGCAATTTATTTTATTTTAAACAGGAAATCTCTGAAATATGTAATTTTATGTAATATCACTCAGAATATGTAGAATACCCACAAATATGAAAAAATATGTAAAATATGTAATTACATAGAAATCCCAGCTCTACATATCAGCTTTGGCATACCACTGCGCATCGGCAAGGTGGCGATCCAAGTGGAGTGATAGGAATCCATTGGATTCATTCCGTGCAGGCAGGCCAGGGGCGGGAACCTTAGATTATCACATGGCTACCGTTATTTTTTGTTTGGGTACGAACTCAAGAATATTATTTACAATGCAAAACAATTGAAAGGCGCCTAGTAAGCACGTGGAGGCTCATGCTTGACAACCCTATCGAGTGGCTTTTTAGTGTCTATTGTGTTGGCCCTGCACAGAAACAAATGATTAGCGGCTTATTCCACATTAATTAGAAAATCATCTCCTTATAACGTGGTCATAGTTCTGTTCCCAATAACATTATTGTTATTATTCAAATGAGGTATAAATGCATTTGTTAGTGTAGCTAGTTGATGGATTATTTATTTAATCTTGTTGTTCATATTAAATCAGAGTGTGATTCTGATGAATGCTATCTACATCCCATAATTCCATGCAATGGATGACCTCTTCACGGTTCATTGCACCTCAGAAAGCAACTTAACTGCCTTGTAATGTGATATTGTTCCCAAATATACAGTACATATAAGCAATGCAAAACAAGAAACAGGCCCTACTGATATCTTGGCAAGAAGGTTGGTGGGGGAGGGGTGTGAAATTTGGAGGTTATGGTAACATAATGTTACGAATAGCAGCATAGTTCACATTTTATTTTTAAACAAAGTTGGGGCATTACAAAGAACGACTTTTCTGTACTCCCATACACTATATAGGCTAACTTAAATAGAGGCAAATGAAACCGCAACTCATTCATCTAAATTATCAATGTTACCAACATTGTGGAACAAAACTAGTGAACAGATCTTAATTTATGCAATCGCATTGCCTCCTAACATTAGGTACAAATTCTGTATGTCTTCGTTGTAATACACAAATCGCTTGTTTAATGCAGTCAATTGTGATCTATGTTCGTGATAACTCTCGTTCACTTTCATTGCATATGTTGGCACTTACAGTCAGCAAATCCCTCCTAGATACTTCGGTCAGTTAATTCTTTCCCTCCATGATAGTCAGTTCTTGCATCTAGAAGGCATTGGAATTCGCTATGGGCGTGGCGTTCGTACCCATACATTACGTCATCTTCTTATCATCTAAATGAATCTCAGATCTACGCAAGTCCATATTCGGTTATTATTACATGATCCTTGAGGCAGGCCGTGCGGTGAACACAGCAGCAGTCAGTGCCAATAGCAATGCGAGTGCACTATTCACGTGCACTGCCATCGAGTCGCTGCTTCTCCTACCTCCCCTAACCGACTGGCTACTTCCCCTCTTGCGCATCGAGCCAGAGCTCATGCTAGAACGGCCTTTTAGAGTACGAGCTCGATCACTCAGGTAATCTCTTCATGTTATTAGCATCAATATGTTCTTTGCTTGTGTGCACCTCATTTGTTTTACACAAAATGTACCTAAATACCACAATAAACATGTTACATACAATAACCGGATTGCAAAAATACATTATTGTAACAAATTCAATACCGCAGTGTTCTGATATGACCATGTCATCAAGTGGTGCGTTCTCGAGCATGAGGGTCTGGGTCCTCTCTAAAAAACCCTCAGGAACATCCTCTCGAGTCTAGATGTTGTGTTAAGAAAATGTCCACAGTTAAAAGTGTTAATGTAGCATTCTTCAGAAATCAAGCAGTTATTTGCCTCTAAGCAAAATTGTGTTTTATACGTATTCACCTTTTCTCTGTTATTTCTGATTATATACCCACACTTCGTCTGCCATTAGCCTATACTGGCTGGTTTACAAACACTGATTGTCCCACGCCACCATGTTGGTCAACACTAATATTGACTCTATTAGTGACGAGAAGCCTCTCACAAGTGATACTATTTCGTTGGGAGAAATTGGATGAGGTTATATATTTGCAATTTTGCGATTGAGTGAATCCGATTGCCAGATGTCAACTTGTTACCTCTAGAACTGGTGATGTAAACGTTTGAATTAGAACACTATTACACAAGCTTATTAACTGGCCATCTTATAATTCTAAGCAATGCTTGATTTGTAAATAAAGAGGTCCCGGTACTATGGGCTACTGGGTGGTTGTGGGAGGAGGGTGGGGGCTTTATGGAATATTGAAATATAGAGTTCTAAAAACGATATTTTTACGCTTTTCTGAACACCTATAAAAATATCAGTGGGCAAAATAGCAATCTAATTTTGATTGCAATTATAAATTAAATTGAGACTGCTGTAGCAACATTTTTCTTACCATAGCCGTTGGCCTACAGTATATTAAATTTTAATGTAGGCCAACTAGGCTACCATGCAAACAATGTACATTATTTCAATTTATTCTTTTTGCGTAATTTTAAAAAATAAATACATTCGGTTTGAAAATACACACGTTCACCAACAACCTTTTATTTCTTGTTTTATAATTTTGTCTTTACAGTTCTCTGAAATACTTATTATAAAAGGTACTGTACTTAAATATGTTTTACCTCACAGTTTATAAAATTGTCCAAAGTTTAGAAAAGTTTTCGTTGTATGTGCCTTCTCTCTCTCTCTCACCTTGCTGTTAGCATCCAGAGTGGAGTGCCGTCCCCGAAGCAGCCAAAATTCCACGTACTTTGAAGTACAGTTCAGTCAAAGACTAAGTTGACTTTGACTTACAACTAACGTTCCACAGTGTGGTGTTTGAAGCCATATTTTCAGTGTTGCCTTAGTAAACAAGAGTTTGGTGCTTTTCAGTCGGTCAACACGAATGTACCCAAAAGAGATGGGTTATGCCCTAATCCTGAAATAAATTACATGAGATTAATAAAACACTAGGATGACCAGTTTCGATCGTCAAGCGATCATCATCAGATCCATTACACTTAGGCTACAAAATCTATGTTTGAAATACAGGTGAAAATATTTACAATATGTACAATTATTTAGTTGCAGTATTGGTACTGCAACTGTCAGTGTATGCTAAATGCAGTATATATGTTAGGTGAAATGCTAAATAATTGTACATATTGTAAATATTTTCACCTGTATTTCAAACATAGATTTTGTAGCCTAAGTGTAATGGATCTGATGATGATCGCTTGACGATCGAAACTGGTCATCCTAGTGTTTTATTAATCTCATGTAATTTATTTCAGGATTAGGGCATAACCTATCTCTTTTGGGTACATTCGTGTTGACCGACTGAAAAGCACCAAATTCTTGTTAACGTTCCACAGATCAAAAAATTATATTATATATTCGACTTTTCCCCCGATCAGAGGTTTCGGTACGGCGCACCGGTACGTACCGTCACAAATCTAGGCCTGCTTGTAAGGTCCTTCGGGTGATAGGTAAATAACCAACACGCCTCTCAAACTCGTGTAACTAATAGGGAAATTCCGTTTCAGCCTCATTTAGCCTACTTCTGCGTATTATTTTAGTGTCTGCTGTACAGTGTAATGGATCTAGATTTAGAAAAATGCCCCGGGATTCGAAAGAAGGGAATATCTGAACATTTTCCAGGGATGTTGTAGAAAGCAGGAAAACTCTCTCATGAGAGCAAGCCACTAAACCTTGGCTTCCCAGTTCTCTCGTAGTACGTACTCATGAGATTGAGCCACTAAAACTTGGCTTCCTAATTCTCATAGCTTGCTTGTCATGTGATCATGTGATCTTAGTTCTCTCGTAGCACGAGTTCATGAGATCGAACCACCTAGTTCTCATAGCCTGCTTGTCATGAGATCGAACCACCAAACCTTGGCTTTCTAGTTCTCATAGCTTGCTTGTCATGAGATTGAACCACCAAACCTTGGCTTCCTAGTTCTCATAGCTTGCTTGTCATGAGATCTAACCACCAAACCTTGGCTTCCTAGTTCTCATAGCTTGCTTGGCATGAGATCGAACCACCAAACCTTGGCTTTCTAGTTCTCATAGCTTGCTTGTCATGAGATTGAACCACCAAACCTTGGCTTCCTAGTTCTCATAGCTTGCTTGTCATGAGATCGGACCACCAAACCTTGGCTTTCTAGTTCTCATAGCTTACTTGTCATGAGATTGAACCACTAAACCTTGGCTTCCTAGTTCTCATAGCTTGCTTGTCATGAGATCGAACCACTAAACCTTGGCTTCCTAGTTCTCATAGCTTGCTTGTCATGAGATCGAACCACCAAACCTTGGCTTCCTAGTTCTCATAGCTTGCTTGTCATGAGACTGAACCACCAAACCTTGGCTTCCTAGTTCTCATAGCTTGCTTGTCATGAGATTGAACCACCAAACCTTGGCTTCCTAGTTCTCATAGCTTGCTTGTCATGAGATCGAACCACCAAACCTTGGCTTCCTAGTTCTCATAGCTTGCTTGTCATGAGATCGAACCATCAAACCTTGGCTTCCTAGTTCTCATAGCTTGCTTGTCATGAGATTGAACCACCAAACCTTGGCTTCCTAGTTCTCATAGCTTGCTTGTCATGAGATCGAACCACCAAACCTTGGCTTCCCAGTTTTTTCGTAGCACGTACTCATGAGATTGAACCACTAAACCTTGGCTTCCCTGTTCTCTCGTAGCATGTAGGCTACCCAAGAGATCAAACCACCAAACCTTGGCTTCCTAGTTCTCACAGCTTGATTGTCATGAGATCGAGCCACTAAACCTTGGCTTTCCACTTCGTTCGTAGCACGTACTCATAAGATCGAACCACCAATCGTTGATTTTCCTGTCTAACGAAGGAGACATCAAACGGTGAATGAAACATCTACTGGCTACAGAAAATAGTAGTGTAAGACCGATTTCAACACAAGGCTCAACCTATCCACTTTCTCTCTCTCTCTCTCGCTCCAAGGACTCCCGAAGTATCGAGATTTAACATAAACAAGCAGGGAAACGTAGAAATCAGAAGGTTGTAAACAGGTAAAGTGTGAAACGCACATTTTGAAGGTCGATAGCTTGAGGTTCAAGTGTGCCTGAAGTGTTTTTCCAAATGTTTTCGACTGACAGTGAGTGGGTTAAGGAGGTAGGGGAAGTGGTGGCACACACGGCACCGAGCGCCATTGACTTCCGCCGTGGAAGGGTTAAACACAATATGGGCGAAGAAAGGAATGCAATCTCCCATGATTACTAAGGCAAGGCAAGATTGCTTTCGTTACTGCTGCTTGCCTTAACCCACCGTCGCGTCGTCGTCGCGTCGGGCGCACACGATCTTTTGGACCAGGTTGGCTACTAAACAATAACATTGTCTCGCCGTAATATTTTGCCTTATATTCTTTTAGATTGATTGTGCTTTTCCTTTATAAAATTTGAAAAGTAACCTCTTGCCATTCCTGAAACACTATTATTGCATACAAATGGTCGTCATCCTTATGTACCGGTATTTAAGTTCAAACTGATTATTTCGTATTTATGTTTTATTGCTCTGTTTTTACAAACATCAGTAATTAGAGTCACCACTTCCTGGCGCAGTGGCTAGCATTCTTGGATATCTCCCCGGAGTTCCGGATTCGTTTCCCGGCTCTGCCAAGAAATTTAATTCTGGTCTGAAGGCTGGAACGGAGTACGCTAATCCTCATGAGGGAAAACTTAGAAGAGGTGGGTTCGATTCCCATCTCAGCTATCCTGGAAGTGGTTTTCCGTGGCTTCCCACTTCTACCCATACAAATGCCGGGGTGGTTCCTAACTTAAGGCCGGAGTGAAATTAAATTTCATACAATTTAATTCTATTCCAGTTGGAATGAAACTGTGAATGAACATTTAATTATATTCCGACCGGAGTGAAATAAAATTCATACAATTTAATAATTCTATTCCGGCCGGAGTGTATATTCATACGATTTAATTCTATTCCGGCTTGAGTGAAATTAAATCCATACAATCAAATTCGAACGAATATTTAATTCTATTCCGGCCGGAGTGAAATTAAATCCATGCAATTTAATTATATTATTGTCTGTTGTGTGAATCAACATTTAGTTCTATTCCGGCCTGAGTGAAATTAAATGCATACACTTTCATTCCAACGAGCATTTCATTCTATTTCTTTCGAATTAAATTGTATGGATTTAATTTCACTCCGGCCGGAATAAAAATAAATTGTATGAATTTAATTTCACTACGGCAGGAATAGAATTAAATTGTATGAATTTAATTTGTGACCTCAAGATTTAATTTAGTTCCACATTTCATTTCACTCCGACCTCAAGATTAAATTAGTTCTACGTTTCATTTCACTCAGAACCCAAGATTTAATTTAGTTCCACATTTCATTTAACTCCAACCTTAAGATTTAATATCATTCCAAATGTAATTTCACTCCCAGATGACGATTTAATTTTAATCCGACCACAAGATTTAATTTCACTCCGATCTCAAGATTTAATAATTCACTCCACATTTAATTTCACTCTGACCTCAAGATTTAATTTAATTCCACATTTATATAATTTCACTCCGAGTCGAAGATTTAATTTCATTCCGACACCAAGATTTAATTTTATTCCACATTCAATTTCATTCCATCGTGAGGATTTAAATTCATTCCACATTTACAGTACTTTCATTCCAAGTCTGAGATTTAATTTCATTCCGACACCAAGATTTAATTTTACTCCACATTTAATTTCATTCTGACCTGAGGATTTAGTTTCATTCCACATTTAATTCCATTCCGAACCCAAAACTTAATTTCATTCCTTTAATTTCTATCAACCTGCTAATTTAATTTCATTCCACATTTATTTTCACTCCGCCCCCAAGATTTAATTTTATTCTGCATTTAATTTTATTCCAATCTCATGGTATAATTTCGTTCCACATTTAATTTCGTTCCGAGTTCAAGAATTATTTTCATTCCAGATTTAATTCACTTAAAGCTTCACTCCGTGCATTTCGTTCCTTTTTTATTATGAATGGAGTTTTGTTATTCACATTTCACTCCACACTTTTTTTTCCTTAAATTCATTCTGAATTTAATTTCACTCCGAGTTTCATGAAAAAGTTTAATTTCAAATATAATGTAATTCCGAATTCCATTCTTTTTAATTCACGAAATGGTTTCGTTTACACATTTCGCTCCTTGGATAGAATTCTTGAATTATTCTTCCAATTTCATTCTCTAAACCATTTCCTCTTTATTACAGTTCTACGAATCGCATTTAATTTCGTTCCTTTCAATACTGTTCCAATTAACATACTTTTATTTTAATTCCTCTTCACATATAATTTCATTCCAGACTTTTGTGTGATTAAACCATCTAATTTCACTCCTGTTTGTTTTAATTTCGTTCTCTTTACCATCCCTGCTAATATGAAAGCTCCCTGGAATTATCAGGGTTCAAGCCCTCATTACTTCCGCCTCAAGGTGGACCTAAATGGATCCAGCTGTCAGAATGAAAACCAGGGAGATTACTCCATCGCAGGTCAAAGAAAACGCCAAGTGTGAATATCTACATCTCCAGTGATCATCAGTGCCCCTCCTTTTATTATTCGAATCAAGCTCCAAGAACAGTACAAAATCACATCTAGGTACAGGAGTTTTCAGCTCAGTATTGTAATGGCAGCTAATGGTCAGCGCTATGGAAATCCATTAAACAGTGGGCAACGCAAAACGGAAGAACAGTGCTAGACACGTTTCACGAAGACATTTGTAGTACTGGCAAGTATTTCGATCGCAGAACATCTGAATGCTGATGAAATACCATTGTTCCATCCCAATGAATTCGTTCATTGGCACTCTTGAGAAACAGGTTACGTATAGTTAACAGTTCGAACATCAGTATGCACCCCCTCCCCCAATCACACTTTCATCATCATCATCATCATCATTATCATTGTGTACAGAGGCAGTAACTAGCCTACTTTCATTATCAAGCAATATAATTAATTGAATGTCCCTGTGATGAATGTTAAAAGTTGTACCATATTCATGACTAAATTTACTAAGTTTCGTTGTAATGTCGCTCTTGCATCAAGAGAAATTGATCGGGATTCGAGCCCTCGTTACTTCCAGCCACCATCTTGAATATATGGAATCGTTGAAATTGTGCTTTCTGCTGAGAAAGCCTCTTTCGTCATTTTATATGTAATAACTAGTGGATTATCAATATTAAGGTCTTATATTTTCAAAATGGTGGCTGCGTGCTATATGCAGTGTGATAATCTTATGACTAATGCTTGCGAAGTTCTTATAAGTTACTCCTCTCTTGCAAAGTTTCGTGTTAATTGCGCAGTTGGATCCAGAGGTTTTTTTAATGTTTCAACAGTACGTACAGCCGCCATTTAAATATATGGTGTAGCTGTTCCTTTGCCTAGGGCATACAAAGCCCATATACGGCTATACTTTAATATTAATTTTAGTTATTGTATTTCTAAAATATATGGAGTGTATTTTACGTTCCAACATTTCAAGATGGCCGCAGCGTGATATTCTTATTATGAGTAATGCTAGCGATGCAACGAAGCCGGCTATCGCCGGCTTCGCTTGCATGGGTCAGGTCAGGTCATATATATGGCACTACTCTGAGTCAAAGTTCACATTGATTGTGCTATTATACAGTACAGTATTATGAGTTAATGATATTCTAGTTTTAAGAATACCCCAACTGCCATCGTGAATGTAGGCTATGGAGTCGCTGTTCTTTTGATTTGGTCATAGACATAGGAGTCCTACACTACTACTAATTTTTGTTATTGTAGCTACAAAATACTTTGAGTTATTCATTAGCATATTCTATATTTTCAAGATGGTCACTACACGTTGCGTTCAAACTGTTATAATAAGTATGGCTTATTTCAGCAAGGTTCCTTATGTGGTACTTCATTAAGTCTCGTTTTAATTGCGCAATTACATTCTGAATAATTCATTATGACGTTTTAATACTGTAGTACGCCCAGCCGCCATCTTGAAAACTTGGAGTCCCTGTTACTTTGCTTTTAGGCATAAAAGGCTACATTTAAATATCCACCCTATCACAAATTTTCGTTATTGGAGCTCTAAATCATATATAGCCTAGTTATTTCTTTTTAAATTAGAAACTTCAGGATGGCCACTGCGCGCTATATTCATTGTGATAAATGTATCACTAACATTACTGATGCCTCTTACATAATACTCCTCGCCTACCAAGTTTTGTCTTAATTGTGCTATTATACCCCGAGTTACTAATTTGTATAATTTAATAATACGCTTAGCCACCATCATGAATGTATGGAGTCGCTGTTCTTTTGCTTTCGGAATAAAAAGCGACTTATAACGTTCTGCCTTATTACTAAATTTCGTTATTATAGCTTGAAAATGCTGAGAATTATTGAATTATTTTGACATTTCAAGATGACCGCTGTGTACTATATTCAGTGTGAGGACCTTTTGAATAACGCAGGCGAGAACCTTTATATTATACTGATATCTTGCCAAGATTCGTCTTAATTATGTGTATACATTATGAGTTTTTGATCTTAACGTTCTACTAGTTCGCGCAGCAACCATCTTGAATGTATGAAGTCTGTGTTATTTTGCCTTGGTCATACCTGTCACTAATTTTCGTCACAGTAGCTCTTTAGTGTTGAGAATTATTTATTTGTATATTTTATAATGTCAAGATGGCGGCTGTGGGTAATATTCACTTTCATATATATCGTCACGTTAGTAGCAGTGGTCCCTTATATAAAACTATCTGAATGACAAGTACTGTGAATATTGATTCATTGGTTCATACAGTAAGTTACGGATTATAATGAATGCATGATTCACATGGCCGCCATCTTAAAATTATTCGGCTGATGACTATATAGTTTAGACCTCCACACGTTTCCCACGTGAAGGATTGTTTTTCCAAAGTTTAGTAGAGATCTGACGATTAGTTCAGTCGGAATTCTATGTAGACATTGAACACTTCTGTGGCTGCAATTTAACACATGATAATGGAATGTCCTAGGCTATACCTGTGCTACCTCTGTACCAAACGTGATGCAATTCGGTTTCGTCGTTTGGGAATCGATAAGAGGGGACAGACATACACACACTTCCACACACACGGACATACTACATTTGGCCCGTGTAGATCTCATATGACTACTTTCATTTTTTACAAATATCGAAAGTAGGCTAAACACATCAGATTATGACGTGTGAAGCTCTCAAGATACGTTTGAGAACAGTGTGTTTGAAAAGATCTCTATCCTGAACAACTTAGTTAAAAGGGACGTAAAACCAATAACATTATTATTATTATTATTATTATTCTAATTCCTTAGCCGGCTGTATGGCGCAGTTTGAAAGGCCCTTGACTCCAGTGCTCAATGTTACTGGATCGAACTCCGACAAAGTCAGTCGGCAGTTGAGGGTGCTTAAATACACAACCCTATCGGTATAAACCCCGCGTGTGGTACTCCGCACGTTGTTGTTTCTTCTTTTTGGGGGCTTTGCGACATTGTGGTCATGTAGACCCGTGTACTTTGGCGTGTGTATTATTTCTGACTGTCTAGCTGTATGCCTCTCACCAAGGCGGTCCGGGTTCGATTCCCGGTCAATGCATGTGAGATTTTCGAAGTGAAATGCCATGTCCTGTGGTTCGGATTCCACGTTAAAAGGAGGTCCCGTGGCTCATAATCACAAGATTCACGGTCACGTAAAACTACAATCTTCCTTCCTTCCTTTTTTATTTCTGTCTGATAACCTGTGTCACTCTGATGTCTGTAGACTACTAGTGTGTGTATTTGTAATTGAGTAGGGTTTTGGTAGGAAGCGGTGGTGGCCTTAAATTAGGTACCATCCCGGTATTTGCCTGGAGTTGAAGTGGGAAACCACGGAAAACCACTTCCAGGGTGGCTGAGGTAATAATCGTACCCGCCTCTTCTCAGTATTGCCTCACGAGGCTGAGTGTACCCCGCACCAGCCCACAGACCAGAATAAAATTTATTGGCAGAGCTGGTAATCGAACCCGGGCCTCCGCGGTGACAGCCAAGAATGCTACCCACTACGCAACGAGGCATAGTGTTAACATATATTACGTCAACTTGGGGCTGCGTAGCTCAGTCAATTTGGGCACTGTGTATCAAACTAGAAACGAGTGGATTCGACACCGTAGCAAGTGACGCTGGGGTTAATTCAACCTACAACAGATATGAGTACCACAGGTAGTTCTTCCCAGCTCGGCTTCACCCACGGACTCTGCGAGGGATCATTCCTCTATCGTCGAAAGGACGGTGTCTGGGAGCGGGAACACACTATGTCATCAGATGTTGACAGGCCAATCACCCAGGCGACCGCTAACTTGGGTCCAATTAAGGAAGGGATTTTGGAAGGAAGTCGGCCGTGGACCTGTTGAAAGGACCCGTCCCGGCATTTACCTATTGCTATTGGTCAAAATGAGAAACCACGAAAACCATTTTCAGGACGGCTGAGGTGGGATTCGAACCCACGTAGCTAGTGTGTTAGCCCTCTTGGCCGCCGTGGCCAGTATTATTATTAATAATAATAATAATAATAATAATAACAATATTGCAATGCATATTACGCTAGCGTAAATGAGAAGCTTGTAGGTATACGTGACCGTTAATCGCGTGACCATGAGCCACGGGACCTCCTTTTTTACGTGGAATCCGAACCACAGGACATGGCATTTCACTTCGAAAATCTCACATGCATTGACCCGGAAACGAATCTGAGCGTTAATGAAAAGAGCAACTCTTACATAGAGCAATTTGAAACAACGATCGTGCCCCTATTCGAAAATAAATTGTCAGCTTCACTTCTGGACACCAGTGAGTATTCTTCCTTCCACATTCCCTCACAGCTTCACGCACTGCTTCACTTCTGGACACCAGTTGAGTTTGCTTGCCTCCACATCCCCTCTCAGCCTCACGCACCTACTGTAGTTTATATTGGCGACCTTTATTATCAAATAATTCATTTGGTAATATACCTCAACTACTCACCCGCAATCCACCTTCCGTGTCCCACTCACAGTACACCAGACCTTTTGATATTTCACTGTGAAGGCCAGGACGAAATCACATGAAATGAACACAACACAACACCGTCCCTCGCAGATAACTGAAGTGAGAGGAAGACATGCATCCCCCGCTTCTAGTAAACCGCAAGAAGGCGTTCTTTTGAAATAACCAATAATCACCACCACTATTATCACAGTTCCTGGTGACCTCACGGAATGCGCTAGCTAGGCTATGAATGTGACTTCTGGAGTCCGTGTGAGACTTGCGATATAACCATTTCATAACTACGTTGCTATTTGATATAGGGACTTGGACATCATGGTCATTTTTGCCCCGTGTAATTGGGTGTCTGTAAAAGTGTGTTTAATTATTGATCTAGGATTGGGAAGGAGACGGCCGTGACCTTAAGTTAGGAACCGTCCTGGCATTTGCTTGGAGTAGAAGTGGGAAACCACGGAAGACCACTTCTAGGATGGTTGTTGTGGGAAACGAATCGACCTCGTCTCAGTTTTGCCTCATGAAGTTGAGTGAACCCTCTCTCCAACCCTCTGACCAGAATTAAATTTCTTGGCAAAGTCAGGAATTAAGCCCAGACCACTGGAGTGAAAAGACCACGATGTCCAAGGCCCTAAATGTAATAACAACTATCTTCCTAACTCTTACGCTTGGGATTACATCAGGTAGGCCTGAGGTTCTCCTTTCTCTGCCTATGTTGCGACATCGACGCGAACTTAACGAGAATATCTCCACAGTTCTACGAAACTACTACACAAAATGAACTTCGACTGAAGGATAGAATTCCTCAAACTTTCCGAAGTCCATTAAGTTCTTATTGGGGGCAATTAGCAGGATCGCTTAGTTAAATAAATAAACTTTTATTGCAGCCAACGGCCATCAAGATTCACATTCAAATAGGATAAGCACTCCCAACAGCTATTGACACAATTGTGTCAGACTTCCTGGTCTACGAACACATTTCATAGCATGGTATATACGAGGGTTGGGGCAAAAGTCATGGCAACTTTTTTTTTTTTTTCATGAAGATACCAGCCGGTTGGAAAATGTGACGTAATTATACAGACAAAAGGACAAGGTGTTAACTACATGTGTGGACAATGAATAGCACTGAAATATCGTAACACACTAATTTAATGTATTAGCCTACTGTAGTATACAGGGCAATATGACCTTCACGGTGCAAAAGAATGACAACACAGTACACATACAGTTAACATGACAAACCAGGGCCTAAAAAAACTCAAAGTAGTCCCCTGCTACTGTCACCACATGCTGGCAACGATGTGGGAAGCGCTGAATACCATATGCCTCAGCATTTGCCGCACCATGTGCGAATCGGGTCACATGTTGGCGCACAGCATTAGCAATGTCCTCTCGTGTTGCAAACCGCCTACCACGTAGTGGTTCCTTAATCTTTCGTATGAGTTCAAAGTCACAGGGCGAAATGTCGGGAGAGTACGGTGGGTGCTTCAATTCTTCCCATTCCCAACATCGCAGTAGCTGCCCTACACACCCTGCTTTATGTGGCCTTGCATTGCCATGCAGGATTATTGCACTGTCCACAAGATCCGGACGTTTCTCCCGAACGCCACGTCGTACCTGTCGCACCAGGAAGTCCCTGTAGTACTGTGCGGTCACTGTTCTGCCATGTGGAACAAAGTGGCAAACAATGAAACCCCTGACGTCATACGTGACGATCACCATCAATTTGACTAAGGAAGGATTCTGACGGAGCTTCTGCCTCCTTGGTGATCCAGCATGTCGCCACTCCGCGGACTGACGTTTCATTTCTGGTTCGTATGCCACTCTCCTACCCACCGTGCTACTGTACGGTATGGTAGGGCATTATTCGCAAGGGCTTCCACCAATTCACTGTGACATTCCATCGCATTTCTACCTCGGAGAACGGCTATTTTGATGTAAGCGCGCTGCTCAACACGGGTTACTTCCATCTCGCACGACACTCACCAACTGACTGATTTCACAGCCCTCGCTGCGCTACTGCCAGCTATCACAGAGCCATCTATTGTTCTGCATACACACTATGCCTGCAGAACTTCCACACGACACATATACGTTTGTGATCCGTTCACATATCTACAAGAGAAAAAATAGTTGCCATGACTTTTGCCCCAACCCTCGTATTACACCGTTGGTCACAGTGAACACACACGTAGCCTGGACCTGGCCCGTGGAATCCCAAAGTTCTGCTTATTTTGTGGTGGAATCGAATGCACGGCAAACCTGGTGACTGTATGCATCAGATCATATCCTCCACGCGTCCATTCCCGGTTAATCAACGCATCTGTGGAATAAAATTCATCCCATATCGTATCTCTCTTCATGTGTAGTTCCTGCAGTAATTTTGTGTAGGCCCTTGTCTCCGAAAGTAGAAGTCTCAGCCTTAAGTCTTCCACAAAATACGTCTCCTTTGCAAGGATATAGAACAGACGAGATGGTGTATATTTCGACACACATAGAAATCGCGACAGAAATCTTGCCTTCAACCTTTCCAAATCTTGAAATGTTTTTTCGAGAGATATTCCCATATTAGCTTTAGGCCATATATTGCTGTTGGAGCTAATTTTGTATGAAACAATGCCATGGTTGTTTACAATGATAGCTGTGGCAGGTGTTTGATATCACTGATGCTCCGTATAGCTGCATTAATTCTCTCCTGTAGGTGTATTGTGAAGGTTGTTCCTGTTAACTGGATTGTTATCCCTAGATATTTGTATCGGTTATTGATTCGTAGAATCTGCTCCTTGTATAAAATGAAGTCATCCTCCGACAATTTCCCTCCTCTCCTGAAAACTACCAATTCCGTTTTGTTCGCATTAAGGGCCATTTCATTTTCCTCTGCCAAGTCCGTCAGCAAGTCTATGGCTACTTGTAAGTTCCACTTTACTCTCAGACGCAAGAGCCATGTCATCAGCATATAACTTATGTATGCGTTAACCTTCTAGGTTTGTTTCAATGTCCATGATCGCATCATGTGTGAAAACGCCGAACAGCAGCGGACTTAGCGGGTCACCCTGCAGTACCCCATTCGTCTGCCGAATCCACCTTGATTTGCTTAGGTTGTCACGTATTTGAACATCGTTCTCCGATAATATGTTGGTTACTAGCCTCATGAGCCAATGATTTCTTCTAGTTTTCTGACAAGCTTCAATATATCCACTAAGCCAAATGCTTTTGAGTAGTCGATGAATATTACGTACATTTTACCTTGTTATTCCCCCGATTGTTTCATGGATATCTTGCAGGACACATTCGGCTGCCATCAGAGTCGATCTCCCCGCTCTAAATCCAAACTGCTCGTCCGGTAGTAGCGGATCCACTATGCTGTGTGTCATCAGTTTGGTTAGTATCTTAAAAACTGCTGATTCAAGTGCAACTCCGCGATATGATTCTTAGCTGTGTGCTTCTCCTTTCCCTTTGTAAAGCATCTTAACGACTGCTTTCATCCATGCATTTGGGATTTTCCCTGTTTCCAGTTCTATCCACACCGTTTCTAGATAAGGGAGTGATGTATTCAGGTGTTCATTGCATATGCCAATCTGGCCCTGGTGCCTTGTTGGATTTGCACTTGAAATCACTTTTCTTACTTCTTCTCGGGTGAATGGGCTACACGGTTCAATTTCTCCTTCCAATTGAAGTGTTGAGTCACGTTTACACAGTATATTTTCTATGTGCTCCTCCTATACTTCCATTGGTGTGTCAACTGGAAATCTTGGCTGGCGTGGGCGCAATGCTTTGCAAGGGTTATCTTCAATTTCTTACAATAGATTTTGGCTTTGTGTTTCCATGTGACTGACTTTCTTATCTTTCAAGAGAGTTTTGTATTCCTTTCTAGCAGCTTGATATTTGGCCAACTTGGTGACATCTGAACTTTGCCTAGCTTCTCGCATTTTCTTCAAAGTTGCCTGTCTGGCGTGATAGAACTCACTGTCGAACCATTCTTTCGCTTTACGGGGGCCATTCCGTGTTTTGGCCGCTTCTTTTATAAAGTCTGCTATGAGAAGTGACGATTCATCGATCTTTCCTTCTCGAATTACTTGAATCATGCTCTGCGTTTCAGCATTTTCCTGTAGTGTGATTGCATTTAGAGATCTCTTGAATTTCATTTCATGTCTAAGTCGTCTCTCCCTAGCTGTGCTGCGGAAGATATTAGTTATCATTGGGATGTGCTTTCTCATCAGCGCGCCATCGGATCGTGTTAGGGTGTTTGGGACTCCACCTCTTTGTAAGCCCTATCGCACTCCCTCAGCTGTGACAAAGATATGTTTGCATTTTCCGATCATTCACTAATGCTAACCCCGCATCAGTGAGATATTTCAGAACTAAATCTGTTTTCCTACTGTTCTCGTCTATGGGACAGTTGAGATCTCCTGCCAAAATTACACAGGGATTATTAGGTACACTGTCAAATGATTTATGTAAGCTATCTATTATATCTACTGAGCTGCAATAGGTATGTGATATGAGCATATAATGACTCCTATCCTTGTTCTTACAACAACTTGGTGTTCGTCCACCAGTATAACATGAAAAGGAGACAGATTCGGCTTGATGAGACACGACCCTCCCCCCGGCGGCCTTCCTCTGGCGTCTTTGCTAGCTGGAGCATGTATGTTATAAAATCCCTGCACAATAGTATATTGTTCTCTAGTTACGCACAAAGGTCTCCGTTAACACACATACATCAACATATCTAAAGATGTCACTTGGCGAGTTGCTTAGTAATCCTCTTAAACCTTCAACGTTCCAATTTAAGTTCCATATTGCATTACTCCCTGGAACCTCTGTATCTCCATGGGGCACGAAAAGACTGACAAATTACATTAGAAGGCCAGAAGATATCACTGTACACCTTGTCGAGTTCTCTAATTGGGAGCCCTATTTTAAATGCTCTGCTTGTTACTGTATCACTGACTTTCATGCAGTCTATTCTGCCCAATATTCCATTTTCGTTCAGATATTCTTCCAGATCTTCCTTCTTGGTTTCTGGGTTTAGTTTACCAACATGAGCCAAGCAGTTTTCTCTGCGGTTTGCAATCAACATTGCCCCTCTCTACTACCTTTCACAGTGTTATTCTTATCTACTCGAGTTATTTTGATATCTCTGATGTTGGCAACGTTTTTATTTCCCGAATACGTCTTACAGCATTCCATTCGCATTCTTGTTCTTCCTCACTCAGCCTCTCATCTAAGCCTGAAGAGTTATCGGCAGCTTGTTCCCGATTGTCTTCGTTCAGTCTCCGTGCCTGATTAATTAAAGAACGGTCTTAGAGTTGCGAAAAGTCAATGAAGCTCATAGCAAGATATGGAGTATTAGTCCGACTGCCCACCCCCTTTCCCCTCGACACCCACGAACCTAAAATAAATCAACGTTTCTGATTTTCCCTTCACCTTTACTATATTTATTTAAGTGCCAGTCTGATGCAATTCATTTCTATTCCGTAATCACCTCGCTAGTTAAAGATGCCCTCACAGGGGCTCACAACTAGTGTGACTTGGATTGGCGACGATGGGACCCCATCAGCTGAGTTCGGCATTGCTTACACTTCACTTGCCCAAGGCTCCTGTAGATTGCCTAGGCAATCCATTTCGACCACGTTATATAGTTTTTTGGTAACTGAAATGATCGTGTGGCCTCCTGAGAGGCCGAGTGCAGGTCCTTCTAATTGACGCCCGTGGGCGACCTGCGCGTCGTAATGAGGATGAAGTGATGATGAAGACGACACATACACCCAGTCCACAAGCCACGGGAATTAACCCCAGGAGATTAAAATCCCTGATAGCCCGGCCAGGAATCGAACCTGGGACACGGCGGGCCAAAGCCTAGCGCGCTAACCATTTAGCCACGGAGCCGGACGGTAACTGAATAACTAATACATTTATTGCCCATTCATAACATTACCTCGTAACACTTTGCCCAACGTTTTCATTCCATTATTTCTCCATTACTTCGCAAACAGAGAAGCCTCCGTGGCTTAGGTGGCAGCACGCCGGCCTCTCACCGCTGGGTCCGTGGTTCAAATCCCGGTCACTCCATGTGAGATCTGTGCTGGACAAAACGGAGGCAGTCAGGCTTTTCTCCGGATACTCCGGTTTTCCCTGTCAAATATTTCATTCCAGCAACACTCTCCACTATCATTTCATTTCATCTGTCATTCATTTCATCATTGCCTCAGATGAGTGTGAAGGGCTTCGGCAGCCGGCACAGTTCATATCCTCGCCGCTAGATGGGGGCTTCATTCATTCCATCCCTGATCTGGTCGGTCGACTGGAAGCAGGCTGTGGATTTTCATTCATTCACTTCGCAAACTCATACCAAACTATCAGTTCTAACCTTGCTATTTCCACTGATATACAGTAGTTTCACATCTCTTCAATTCCACGCTGTTTTTATCAATACTTACTTATATTTTTCATGATAGGCCTATTCTTATTTAACACATTTTGTAACAGATCTGTTTTATTTTCATTTTAATGTGTGAGCGTTTGGTCGAAGCATATTTTGAGAATATTTGTAAACAAATTTATATTAAGTATATGTTCTTGCATCTTTTCATGTCCTAAAATACGCTGAGGAAGTTCACAATGTGGCTGAAGCCGGTGCGATATTAAAGTACAATATATATTGACTTACGTTTATATGAATGTTATTATAATGTTTGTTTTTATTGCTTACTATTTTCATGGAGGTTTGACTCTGGGATCACTCCACGGCCCGGTAACATTCATCAGCACACTGTTGTTAGGAAGTGCAGTAGTTTTGTCGTCTTACTTTTCAAACACAGGTAATGTTAAAGCTAACTTTTTATTTCTAGTTCTCTTCACACCGAAGACATGTCTGAAATGTTGATATGATATCGTGGGGCAGCTTAATAGGGAAGTATGAAGAGAGTCACTGATGTTTATTTCCGTGTTGGCGAATTGCGCCAGCTAATCTTCCGAGTTGATCTTTCTTATCTTGTCATTCCATCACACAGTCCTTTGACGCCACTTGCCCCAGGCCAAGTTCTGGTTCTTCGTATGGAATCATCCTACCCTCCGTCACCCACCACTACCATTGTGAAAACCCAAAAACTAAGATGTTCTTATTTGTACTGTACTTGTGGAATGACCGACTGGTTCTTGAATTTCCTGTAAACACTCTGTCATGCAGGGCTGTACAAAATGCATTGGGGTCTAACACTGAAACACACACACAGCCGTTATTATTTTAAAAAGCCACAGCTGTATAAAGGGACGTTAAACCCATGACATGATTATATTATTATTATGATTATTATTATTATTATTATTATTATTATTATTATTATTATTATTATTATTATATCTCCAACAGTTTATTACTGGTAATAAGAATGTTTTCATTTCATCTAATAGGCTGGGCTATTCTATGAGAATTGTTCATTTGTTGTTGTTTTTTTCATTTATTTTTCTCATTCATATGTTAATGCAATGAAAATTGTGTAAAATGTTAGAGCTTATATTTAGGTTATATTAACGCTGTCAGTTCATCGAACACATTCTCATTAATGTCCATATTTGTGAAACTATTGAAGACATAGGCTATCGTACATATCCTGAACGCTAGATCATAATGTATATATGACTTAAGTAATTGACACCCCTGGGACGGTCAAACTGACAGTCACTTCCCCTCCAACAGTCTAATAACGAAAGTTTGGAACATGTAAACAGTATGGTATGTGTTGGCTTCAGAGTGGGCAAAGAGAGGGGAAGTTGCTAATGAGCTATGACAGGCGCAAACAGACTATAAATTATCGAAGGGGTAGATCACACTGGCGTTAAAAGCCTGTCCGATTTTATCAGTGCAATTAACTGGCGCAATTGGACTGCGCCCGTTTATTTAAGTAAGACTGCTCTTCTTGTGATCTTGTTAAGGGTGAGGGGACCACCCAGACCATGTGGTGCTGTGCCACTGGGGTTTGTTCAAGTAAGACTGCGCTTCTTTAGATCTTATTAAGGGTCAGGGGACCACCCAGACCATGTAGTGCTGTGCTACTGGTGTTTGTTCAAGTAAGACTGCCCATCTTGTGACCTTGCGCTTCCACTTCTCACCTTGGCCACTAATCTCCCAGTTTGCTGCCTCAGCACGTGCCTCGTGAAATATGTCTCTAGTTTCAATGCGTCCTTTTTGTTTACAGGCCGAGGACGTAATGCAGCCAGCCTCTGGCAAGAGTCCAGCCCGAAGCGATTAGCACCTTAAGGGCCGTGTTATATCCTGACCTCCCAGGAAGATAGCCTACATAGCTACGCTTCGCTGAGAGGGTTGCCAACATTAAAAAAATAAATGTCAGGAGAACTTTTGTGGGTAAGATTTTTCGCAGTGATTGTGAACCCTGAACCATTTAAACACTGCAAATTGTCTATGTATTAAGGTAAACAAATTACGCTACAAATATAAAATAAAGCAGAGTCTCGACTCTTTATAAACTAAATAGTGGCCTAGGGAGGGTCATTGGCACCCGGTGCGGAGTCCAAAATTGCCACCCCAATTATTTTCGCTCGCTATCAGTAAAGCTATGTGTCTTAATCGATACTAAAAATCAATAATTTGTTGAACGAATAGCTTCGACGTTAGGCCCCTTAAAATAACAATCATCAAATTCATCAATAACTTGTGAACTTGAGAAAAATCAATAACTAGACCCTATCTAGACGCGATAGTTGCCAACAAAATTCATAAATTTGGTATAGTTTTTTGTTACATCCATCTTTAAAAATGTACATTGTAAATATATTCATTAATTCACTTAGGTAGAAAACACATTAAATATGATAACATTAAACAAAGAAGAATTTTATCAAGATGCATTAGGCTATTGATTAGGATGATTACACACAACACAGGAAATTTAAGCAGTGGCAAAGCGCTCTTTCGCCGTTGAATTATCATGTACGGGACTCGTTATTCCTCCCCCACCCCCACCCCCACCCCCACCCCAAAGGTTTACGTGGGTTGGAGACCATCTGATTCCCTACTTGAGTCATCCCGTAAATACAGGTTATCACCCAACTACTGTACACGGGGCTGATGTCCAAGAATTCCGAAGCCTCTAAAATAAATTAACAACAACATCTGATTCCGGCTGAGTATCGCATTACTCCCACTTATTTGTGACGGGCTCCTCTCTGTTTGTTTCTTGTCAACCTCACTTGATCAACTTTCGTTGTCTTCTGACCCCGATGGTATTTTGTGAGAACACCTAGGGAGTCCCTAATGTTTCTGCATTTCATGCTCCTGAAGGATTACGGTATCCGGGGACGGCTGCTACAGACATCAAAAGTAGTTATGTTGATAATCAGTGAGAAATTATGATAAGATGATTTCTTGGTTCAAGGTTGTTACAGGAGTGAGGCAAGGATGTAGCCTCTCATCACTATTGTTTATTTTATATATGGACCATTTGCTGAAGGGCATAAACTGTCTGGGTGGGATTTAATTAGGTGGAAACCAGGTAAGCAGTCTAGCTTATGCTGATGACCTGGTTGTAATGGCAGACTCCGTCAAAAGCTTGCAAGCCAACACGTTACAACTTGAACAGAAATGTTGGGAATATGGTATAAACATCAGCATTTCAGAACCGAAGGTGATATCGGTAGGGAAAAACACAAGAAAATACTGTAGAATGTCAGGTGGGAGGAACTAAATTGGAGCAGGTGGAACATTTAAAGTACTTGGGCTGTGTATTGTCTCTGGATGGTTGTATGGAGAGGAAATAGAGTCGAGGTGTGGAAAAGCCAATTCGGGAAGTTCTCAGTTACGATCTACAGTATTTTGTAAGAAAGAAGTTAGTGTAGCGACGAAACTCTCCCTGCATTGCTCAGTATTTAGACCGACCTTGCTGTATGGAAGTGAGAAGGGAGATTACCTAATAATTTAATGAGTTCAGCCGAACAGGGTAAGAGAAGTAGAGGTAGACCTAGAAGGCGATGGTCAGATTCGGTGTTTAACGATTTCAAAGTGAGAGGTGTAGAAGTCGAGGAGGCTGCAGTGCTCACTGATAATAGGGGATCATGGAGGCGACTTGTTCGCAAACAGAGGCTTGCAGACTAGACTAGACGCTGAAAGGCAAAACAGTCTCAAATAAAAATGTATGTATGTATGTAGTATGGCATGCGTCTTGTCTTTCCTCTCCAGATATCCTGAGTTTTCAAAATTCTTCGTTTTTCCTTATGTTATTTCCCTCCGTGCTCAACGAACAACAATCACCATTAAGGTCGTAAATCAAATTTATCGATGCAGTTAGATTAATTACATTTATGTCGTTTTAATACTGTAAATTGATATTAAAATATTTTATTCAAAAACTAGGAACTAATAGATTCTTTGGTTATTTTCCAAAATAACATATGCCAGTTCTCATGATTCTTTTTGTCGGAAAGGGACGTAAAACCAATAACGTTGTCTTTTTGTCGGCTGTGATATCAGTTCATGGTATCTTAATGATACATCACATTTACAAAAATCTTACTTCTAGACTCAAGTGCCTTGTTACCGTCTGGCACATCATTGGTTGCTGGTCCAAACACAAAACGACTTTATTTTGATATATTAACTTCTGGCAAATAACAACAGAGTTACAGTGCAGAAAGCAGCCCTGGAGCAACGACGCGACACGCCGGTCCGGTACGCCCCGACTCCACTACACCACTGCAGCTAAGGAAAGTGGCAATACAGAGTAAATCGTAGCAAGTTCTGGAAATTTCGCCAATGTGCTCGTAATCTTTACCATGTGCGCGGCCCAAGGTTACTTGCATTCGAATAGGCTAAACATCATCTGGCTTGTTGAAACTTCTTTGGAGCAATTTTTCAGTGTTGCCTTACTAACAATTAATATTTTAACTTTCAGTCGGTCGACACAAAAATTATCCCAATTGTTTGAATATATGAAACAATAACATGGAATACAGTACATGTGATTAAGATAAATACAGTATATTCGTATGGGAGGTGAAATCGAAGGGATGCCATGTTTCGATTGTCAATCGAGCATCATCAGATCCAAATCTTTAAGATAAATAGCTCTACAAAACACTACCAAACCTACAGTGACACTCACAGACTGTCTCACATCTTTCAACACATTAATAGTAGACAAACACTATTTCATATGTTGTACAGGGTCATTATCTACACTGAAGAAAATGGAAATTGCAACACCCAGAAGGAGTGGTGCTACATTGCTGCAATTGAACATGTAGGACGAGTGTTCGGTTGTGATTCGATGATTACACTTTCAGGTCCCTCTGACCGCAATTTTGGACACCAATCAATACAGGATGTGCCCACCACGAGCTGCAATTCATTGATAATTCGGCGAGGCATGGAGTCAATAAGGCCCTGGATCGCTTCCTGAGGAATTGTGGCCCATGCTTGCTGCACTGTACGGGTCAGTTGTTCCAGAGTTGTGGGTGGCTGCGGACGGTTGGCCAGTTGTCGACCCATCATGTTCCACTCATGCTCAATAGGACTGAGGTCCGGGGATCTGGCGGGCCATTCTATGGTTGTGATGTCGTGGAGAGCTTCTCTGGAGATGCATGCAGTGTGAACCCGGCCATTGTCCAGCTCAAACATCCCATTAGCAATGCTCGCCATCATAGGGACAGCCACTGGATTGAGTACCCTATCAACGTACTGTCGAGCAGTCATAGTGCCCTCAACAAGCTCTAATTGTGATTTCACATTAAAGCCAATAGCCCCCCAGACCATAATGCTTGGTGTTGGCCCTGTGTGCCTCTCGACAATAAGGTCTGGGCGGTCCCTCTCCCCGGTACGTCGGCGCACACGATTCCGGCGATCACTGCGGGCAAGACAGAAGCGCGATTCATCACTAAAGACGACCCTATGCCATTCGTTGACCCACGTCGATCGTTCTCGACACCAGGCCAGCCTTACACGTCACTGTTGTGGGGTCAACACCTTCTGCAGGGACATGGGATCGTAAGCCAGCTGCACGCAGGCGATTACCAACTGTTTGTTGTGTAACGTGGGGTATTACAGCTGCTTGAATTTGCGCTGCTGTTGCATGGGGTTCCATCCGGGCCATCCGAATGATGTGGCGATCCTCTCTCACAGTTGTCTGTCGGGCTGGGCCTGTGCCAGGTCTACGAGTGTGGGTACCTTCATTTGACCACTGCTTACATACACGTAGTACCGTGCCAACACGTGCAGCGACAGTCCTTAGCGATAATCCAGCCTCATACAGCCCAATTATCCGAGCCCTCTCAAACGGCGACAGTTGTTGATAGCGTGCTCTTCTCTGTCGTCGAGGCATGTTTGACGGGGAACACTTCAGTGCACAGACTGCAAGTCATCTACGCTACACCAGAGTCCGTATACTGGAGTTGATTCCTCCGCGACCAATCACGTGGGGAGACCTGTAGCAACAATCCAATGGGTCTGAAACTTTGATCGTTTACATACCTACATGGCATCGTTCCATATCTTGAAAATCAACACAAACGACCAATGCCTTCATAGTGTTGCGATTTCCATTTTCTTCAGTGTATGTGCGCCCTGATAAACAGAGCAAGCTAAGCCGGCAGTGACTGGCGCAGATCGACGTGGTTCAGCCGGTGGTGGCGCGCTCCACTGACTCATATCGTTAATTCACACGTGTTTTGTCATTCATATGGACGTGTATCAGCAAAGCTTAGACGTTAGTGTTGCACGTTTAGTGAGTATTGTGATTACTGTGATTGCCAGTCATGCCTAAACACCAATTCACATTGCGCGAACGTGTGTATATCCATAATTCGTATATAAATTTATTAATGCAGCCAATGGCCATGTACTTTTCTTTTCAGGACGGGTCAGGGAAGGGATATTGGAAGAAAATCGGCCGTGGACCTATTGAAAGGAACCGTCCCGGCATTTGCCTGGTGGTGAAAATGGGAAACCACGAAAACCAATTTCAGGATGGACGATGTGGAATTTGAACCCACGCTCTTCCGATGCCAGCGAGGCATGAGGTAGCGCGTTAGCGCTCTCGGCCATCGCGGCCGGGATAATTCGTATATGAAAAGCAGAAAATCTGGTTCTGAAACGAGACGAACATTTCGAATCAAGTTTCCAGGAAGACCTGTGCTTAATGCCAGTAAAATTAGGAGGCTCGCTAAACGATTTAAGGAAACTGGCTCCGTAAATAATAAAAAGATTTGACAGACATTCTTTCATCAGAAGATGTCAGGTGGGTGTTACAAGAGAGGGATGACATTTTCAGCATTACCTATGAGCACTGTAAGTACACATTATTGAACATGTTTGGTAAAAGTGTGAAAATTCGCGCCCACCACCGGCTGAGCCGGGTACGAGCGCTCGCGATCTGCGCCAGTCATTGCCGGCTTAGCTTGCCGTGTTTATCGGGGCGCACATAGATAATGACCCTGTAGTTATAGCTTTTAATCATCACAACAGAGTACTTGTAGCTCATTTCCGCATATTAGTTTACAATTCTATAAGGTGAGTTCAAAAAGTAACGAGCCGGAGGCAAAATTACAGAAACCAGTACCTGTATGTTAGAAGTATTGGCCCTGGCTGTTGAGGCACTTTATTATTATTATTATTATTATTATTATTATTATTTATTTACCAAAAATTGTGCCTACAATTTATGGACGGCAGATAGAGAAAGGGCAAGCCCCACATACACATCAGTGTCTCCATCTCCGTCCCACTGTGACACGAGGCGGTGAATGGCTGTCTCATAAAATTCCCTGGGCTGCGATGAACCAGTTCCGCTCGTACATCTGGACGTCGGCGTTCAAGGTGAATCGTTGGCCCCGCAGAGCCCTTTTCAGGGGACTAAACATGGCGTAATCACAGGGAGAGAGGTCTGGACTGTATGGAGGGTGGCCGAGAACCTCCCATTCGAAAATCTGCAGGAGTGTCGCGACTGTGTTGGCCGTGTGAGGTCGTGCATTGTCGTGGAGCGACCACGGAGTTCACTGTCACTCGGCGGTCCTGGGTAATGAGTGCATCAACCAGCTGGACGTTGTCATCGGTAATGCAGGGGGGTGCCCCAGACCGGGCATTATCGGCTAACGACACCCGTCCTTCCCTGAAGCGCTTGTGTCACGCCTTGATCCTTGCAAGGGACATGCAGTGTTCGCCGTACACTTGTGACATTCGGCGATGAATGTCCGTTCCTGCTACTCCTTCCGCTGTCAGAAACCGAACAACACATCTTTGCTCTTCGGTTGACGCCTCCATGTCACTGTTTGCAATGCGACTGGCAGCGTTGGACGATTGCTGCATGCTGCTGCTCGCTTTGTATCGTCACGCGACGTGCACGCGTGCCCTCTAGCGACGGGTTGTGACCGTCCACGCTCTGGTCGGAACCACACCTCGTTACACACGCCACGATTAGCCGATGTAGTCACCGGTTTGCGCATTCCAGCCTCCGGCTCGTTACTTTTTGAAAGCAACTTACACAGTATTGTCATTTAGACTTTCACGGCCCGTGTTACTATTCATAATGTTGAATTTTGGGCTTATGCCGTGTTTTATTATACTAAAATTCGACGCGTTTCGAAAGAAACCATGTCTTTCATTGTCAGGAATAATCTGGAATACGACAATGTTGCTAAGAGAAAGCAACGAAGAACATATAGAAGGTGCCCAAAGATGGACGCCATTATAGCCCCATGTTAGGGACAACGAAAAGCAGCAGTGAATTACTTTCTCAGGGTTCTGATAATAGGTAGCCAGGATTCACTGAGATTGTAGCCGGTGTCGCGGTTGAAATTATCTGGGTGTTTACGTATTTCAACCGCCTCCCTGATGATTCTGGGACGATATTGCTTTATACGGGCAAGAACATCCACTCCTTGGAACATGACATCATGGCCAGGTGTTAAAGCATGATCGGCAACAGCTGATTTATCAGGTTGAATGAGCCTGATACATCTATTATGTTCCTTAATGCGAGAGCATATTGTTCTCGAAGTCTGCCCGATGTAAACCTTGCCACAAGTACAGGGAACTCTGTAGATACCCGGTTGTTGCAATTTAGGTAAACTGTCCTTAGTTGGTCGCAGGAGTTGCCTAATCTTAACAGAAGTTCCAAATACAGTCCGTATGTTGTACCGACGTAGGATTTTAGCAATACGATCCGTTGTGTTATGTATGTACGGAAGGTAAGCAGTTCCTCTTACATCTCTTTTCTCAACTGACGTCCAATTATTATTTGTTGGTTTCAGAACCGTAGAAATCAAAGCCTTGCTATAACCGTTGCTCTCAAAGGTGGTTCGCAGGGTGTTAATTTCTTCTTGTAAAGAAGACACTTCACAAATCCTCCTAGCCCTGGTAGTTAGAGTTGTAAGGATACCATGTTTCTGGGCAGGGTGATGGTGAGAACATGCGTGGAGATATCTATTGGTGTGTGTTGGCTTACGAAAAACGCTGTGTCCTAAAGATCCATCCTCTTTCTTGGTGACGAGAACATCTAAAAAAGGTATTTTGCCGTCAGATTCCTTTTCCATGGTGAAACAAATAGAAGGGTGCTGGAGATTAAGGTGATCCAGGAAATGGCTAAGATTTTCCTCACCTTCCGTCCAAACAACGAACGTGTCATCCACATAACGCCACCAGATCTTCGGTTTGAAAGGAGCCGAAGACAAAGCTTTCTCTTCAAAGTTCTCCATGAAGAAATTAGCCACAACAGGAGAGAGAGGACTACCCATGGCCACACCATCAGTCTGCTCATAAAAATTCCCATTCCATAGAAAGTAGGAGGAGGTCATGCAGTGATAAAAAAGTCTTGTGATGTCTTCAGGAAAAAAGCCATTAATGAGAGACATAACACCATCAATAGGTACTCTCGTAAACAGAGACACCACGTCGAGACTCACTAGAATATCACCCGGCTGAAGTGTTATAGCTTTTAACTTTTCCACGAAGTGTGTGGAATCCTTAATGTACGAAGGCGTGTTAATCTTAGCCATTTCCTGGATCACCTTAATCTCCAGCACCCTTCTATTTGTTTCACCATGGAAAAGGAATCTGACGGCAACATACCTTTTTTAGATGTTCTCGTCACCAAGAAAGAGGATGGATCTTTAGGACACAGCGTTTTTCGTAAGCCAACACACACCAATAGATATCTCCACGCAAGTTCTCACCATCACCCTGCCCAGAAACATGGTATCCTTACAACTCTAACTACCAGGGCTAGGAGGATTTGTGAAGTGTCTTCTTTACAAGAAGAAATTAACACCCTGCGAACCACCTTTGAGAGCAACGGTTATAGCAAGGCTTTGATTTCTACGGTTCTGAAACCAACAAATAATAATTGGACGTCAGTTGAGAAAAGAGATGTAAGAGGAACTGCTTACCTTCCGTACATACATAACACAACGGATCGTATTGCTAAAATCCTACGTCGGTACAACATACGGACTGTATTTGGAACTTCTGTTAAGATTAGGCAACTCCTGCGACCAACTAAGGACAGTTTGCCTAAATTGCAACAACCGGGTATCTACAGAGTTCCCTGTACTTGTGGCAAGGTTTACATCGGGCAGACTTCGAGAACAATATGCTCTCGCATTAAGGAACATAATAGATGTATCAGGCTCATTCAACCTGATAAATCAGCTGTTGCCGATCATGCTTTAACACCTGGCCATGATGTCATGTTCCAAGGAGTGGATGTTCTTGTCCGTATAAAGCAATATCGTCCCAGAATCATCAGGGAGGCGGTTGAAATACGTAAACACCCAGATAATTTCAACCGCGACACCGGCTACAATCTCAGTGAATCCTGGCTACCTATTATCAGAACCCTAAGAAAGTAATTCACTGCTGCTTTCCGTTGTCCCTAACATGGGGCTATAATGGCGTCCATCTTTGGGCACCTTCTATATGTTCATCGTTGCTTTCTCTTAGCAACATTGTCGTATTCCAGATTATTCCTGACGATGAAAGACATGGTTTCTTTCGAAACGCGTCGAATTTTAGTATAATAAAACACGGCATAAGCCCAAAATTCAACATTATGAATAGTAACACGGGCCGTGAAAGTCTAAATGACAATATTAGAAACCTCTATGGGGAGGATATTTTCCGACTGATGTCTAGATTTAGTAGGTTACGACGCAAGAAGGTGTGTCTAATCTCTTCACTCGCTTATCTCCTAAGATGCCGGGATCATGATATTCTACCGAGTTTTGTTATGTTGAAGCATTCCTTCAGAACACCTAAGGCAACGAGAATCTATCGTCGTGCAAGCAAGGCGTTATTGATAGAGAGGTTACAGCATACTCGTAAGCAGTTGGATTTTATTTCGAGAGAGTTACTACAGCTACATCTACGCCTCTCAAACTTCGTAAGTGAGGAATTATGGAAGATCTTTGATCGTATTTCTTCAGTGCAAGCTAACAGCGTTCTAGATCAGGTGAGGGACAGACATATTTCCAAATATGATAGGTTATGTCAGTTGCAGAAATCTCAAGCCATTAGACTTGATGCTAACAAGGTTGTCGTAAATTTGTCCAGCAAGCCCCTAAGTGATACCCAACAAGCAGTTCTCGCTAAAGGTCTCAATTTTGCTGTAGCGCCTAGAAGAATTCCTATTGAAGAACTTATTACATCCGTAGAATCCTCGGTACATCACCTCACACCTGAAGAGGCCGAAGGAAGCCAGGCAAGAATGTTCCCGAGTTCTCAAGACCGCTAAGCCACCTAACACCAACTTAAAACAAGGCGAAAGCCGGGCACTTAAAGATCTAAGGGACAATTCTGATATTATCGTTCTCCCCCGCTGACAAGGGTAACGCGACAGTGGTATTGGATAAGGTTGATTATGATTCCAAGATCTCGTCTTTGTTATCAGATCCTGTATATAGGATTAATAGTCGTGATCCTACTACTCGCTACTCAAATGTCACCGTCAAATTGATCAAGCAATCATCTATTCCAGCGGATGCAGCGAAGACTCTCCTTCCAGGGGATGCTATTCCTCCGAGACTCTATGGTCTTCCTAAAATACATAAGGAAGATGTTCCTCTTAGACCTATTGTTAGTACGATTGTTTCTCCTACATATGCCCTTTCCAAATACTTAGGTAGACTACTTCAGCCGCTTCTGGGTAACACGCCTTCGTACATTAAGGATTCCACACACTTCGTGGAAAAGTTAAAAGCTATAACACTTCAGCCGGGTGATATCCTAGTGAGTCTCGACGTGGTGTCTCTGTTTACGAGAGTACCTATTGATGGTGTTATGTCTCTCATTAATGGCTTTTTTCCTGAAGACATCACAAGACTTTTTTTTATCACTGCATGACCTCCTCCTACTTTCTATGGAATGGGAATTTTTATGAGCAGACTGATGGTGTGGCCATGGGTAGTCCTCTCTCTCCTGTTGTGGCTAATTTCTTCATGGAGAACTTTGAAGAGAAAGCTTTGTCGTCGGCTCCTTTCAAACCGAAGATCTGGTGGCGTTATGTGGATGACACGTTCGTTGTTTGGACGGAAGGTGAGGAAAATCTTAGCCATTTCCTGGATCACCTTAATCTCCAGCACCCTTCTATTTGTTTCACCACGGAAAAGGAATCTGACGGCAAAATACCTTTTTTTAGATGTTCTCGTCACCAAGAAAGAGGATGGATCTTTAGGACACAGCGTTTTTCGTAAGCCAACACACACCAATAGATATCTCCACGCAAGTTCTCACCATCACCCTGCCCAGAAACATGGTATCCTTACAACTCTAACTACCAGGGCTAGGAGGATTTGTGAAGTGTCTTCTTTACAAGAAGAAATTAACACCCTGCGAACCACCTTTGAGAGCAACGGTTATAGCAAGGCTTTGATTTCTACGGTTCTGAAACCAACAAATAATAATTGGACGTCAGTTGAGAAAAGAGATGTAAGAGGAACTGCTTACCTTCCGTACATACATAACACAACGGATCGTATTGCTAAAATCCTACGTCGGTACAACATACGGACTGTATTTGGAACTTCTGTTAAGATTAGGCAACTCCTGCGACCAACTAAGGACAGTTTGCCTAAATTGCAACAACCGGGTATCTACAGAGTTCCCTGTACTTGTGGCAAGGTTTACATCGGGCAGACTTCGAGAACAATATGCTCTCGCATTAAGGAACATAATAGATGTATCAGGCTCATTCAACCTGATAAATCAGCTGTTGCCGATCATGCTTTAACACCTGGCCATGATGTCATGTTCCAAGGAGTGGATGTTCTTGCCCGTATAAAGCAATATCGTCCCAGAATCATCAGGGAGGCGGTTGAAATACGTAAACACCCAAATAATTTCAACTGCGACACCGGCTACAATCTCAGTGAATCCTGGCTACCTATTATCAGAACCCTGAGAAAGTAATTCACTGCTGCTTTCCGTTGTCCCTAACATGGGGCTATAATGGCGTCCATCTTTGGGCACCTTCTATATGTTCTTCGTTGCTTTCTCTTAGCAACATTGTCGTATTCCAGATTATTCCTGACGATGAAAGACATGGTTTCTTTCGAAACGCGTCGAATTTTAGTATAATAAAACACGGCATAAGCCCAAAATTCAACATTATGAATAGTAACTTATACAGTAGTTAGGGCTTACTGCTTAATTATTTTTTTAAGCGTATGGCTTTTAGTGCCGGTAGTGTCCGAGTACATGTTCGGCGCTCACCAGAGTTTGTAGTTGCTTCTATGCAGACTCCCATGGGGTGAGCTACAAGTACCATCGCGTGTGGAGTGTTGTCTGGGGAGGAAAGTGTAAATGTAAGGACGAGGAATTGGAAAGTAGTGGCTGTGGCCTATAGTTAGGTAGGGACCAACCCCGGTATATTCCTGGAAGGAAGATGGGAAACCACAGAAGACCATCTTCAAGGTTGCCGGCGGGGTATTCGAACCTCCTCGCCTCCCGGATGTGAGCAACTGCCTGCAGCCACGCCGTAACCACCACGGCTTACTCACCCGGTACTGCTCAAGTGTATCACAGCAATAGTAGCTACACCTTCATAGATTACAGTAGTTGGGGGAGGACGACTGTTTGTTGATGGGATCGTCATTATTAAGTTTTACAATATTAAACAAGTAGTTCCGTGCAGAACTACACAGCCTATTTTCATATATCCTACTTATGTTAATTGCCTCTATCAACATACAACATTTCAGTTTGATTGCTGTAATAGATTCATAGATATTGAAAATCATCTAAATATTTCGGTTGGTCGCCATGTTGGATTCTTATATATGTAGGCTACAGAGTTATGTACTATTAGATGTCGATTTTTGCGTGGGTTCATTATTCAAACGTTCACTACGATCGCATGATTAATACACAAGAAATAAAATCTTAATTTTAAAATTGCGCACAGTCACCATCTTGAGTTGATGTGAACAATTGAACTAAATTAGATACCAGTGCGATACAATGTGTATAAGCATTTACTGCACCAAATTTCACTGCGCTCAGATGGTTAAATCGCGAAAAATGACTGTTAAAATGTTTCACCTTCGATTGGCCGCCATGTTCGTTTTATATTTTACAGGATTTTGAAAGTCACATGGATGAACTTCTAGTAGTGCCCTTTATCACCGTACAAAATTTCAGGGTAATATCAGTAATAGTTTCGGAGATATAGAATGCCGGTGAAATATTTCGCACAGCCACCATATTAGATTGTTGAGACGTAATAAAATTTGTAAGGCACAGTCGGTGTCGGCCGTAATAGTACTATGACTTTACCGAGTTTCATTGAAATCGCTCCAGCCGTTTAAAAGTTATTAGAGAGGGACACACACACACACACACACACACACACACGGACAAAAGGTGATCTCATAAGTCTTTTTTTTTTAATAAAATGAAAATAGGCTAAAAAAATAGTTTTTCTCGGGGTGCTTAATGCCTTAATATTTATCAGTAACAAATACCACACTAGTCTACTAAGTTTTCTGACGGTTGTTTTTGCTTTTTGTTTCTGGAGGGCAGAGACTGTCTATGGGTGTTACTGTAGGTTTGGTTGTTTTTTGTAGAGCTATTTGTCTTCTGGATTTACATCTGATGATTTTCGCTTGACGAGCGAAACATATCATTCCTTGGTTTTCTCCTTCATCGATGGTCCATAACAATATACTGTACATCTTAAATTCACATTTAATTTATTTCAGTTTTTTTTTTTTCAGATATTCCAGTAATTGGACTTATTTTGTGATGATCGACTAAAAGTTACAAGATTAATTGTTGACTTTTCCGAATTTCTTAATACTATTTGGTAGAGGACCAATATCACCCCTTTTCCTACGCCACTGGCCCTATATAACTCACATCATTATTAAATAAATCCTTGACAAATTAATATTCATTTAAACCTAACTTTAATACTAAAATGTATTACATAATTTGCCGAACATTCAATAATAAATTATGCGACAAAATACAGTAGGCTACTTAAAATTTGTCCACAAATGTTGCCCCTTTCAGATATTTTTGGTTCATCTGAATAAACAGGTTGAAAATAATTTTGCAATTCATGTCAATATTGATAATGATCTGATTTGATAAGTTTGTTGTTGTTAGTTTTAGGGGCACGGCGAAACTTGGTCATCATCCCCATGTGCTTGGGTGTGGGTTCAATTTGTCTGAGTAGTAGTGTGTGTGTAAACGTTATTAGGGTTGGGAATGGGCTAGGTGCCCCAGGACTTGAGGTAAGGTACAATACCGGAATTTGCCTGGAGGAGGTGTCGTAAAAACCACACTTAGGAAAGCCGCTGTCAGCACCGGGATTCGAGCCTCCAATGTCTGGATTTGTTGCAGCTCCCCATTGCAGTCGTTGTTAGCGCCCTAAGGCTCACGGCTACACCGCAAGGTTTGGTAAGTTCTACTGTGCATTTGATTCTACATCTTATCCACCACTGCCGGCTAATTGGCTCCCTCAGGTTTGGTAAGTTCTACTGTGCTCTGGTTTCTACAACCTAATCACCACTACCGTCAAATTGGCTCCCTCAGGTTTGGTAAGTTCTACTGTGCTCTGGTTTCTACAACCTAATCACCACTACCGGCTAATTGGCTCCCTCAGGTTTGGTAAGTTCTACTGTGCTCTGGTTTCTACAACCTAATCACCACTACCGGCTAATTGGCTCCCTCAGGTTTGGTAAGTTCTACTGTGCTCTGGTTTCTACAACCTAATCACCACTACTGGCTAATTGGCTCCCTCAAGTTTGGTAAGTTCTACTGTGCTCTGGTTTCTACAACCTAATCACCACTGCCGGCTAATTGGCTCCCTCAAGTTTGGTAAGTTCTACTGTGCACTTGTATCTACAACCTAATCACCACTGCCGGCTAATTGGCTCCCTCAGGTTTGGTAAGTTCTACTGTGCTCTGGTTTCTACAACCTAATCACAACTACCGGCTAATTGGCTCCCTCAAGTTTGGTAAGTTCTACTGTGTACTTGTATCTACAACCCAATCACCACTGCCGGCTAATTGGCTCCCTCAGGTTTGGTAAGTTCTACTGTGCTCTGGTTTCTACAACCTAATCACCACTACCGGCTAATTGGCTCCCTCAGGTTTGGTAAGTTCTACTGTGCACTTGCATCTACAACCTAACCACCACTGCCGGCTAATTGGCTCCCTCAGGTTTGGTAAGTTCTACTGTGCTCTGGTTTCTATAACCTAATCACCACTGCCGGCTAATTGGCTCCCTCAGGTTTGGTAAGTTCTACTGTGCACTTGTATCTACAACCTCACCACCACTACCGGCTAATTGGCTCCCTCAGGTTCACTAGAGCCTGTTCGATTACGGTTGGCAGCGACGTTTAAAAGCAGGAAAATAAAATAACACGCATAGTTCGGGGATTTATATGATTCTTTTGGATGTATACCGGCAGAAGGGCCTCCTCGCGGCTGCAGAGATACAGTTGTACAAAACGGATTTCCCGCTAAAGCCGGGAAGGTTGGTAGCACTGTACCGCATGCCGCAGCTTGCGGGTGGGACCTTCGCCAAATGGCGAACCTGCGCTGCATACAAAAGCAGGCCGGTTGCTCTTGCCCGCACAAGGAAGTGTGACATGACATCACAAGTACAGTATATCGCAGAGAAAGCCCAACTCCGTGACCGGAAACCGAGCATCCCCACGGGGAAAGTGATCAGTAAAGCTCTGTAGTGAACGCATACTTCACGCCTTGTCAATGACGCAACGGTGATATAAGCAAAACACAGATCCTTCCATACGAGGGGCATCTTCAGCAGTTCAACAGCCCCCTGACAGTATTAGTATTTTGTTAGGCTTCATCTCAGTCAAGCACTTTCATACATTTCAAGGTCACGACGTTTTAAACAGTGTTTCTTCCTGGTGCAAAGATTTCAAGCAAATGATCTGAATAAAACCCACCGAGGGTGCTGAATTATGATCTAACCAAATTAGTTATTATTATTATTATTATTATTATTATTATTATTGTTGTTGTTGACTGGTGAACCTACGAGCCCATGCTTCCCGACCTCAGAAGTCGAGTGTGTTCGAGCCCTGCCATCAGCTGTCCTTGAAACGGTTTCCGTTATTTCTCCATAGTCAAATCCAGGAATTGGCCACGGCCAATTCCTTCCAAATCCTTACCCAGTTTTATTCATTTCATCCGTTATAAAATTACCCCGCGGCATAGCCATGCGTGTTAAATAGCTTACCACGACCGCGAGAGGGAGCTGCAGAAAGTTTGGAGATCTGAGGTTCGAATCCCGGCGCTCTCAGTGGCTATCCTGAGTATGGTTTTCCCCGGAATTTCCATAATTCCTCCAGGCAAATGCCGGAATAGTACCTATCCCATTTCCGACCCTACTAATTACAGTTACATACACTACCTCACTCACTAAAAAAACACAGATTACAGACAAATTGAACACACACCCATTTCACGGGGCTGATGACCGAAATGTTACATGTCCCTGAAACGAATTAACACCAATCTTATTAACTCCAGTCGTGAGCGACGCCAGGAAGGGCTACCGGCTGCAATAACCATTGCCACATCGAAGTTCATCACACTAAATACCCGACACTGTAGTAATGGGAACAATAAAGGGTAGAAAAATAAAACATAATAATAATATTATTATTAATAATAATAATTATAATAATAATAATTATTATTATTATTATTAGACTATTATTATTATGATTATTATTATTATTATTATTATTATTATTATTATTATTATTATTATTATTGTCAACAAGGGATGATTTTTGCCTTCTGTGCTGGAAGGAATTCTATTAAAACAGTTCGAAAATAAGACAGCGTCGATGTTTTCACCACTGAAGAAGTAATCAATTGCGTTTTATTAATTTGCTATAGCAAATACATAGGCCTAATGTCAATGTGGAAATTATTTCTGCGCATTTTACCAATTGCTCTGCAGTGAGTTTCTTTAATTCGTGCAGTTTCAAAGAGTAGTGCTTTTGATGACGCAACCGTACTTCGTTTCAATGTGTTACATACTGGTACAGCACCAATACACAGTTTGTTAAGCGTTGCGGTATGGCTGGGATTTTGATGAAATTGTATCGTGCTCCTTTAGTATTTACATGTTTATGACAAACTAATGGGTTTAAGACGAATTTGTGTGGTCACTGTACGCCATTTCTGGTGGACGAATTTTTTATTTTTATTTTGGCAGTTTAGGACATTTTGTGGCATTTTAGATAATATCTCGGAGCATTTAACCGCATTTAGGTAATTTTAGGACGCAGTTTAAGTTGTAATTCAGGGACTTTTACGGCATTGTTGGCAATTTAGGTATTTTTAGGGCCATTTTAAGTCGCATTTTGCCACCATTGGCAATGTTTTGCATTTTAAATAATTTTTTGGAATTTTGAGGCAATTTTCGTTCCATTAGTGATTTTTACGGCTTATTTTTTTTTGCGTTTTGAGTAATGGGGGGGGGGGATTTTATGTTGTATTTTGTAATTTTTGGGCCAGTTCAGGACATTATTGGCATCCTAGGTCACTTTGAGAACATTATAGACTAAGTCATATTGTGACATTTACGGCATGTTTATCATTTGAAGTATTTTTGACTTTCTACCGCATATTTTTGGTGGGGGAGGGGGGATTTAGGTCTTATTTTACTATTTTCTTACTTCTGAAGTTCAAATATTTAAATATTTAACGATTTACTTGAAACTTTTTTTAAAATTTGGGTTCAGGCCCAAACCACCGCTAACTTTGGTCTAATTGAGGAAGGGTCAGGGAAGGGAATTTGGAAGGAAGGAAGTCGGCCGTGGACCTATTGAAGGGAACCGTCCCAGCATTTGTCTGGTGGTGAAAATTGGAAACCACAAAATCCATTTTCAGGACGTCCGAGGTGAGATTCGAACCTAAGCTCTCCCGATGCCAGCGAGGCAACAGCTTGCACGTTAGCGCTCTCGGTCACCATGGCCGGTCCAAGTAATAAAATAAAATAAAAGTATGTCTGGAAATGCATAATTAAAATTCATAAGCAATGTACAATAAATAACTGTATCTTGCGCACCGCAACACGCGGAGCTTGTTTCTGCATAAAAAAATCAATGTTGTATCCAGTTCGGTTGGGGAAAATAACTAGGTGCAATGATAAGAACCAGTTATTGTGCCGCCTCGCTCTCGGTTTATACACAGATTTCGTGTGCTCGCAGCTTGCCAGCTTCTTTACCTAGAGTCAGAAACAACAGCAACACTTCAGTACTACGTATAGTCGGGACTGCTAACGGAATCTCAGCCAGTGCTCCTTCATCTCTATAATCCTGTCGCTGAGTTCGGCCCATCTAGTTATTAGGGTTCGCTGCCGGCTCCCTTTCTCTCGACATCCTATGTCCCTCGTGGTTTAAAGGTACTGCGGCTATTGCCAATAGCATAGGTGTCACTTCTTGCGCCGATTACGAGTATTTAAACACGTTAGTGTTTATTTTCATCACGAAGCATCAAATCATGTATCACAGCATAAACTAAGCATATTAATTTCTTTCTTTCTTTCTTCCTTTCTTTCTTTCTTTCTTTCTTTATTTGTCATTTTACCCTCCAGGGTTGGCTTTTCCCTCGGACTCAGCGAGGGATCCCACCTTTACTGCCTCCAGCGTAGTGTCCTGGAGCTTTACTTCGGGTCTTGGGATACAACTGCGGAGATGGGACGAGCATCTCGCCCAGGCGGCCTCACCTGCAAAGCGAACAGGGGCATTATGAGGGATGGGAAGGGATGTGTAGATTGGAAGGGATAAGCAAGCAAGAGGGAAGGAACCGCCATGGCCTTACATTAGTTACCATCCTGGCATTTGCCTGGAAACGAAGTGGTAAACCACGGAAAACCACTTCGAGAATGGCTGAGGTGGGAATCGAACCCCCTCTACTCATTTGGACCACCCGAGGCTGAGTAGACCCCGTTCCAGTCCTCATACCACTTTTAAAATTTCGTGGCAGAGCCGGGAATCGAACCTCGGACCTCCGGAGTGGCAGAGCATATTACAGTAATACTAAAGTATGTTCGCCGAGTCGAGATAGTGGAAGTAAACACAGATGTAAACGTTATTACAGGGCTGCCCGCAAAGGGTGCATAGAGCTGTGCCTGTTGAACGTAGCCAACTTCAGTGGTGTGTATAGCCTACGTGCGAAGCGGGGTGACTTATCGGTTACATGCTACAGCGCGGTTTATTTATTGTTCGTTTATGTATTTAATTAATTAATTAATTAATTAATTAATTAATAAGTTCTTAACAGCTTATGACAGGCAACAGTATACAGTGCAGCACAGCACTGAGGCTGTGTCCCAATACTCAAGTTGTCTGCTATTGACTAGCTGCTAGCTACTATGTGCTATGTGCTATGCACTACGGAGATTTGGGACATGTCTGCTTGATCACAGCCTCCTTCATAGACTTGTGTTCTGAAACGCACTGGACTTACGTGCTGGTACCAAACCAACACTCAAGATGGTGGCAATCTGCTACTCCTTGTAATCTCTTTGCACTTTCATCAGCTGTTTTAAATAAACAATACATGAACGATACGATCATGGATGCGCCAAGAAGATCACTTTTTAGCCGAGCCCTAATTATGGTTTGTGTTTGGCTTAAGTCAAAGACAACCTACAATTTACATAACCTACAATTCCGGTAAGCTACAATTTCTATAACTTCCTTGACGTAGTCGACAATCTAGCATGCACTTTCGTTCAATAGCAACTACAGACTTGATTGCTATATGCTAAGCAGTATTGGATCACGACTTCTGACGTCACATCCGGTAAAGTAGTCGACTATCTAGTTCACTACGGCTGAACTTGTACTATTGGGACACAGCCTAAGTTCAGCAAGTCTTGTATTTTCTAGGGCTACGGCATGACTAATGATCTCGGAGCTTCTTGGCTACCCCTGTCTGGCAGAGCCGATGACGTGAACTGGGCGTGTTTCCCTGTCCAGGCAGTCAAGTGACCACGTGCAAGTATTTACGCGCACTATCTCGACTCGGCGAACAGACTTTAGTTTTCTTCTTTCTTTTTGTGGATCGTCGTCATGCGGTAGCCTATATCATGAGAGGTGTATTAGCAACATCGCTGCAATTATTTGCCTTGGAGAGTAGAAACTGAAGAGCCACACAGGGGGTGATCAGGGGGATCAATCTCTCACCTCCTCACAGAGCCGAATAATAAAAATATGATATTTCTTGAAGTTTCTATTTCTTAATAAAACCAATCGTAGGATTTATGACAAATGATTGAATTATGCAATTCTATACTTATTAATTAATTTAAAAGCATTTCTTTCAACATGTGTAACATTTTTAGCGTTAGCCTAACTTAACCTGAATGAGCAGAATAGTCATTTTTTCAGTTAGCCAGAGGGGTGGCAGTGAGATGGGTTGGCACTATATCTCCTCACACCTTTCCAAGACTACACCACTTTTCAGTCGCCATTTTGGTAGTTTCCGAGTGTGTGTCATTGGGGTGCCTTGGGGTTACAACGAGACGTGCTCTCCGACTAAACTGTCGCTCCGGTGACATCATCACTACTGTCAAAACTGCTATAGTTGTAAAGACATTGAATGCTCTTACAATAATAATAATAATAAACAAAGACCTTATGCCCCTACTCATTATAATTATTATTTATTTATTTCAATACCTTGGGACCAACTGCTGTCAACAATCGAAGTCGATAACAATGGATATCTGACAATGTAAGTCGAAATAAACAAATAATGAGAAAATGCAATGACAATAGAAATACATAATAATAATAATAATAATAATAATAATAATAATTTTTTTTTTTTTTTGTCGTGTGGCGTCTGAAAGGCTGAGTGCAGGTCTTTCTAGTCGACGCCCATGGGCGAACTGCGAGTCGGGATGAGAGATGGAATGGTTGAAGATGAATGAAACTGGGCAAGGATGTGGAAGGATGCGGCCGTGGCCTATCAGAAGGTACCGTCCCAGCATTTGCCTGGTGTTGAAAATGAGAAACCACGGAAAACCATTTCAAGGACGGCCGACGGTGGGGCTCGAACCCACGCGTCTACCGAGTCAGCAGAGAGCTAGGCCCCATGACCTAACGCTGCGCTTTAGCCAGCGTAGCCACTGCTGTCGGTATAATAATAATAATAATAATAATAATAATAATAATAATAATAATAATAATAATGAGTAGGGGCATACGGACTTTGTGCGCACACTGTATATTGGGGATAAAACCCATCCAGTCCTAGTCACAAGGTATTGATAAGGATTCCCTAAACATTTCATTAAGATGGGTGAAGCCGTTTAGGCACCAATCCCGAAGAAATTAATAGGGAGACGTTGTGTATAGAAGTAAGAAGGTAGCTTGTCATGGGGAAAAACCTAAGACGCAGATATCCATGTTTACCAACGTAATGGATTCGTAAAATACAGCTTTACTCCACAAATTCTCCCACGAGAAGCGTGGACAGCTCTTTCGAAAAAATCGGCCGAACACATATTTTCTCAATTTCTAAGAAGAGTATTTTCCCTGAGTTTCATATTTCCCGCTCAAACTGTTTCAGGAATACACACACCGATTGAAATGGTTTGAACCCCAATTTTCATTCCTAAAAATACATTAGATCAAAATTCTTCAAATATATTTTACGTCGATTGTACCTAAAAGCGCGCGATTCAAATTCAAATTGTCGCTCAGATGGTTTCGTAGAAATCCCTTTCTTCAACACAATTTCTTCTCCCCTTAGAATTGGAATTTAGTAAATACCGCATTCATTGCCTATTAAGTGAAAGAGGCCACCAAGCAAAATTTTAGGATCCCTGGTTCGGAGGTTTCAGAGATAAATTGACGAGTGAGTAACATACCACTCTTATATAGATAGCCTATATTATTACATGAATTACTTTTTGTCGTCGTCGTTGTTGTTGTTGTTAATGATGATGATGATTCATTTAAGGACTTGTGACATCGTGGTCATTATTTATCCCCGTGCAATTGGGTGTGTGTTGAATCTGTTTGATAGCTGGTATGTGTATTTGTAATTGAGGCTAGGATTGGGTAGGAGGCGGCCCGGTGTAGAAGCGGGAAACCACGGCCAACCACTTGTAGGATGGCTGATGTAGGAATAGAACCCACATCTTCTCAGATTTGCCTTACGAGGGTGAGTGTACTTTATCCCAACCCTCAGACCAGAATTAGATTTCATGTCAGAGGTGGGAATCGAACCCGGATCTCAGGGGTGTCAGCCAAGAATCCTACAGGAACTATAGCGGGTTTTTATTTTTAATCCATGTTACCTCAAGAACTTTCCAAATCGATTTGCTCATAACCATTCACTTTTTGAAATGAATGCCATTGTTGTGACTGGGGGAAGTTTAAGTACCAACAATCGAAGCCAATCAATTAACAACCCCATTAAAGCATTACAGCGAGTGAAAGTTAAAGAGACTTCTTTAGGAGTAACACTTAAATCACAGCCGTGAAAGCGACAATAATACACAATAAAGTCACGTTTAGCAATTGTCAGAAGAATAGGATAAATACTTGTGGATTGTTTTATTAATCTGTTCCTTCATTTTCAATCGCAGTCCAATATTGCGTTAGTTAAACTAATATGGACAACTGATATGTAGAGTTTGTGATTTGAATCATTTCCCACAGGAGCTAGAAATCTCATCATTTCTAGTCCCAGTCACGAGTAATATTTGCAACAACACAAATGTTATCATTAGGGCTCGGATTTTTAGATAAATAAATATTTTTTTTATGTAAATACATATTTTAAGCATATTTTCCATTAACACATAAATTCCTACTTTTCACTTATTAGCACATAAAAATACATAATATTTATATATTTTTTACTTTTAAATCAGTATGCTTGATTTTTCAGTAACTTATATTGCATTTTTGTTATGTGTTACCTCAACGGGGAAGAACCTGTGAGCTATCTAATCTTCATGCGGAGCGTATGTCAGTTTGCAACTGTGTTATTCTAAACTTGTCGCCCCGTGCCACACACTGTGGAAGCCGGGGATTTCTTCCTTGACCATAGCCATATTGCACCAGGTGCTAGACCTCCCACTTCCCCAGCTAACTGGAACCAGTGTCACTCACATGCAGTTCATTTCTGACACTGTGAAGTGTAAGACAGTTCTACGATGCCTAAAGTAAAATCAACTACAAGTTATCGTCTGCAGCAGTATGTTAAAGAATTTATGGATAATTTTACTTATGATGGGGGCGTTCTGTTCTGCCTACCATCTGGGAAAGCAATCAAGGCTGAACAGCAATCTCAAGTTCCACAACACCTCAAGGGCAAGAAACATATTGCCGCAGTTTCGCGCCTTCAGAAGAAGTGTTTCGCGATAGTCGTCGGTCATTTGTGATGGACAACCTGAAGATGTATCTCGTTGTGAATTGTAATGCTTCAGCAGTCAGTGAGACATAGCATAAATTGCATTCGTGAGTGCTGCATATTGTTTATAGTCACGTTATTAACTATATTATTATTAAATATTTTTTACTTTTTTGTCACATATTTCAGGTATTTTAAATACATAAAAAATAAATATTTCCCTGATTTTTAGCACCTAAAAATCCTAGCCCTAGTTATCATACAGATTTCATACATGGTGCTCCAAGCCTGTAATTAAAATAACAACTACAATTGCCACTACTAGTACTGTATGAAAACATTATTGACAAGATGTGGCTGAGAGGGCTCAGTAACGTCAACGTAAAAACTGCCTATCCAGACTGAGCGACTCCTAGCGGCGGAAGATAGAGTGCGATTACTTTCTGATGATACAAAACCTCTGCTGCGGTACTGGGTAAAGAACTTCCTCGGGCCAAAAAATAAAATAAAAATAAAATTAAAAAATGAAATTCAAAAATAAAAATAAAAAACCTCTGCTGCGCACACAATGAGTTTCGTGTGAGGGAGAGTTCATGTGCTGCAGCGTGAGTGTGAGGGAGGGAAGAACAGACGTGTTCACATCGGCTCCTGTAAGAGTGTTGCACGTTAATGTTCCTCCCAGCAGCACCGCACGAGCTATCCCCTCCACTACCTTCCATCTCCTTTTTCCTCCAAGCTCGTGGTTCCACGCAGGTTTGTGCCATCACGTAGTTATCTAGCTCTAAAAATCCAGCAACACCTTTTTTTCTTTTTAGAAAAGATGACATATTTTGTTTTGTGATCTTTGAATACAAGAAACAACCTATTTATGAACCTCAAGGCAGTTGCCCCCTATGCTTCCCACGTAAGGCCCATAAGTGCTTAAGATTGCGAGATTAACGGTCACCTTAAACTACAAGCTTCCTTCATCATGTGAACTCATGAATTCTTTAAAATTATGTCAGCAAAAAGGAACTTTAATCCGTAAAGTTATCATTGTTATAATAATGTTCACCTCGTAGGTTAGTGGTTAGCTTTGTTGATTATCACCCCAGAGGCCTGGATTGGATTCAAGGTTCTGCTAAGATATTTAATTCTGGTTCGAGGTAGGCTACTGGATTGGTATCGTGGGCATGCAAGTCACCCAGGTTGTGTCAATTTTGAAGATATGAGGCACACCAGTAGGCTATTACTATTATTATTATTATTATTATTATTATTATTATTATTACACTGTCCGACGCCTAAATGTCTGGGTGTCACGCAGGACCACATTCTGACTTACAAACGTCACTGCGCCAACACTAGGGTAAAATTTTGCGCTAGGAACATGACCCGGAAGCTAACAAGCACAACCTGCAGTGTAAGTACACGGACTTCAAGAAGATCAATCCTGGCACTGTGTGCTTCAGTGCATCTGCTCCTGTTCCTGTCAATGAGACCACACGGATTGTGACAGGGTAGCTGAAATCAACGCCAGTGCAGAAAATGTACTCGCTCATCGGAATAGCTCCACCTCTTGTTGCTGCAGATGTGGAGAGGTTGAGCACCCTGTGCGTGCGCGGCCATCGACTTGTGAAGCGACGGTTCAAGTCCAGGCAGAGTTTCTTGAACACCTGAGTCTTTGTGGAATCGCATGAAGCGAATCGTATCGCAAAATGGAGAAGCGAATTGAACCACGCAGACATCCCAGCGAAAGAAGAAATAACTCCTTCCCAGTGTGGAGGAATTCAACTGCATGATGGTGGGAGTGCCAACTTAAAGAAAAAAGTGCTTCCTCCCAACCTGCGTGAGTGCGGAGCTGTTTAGGATCCAAGCCACTTGCTGATTTGCCCCCAACTAGACCATTCATCTACAATGGAGGCAACGGGCAGCGGCATCTCTTCTGCCAACTGTTGGAAATATTAGTTTGATAGAGCTCGGAAAATTAAATTATTAATTGACTATTATTAGGCTATTTAGTATATTATTGTTATTATTATTATTATTATTACTAACCCAGTAAGTGCTTGCAAACCAGGGCATCGTATAGGCCTTATAATCTACCATTAGAACAAAGTGGCAACCATCGTAAGAATATCCGGCTTCGCTGTCATGTTGGTAGATCGCTAGACTTTGGTGCGATGTGTCCCGAGATTGATTCCCGGCCGGGTCATGGGATTTTCGATTGATTAATTCTCTTGATTAAGAGAACTGGGTGTTTGTGACATTTCAACCTCATCACAATGCGCAGATCGCCTATGAGTGTCAACTTGAAGATCTGCACCAGGCCTTTCTGAAGGCCACACGCCATTATTATTATATTATCGCAAGGACCGTAACAGACTAAGCTCATTTAACATACGAAAATATTTCCATTAGCAGAGGATAAATTACGAATACGCTAATGCAAATTGGTAGTCTACAGATTAATTTCAATTGACTTGAATAATACGTTGAGGTTACCACTTTATAAAAGCAAAGCGGAATGATCATTAAAAGCGCTATTTGCATAGTCGAAGTTACGAATCCTAACTGGGCTTTTCAGGATCCATTCCTGATATGCTTGAGCTGGGATCGAACCAGCGATCTTAAGTGGACCAGCTCAAGCATATCAGTTCATAATCAGGACGACTTTCTTCTCTAGACTGGCTGCGTGGCTCAGCGGTAACGTTCTCGCTCGCTGTGCCCAAGGTTACAGGTTCGTATCCTGGCACCAGTGCTGGATTACCCATTAGGCCCGACTAGGCCCATGTCTAGGGCCCCCAATTATCTAATTTAGTTCAATTTTATTCCGAAGATTTAGAAAAATTTTATCCAGAACTGAGACTGTTTCAGCATTATATTAAATTACGATGTCCTTTAAAATCTGAGTTCACTCATTCTGAACTTTAGGAAATTCTTATTCGAGACAAGCTTGAGTCTGTTTTACCGAACGTTGAAATTGCTTTTCGCATTTTCCTGACCCTCATAACAACGAATTGTTCTGCGGAGCGCTCGTTTTCAAAATTGAAACGGATCAAAAGTGCGCAAAGAAGTATCATGTCACAAGAACGATTAGACATGCTAAGTTTAATGTATATCGAGTCAGATGTTCTGCGGTAAATTGATTTTGATGACATTGTAGAAGATTTCATTGACCGAAAAGACAGAAAGAAAAAAAAATGATTTCATTTTACAGAAGTAAAAAATAGTATGATTTGTTAAATTGTTCATCAAATCATCTGAAATGTTTTCAAATAACGATGATCGTTTCAATTGAAATGTATGTACAGTATATATGTAGGCCTATGTATGATTTAATAAAAAGTGTATTATTCATCTTTAGGAAAATAACTCTTGTATATACTTTATTAAATGTACAGGTGCTAAAAAATAAAAAATATTTTAAAAAAATAAAGGGGCCCCAAAAATCTGAGGGACTTGGCCCTCATTTTACCTTGATCCGGCACTGCCTGGCGCAGTCAGCTGGCATTTGAGGATGCGCAAATGCGAGGGAGCCGTGACAGTAGATTTACTGGCACGTTAAAGGTCCCCTTCGGGGAAAAATTCCAGCACCCCGGCGTCTCTAAAAGCCAGAGTGGTTAAAAGGGACGTAAGACCAATTACATTAACTTTCTTCTCAACTACCAAGGTTCTACAGTTGAAAACAGCGCGAACGCAAGAGCCAAGTACTGTACGGGCTGGCGAGTGGAAGACTATCTACTGAGCAAGTTGCGTCAATTTTGAAGACTTGAAGCAGACCAGCGTGCTATTATTATTGCACCGTCTGAGTATCACGCTGGACTGCACTCTGACTTACAACCGTCACTGCAGGCATCATCCACATAGAGTAGTAGTGCCTTTCAGTAGTAGACTAACAGAATCTGTCACAAAACACAAACAATAGGAACAGCAAAAAAATTGGAATGAAGCTAGGATGTTGAACTATTAGAAGCCATTTTTCAGTGTTGCCTAGTTCTATTTTAGAAAGTTTTATCATTTTAAATGATCTTGTCGACTTCATCGTTACGCTGAGGTCTGGCGTTACGTTACGGCGACGGGACGAAATGTACCGAGAATTCACTGAGGCGTGTGACGTCATAGTACCGCTTGAGCTTCCTCCTTTCCCCGCGCGCTCCAGTGAGCGTGACGTCATCCAGCCAGCTACCTCCTTTGACCTTGGTTTGCACTTGCTAATGGATTTTGAGTTCACGCAGTTCGCTGCGTGATCATGAGGCTTTCACCCAGCATTTTTCAACATTTGTAGCATTTGTAGCATTTAAAATGATATAAAGTCTAGTCTTTCAGACTGACTATCACTCTTTTTTTAGTCGGTCTACACAAATTGTGTCCAATTACAATAGGCGGGGAAACAAGTATTTAAACACTGAAAGAAATATTACATGACATATTTATCGCAAAATTACAAAATGCTGGCATATAATTCTATAGCATATGTAAAATAATCCAACATGGCGTCCATGCGATAGGCTACATTTCACCGGTTCACAATATCCCCGAAACTATTTAAGCAACCAAACTGACATTTTGCATGGCGGTAGAGGACTATTAAGAAAGTACATACTGTATATGTGACTTTCAAAATTCTAAAGAACACAAAAACAACATAGCGACCAAATGATTTTCAAAATTTTCAAAGGGATTTTCTGGCGATTTAATGACCCGAGAATAATAAAACTTAGCACGGCGAATCTTTATTCAGAGCTTATTGAGACATCTCATTTTTAATTGTTTTCAAAAATTCAAGATGACACCAATTAATACATTTTAGCACTTTATATTTTTTATTTGTCGTATTCTATTTAAGTAACCGATGAGGAGATTCGTATGATGGACTATTATATTAATCATTATCCAATGGCACAACATTCTTTAGCTTATTTTTCGTAAATCATTGAAGCCGTGCATTTGACTTTTCTTAAAATAATTTCCCATGACGCGTTACACAAAGATGTCATCTCGCGGGAGGAGTCTTGATCACCGATATTGAAAGCACATAATTTTGTGAAGACATAGGTCGTGAAACATAAGCTATTTAGTAGACTAGATCACATGGAAAATCCTTTCAAATGCGGGAGAGTTTTAATGGAAAATACCAGTGGGATATGAAAATAGACTGTTTAGTTCTTCACGGTACTGTACTTGTTGAGTGTTGCATTAGTAAACGAAATTTGAAATATTCACTGAAAACAGAGCAAGTGAACAGTTTTTTTTAGCGTATGGCTTTTAGTGCCGGGAGTGTCCGAGGACATGTTCGGCTCGCCAGTTTTGTAGCTGCTTCGAGACGGACACCCAATGGGTGAGTTACAAGTACCGTTGGGGAGGAAAGTTGGAAGGGAGGGTCGAGGAGTTGGAAGCTAGCGGCTGTGGCCTATAGTTAAGGACCAACCCCGGCATTTGCCTGGAAGGAAGATGGGAAACCACAGAAGACCATCTTCAAGGTTGCCGGCGGGGGGATTCGAACCTCCTCGCCTCCCGGATGTGAGCGACTGCCAACAGTCATGCCGCAACGACCTCGGCTAACTCACCCGGTAAGTGAACAGTAATAGCAGCTGACTTTAGAACGAATACTATTTCAAAAAAAAAAAAAAAACAGCTAAGTCCATTAATCCACTTACGATTTGCAATAATACCAACCTGGCCATTTACTAACCATTACATATAATCACACTAAATAAGTAAACGTGAAGGTCAATGGTCACTAACAATATCATAACAAAACTCATATTAACCTAACAAATCCTGCATGACAACCATTTAATTATTTTAATTATAGTCTAAACATAGACTATTCTAACAAAGGAGATTCATTTGAAAGAAATTCCAATTTTTCATAGTATATATCTGATTTTCCAAGTATAATAGGCTATATTACACACCTTTCTAATACAAACGAACCTTGCACCTTGATGTTCCAATTCAATGACCGCTATGGGCTTGGCAATCATTACAAATCTGCTTTATATCGGGTCGGATGCAGGATAAATTCACAAGCTTTTCCTCATCCAACATTCTCAAACTTCCACGTTTAACTTTTTGTATTGGCCATAACAGAAATCGCACTTCCACACGAATATACCTCAGAAAACTGCAATAAAACGATGAGGGCTCTTTTACTCAGGTTAGGAAAATCTTGTTGAATAGAAACCCAGAAGCTGTCTAATTCTGACTCTTGGTACTTAATTTTTATAGTCTGGTTGTTTTTAAGTTCCGCCAGTTTCTCCTCATCGATAAGTTGAAGTTCACAAGAGCTGGAGGATGCAAAATCATTTCTTATCTAGTCATATTGGTTTACATTCAGTGTTGGAAGATATCCATCCAGGCTAATACGCCGAACGAGGGGAAGTAGGTTTATTACTTTCTCACAGGTTCTTTATTCGTTTTCTATCCTGAATTTATAAGTACGACAAATCTCACGACACCCTTAATGGTAGCACGCGACACCCTGTTTGGAAAGCACTGGAATAGATGAATGTATGAATGTCCACCCCTTATTATTCCCGTTTTTCCAACGGGGCCGGGGATGAGATGCGATGGAAGTCATTGTGGTGGATGTTTTTACGTTCGGATGCCCTTCCTGACGCCAACTTCATGAGGAGAATTAATGAGAGATGATTTTTTTTTGTCGTGTGGCCTCCTGAGAGGCCGAGTGCAGGTCTTTCTAGTCGACGCCCGTGGGCGACCTGCGAGTCGGGATGAGAGATGGAATGGATGAAAATGAATGAAACTGGGCAAGGATGTGGAAGGAAGTGGCCGTGGCCTGTCAGAAGGTACCGTCCAGCATTTGCCTGGAGTTGAAAATGGGAAACCACGGAAAACCATTTCAAGGACGGCTGACGGTGGGGCTCGAACCCACACGTCTACCGAGTCAGCAGAGAGCTTGGCCCCATGACCTAACGCTGCCCTTTAGCGGACGTAGCCACCACTGTCGTTACTGGAATAGATGAATACATTTAAGAACATTAAGGAACATATAAATAACTCCATAAACCAAGAGAACAATGCATGTGTTTCTCCCGGTGAGCTGCGACCACGGGATCTTGTGACGGCAGATGTGGTTAAGAAACACCATTAGAAGGAGGGATGGATGCCTTGTGGCACTATGAACGCCTAGACGATAATAAACAAGGAGAAAGTAAATGAGAGACACCATTACCTCAGATATATATAACAAATTACGAGTGACGCAAAGTGACAGAGTGATGCAATGAGAAGATATGATAATAAAAACTGTCACAAGAGTGCTCGAGATTGATCACTAATTGGGATTCTCGCGAACACAAATGAGAAAAGTGGAAATGATAAGAAGCAACAGAACTCGAGACTGATCAATAACTGCAATATTCGCGAACACAATTGAGAAAACTGAAAATGATAAGAAGCAACAGAACTCGAGACCGATCAATAACTACGATACTCGCGAACACAGGACGCGAGGTCGATCAAGGTCGCCATGCAGTCCCACTGTACCAGCCCCGTTGAAGATCAGGGAGGTTGGCGGTGTACAGTTCCCTATTATGTGTAGCCCATATTAAGAAACACTGCTTTGGGTCGCTGAAGAACCTCTCAAAACGATCAACAGAGAATTCATCGACTTCCTCTTGAGATTGGGGCATGAGGCTGACCACATTACACTCATTACTGGATGTCCTTAACACACAGATCCTCCCCCATCGGTGTCTTGAGAAATACGAGTATAGTTAGTTAGTTAGTTATTGAGGTTTTAAGGGCCAGAACAGTGAGGTCATCTGCCCCTAAAAGTATGAGTATCCCCTTCACCTCATATGAAGCGTTCCGTAAGAGAAGGGCGAGCCGGCCACATGTGCATTTGGAGATAATCAGTGTGCTTGGTTCGTGCTCGTGAATTGGATAAGGGCGAGGCTTTAATACAGTCTAACTAAATGTTCACTTTCCGGACGACAAGGGCGAGCTCGCCAGCATGAGGCACCCTAGCATTATAGAACATAAAGGCAGCTACCTGATACGGCGGGCTCGCCCTTCTCTTACGGAACGCCTCACATAAGCAATAGTGGTTTGGTATGCCGCGGATAATGCCGTTGGAGGCTGGTTGGTGTGAGCCCCTGAGAGAGTTAGCCACTTGTGCTGAGCATTACAGTTGTAATGTTTTGGGCTAGGTATAGAATAGGTGCCATCCCCGCGTTTTCATGGACTGAGTGAAGGGACCCAGTGGAAGTAGCCCACTCAGGGTTGTGGGGTATAAAAGGGTAGAAACGAGGTACACTCAACTTCGTGAGGCAAAGCTGAGAAGAAATGGGCTAGATTCCCAATTGGGTGTCGGCAAATATTGAGATGGTTCCTAACATCGTCTCTTTCCCAATCACATCCTTGAATAATTGAGGGGCTTTGCAATTTCGTGGTCATATAGCACCGTGTACTTGGGTGGGTGTGTGAAATCCGTCTGATGTCATTGTGATGGATGTATGTGTGTATTTGTAATTTGGGAAGGAGACGGCCGTGGCCTTGATTTAGGAACCATCCCAGCATTCGCCTGGAGTAGAATTGGGGAAACCACGGAAAACCATTTCCAGGATGGCTGAGGTAGGAAACGAACCCGTCTCTTCTCAGGTTTGCCTCACGAGGCTGAGTGTAACCCGTTCCAGCCCTCAGACCAGAATTAAATTTCTTGGCAGAGCCGGTAATCGAACCCGGGCCTCCGCGGTGACAGCCTAGAGTTCTAGCCACTGCGCACTCACTACTTCAGGCACTACAATAACAGAGGTTACCAAGCCACTGATGTCCAAGCTCCTAAATGAAACAACTCTCCATGGGGCAATGATAGTTGGCAATGACTGTTGATTAGAACCCGAAAATGTGCCTGTCTTCTGACAAAAGTTTTAACTACTGTATATCATTGCTGAAGTCAGTATCTTGAGAATAAACTACTCTTGATAACGTAATCATTAGCTATCACTGCCAATTGTGAATGGACATCAGGCGCTTGAAGCACTTTCTCCTTCGGCCTGCTGTCCGGTAACAGGCAAGATTCGTATCTGATGAGAGCCAGCCAACATTTCACGGTGGGGGGGGCAAGCCTTATGTAGCACTCATACTCAGCAACCACTTCGAAAATTCATGAAATAAATAATGAAATGATGAAGCCAGTAAAGAGACAGGGAGAAACATCACTACAGAATCCTCCAAAGTTAATCATTGTCACTATAAATAAAGAAATGATGAGGCCATGGAAGAGACAGGGAGAAACATCACTTCAGAATTCTCCAAGCCTAATCTCTGTCTCTATAAATAAAGAAATACTGAGGCCAAGAAGGAGACAGAGAGAAACATCACTTCAGAATCCTCCAAGCCTAATCTCTTAATGAAGTTAGCTTCCTGTCTGAACAATTTGAATTTTCGGCTAAACTTCGTATTTATCCCGAATGAGGTGTGTAATAACGAATTATACCTTCGATTTAATGTGTGTCTATCGGTTTGTCTCTTTCTTATGGATTGGCGACAAAACTACTGGAGCGAATGCCATAAAGATTCCTATGTAAATAGGAGGCAAACTCAAAATAAATTAGCATCTTATTATATAATACGCTAAGGTGTATGTTTCACAAAACTCAAGCTCCTAAACCAGAGGGAGTTAGAAGGTGTGGTTTGTACCAAAATCATCCAAATCGTCTCAATAGTACAGGAAAAATCTTGCATTTCTTGAAAAGTCAACGGAAATATATCTATTTGTTTATAAAGTGCTTTTAAACAAATAAACAAGAAGATAGCCCTTGGCAGAACTGTGTCGCGTACAGCCCACATAGCACTAGTGCCGGGCGGGTAGTCTGTACACATGGGGCGCACACAACCTATTATGTGAGAGTTATCGCACGGGTCCGCTAGTACAGATTATTTATGTAATACAAAGGGAGGCCTCTAATTCTGCCAGCAAGGCAATTGCGCAGTTCATATCCATCACCTGACTTGCAGCTGCGGGCTTAGACATGAATTCCCGGAACGTGTACGGAGCCGACTGGCTATACCTATTAGCATTTAAAGATACGAGTGCCGGCGGACGAGGTGGAAACTATTCTTTGTTTACTTGTGTCACTCTGTCAGGCTTTTTAGTTGACAGGTACAGTCGTGCGGTAGATCAGGAGCTCGAGACTCGAGAGAGAGAACACACTGTCCCGCGCTTTGACTAGCGTGATCACTCGGACATAACTACGGCAGTGCCGCCCAGCGAGACAAATGTTTTACGCTGCAGTAGTATGCAGTAGGAATGGGATGGATAAGTGCAGAGCTAGCCGCCGGAATCTATATGTATGTATTTCTATCTCTTACTGTATTATTGCTATTTCTGAATGGTCAGGCATAAGATACGATGATTATCTATGCGGTGTATGGTTTTACAGCCAGATACCGTTCTTGACCCCAACCAAGATTTAAAATCAATGTAAGAGGACAAGGAATTGGAAGGAAGCAGCCTTGGTCTATTAGTAGCACCGTCCCGGCATTTGCCTGGAGTTGAAAATAGGAAAACACGGAATCTTTTCAATGAAGGCCAACGGTGGGGCTTGAACCCAACCGTCTTCCTAATTTGAATTTAGACTGGCCCCATAGCCTTGTGCCTTAACACGCACGCAGCTACCCCAATCAATAATGATAATAATAATGATAATGATAATGCCCCCGAAATATATTTTGACGTACCAGTAACCCCACTGGCAAAGGTCTCTCGCAAATGCCAAACGTCAGTGGGTTGCACAGCTACTGTACGCCTTCAGAGAATATACAGCACAGTTGCTGTTAATAATAATAATAATAATAATAATAATAATAATAATAATAATAATAATAATAATAATAATAATAATAATAATAATAATAATTGTTAGTAGTTTTATGCCCTTTTAACTACTGCAGCTTTTAGAGATGGCCGGGCTGCCGGAATTTTACCCTGAAGGGAATCTTTAACTTGCCAGTAAATCTACTGACACGGCTTCCTCACATTTAAGCACCTTCAAATGCCAACTCGTTGTGCCAGGAAATGATCCTCTAACCTCGGGCTGAGCAGCCGAGAACCTTACCGCTGCGCCATGCTGTTTGTCAGTAGAGGTTGTCATTAGCTATTTTCATTTCTATGCAACTGACCAAAATGCTTGTACAATCTGGGAGAAGCTACACCCCTACGTTCAAGAAATATGCATGAACATTGAGCATCTTGACAAGAAAGTAGCAAGGCATTATGTTATGATCGGCAGAACTCAACAAGTAGGCTGGCAGTCATCGTCATGGTTCAATATGACTTCATATTCTCCCATCTAAACTTTCATTGATAATTTCGCAACATCTTACAATGTGTGACCCATTAGATTATTCCCCTTATATCAGATTGCCTTTCACTCAAGTTGAACTTTTCGCTCTGGCCTGAACATTGCGTCAGTGAATGGGACGGTCGGTCAAGCACAGGGGGCCGGTCAGTGGACTCTGCTTTGACGAGCAGCATAAGGGGCTTGGACGAGAGGTGACCTGAGGACGAGGATGACCCTCACATGGTGAGGGGAGTGGGGGTTGGACAACACGTGACCTGAGGACGAGGATGACCCTCACGTGGTGAGGGGGGGTTACGTTAGACGACACGTGACCTGAGGATTAGGATGACCCTCACATGGTGAGGGGAGTGGGGGTTGGACAACACGCGACCTGAGGACGAGGATGACCCTCACGTGGTGAGGGGGTGGGGGTTAGTGTTAGACGTCACGTGACCTGTGGATTAGGATGACCCTCACATGGTTAGGGGGATGGGGGTTAGAGAGACGTGACCTGAGGACGAGGATGTCTCTCACGTTCCATGTTCCTGCAATCAGGACTGCACACCAATATAACCTTAAAAGTCTAGCTAAGCATTCCTTTTAATTCCTGGACGACCTGAACCTGAAGACCTTCCGGGAGATGAGGTGAGATTAGTCTCTAAATGGCGAATGGTTTTTACGGCGTGATTCCCTTAGTTGTTGTCAATTCAATAATAATGTCTCTTTTAAATACTGTGGCTTTTAGAAACGCCGGGGTGCCAGAATTTCGCCCCGAAGGGGATCTTCAACGTGCCAGAAAATCTGCTGACATGGCTCCCTCACATTTGTGGACCCTCAAATGCCAACTGACTGTGCCAGGATTCCATCCTGCAACTGGGAACAGCAGGCGAGAACGTTACCGCTGCACTACGCAGCCAGGTGTGTTGTTGATTCATGTATAGGGGCTTTGCGACATCGTGGTCATGTAGATTCTTGTACTTGTGTGTGTATAGGTGTGTGTGTGGAATCTGTCTGATAACCGATGTCATTGTTATGTCTGTAGTAGTGTGTGTATTTTGTTGTGTTGCTCTCAAGATTTAAAATCAAAGAGAATGCGTAATTTTACTATTAAAAGAAATGTATTAATTATACGTTCAATTCAAATAAATATTAGAAGAACACATTTATAAGTTTGACTAAATTACTTTCTAACGACCTGATTTCGATAGTTTTGGAATATTTTAAGAGAATCTCAAAATTACCATATAGTTTGAATTACTCGCAACTTTATATTTTTAATAGTTTCTTCCGACAACATAAGATTGCTGAGGATAACCACATTGTGGTCGAAACTAGTCCTGTTATATTAAACAATTTATAATAGTGACTATCGGTGATTTTATTTAATACCAGTAAGGTTTAAATTCAATTTTGTCAATAAGGACGAATTTGTTTCAGATATGATTATATTATATTATATTATATTACACAGGGTCTTTGTTTTTGCTTGGCAAGACGATTCCGCTCGACCTTGGCCGCCGGTCCCCAGCCAATAGCCGGCTGTTACAGTTTGGCGCGCGCGGTCTCCGGCAGTATTCCCACGCTCTTCCTGCGGTAGACGTGTGAGCTCCAAGCTAATTGGGTGTTTTATAAAGCTACTGTGTACTGTATATCGCATTGTATAGTACTGTAATGCCTTATGTGATATATTCGTTACGTGAACGTGTATATCTGCACAATACGTACATAAAGTGCAGGAAATCATGCGCTAGAACAAGACAAAAGTTTTGAGTGAAATTTCCAGAGAGACCCATTCCTATAAATCGGACAATAAAACAACTATCTAAGGGAGTCAAACGTACAGGTTCAGTAAATAATAAAAATAGACATAAAGGTCGTTATTTCCTTACTGAAGCTAAATTAACCGGAGTAACCGGAAACTTCATAAGGAGATGCCGATTATGTTTGGCAGCGGATGGGGAACATTTTCAGCATCTACTATAAACATAACTTTGAAAGAATAATAGATTTTCCGCCTTCAATACTGTTTATTTCTAATTACTCACAGGGACATGCTTCGGGGGCTAATACTCCCCCTTCCTCAGCCTGTCCAACAAAACTTCACAAAGGAAAAACATGTGTTTTGTATGAGCTTATACAAGGAAAGTTTTTCCTTTGTGAAGATTTGTTGGACAGGCTGAGGAAGGGGGAGTATTAGCCCCCGAAACATGTCCCTGAGAGTAATTAGAAATAAACAGTATTGAAGGCGGAAAATCTATTATTCTTTCAAAGTTATAGTTACGTCAATACGGACCTGAATAATCGACATTATTACTATAAACATGGTAAGTAAAAATGCATGATACTGATTTTAAGCACCGTATTCAGCTGTACATATGCACGCGCAAAGATAAAGACCCTGTATTATATTATATTATATTATATTACTAGCAATCCGCCCCAGCTTCGCCCGGTATCTTCAATGATTTACCCAGCGTACGCTTAAAAGGCGCACGTACGGCAGGTCCCAGACGCAATTCAGAAAAGCCAAACAGCGGAACTCCAAACACATATTCTCTGAAGTTTTAACTCGACACGATTCGACAGTTTGATGCTGGCCAAAGCTGGGGTGACAGGCTCGCTCACTAGCTCATAAACGCGCTCCGAAGCTACAGTAGTAATTTAAATTTCCACTGAATGGAGATTGTTGGAAGAAATTAAAACGTAAGAACACTTATAGTGGGAGATTTATTATAAGGCTTGCAAGACTTCTTTACCCAGACCCATAAACGCGTGTAATTATAGCTATGGGCAGTTGAACGTCATAACATATCCATTTTATTAAATAACAGAACTGTCTGACTTCTTCAGTATTATACCAATATCTGTCGGACACTTCCTGAATGATCGTCGTGCGTAATCACAGTGCACAGAACATAATTTGTAATGGGCACTTCAATCATATGAGCTGTGGAAACACAAGACTGCATAAATCTCGGGCGTTATTCTACTGGCACTGTTTCAGCACGCAGAAAAGATGAATGAAAATCCACAGCCTGCTTCCAGTCTCCGACCGGGTCAGGAATGGAATGAATGAAGCCCCCATCTAGCGGCGAGGATATGGACTGTGCCGGCTGCCGAGGCCTGACGCACTCCTCTGGGGCAATGATTAAATGAATGACAGATGAAATGAAATGATAATGGAGAGTGTTGCTGGAATGAAATTGTGACAGGGAAAACCGGAGTACCTGGGGAAAAACCTGTCTGCCTCCGTTTTGTCCAGCACAGATCTCACATGGAGTGACCGGGATTTGAACCACGGACCCAGCGGTGAGAGGCCGGCGTGCTGCCGCCTAAGCCACGGAGGCTTTCACGCAGAAAAGATAATGCCCCAAATTGATTTCACCGAAAAATTCTTCATTAAAGTAAGAATATGAAGGTCGGTGAGCCCATTCGGCTCGTTCACAATGAAGTGTTTTCACACTACAAGGTCAAGGTTTCCGTTGACCTTGAATACGGTTAGGTGAGAATTTAGGGTGTAAGGACCTGTTCACTTTCGTGATGGTACTGTGGGCGTGGCGTCTCCTTATCCAGACGACCCGGATTCCATTTCTGTCTCTGTTCCCTGGCGCGAGGGTTGACATGGGGTGTATGGAGTCTCTTAACAAAGGAGAGAAATGGGTTCGAATCGCAACCTCCGCCAGCATAGAAGAGTTTTTACATAATTCCCCACATCAACTACAGGTGGATGTTTAGATATTACGTTATTCTCTTACGGCTCTTCCCTTCCCAATACTATCCCTCCCTAATTATAAGTGCAGACGCTAGTACAGTGTACAGTGACCACAATGCCACAGGAATCAGAGAGAATTCACACACTCACCCAAGTAGGACACACATCATGACCATTTAATGAAAAACAACTGCTCATTTGCACACAGAGGGATCAACAAACTCTGTCTATTGTATGGTTCAGTAGTCTCTTCACATTACCGTAATAATAATAGTAATGACGTGTGATCTCTGGAGAGGCCTGGAATAGGCTTTCTGATTTAACGCCTGTGAGTGATAAGGACGAAATCTATACTAATATAATAAAGCTGAAGAGTTTGTTTGTGTGTTTAAACGCGCTAACCTCTGGAACTACCAGTCGGATTCGAAAAATTATTTTTGTATATGATAGCCAGATTTAAGAGGAATAGTTTTTAGGCTATGTAGCATTAGGTTACACCTCTCAGGTAACCTTAAAGATTGATTTTTGTTCAGTAAGTCGGAAGAACAAGTGCTCCCGAACAGCTTCAATAATACCCAAGTCTAGTGTTGTCTGGCAGTGCGGGCTGCACCACGTCGCACAGTGTGTCGAATCCCAATTCTAGGTGGAAAAAATGAATAACTTCGTTAATAGTGGTGGGATTCTATTAATAGTTGGCAATATACCGTTTTCGAGGTCGCTGAATCATTTCTGGCATCGTCTAAAGTGTACGATCTTCGGTGGTAAATATATAGGGGTGAGTAAGCTGAGGTGTAAAAAATGACCGAATGCAACACAAGAATCATCCATTTTTGGTAGTAAAAATCACGATTCGGATGTGTATATGATAGTTTATGACAGTGGTAAGCATACTATTTAAAACTGGATAAAATATGAATAACAATGAGACTTTCAGTCAAGTATTCTTGTTACACCTTATTTGAGGGAATAGACGAAGTCACTGTATCCAGTTGGCAATCGTCCGGATTTAAAAAAGTATATTAAATTGTTATTAAACATAGAACAACGAAATATGCTCAAAAATAACATTTATTTCCTAAAAATAAAAATAAATATTCGTCAAAATCATACAAACAATTTTTTTATAATAAAATGTCATCTTACAGTCCTGTTAATGACGTAGTTTTAGTAAACATACTTCACACACAAAAACAATATTTCTCTAGAAAAGCATGGAAATAAAGACAACATATATTGAATATTATGCCTATTTCTCCTATTGCAAATAAAAAGAAAACGTCCATTCTTCAAGTAATGTTCTCATTAATCTCACTCCCTTTAATAATAACAAAATGTCTAATGTTCATTCGTCACCTGATTCTTCTGTAGAGTCCAGAGCATCGTAGTCATTCCTATACTGGTCTTCATCATTTGATGTCAAAGTTCCTTGGGGGTCATTAAGTAACTCAATAGCTTCCATAGGTAGATTACCTATGTACATGGCATTGTTCTTCCTGCACTCTCCCATTTTTGTTAATATTATGAGATATCAACTAAATTTTGTTTCTTAGCTCCTGCACCTGGGTGTCAGTAAGAGTTGTAGGATCAAATTTATTCATAACATATTGAAATATGACGTCTGTACGTCCCTATTTACGACACGACCGCCACGCGTTGAAAAATTCTTCTCATGGTAATGCCCACATAGTTACTGAAAATAAGAAAATAAACCATCATGCACATTCGTGCGCAACCAAACCACTTTAGATCCTGAATCTACATTAAATTTCCTATCGAATGACGTTTAAAGTAAAGTGGCACTATGAGGCACTCATAAAGTAAATAACTTATTTAGTGCAGAAAGCTTTTATTACGCATAAAAGTGCGAACACATGGGGCCTACCTCTTTTCACTATTCCATGAGCCGCAGAAGACAACACCTCGTTGAACTCACTAGAATCACAACGTTTGGTTCACTCCGACACCTCCAATCTAATGACCTGATATCTGCCAGGAAGACGTTTCAGCACCTATAACCTCCCTCCTACGCACCAGAGAGCGGAAAGGAAGACCGAAGGTCACCATCTGGTTTGTTCACTATCGAATGAGCCAGTTTTCGCTTTCATTTGCGACAGTGAATTTTTTCCACCTAGATATGGGATTCGACGCACTGTGCGTCGTCCCTACCAGTGTTCTAGTGCAGAATTGCGAGCTGCTTATAAATTGCAGTCACGGGGAGTAATTAGTGCAAAAAGATTTCTTAGGCCCCTTAAAACAGTTAATATCATGACAATAGTATGCCTCTGTATAAGGGCGATGGTGTTGGTGCAGTATACTGAGGTTATCAGCTGCAATATGCGTTGGTGCTTTTCGATCCTTATCCTTGAGTGCTCCAGTTCTGTAGTAGTATTCATTATCATCCATAAAACAAATAAATCCACCGGGCGAAGCCGGGCACTACTGCTAATGAATGATAAAGACGTCACAAACACCCGGTCCCCATGCAAGGGGAATGAACCAATACAGATTAAAATCTCTTCGGCCCGACCGGAAATCGAACCTGAAACCCATCGGACCATTTAGCCACGGGGCCGAACATTATAAACAATAAACGGGAATAGTCTAGATCGTGTAGTAAAAACAAGAAGCTTCAAAACTTTATTCTCACTTGAGTCTAGGGGCCGATAACCTTTAAAACAACAATTATCATTATCATTATCACTTGAACCGCGCTATCTCAAGATCAGATAAGAAGCGCTTGAAGTAGCCTACAAAAGTACCCAGACTTCTCTAACAGGGAACTAGACTTTCCGTTAAGTAAAACCAGGACCCCCTTACGTAAATATTAAAAAAAAAGGAAAAGTACAACGCTTCCGACCTGAACCACCAGCTATCAACAAGTAAGGTAAGTTCCCATCCGTCTCGTAGTCATTGCTTCTGCGATTCTTGCTGGTCGCCATGAACATTTGCATATTTTATTTGCGTACTGGCAAAGCCTTTTTTAAATTTATTTTTTGAACATATTTGACAAAGCTGAAAAAAACGCCACTTTAAAGTTTTAACCACTCGGCTTATTCCCGACATTTTTTTTATTATGGCATATGTGAGCCGTGGAAGTCTTAGAGAGGAAATAGGCCTACCTTCACATTTGTTTATTATACTAAGTACAGTCAGTAAGTTCGTGGACTGGAGCATGAATGAAGGCTGCCAGCAGAACCCAATGTCACAACAGTTACCGCGCGACACAGAATACACCACATCGTCCCTCAAAATACTCGTCGTACTCTAGTTGATCCCTGCTGCTGCTGCTGCTGCTGATCATCTACCAGTTGGCAGCGGTTGACACGCACCGACATTGCAACTTCTCCGATCTTACGTTTATTTCGTATGGCATGTGGCCGGCCTGTAAGCTCATCATCCTCCAAACTGCGTGAAAAGTTGGTGCCACTTAAACGCAGCACAGCAACAGATGTCGGCGCAGTTTTTTTTTCTCTACCATCTGAAATGTTTCTTTGCCGGATTTGCCTAATTTTTGGCATAACTTGACGTTTGCCCATTGCTCAAAGTGTGACATTCTTGGGTTCCGCCGTCTCGCATTCAACTGCCCTTCACACCAGAAACTGCATTTCTGTCCTAACGGCACAGGATGTGCACACATGGTGCACCTGGCGAGCTCAGGAGTTGACGACTCCGAGGATTTCCTGTGCTGGGTCCATTTTCCCCCTTTTCTACTGTCTTGTGGCAGGCCCTCCCTGTTTCCCCTAATTTCTTACTGCTTTTCATGGCCCTGCTTCCTTCCAAGTACCTCAGTCCTCATTCTTCGAATGTTGAGGGAATTCCTTTTCCCTGTATTTAGTTCATTATTGATTTCAGTTGTTAATTTCATTATCTAGTAAAAAGTCAACAGATAGTAGTAGTAGTAGTAGTAGTAGTTGCAGTAGTAGTGGCAGTAGTAGAAGTAGTAGTATAAGGCGTGTTCAAAAAGTTACCGTTCGAGGGCGTTGCTGCAGCGTACTTGCAACGTAGTGCGACTCCGATGCGCGAATATAAGCACGGACACGTATGCAAGGGATTAGTGTGGCAGTCAAGTCTTGCCAAGGCGTGTGCGTTAAATGCAGCAACAGGAACTATGGCGACGTTATTACCAAATACGTCCAAACAGGACCAACTTGCTGTTATTCTTTTCTTGGGCACTGAAGGACAAATACCTGTGGACATCCATTGGAGAATGAAGAATGTGCATGGGGCAGCATGTCTGTCGAGAACCACCACTGTGGAATGGTGGGCCAAGTTCCGTACTGGTCGCGTTTCGACACAAAACGCCGGTCGATCTGGGAGACCAGCCTTAGGAGGGAGACACTCGAGCATCCGCCCTACAGGCCTGATCTCTCCTCATGCGATTATCACGCATTCGTTCCCTTAAAAAAGACCTTGATTGGTTGACGATTCCTGCCAGACGAGGATATGCAGCAGGTGGTTAGGGACTTCTTCACGCAGCAGGACACGGTGTTTTGCCACACGGGGATCTTCAACCTGGTGGTTCGGTGAGATGAGAGCCTCAATGCTCACGGCGATTTTTCATGACTGGCATACCGATTCTGGAATGTACGGGCTTCAAAAGGAAATTTTTGAACACCCCTTATAGTAGACTAGTAGTAGTAGTAGTAGATGTAGTAGTAGTAAAGTTATTTCTTGATAGGGTCTTCTAAGGACCACGTGCCAATAATACTTCGTCCTTTGTTGTTCCTTCTTCCTCTTCCTTCAATCCTCCTTAATCCTCTCACTATGTATATTTTCTCTCTCTTCGGTCCATTTTGAGCCTGTTTCTATTCCTTCCTGCCTTTGAATCCTTCCTTTTTAACACTTTCTTTCTGAGAATCTCTCGCTCTCTATTGCTTCTTCTTCTCTTATATTGTTTCTTTGCAAATCTTTCTTGATTCCAATCCAAGTTATTGTTGACTTCTTGTTCCAAAGATATCTGATGATCTGTTTGGTTAACCTCTTGTCATCCATTCTGCATAAATACCCAAAATATGTCAATCGCCTCTTCTGTGTTGTTTGTCATATTTTCTATGTTCCGATATGCAGGGTCTTTCACCCAAAGTGAGGCCAGCCTCAGGGCTGCCGCAGCGCTGCAGGTACAAGGTCGAGCCAAAGGTCAGACGAGCACATTGCAACACGGAGCTGAGACAGTTGCGACGCAGGATGTGACGAGTAAAGTTGACTTCGTTATTTCGTTTATAGCATATTTTAAGGTACACGTGTTACAAATTTATAACATGTTATTGTGTTTCATAATTTTATAACGTGTTATTGCTAAGTGTTAAAGCCCATTGCTTCAATTTTTAATTATGGGGAAAATTGAAAAATGAGGTTTATGCAACAAATCGTCACACACTAGATGAACTCAAACTATATATCATGAGAAAAATTGAGGCTATCTCGGTAGATGAACTAATGCGTGTGAATGAAAATTTCCTTAGAAGATGCCAGAAATGTGTAGATGCAGGTGGAGGACATTTTCCAACATCTTCTGTGACAATGATTTTACTTTGATAATGTGTTATTATGTGCACTTGTCATTTACATGCGATTCGTACGGGCGCGCTCTCGACCCCAAGCTCAGTGAGTTGCCATGTGCTCGTCCGACTCTTCACTTTGAGTGAATGACCCTGTAGTTTATCATTAATTCTTAATTTCCAGAATTCGAAAGCTTTTAGCGGACCGAGTAATTTCCGTAAAGGCCTAATTATAGTCCTTTTAATTTATGAATAATTTCCGTATAATTTATGTAGCTTGTAATTCAGTACTAGACATTCACTCGCGTATACCAGTTTAACTATTGTACTATAATGTTGTACTTTAAAGTTCTTAGATAAACACTTTCTATCGCAAATATTGCTCGTCATACCACACGCTCTTTCATCTTGAGTATCCTTTCAACCACAGCGTATTTTTCTAAACCATTTCCTTGAATTGGTTCCCCCCAAATAATTTGATTCTCTTTGCCTTCTTTATTTGACCGATTTCTGGCTTTTATAGTCTACTTGTTATAGGGTTTGAAGCCAATTTTCAGTGTTGCCTTAGTAAACAAACGTTTGGTGCTTTTCAGTCGGTCAACACGAATGTTCCCAAACGAGTTAGGTTATACCCTAATCCTGAAGAAATTAGATGAGATTAATATACCCTAATCCTGAAAATAATTACATGAGATTAATTGTATTTATTAATCTCATGTAATTTTTTCAGGATTAGGGTATAATCCAACTCGTTTGGGTACATTCGTGATGACCGACTGAAAAGCACCAAACGTTTGTAGTCTACTTGTCTTAAATTTTGTTTTAGCTACAGAAATTCTCAAACCAGTTCTGTTGGCTATCTCTTCCAAGAGATTGTTTTGTATTGCTGCATTGGTCAGATTTTCAGAATCATGTTGACATGTTGACCGAAAGAAAGCATTCTGCTGATTGATTATTGTTATGGTTGTTAATTCATTTAGGTGTGACCATTTATCCCCGAGTACTTGGGTGTGTGTGTGTGTGTATACGATTTGTCTGATAACCTGTATTATTGCGGTGTCTGTAGCAGTGTGTAAATGTGATTGGGGCTAGTATTGGGATGGAGGCGCCCGTGGCCTCAATTTAGGTACCATCCTGGCATTTGCCTGGAGCAGAAATGGGAAACCACGGAAACCCACTCTAGGATGGCCGAGGAGGGAATCAAGCCCACCTCCTCTCAGTTTTGCCTCACGAGGCTGAGTGAACCCTGTTCCAACCCTCAGGCCAGAATTAAGTTTCTTGGTAGGGCCGGGAATCGAACCCGTACGTCCGGGGCGGCAGACAAGAATGCTAGCCACTACACCACGAGGTGGTCCTGTTAATAGATTACTAGGCAATACTGAAATATGCCTTCTAATACTTCTATAGGTTTTCATAATAAGTAATAATATTTTTATTGGTTTTACGTCCCTTTTAACAACTGCGGCTTTTAGAGACGCAATAGGTTTTCAGAATGTATCGCAAAGTCATCTGCAAATGCTAGACAGTTTATTTCAACACCTCTGTCCTCTCTTCCCAGTTTTATTGGTGATAACAGATAACAGTAGTAGTTTTGTTCAGTTTCGTATTCATCCACATCGTTAGGGGCAGATGACGTACTGTAGATGTTACGCCCCTTAAAGCAACGAACATGAGTACACACACACAGTGCGTGCTGGCCATGAGCCACAAACAACTGAGTGGGACTGATGACCATGTAGTACCAAGCCCCCAGGCCCCAGATGAAACAACATCAACTCATCTTGCTATGAAGATACGAGTAAATGAGTATAGCCTACAAACAGCGCGCGCTGGCTATGAGCTATGCCTGTCGGCTAACACAGCAACCTTGGGATTCGACTGGTTATAAAGTCAAGTGTCTTGTCTATTTATTACTCTAACATATGTTTACATTCTACTTGCGCTTTCAGTACCGTGGTGATGTCAAGGTCATTGTCTTGGATGAGTAACGAATTATTCCACGTGACCTCGCAGCATTGCCGTGCTTGGCACACCATGGTATCATGGTAGAGTTGAAAATCCTGAGATCGAAACTCGAAAGTTCAAATCCCGACATTTAGAGAGCCCATCCTGTGTAGTTTTCTCCCGGGTTTTCCATACTCCCTCCAGGAAAATGTTGGGATAGTACCTTATTTCAAGTCTCAGGGTATCCACCCCTCAAAACACACTACTACAGCTACTGCAGAAATACAGCTTACCAGACGAATTCAACACACGCCCAAGAACTCAGGGTTGTTGACCAAGATTTCTAATAAGTCCATTAAATTAATTAACATTAACAACAACAACAACAACAACAACAACAACAACAACAACAACTTGAGCAACACTGATTTGAGGTTTCATTCCAAATCTCAAGGTGTAGCCTAATAAATGGTGTATAATTGTCTTTCCTACCCGGAACATCTCAGTTTCACTTCCTACTTTATTGTGAGAGGCTTTCGAAGGTTTGTTTGTTGTTGATTGATTTAGGGGCTTTGCGACATCGTTGTCATGTAGCCTCGTAGACTTGGGTGTGTGGAAATTGTCTCACAACCTGTGTTATTTTGATGGCTGTATTAGAGTGTGTATTTGTAATTCAGGTGAGGATGGGGAAGGAGGCGGCCGTGACCTTAACTTAGGAACCATCCCGGCCTTTGCCTGGAATAGAAGTGGGAAACCACGGGATAACAATTCGAAGATGGCTCAGATGAGAATCGAACCCACCTCTCCTCATTTTTACCCCATTCCAGACCTCAGACCAGAATTAAATTTTTATTCCTTGCCATGTGCATTCATTTCCCCATTTTTCGTTACGAGTGAGGATTTACTTTATTTAGCAGCGTGAAAAGTGAGGATCTTTCTAAAAGCATGTGTTCGTTCAGATTCTCTTTCTTGGCTAGATATATTTCTATGGATTCTTTCAGTCTGGGATAGAATCCTGGTGCAGTCAGTTGGCATTTGTGGACTCTTTATTGTCGAGAGCTATGCCCTTTGCTTCGTGGTGTAATATTTTCAGGTATGTTTCTATGTTAGTCAACCTGTGGTTGTTGTCATACATATGTTTGCTCACAGCTGAGTGTTTGTTGTGTTCAATCGCATTTCTGTGTTCTTTGCAACGCGTTTCAGTCTGTCTTCCACTTAGCCCGATATAGATAGCCGTACATCCTTCATCTTACCATGTAAATTAATATACACCTGATTTTGAATGCGAGTTTTTCTTTGTTAAGTTATTATTTTGTAGGTGTTTGCTGAGTGAGTTCTTTGTTCTGAAAGCTATATTGAGTCATCGTCTCTTGAATATATTCGTATGTGTTATTGTTCACGAAATTGAATCGTACGTATTTGTTTTCATTATGGGTTGGTGAATTATCCTCTTTTATTCTTCCGTTGATTTGTCGGTATTTCGTCAACCATGTTGGGCGAGAAATTGTTCTCTGCCACTACGTGTTGTATTGTTTATTTTCTTTTAAATTGAAGTTTTTGGTTGACATCGGTATACTGATAGCCCTGTTCAACTTTGAATTGATGCCTTCTAATTTATTTGAATTTGGGTGGTTTGAACGGTTGTCAACAGTGTGTGACGTTTACGTTTTCTTGCGGTATATGGAATATGTTAGATTTTGGTCCGCTCGGTGGATTGTTAGGTCTAAGTAATTTACAGTAAGCGTATGTGCCGGATATTTTCAGATTCCACAGTGAATTTAATGGATTAGTGGCAGTTGTTCATTGTTTGGAGAAATGTATCTTCGTTAATTATTTCCATGTCATATATGTAAATGACGTCATCCACGAATCAACCCCAGTGTATGACGCCCTGCGAGGAATTTGTTCTCTAGACTATTAGGCTAATAAATCTGTTAGCAACTAGGTCACTGATTGGTAACCCCATAGCTAGACCTGTTGATTGTTCGTATATTTTGTCTTGAAATTGAATCACGTTCTGGTTGTGTGATCGTAAGCAATTCAACAATTTCCTCCATTTCTTTTTCTGAGTTTTTCTCTTTTAGATTATTCCCTATTACCATTATTGCTCCTTTTACCGGTATGTTTGTACATATATTCGTTATTTCGAATGAAGTCATTCTCAGTTTTATGTTTATGGACCCTATTTTACTGACTAATTCGGTTGTGTTTTTTACTGAGACGTCGTTCTTGATAATTAACCTATTCCTCAGAACGTTCAGTAGATCTTTACTTAGTTTTTAACCTGTCGCGCCACTACAATTCACAATTGGTCTAATGGCGCAAGTGTCCTTGTGAATCTTAAGGTAGTGTGCTTAGGATGTTCAATTATTTGCTGTATATGTAAGCACACCAGTAAAATTCAGTCGCACGAGCCAGAATTATAGTCACCGTAGTAACTCGCAAAACAGGAAATATTCCGTCTCGCACACCTAATAAATGACGGTTTGTTACAAGAGCAGGATGTTTCAGATCATCTGTTGAGAAACATTCCTGATAAGCATTTAAAAACATTTTCTGATCATCCGAAAGTTTCGCGGCAAACACCATGTATTTAATCAAATCAACAAGATCTGTGAGGACAACTGATGGCGAACAATAGAAATGTTTCTACAATCCTCACGGGAATTAATTTTACGCTCTTGTTGTATTAAAAAATGCATATATTTGCTTGATAAAAGTTTAGTCTGCCTAGGCCTACAGTATATAAATAGACATCACATGGTTGAAACAAATGAGTGCATTGTGGAATATCATTTTGATAGTGCACGTCGGTAGTATATCACCATCAACCTGATAGATTACGTCAAGCAACGCTGGATTTGTTTGGCTAAATGAAGCAACTTTTTTTTTTCGTACATTGGTTTCAAAACTCAATGCAAGACGTTTTTGTACAGAAGTCATAAGTTTCCCAGATTTCGAGGATATGCTAACGTTTTTGTATTTCTTACTCAACTGGTAATTCTGTACCAAAATAACACTTTTATTCGAAGCACCACTTCCTTCTGTTTATTTTTAGAAATATTATGCCAAGTGAATACCTTTCATAGAAATAATATTTTGTGTGAAGGAAACGATATCATTCGAGGAAGCGAGGTTTTATTTGGAAAACAGTATTTTATATTTATGACTTAACAACATTTTGCAAGAAAATTGAATAACTAAATATTTCAATAAATAGAAAACCAAACTAGAATTATTCGAAAAAGTGCAGCCTTACGGCTATGAATTCGGAGAGCTACCACCTGCGCTATCCGACCTATTTCTTAAGACCCGCGAGAATTTTTTCAGTGCCTTCCTTCACGCAATTGACCAAATATTGGGTAGTAATACACTGGCAAATTTTCAGTGGGGTAATGAATCACCTACAGCCCATGAAGGGCCTAGGCCTACCAAGCGACCGCTGCCCAGCCATTTAGCCTGCAGATATTGGGGTGATGCGTGGTCTGCTCATCGAGTCTCCTCGGCCGTTAATCTTGGTTTTCGTGACCGGGGCGCTGCCTCACTGTCAACTGTCAGCTACTCAATTGTCTTCTCGAGGCTGAGTGAACTCCGTTCCAGCCCTCACGTCATTTTCTAAAATCCCTGAGGAGCCGGGAATCAAACCCGGGGCCTCCGGGTGAGAGCAGGTGCGCTATCCCAACACCACGGGGACTGGACAGATAATCAAATGTTATTCAACAAGGAGATTCCTTCGAGTGTTCTGGGTTCAGTTTCCAAGAAGCATGCGAAAGTACAGAATTGCGCAATCCCACAAAGGCTTTGGTTGCATCAGAGTGTGTTTTATTTCCGTCTTTACACTGCCTTGTTTGAGAAAATAACACGGCGTGGTTCGTTGGTTCACATTATTTTAATGAGTAATTACAGTACCTTCGATGTGCAGTGCCTACACGTCCTCTCTACGGACACATAGTCTACACGTATGCATATGTTGTTGTTGCTTCATTATATGAGTGAGGACACAGACATCATGCCCGTGTGCTTATGTTATATTATAATAATAATGTTATTGGCTTTACGTCCCTTTTAATAACTAGTGTGGCTTTTAGAGACGCCGGGATGCTGGAAATTTGCCCCGAAGAGGATCTTTATCATGCCAGTAAATCTACTGACATGGCTCCCTCGCATTTTTGCACCCTCAAATGCCAACTGACTGCACAAGGATTCGATCCTGCAACCTTGGGACAAGCAGGCGAGAACGTTACCGCTGCGCCACGCAGCCAGTCTGTACTTACACTATGTTATGTGTCTGCAAATGTTGTATGAGCTCTATATTATTGTGATGCCGGTAGGCTTATTTGTTCGCATAGCTTAAAATAGCTAAATGTGGCCCAAAACTTCAAACAAAATACCATCCCAGCATTCTCCAGTTAGGTCTACATGAGGACGGAAGAAACTGGGGGATTAACACTCTGGTAGAGGGGGTTGGTCCAAATGAGGCTGAGGGTTCTACCTCAGTTTATTGCAATGCGTAACTTTGAAATGATAGACGCCATGTTTTCAGTGTTGCCTAGTTCTAATAAAGAAAGCTTTTCAGAGTTCTCGCATGTGTATAAACCACCCGCCTGGCTTTACTGTTATGCGGGCTTCTATAAATATGTTTATTTGTTTAAACGCACTTTTAAAAAAGATGTGCGTTGCATGCGCCCCATGTGTACAGACTACCCGCCCGGTTCTAGTGTTATGCGGGCTGGGCGCGACACACCTCAGGCAGGGGCTACCATCTTGCTTATTTGCTTAAAGGCACTTTATAAACAAAAACATATATTTCCGTTGACTTTTCAAGAAATGCAGGATTTTTCCTACACTATTGAGACGATTTGGAAGAATTTGGTACAAACCACACCTTCTAGCTCCCTCTGGTTTAGGAGCTTGAGTTTTGAGAAACATACATCTTAGCGTATTATATAATAAAATTATTTATTGCTTCTTTCACAGTCTCTGTCCCTACTGTATACAAATAGCATTAGTACGGGCCTAGGCCTTTTAGGTACCATTCTGGCATACTCCTGGGGTAGAAGTAGGAAAACTACGGAAACCCACTTCTGCGATGGCTGAGGTGGGAATCGAACCCACCTCTTCTCAGTTTTGTCTCACGAGGCTCTTACCTTCGATCAACAGCAAAGTAAAGAAATCATGTTGGGGAAAACAATTTAACTTCATTGCCGTCCTCAAATACCAGTGAAAACAGCCGCTGCTGTGCCGTTACTGTATGCCTCAACACTTGTCTCCCTCGGTCTTATTGCAACTGATATTTAAGGAGTTGAGTAACCAAGAATGACCAGTTAGCTTAAGGGGAGTTCCAATGGCCTATATTCTTAATGTTAATATTTAATACATTCATGTTCCTATTTCGTAGAAACTACTGGGTTGATTTAGATAAAATTGTATAGCCCTAATTAGTGATCAATTCCTAGTACTTTTAACACGGGTGTATGGTGTTTCTACTATTGTGACCATAACAATATATTTTTTCTTATATATTGATTTTTTACGAAAAATTTGAGATTAATCTATTTCTTTTCCTAATGTATTTGAGCTAGAACAAAACCCCTGTGTTAAAATCTCATTTACAAACCAAGCTACAGGTGGTAAACATTTGAGACTTCTGTGATAAGTAACAACTGAAAAATATGGAACATTTATGTGCAAAAAGTATGTTCTGAGAAAATGCCTTTGTATGTTCTAATTCTCAATGTTTTCTAACGCGTACTGCATTAAATAAATATTAGACATGTTTAGCAAGTTAGCAAATATCAAGTGTTATACATCATTTTTAACGTATACAAATCTGAAAATTTATATTTTTTCTTAAGTTATCCATTGGAACTCCCCTTAACGATGGATTAGTCGAAATTTAATGAGAAATTTGCTCTGGTGAAATGCACATGCTGAATTAACACCGATGTAACTACGAATTAAGAGTTAATTCACGTTGATGAAAATAGCCCCAAGAGGATACAGCCTACAGTTATTTATGAAAGTACACAGGTCATAAACCCAATTCAGCACCTTCTTGACACAAATACAAAGTAGATAACTTTAAATCTAAATAATAATTTTAGGAAAAGAAAAGAATTAAAATTACAAAATAATAAATTTTAAATCATAATTAGTCACCCATATAGCTAATGCTTAGTTATGAATAAAAAAGAACTAGAAATAATACAAAACAAAACATAAGCATAAACACCTAGACGAAGCATGAGCAGTGCAGAGAGGAACAGTTTATAATTTAGACACAAACACTTTTAGTTTGTTATTGATCACAACGTCTGATTCAATAAGTATATCTATGGTTGTAGCAAATTTATTATAGTTGGTTATTATTTTCATGAATGGTGAATTTAAGTGGTGGGAAGTTCTTGACCTTTGAATGTGAAATAATATATAGCTTCGCGATCTAACGCGTGGAACGTGAAAAGAGAGAAAATTCATTAATTCTATAGAATCATATTTACTTGTTATTATTTTCCTCAAAGTTTCACAGTGCTTTTAAATCACGAGATATATCTGTTGACGAGAAAAAGAAAGCCACCTTCGAACCCTCATTACTACTCGTAGTTGGGTGGGGCTGAGCGGCAAGAATTTGGACATGAAAGACTTTCAAGTGGGTATCCTTTGACCATCCCATCGTTTATGTGTTGTGGAATTCTTGTGAAACGTAAGAACATCGCTTGAAGCAGGGAAATGATCGGCATTTCTAATTACAACAATCTCATTAGTTTCACCATCACTGTGTTGGTAAACATGAAAGAGGTGCGGAAATAATGTATACTAGTCTCCGTCTTCTTTTCTTTTGTCGTCAAACCTTCAATCTAGCCGGCTGGTGTAGCTCAGTGCCAGAGTGTGAGGTTCTGAAACTGTGCGATGTCACTGCTTGGCTTATTCAGGGACGTAGACAGTGGGGGTGTGAATCTCACCCCCAGATGTCCAAGAAAATCGGCTCGAAATATTTGAAACAAAATTAATTACGAAAGAAAGACAGATATGACGTTGTTAAATTTCAGATTGCATTTGCAACGCTCGGTGCAGGTAGACTATTCTGAGTGAGAACTTTTCCAGAGTTTCTACAAACTCCACAAAATGCTGGGATTGTAGTCAACCTTATCCATTTCAAGTTCTGCGGTATCCACTGAGTTCTACACCTCTATATTTTCAGTTACTCGCACTATAAGCCTACTGACACTAAAAAAGTAAAAGGTGTCAAACGAATTTCAGGTCAGCGGCGGTTCTTCCAGTTGCGTCTGAAGGTTCAACGCATGTATGTCACATGCCCGACCAATATAGACCTGAGGAATAGCTGCTCTGTGAACCCCTAGCCACATTCGGACGAGCCGCTGCTGTTCCACACAGGTCGGAGCTGATGACCAAGATGGCATCTAAATAAAGCAACGCAAACTTAGTCGCACCCCGTCCACAACTCCTGTTCGTAGATTCTGGCAATGTTTCTACATCGGGTGGTAGCTTGTGTTGTCTTTAATTTACGACCTTGGGGCTTCTTGGTCATCAGCTCCGTTTACTTGGGTGTGTGGGTTCAACTTGTCTAATAACCTGTGTTTCTGTGATAACGGTAGTAGTATGTGTAGTTGCATTAATGACAGAGTCGTGGTAGTTGTTCTGGGACTAGATATAAAGGACTATTCTTGTATTTGCCTAGAGGGAGTGTGGAAAACATCATAATCCACATTCAGGATAGCCACCGTCAACGCTGGGATTTGAACTTCCGAACTCTGGACTTGCTGCAGATCCCCATCGCGATTTAACGCGCACGGCTTTTACATAATATTACAGTACATACATCATCACTAGGGCGGGGAATTTGAAACGGCTGCACCTTAATTTGACAACATGGTAGGGTTGTTGTTGCTGTTGCTGTTGTTTGAGTCTTCTGTCTTTTGACTGTCCTGAGCTAATCGTTTCATCTCTACATAACTACCACATCCTACATCCGAGGCAATCTATTTAACATATTCAAACCTTGATCTACCCCTACAGTTCTATATCTATAAGATAATGTCCACTTTTCAATACAGCTCTCTTTATCTACCAGCCTATTTTACTCTTAAATCAGATACATGTTTCGGCTCTTATGGCCTTAATCAGTTTTTCGTAACACTCATACATTCCACCATACACAATCTTAAGATCTTAACAAGCACATGTTGGTTTAAACAGACTGTACAAGACAATGGCGTCAAATCAATAAAATTAGAAATACAATTCTTAAAGATAGATTGTGATCCGGGTAAAACCCATCGTCGTATTCTATTTACAACTAAAACTGCTAAAATTCTCTTCTAATCTTCAGTATCACATCACATTAGAAAATGGCGCCTAATTTATATTACCGAGCCGCTTGCCTAGAGGAACAAGTCTTATTAAGGAAGTCTACATTTTCTAGGCAAGCGGCTGATAATTGGTCTATTCTATTACAGCAATCTCAGCTGGATGGGTCTATTTCAATTCGGAAAACTCTGATGCCTATGTGCCGAAAAATGGGAATTCCATAGAATTGAGAAAGTCTGCAGGATACGATGTTACCTTATGTGAACACTTTTTAAATTTACGTTTCTGGTTTTGGCAGGTTTTGCTGAGACATAACGATTTTGTTGTTTGGATACTCGTGTGCACGCCACATAGCCTACAGTTGCCCATGGGAGAAAATGGTTTTGTCTAAATGTACACCTGCTGCTGTTAACTGTGTGTCATTGCGCTTTGTTAATTGTAATTGCGAATATTGTTTGAGGAGGGAACTGCACTCTTGCACACTGGAATGGCAAATCTATCGGAATATGGGAAATTAAAAGTATTTCTTAAGCTATTCAGGGTGTAATTTTCTCACAATTATTGATGATTTGAATGCCAACATGTCGCTATTAATAGACCTATAGTAAAATATCTCTCACCTTGGCTGCTGATGTACATTATGCAGCCTCTTCCAGGGATTGAAATTCTCCAACAAACCTTTTGCCTCACATGCCTCTCTAAATATTGAAAATTCCTGATTATTGTGCCTTTAGAGATCTTTGAAAGAGGTTGCCCTCGCACATGGTGTAGATGCATTGTCAAAGGAAAACATTCCATGTTACGAATATGGACCGTGTAACCTGTACCGAAAGCTTCTGCAGATTTAACACCAGGCCAATTCTCAACAACAGTTCCTTGAACTCAGATTTGCCAATATTTCATTGTATCGTTCCATGTGTGATATCTCTACAGGGTAAGAACGTAATATTTGGTTCAGATCGGTGAAACGATGTAGATTTGTGCCAAAGGGCCTACATACAGGGAATGCAGCGGGCTGTCCGAAATTTCAAGTGGACAGTGTTACTCGTCGGGTTCCAAAATGTAAGTTCGTAAATTTTGGTTCAGATCGGTGAAACGGTGTAGATTTGTGCCAAAGGGCCAAAATGCAGGGGATTGAAAGGGCTGCTTGAAATTTGAAGTGGACAGTGTTACTTGTCGGGTTTCAGTGGGTACGCATGTAAAATTTGGTCCAGATCGGTAAAACGGTGTAGATTTGTGCCAAAGGGCACGAGTATGTGCCTAATGGCCTAACTTCGAACATTGAGCTTTATATATATATGGATGAAAGGCAGCCTATATGTTAATCCAGGGTAGGCTATACGTTCTCTCGATTTCAAATTTCATCCAAATCCGTCCAGTGTTTTTAGTGTGAAGAGGTAACAAACACACTCACTCACTCACTCACTCACTCACAAACTTTCACAATTATAATATATGTAGGGAATAGTGATATAGGGATATAGGGATTTAAATGCTACATCTCTTATACCTTCATTGCATTTTGTGTTTTAAGAGAAGGTCAGTGGTCAAATAAACAAAACAGCAAGCCTACTATGGTATATCGTTTCCTGCCATTAAGCCAAAAGAAAGCTGTGACATTAAGCGGAACAAGCACTCAGCTTATGGTAGGCTAATTCCTTGTGTGTCATCCCCGTCACAAATATTTTGGTTTCTAATCCTTCTTATTCCTACACATTTTTAAATATAGTCTATTGTGAATATCTTTCATATGTCCAAGTTTCGCCAAATCGCAAAGTAGCATTACTGTATCCTCCAAGTGAAAAGTCACACTGACACAAGCTGCGTAGATGATATTACTGAGTCATCAATCATTATATTACTTGGTGAGTCCATAAATCTTTTTAGGCTATACAGTATATACAGTCCACCTCGTAGCATAGTGGCTAGCACGTTTGGTTGTTACCACGAGGGCCCGGATTCAATTCACGGCTTTGCCAAGGAAGTTAATTCTGATCTGAGGGCAGGAACGGGGTACACTCAGCCTCGCGAGGCAAGACTGAGAAGAGGCTGGTTCGATTCCCACCTCAGCCATTCTGGAAGTGGTTTTCCGTCGTTTCCCACTTCTACCCCAATCCTCATCTGAATTACAAATACACACACTAATGCAGCCATTACAATAACACTCTGAATTTCCACGGAATTGTGAGTTACTTACGCGTTCATACTGTTTTATCCGCGCATTTTTTTGTCTGTCTTTAATTTTAAAAATAAATCCCGCTTTTTGCAGACGCAACTTAGTTGTTGTTGTTGTTGTTGCTCATTTTAGGGGCAGCGACATCGTGGTCATATAGCCCCCTGTATTTGTGTGTGTGTGTGTGTGTGTGTGGAGAATTTCTGTGATAACCTGTGCTATTGTGATGGCTGTACTAGTGTTTGTATTTGTAAATTGGGGATATGATTGGGAATTTATGAAAATCAATTGGGTAGATAGGGTTACACGTCTATCTATATACAAATTAAAGTTTGTCTATTCTCTTAGGAATTTCCACAGCAATTTTGTTATTTGCGCGTTTCGGACGGTTTTATGACGAATGCACGCAAAAAGTATTTTTGTCTGTCTTTCTGTCTGTTTGCACGCTTAAGTTACAACTCGAGAATGCCTGTGTAGAACAACGTAAAAGGTTAGAATATGGTATACAGATTGGCTGGATTTAGGATGTGGTAGCTATGTAGAGATGAAACGATTAGCTCAAGACAGGGAGATCTGGAGATCTGCATCAAACCAGTCAACCTGATCAGGTGATCCTGTCAGGAATCTATAGAGGCTATACTGTCTGGGATGTATACCAATCATTTATATAACTCTTCACCATAGCTCTCATAAAAAGGAGGCTAATGAGGGAAACTCCTCAAAATAGGCTACATGCTAAACTAGGTGAAATATCAAAGTTGTCGTAGGAAGACAGGACGAAGCTCATTCTGAGCCCCTCAATGTGAGAAAATAACTCATGTTCCCAAGCGACCCACAAATCAATATTTGAAGGCCTTAGAATCAACCGTTAACTATAGTTTATATTTGTATCACAGCATCCCGGCTATGGGAGACAGAACGAGAAAAGGCTGAATCTAGTTCATAAACAGGAAATTATATAATTACATACGGTTGTTTTGCCCCCTAAAACAACACTAGCTAACTAACTAACTAACTAACTAACTAACTAACTAACTAAATAAATAACTAACTAAGAATACATGATTGTGTGAGAGGTTCTTTTATCACACAAGTACAAAACGAACGGATACTTCTGCCAGTACTTCAATACCGTATATTTCACTTGCGTTTTAACTAGAATATAATTTTCTAGCATATTTTTTGTCATGCAAATGTCACACCATGACACTGAATTGGCCTGCTTGCATAAGCTAATATTACTGCAGTTCAAGACTCTGAGTAAGTTTTCAAGAATTGCAGTTTTAGAAGTACTTGAAGATATATAGGCTAATAGGGCTTATAGAGTTTAAGGCCTATGAACATTTCATTAAATTACTTATTTAAAAAATATACATTTTTCATTTCAGTTATTCATATAGAAAATCACCATTGGCTTGGTATTTTTAAAATAACAATAAAAATTTCCTACATAGCCATGATATAAAATGAGTTGATATTTTTTCCTCAGGAGGTTCCAGAAAGTATTTTGAGTGTTGGGAATACGAGCAGTGCCTTACCTGGAGTACGACGGGTCGGGTCGGGACGGGACGGCGCAGTGCAGCACAACACTTTACCAGCGAGCTGGTGGGACTGACCGCTCTTCCACTTCCACCTCTATATATACCTTAGCTGGTGCTGCAGGTAGGAGGAGCGGTGTGTACCTACCGCAACAAAAAACAAATTCAAGGTTGATAGGAGTTCATCTGACAGACCCAAGTAGACCAGACACCTGTTCACAAGATACTGTCAGGGATATGTCAGGCCCAAACGGAGACCAGATACCTGTTCAGAAGATACTGTCAGGGATATGTCAGGCCCAAGCGGAGACCAGACACCTGTTCAGAAGATACTGTCAGGGATATGACAGGCCCAAGCGGAGACCAGACACCTGTTCAGAAGATACTATCAGGGATATGTCAGGCCCAGCGGAGACCAGACACCTGTTCAGAAGATACTGCCAGGGATATGACAGGCCCAAGCGGAGACCAGACACCTGTTCAGAAGATACTGTCAGGGATATGTCAGGCCCAAGCAAAGACCAGACACCTGGTCAGAAAATACTGTCAGGGATATGTCAGGCCCAACCGGAGACCAGACACCTGTTCAGTAGATCCTGCCAGGGATCTGCCAGGCCCAAGTGTATCTGACACCTGTTCAGAAGGTTCTGCCAGGGATATGCCAGGCCCAAGTGTACCTGACATCTGTTCAGAAGATCCTGTCAGGGATATGCCAGGCCCAAGTGTACCTGACATCTGTTCAGAAGATCCTGTCAGGGATATGCCAGGCCCAAGTGTACCTAACACCTGTTCAGAAGATCCTGTCAGGGATATGCCAGGCCCAAGTGGACCAGACACCTGTTCAGAAAATCCTGTCAGGGATATGCCAGGCCCAAGTGTACCTGACACCTGTTCAGAAGATCCTGTCAGGGATATGCCAGGCCCAAGTGTACCTGACACCTGTTCAGTAGATCCTGTCAGGGTTATGCCAGGCCCAAGTGGATCAGACACCTGTTCAGAAGATCCTGTCAGGGATATGCCAGGCCCAAGTGTACCTGACACCTGTTCAGAAGATACTATCAGGGATATGCCAGGCCCAAGCTCACCAGACGGCTGTTCAGAAGATACTGTCAGAGATTTGCCAGGCCCAAGTGGACCAGACACCTGTTCAGAAAATCCTGTCAGGGATATGCCAGGCCAAGTGTAGCTGACACCTATTCAGAAGATCCTGTCAGGGATATGCCAGGCCCAAGTGTACCTGACATCTGTTCAGAAGATCCTGTCAGGGATATGCCTGGCCCAAGTGTACCTGACACCTCTTCAGAAGATCCTGTCAGGGATATGCCAGGCCCAAGTGGACCAGACACCTGTTCATAAAATCCTGTCAGGGATATGCCAGGCCCAAGTGTACCTGACACCTGTTCAGAAGATCCTGTCAGGGATATGCCAGGCCCAAGTGGACCAGACACCTGTTCAGAAAATCCTGTCAGGGATATGCCAGGCCCAAGCGTATCTGACACCTGTGCAGAAGGTTCTGCCAGGGTTATGTCAGGCCCAAGTGGACCAGACACCTGTTCAGTAGATCCTGTCAGGGATATGCCAGGTCCAAGTAGACCAGACACCTGTTCAGTAGATCCTGTCAGGGATATGCCAGGTCCAAGTGGACCAGACACCTGTTCAGTAGATTCTGTCAGGGATATGCCAGGCTCAAGTGGACCAGACACCTGTTCAGAAGATCCTGTCAGGGATATGCCAGGCCCAAGTGTAGCTGACACCTGTTCAGAAGATCCCCTCAGGGATATGCCAGGCTCAAGTGCACCTGACACCTGTTCAGTAGATCCTGTCAGGGTTATGCCAGGCCCAAGTGGACCAGACACCTGTTCAGTAGATCCTGTCAGGGATTTGCCAGGCCCAAGTGTACCAGACAATGGTTCTAAAGATCCTACCTGGTATATGCCAGGCCCAAGTGGACCAGACACCTGTTCAGTAGATCCTGTCAGGGATATGCTAGGCCCAAGTGTACCAGACACTGGTTCTAAAGATCCTATCAGGGATATGCCAGGCCCAAGTGGACCAGACACCTGTTCAGTAGATCCTATCAGGGATATGCCTGGCCCAAGTGGACCAGGCACCTGTTCAGTAGATCCTGTCAGGGATATGCCAGGCCCAAGTGGACGAGACGCCTGTTCTAAAGACCCTGTTGGGTGCAATTGGACCAGACACCTGTTCAGTAGATCCTGTCAGGGATATGCCAGGCCCAAGTGGACCAGACACTGGTTCTAAAGATCCTATCAGGTCCAAGTGGACGAGACACCGGTTCAATTTGAAGAAAAAAAAAGTGTTTTAATCCTCATTAATAGCCATCCTAGAAGCACTTTACCGCGATTTTGCAATTCCACTCCAGACAAATGCAGGGGTGATAATATTTACTTAAAGCCATGGGCATCTCCTTCCCAATGCTACCGCCAACGACAATAAACTCTCTAAGCCTAGTATCGTTCGTACCAAAGAACAGAATGTCAGACAGATTCCACTCATACGCAAGTACACGGACTGATGATTGCGATGTCCCAACTCGTTAAAATTGTGCAATGCCAATTCATGTTGCAGTTCGCTCACACGGTTAAACGCCAATATATGAATTCAGGGGCGTATTCAGAAAGAGTGCTGATGCCTGCGATGTTTCAACCCTTTACAATTGAGCAATGTCAATTCAACGATACTTATTTTACCAAGTTTCTTATGTTATGTTCGTAAAGTCACCAGACTCAATATTTCAGATTATTTTCTGACGTTGTATTACACACACAAATCTAGTGATTACACAGAATAGTTCCACATCCCTTCAAGTGAAGAACAATATTCTTTTAACTCCGATGGAAGTGTTCTGGAAATGTGAGAGCATTAAAATGTTCAGACTAAGTCGTTTTCCGTACATTGCGTTCCCACAGTTCCAGTTCATAAGAGATGTTGAAAGTGACCATTTTCTAGCAGGCACAAATTTACACGCGGCACTTTTTTCAAAGTTACTGGTGTTATTTCTCCAATAAATTAGGAATTGCTTCTTTGAATTCTTGTAAGGATTGTGGATTATTTCTCTATGCTCCTTCTTTTAAATATCCCAACAGGATTTTATTGGAGAATGAAGAGGCCACAAATTTCTTGAGATTACTCGATTTCCGAAAAAAAATCGCAAAATAGCCATGGTCGATTTAGCAGTAAGACAAGTGGCATCATTTTGCTGGAACCAGCAATAGATCTTATTCTCTTCTAATAAAATTACGAATAGTTGCACAATGTCCCACTTGCAGCGCTCTATAAGTGAGCCAAATTGATGCTCCAAGTTCTTGTGACAAACGTCTTACAGATTTCCGCGGAGATCTCTCAATGCGCTGCCGAACAATGCAAAGGAAAATGTCTGTAATTAATTTAGGTCTCCCACATTGTTCTCTATCACTCACGAAGTCTGTGTCACGAAACCTGCGTACAGGATCATGCAATATATATATATATATATATATATATATATATATATATATATATTCAGGAAAGAACATATAGCCTATTTTCTCCTAAATGTATTGGTGTACTTACCGTATAACTCTTTGTCTGTCCTCATCACCTCCTATTTTCTTCCTATTCGAAGTGCAAATTGGCACACTGGATTTGAGCAGCGGCGTCCAAACCATAGTTTATAATTTACCTCAGCATTTTGCAATTTCATCAGCAAACACCCCAAATAACGTAGGAATTCAATATATTATTACCGACTATTTACAATAATTGAAACTTCTTTGGTCTAAACGTATCACTGGGAGAAACACATTTAATTATCTACTGCACAGCTAATTTTTAATCGCGCCTATCCCCGGGGGCGAGTGCGCTCTATCGGCAATAAAAGGTTTTTTTTTTCAATTACACCCTAGGCATGGGTTCACTAACTGGCCGGTATAGAGCGCAGCTCGCATCTAGTAGGTCGTGGTTAGCTCTGGCATAGTTCAACTGATTGCTAGTAGATGTCACTCGTGCAGATCCAGTGGAAAATATTGTTTTGATGAAATATATATTTTCCATTGCAAAATGCAAAATATAACGCTCAGTTTTATAACGTCTGATTACTCAAGAAACAATAAATATAGAAAACTCAAGCAAAAAATCTACAACTGTAATATTACAATTTCTGAACCCCGGTCGGCCGGGCGAAAGACCAAAGCTCTAACCACAGAACCAAACATGTCCTCCCAAGCTAAACGTTATCAATTGATTTACATACAACGTCTTAGCAAATAATGACTTTGACTAAACTATTTCTTCACTGGAGTATATATCCATTATAGCCCATTTCATACAAAGTTCATATTATTTCTATCAGTAGGCTATATTGCATGCAACATACTCGAATTAGTGAAATATAGGCTAGGTCAGAAAGAGAGATCAGCTGCTATCTAGTCTTGTAACTGAGATGACTCAGCTTTTTAAAGTCACTTCTGCACTATAATACTACAGTATAAACTTTTAATTTCGAACGAGCCACGTCCTTCAGAACAGTTTAAACGATTCTCGGTTTGATAATCGGAACTGGTGGGTCCCATGTTATGGATTATAAAGTTTGCATAATTCACACGGCCACCGTCCTGAATGGTACGGCTGATGAACTTGTAGTTTGTGCACAAGACGCATCCTATATGAAAGTACGTGTTTACCAAATTTGGTAAAGATCCGATGATTAGTTTGGACATAATTCATTTTTATGTTTTAACCAATTGAGGGGCCGCCATTAAGTTTTGGTAAAGATGGCGGCAATATAAAACAGGACACTGAAATGCCCTTTGCTAGTGCTACCTCTGTACCAAATTTCGCTTAATTCGGTTTCGTCGTTTTTGAACTGATAAGGGGGAGACAGATATGCACAGTACTCACACTCACAGACACACAAAGTTTTGGCCTTGTGTAGATCTCAAAAGTCTACTTTCATTTTTTGCAAAAATCGAAAGTAGGCTAAAAAAATACCTGGTAAGGGCTCATAAGGAAATCGATGTCTCCATTTTCGCACCCATCTCTCATAATATTTGCATTGAACATAAGCCTCCAATAAAGCAACCCCTTGTGCACGCATACAATGCATTGTCACCCGCTAGACCTTTTTTAAGACTCACTCTGCGCAAGGCAACATCCGCACTGTTCTGACATGACAACAACTGGTTCTACAATGTTTGAAACATCTCACAGCCGAGCTTGCCAACTTATTCCGTCAGATACATGAGCTACGATTTTTCAAAGTCAGAGTCCGGTGACTTGACGAACACCCTTTACTAGCTTGCCTGTATTCGTACTTGTAGTTTAATTAGATGCAGATTATTCGATCGTACTATGTTACATATTCGAGATGGCAGCTATGCGCAATGTTCAATAAAACAGTATTGTAACTTAGGTAAGTGATTTCCCTTATTTGTGACTACTCACTCGCTAAGTTAAGTTAAAATTTCTCACTTAATTTCTGAGTTGCCGATTTAAGAATAATAGTAGGCTACGCTTGACAGGCATATATTGTAAATGTATAATGTTACTCTAGCTTCTTGCTACGTTTCGACCCTGTAATTTTACTAGCTAATGAGTTATTGATTTTAATATATATGAAGGGTGCTGGGAAAGAAAGGGCTAAGTCCATTTTTTATTTTTTATTTTTTAATGTGGATGAGATGTTTATTTCCGGTCCTAAACAATGCCTCAGGTGGTTTTGGAAAGAAGGAGCTAGGTCCAGAAATACAAGGAAAAGAAGAAACAGTGCACTGGGAAAGAAAGGGTCATGTCCAGTAAGTCAGGGAATAAACGGGCTCTCAAACAGTAGTTTTGTACTTTTAAGTTACCAGCCCTGTCACATTAATTACTTTCCCTCCATTTTACCATTTGAGGTTAGTTGATGTGTAAGCGTTTTTTCAAGAAGTGCTCTCTGAATGATTCAGCAAGACAGTGTTCATTAATGCTTCAATATGTGTGACTTAAGTGAACTATCAGATTCTTCAATTAATAAGGATGATCAGCACATGGTAACTAAGAAAAGGAGACGTCATGGAAGAATGTCAGAGGTCAGGACCAAACTTAACCTCAGTAGTTATGTAATGGGGCAGAACTGCAATTGTAAGATGAAATGTTTTGATGTTGTTGGTAAGGAAAACAGGAAAACCATTTTAAGGACTTTTAATCTCATGCTAAGCAGGGGCTTCCAAGATTCTTACCTATGCGGTCTCATTTATGTTGTGGAAGACGCGTGGTTTCGAGCCCCACCGTCGGCTGTCCTTGAAATGGTTTTCCATGGTTTCCCATTTTCAACACCAGGCAAATGCTGGGACAGTACCTTCTGACAGGCCACGGCCGCTTCCTTCCACATCCTTGCCCAGTTTCATTCATCTTCATCCATTCCATCTCTCATCCCGACGCGCAGGTCGCCCACGGGCGCCGACTAGAAAGACCTGCACTCGGCCTCTCAGGAGGCTACACGACAAAAAAAAAAAATATGTTGTACCAGTCGCTCGTCGATGGCCTAGAAAGTCGGAGGGTCAAGCAAATACTGACAGACAAGCCACTTACAAGTACAGAGTGAGGGGATGTGCCGGTGTAACGAATGATTACGATGTATGCCGTAATGCTTTCCTTGCAATTCATGGCATCGGTAAAAAGAGGGCCGAGCGACTGGTAAGAGGTCTTAAAACCGGCGTAAGTCCAAAGAACATGAGAGGAAAGCATTCCAATTGGCCGTGGAGGATTCCTGAAGAAAGTTTAGATGCTGTTCGTGAACATATAAAATCATTTCCCTCAAGAAACAGTCACTATGGTATACGAGACACCAAAAAAGCATATTTAGCTGAAGATCTCAGTATCAAGAGAATGTATGGTATGTTTAAAACTAAGTACCCTACGATCCAGCTTTCGTATGAAATTTACCGTTCAGTATTCAACAATGAATTCAATATCAGTTTTGGTTACCCACGAACGGACACTTGTTCTACCTGCGATGAACACAAAGCAAAGGTCACCGCTTTAGAGAAAGAAAAGGCAAACTGTGGGGACTTTGCTCGAGCTGCACACATTTCTGATGAAATAAGGAGACTTTTTTGTTGGAAATAGGGTCCATCTTTCAAGGGCTGACACTTTCTATGTCAGAAAACGGAAACGCGGTTAAGTTGTAAACGTTCAGGAGTAAAAGAAGCAATTTGTATTGATTATGGTAGAAATCTACCTATCCCTAACATACCAACTAATGATGCTTATTACAAGAGACAGCTGTCTCTTTATTTATTCAATATTCGTAGACTATCCTGTGGTGAATGTCAGTTTTATCTCTATACAGAAGTTGAAGGAAAGAAAGACAGTGACGACGTTTGTTCGTTATTGCATGATTATTTTTATAATCATCTGCCCATGAAAATTAGAGACATTCAAATATTCTGTGACTCTTACACAGGCCAAAATAAGAATCACACTGTTTTTCGATTTCTTCACTATCTTGTTCATTTTGAGAAGAGATTTGATTCAATAAAAGTAACATTCCCTATTCGAGGTCACAGTTACATGGAGTGTGACCGCAACATGGACCTAATTAAGCAAAAAGCACGTATTGAAACCCGTGAAGACTGGGAATACGTCTTCAGCACAGCCAGAGAAAACCCCTCACCTTTTCAGGTTCGGCTCCTTCATTCATCGGAAGAATTGTTTGCCACGTCTTCTGCCATAAGTGATTTCATTTTTGCGAAGTGGACAGTGCACCTCTCTCAGTTCTACAAGAAGAAATTCCCCACTCGACCTGTTCGCGAGATTATTCTGGACAACAATGACAGTGGAATAAAGTTCCGCTGCACATACCATGGGGAATGGACTGATCAGGAAATGATGTCTAGGACCCACAAGCAGCTTCCCGAAGGACAATTCTTCTACTCTACTGGTAGCTACTCTACTGGTAAGTTAAATTTGCATTAACATAATTTACCCCTGTTTACACCAATGGAAAATACTGTTACACAGTGAGAAGCAAAGTGAGTTATGGTCGAATTACTTTTTGTTTCAGGTTCTCTCCCAATATCTAAGGCAAAGTACGACGACTTGCAACATCTGACAAAATTCTGTGGTCCAAAGGCTCAAGCATTCTTTCAAGCACTCTCATGACAGTAGGAGAGGAGTGGATTGGAGTTAAACAGCAACATCTACGATTCTATACGAATCAATACTCTTAATTTTACTAATGTGCATTTAGTCTACTGTACAACTGTTGGTAAAATCAGGCATACGTTTCTTTTACTTCCTCGTTAAAATAATAATGAAAATAATGTAAAATGTTTTGGTTTATTTTCCGAAGTGATTGTTCGCTCACAGTAATGATCATTTCCATAATTATAATTATGATACAGTATATAAATTACTTTAAATAAAACTGAAAAAATGTCAAAGAATGGATTGGACACCACCTTTACCACATACCCTCTGTATGAATAGGCCCGTTCTTTCCCCTTATGTAGTGTAGTTAGGAGAGCAAATTTTATTTTTCCGATAGTAGAATGTTGTTTTTACACCAAATGTAAGTTAAAATTATTTAAAAATTATACAGCTACTAGGAAATAAATGTAACTGATATTCACTTTAGAAAATAAAGTTGGTAAACAGAGTTGAACTGTTTAAATGCGATTTACTCGAAATTTTAAAAATGTGACTTAGCCCTTTCTTTCCCTGCACCCTTCATATATATTCAAGATGGCGGTTGTCCGTAATGTTCAATCTGTTGATTTACAGAATATGGATTGGTACGTTTCAGTCACGGTATAACGTATTTTTCTTCCAAAGTTTCTCATTATTGATCTTTAGTATTTTGTAGTACTGATTTGAAAATATTCAATATGGCGGTTCAGTGTATCTTCACTATAATCTATTTGCGATGTTTGCAACTGAGGTTTCTCATAGAAGACTTCTCTTTCACAAAGTTTCGTGGTGATTTCTCAATTATATTATGATTTATCGATCTTAATGCTGTAACAGTACGCATGGCCGCCACCTATGAAATCTATGCACAACCTGTATGCCTTAAGCAGTGAAAATCTCCTGTAGAATATGAACTTTGTTTTGCCAAATTTTGAAGTTTATTTGATAATGAATTATCTATTTCACTGTTTTATATATTCAAGATGGCGGATGCGCTTAATATTCAGTATATTAGTCATGTGTTTGTGCAACTCAGCTGTCTGATATAAAACTCTGTTTTCAACAAGATTCGTGACAATTGCTCAATTACATCCTAATGTATCCATTGTTATGTTTTAATAGCACATATGACCGCCATCTTGCACGTATGAAATGATATACACTATCCACATTTGTTACTTCATGAATGTTCAATAACTCGATCATAAGCCACCGGTACTAGCTTTATATATGACTAGCATAAGTACCCGTTCTTCGAACGGTCTTCGGTATTAATAACCAGATGTGATCAATTGAGCTATTGTTGCAAGTTTTGAAGTTGTTTATAAACAAAGTTGTTTTCTGGGAATATCACAGACACTGTTAATTTAAGGGCCTTAAAATGTGGTTTACGGAGATCCTTTATAGACTCCCGAATTGTGTGTCTCACATTGAGAAGTGCAACATATGCTTTGGTCGTCCTTCTAGGATAATTTTTATATTTCGCCTATTTTAGCATGTATTTTGATAAGTTCATCCCTATGCCCACCCTTCTATGAGAAGTACGGCGAAGAGTTTTATAAATGATTGGTGTATTGACTCTCATGGATACCATACCTAATTTTACGATGCTCCAAACATCCGAACACGAGTTATAGGCGAACATAAAGATACACAGAAAGACAGACAGACAAATCCACTTTTTGCTTGCATCCGTCAAAAAGAATACCTAAACGCGTAAAAGAAACAAAATAAACAATCATATATTTATAGATAGGTGTATTTGATATATCTGTGATTTGAATTTTCAATCATCGATATCCAGAAAAATATCAGTCTATTCTGGTATCGTATTTCACACTATTTACACATTATTATACAGTCGAGTCCCGAAAACTCGGCACTCGATAACTCGGCAACACCCTGGCAGGGCGAAAAGCGTACTCGGCCTCCTGAAACGACTTCCTGGATGTGCAGAAGCTGATGAAAATGACGTCGAACAGTGGTTCCAGAATGATATCGAGCAAGACAGTATGTCCGATACAGAAATTATTGCTGCTGTCACAGTTAATGAAAAAATGCTGAAAAATGATGAAGACGACGTTGAGGGCTCTACCGTACAAGCTCCTAAAATATCACATAGTGAGGGACTAAAGGCTGTCAAAACCGCCCTTCTGTATTTTGAACAACAAGGCGCGTCGGTAATGGACTTACTGTTCCTTGTCATGCTCGTGATGAAGCACCAAAACGCAGAGTGCAGTGCGGAAGACAACAGGACAATATGCATTTCTTTCAAAAGTAGCCAGTTTTTGCAGTCGGCTAGTTAATTTTCAATATAGACAGTTGTATGTCTTCATAAAGTATTTTTCTGAGGTCTGTATTATCACGTAAATTACTGTACACTGTGTATTCATTAATTTTCATTTTCATGTCGTATAGGCTATGCCTTCATAAAGTACGTACTTTTCCTTTGTTTAAGGGTATTTGGACAGTTTATTTTTTGTTGTATTCTCAAACAAACAAAACATACAAGTACAGTGCTGTATTTTCTGAGGAAACACTCGTACTTATTCTATTTAACTCCATTTCCGATAACTTGGCCCAGCCTTTGGTCTACATTAGGCAGAGTTTTCGGAACTCTACCGTATCATCAGTTCGTCTGACACCTGTATTTCTATATTTACATTTTATCACCCTTTAGTGCCCCCGAGTTTTGTTTCTGGCACCAAGGGGCTGAAAATGAGCTTTGTCCCATTGTTGTACGCCATAATTTAAAATAATAATAATAATAATATAGGGATAGGGATATAATAGAGCTTCCATTTCACACCCGCACGTGTAAATCGCGTGAAAAAATATAGAGTACCCCTTGACCCCCTTAAGCGCATTATATGTATTGATCAATTTTAGAGCTTAATTTGGTTCCGTGATAACCTTATAGCAGTTTGCAAACTTTCACAGCAATGTAATAAATGGAATTGCATTGCGTCTTACAGAAATATTTGGACCTTTGAGATTATGTTGTCTTGGTTACCGGTTTGCATTCTTTCATTAGTTTATTAAATGAAATTAGTTTACTGGGAATATCTCAAAAACAGTTGGTTTTAGAGCCTTAAAATGTTTCTCACATTGAGGGGCTGAAAATGAGCTTTGTCTCGCCCTTCTACGCCTATTTCAGCATGTATTTTAAGGGGGTAGCCCCCTTTTATGAGAGGTACGGAGAAGAGTAACATCAATGATTGGTGTCGTGCCTTTGATGGATAGCTGTACCAAATGTTACGTTGATCCATCCAGCCGTTCTCGAGTTATAAGGGAACAAAATTGTCCACAGACAGACAGACAGACAGACAGGCAGACAAAAAAAAATCGCTCGCATCCGTCATAAAACAGTCTGAAACGCGTTAATAACATAAATTTCCGTAGAAATTCAATAAAAACAGACAATCTTTCATTTTATATATACCGTATATAGGGATAGGAATGAGTAGTTTACTACTGTAGATTTCAATATTTTATATATTCAAGCCTGTGGATGCGTGTTATATTCATTGTGTTAATCTTGTGATTCATGCAACTGAGGTCTATCATAAATGACTCCTATTTCATCAATTTTCGAGGTAATTGGCTAATTACAACCTAATCTATTCATTTTAATGTTTAAACCTCACTCATGATTGCCAACTTGAATGTATGAAGTCTGGATACTGGTGTCTATCTTAGAGGAAATCTCCTATACAAAACTACCTAAATAAATTTAAGTTTATTCGATGGTGAATAAGCAATTTTAACATTTTACGTTGGTTATTCACGATGGTGGGTACGCGTAATATACAGTATAATTATGTTGTAACTCGTGCAACGTATATCCGTCATATAAAGCTTACGTTTTCCTTTATAATATTTGAAAGTCGCTTTATTGAAATTAATTATTTGATATATTTGTAAGTAAGGCGCCTGACTCCCCTCGTAGGATGGTGTGAAAAACTTTAATTTATTAGACGTACGGGCCTCCGCGGTTACTGCCAAGAATCCTAGCCACTACGCAACTAGGTGGACACGACTCTATTGCATTTCACGATTCTGGTCTAAGGTTTGGAACGGAATGCACTCAGCCTTGTGAGTCAAAACTGAGAAGAGATGGGTTCGTATCTCGCTTCAGCTGTTCTAGAAGTGATTTTCCGTGGTTTCCCAGGCAAATGATGATTCTTAACTTAAGGTTGCGGCCACTTCCACTCATATCCTAGCCTCATTATAAATACACACTCTACTACAGTCATCACAATGACACAGGTTACTTGAAAGATTCCACACACGCACACCCAAGTACACAGTGTTACATGACCACGATGTAGTCTCCGCAGTATAGCAGTCGCCCAGGTCCAAATTGTTCGAGCTTCTTGGCAGGAAGTCACTCGGTGCACTAATGTATCGGCACCTCCATACCGTCTACATTTGTTATCCTCAGCCATATGATGGCGTAAGTGTTTAGTCGCTTTAGGTACAATGCGGATCTCCACTGTGTTGGTATGTGCTAAATATCGGGCTCACGATCAGAAACGATTTTGCGATGTCCCAGTTTAACTTAACGCCAAGGCAGCTTCCTACCCAAAATCCTACCTCAATTACAAGTGCACACACTAGAACAGGCATCACAGTGACACATGGTCCAAGTCTCGAACCATACATCACCACAGGTCTCACTACCGTAATCCTCCAGGTTTACTCAGTGTTCTTACATTCCATGTACCAAAATACCAATTCATGTACTATTTCCGTTGCCAAGGTCGTTTATCCATTTCATCAGTCCGGTTTCCTTTTCCTTTGGTTCCGTAACAAGTATTTCTTTCCAGGGCACGGTTGTTAGCCCCAAGCCCAACCCCCAACCCCCAACCTGGAGGACCAGGGCACTGCTCTTAGGCCTGTCCAGCTTGGGTGCCCCTACCAGGAGCCGAAGCTCCCGCTGTCATGGCCCAAGGATCATTTGAGTTCGCAAGCCTCCAAATACCCGGCAATACCTGATTACTAAGGCCAGGAAGTTAATGCAAAATCATATGTTTGCATATTTATTCATATTTTGGTTATTTTGGCACAATGCATCACATTTTTCTCCTTTGCCCGTTTAAGAGCATTCTCTGCTTGAGAAGGGCGTATATTGTAATTTCCTGTTGTTTTGAAGCGCCTTTTGTTAGTTCATGTTCTTAAAGTCGTATATTTCGATGCGGACTCCGAGAGACTATCACAGAATAATACTTTTTTTTTAGCGTATGGCTTTTAGTGCCGGGAGTGTCCGAGGACATGTTCGACTCGCCAGATTTGTAGCTGCTTCGAGACGGACACCCAATGGGTGAGCTACAAGTACCGTTGGGGAGGAAAGTTGGAATGTATGGGCGAGGATTTGGAAGGTAGCGGTTGTGGCCTATAGTTAGGGACCAACCCCGGCATTTGCCTGGAAGGAAGATGGGAAACCACAGAAGACCATCTTCAAGGTTGCCGGCGAGGGGATTCGAACCACCTCGCCTCCCGGATGTGAGCGACTGCCAGCAGTCATGCCGTAACGACCACGGCTAACTCGCCCGGTAGAATAATACTGAAAGTATTGCAATAACTAGAACGTTTCAGTCTTTTTTGCAAGTTAATATGAATTATATTTATTCAGCATTCACTTTTCTTTTTTCATTTTTAAAACTTCAATGGCCATTAAAATTGTATATCAGTTACACTTAAAAATTAGCATAATAAAATAATTGTTGCAGGTCAACACCGCTTGAAGCTCCATAAAATAATATTTCCTACTATTTATAACCTAGTTGAGATATTTTAAAAAAGATGTAGTTATATGTCCATCTGTTCATATTTTCTTTATATTCAAAATAGAAACGCTATAGAATAGGGAGTGATCGTAATTGTTTTTGTTATTTCATAGTGCATATTTGTTGAAACGTGATGCATATTTGTTCAATAATTACCGATTTTTTGCATGCATATTTATTCATTTAATAGCGCATGAACTTCCGGGCCTTACTGATTACCTTCTACAAGGTGACGGTACCGGCGGGAGGAATACTATTCATTCTAACTACAGAAATTAGTTTATCTAGTTAACTCGCTGACAAGTGAGGTCTGTTCTGATATAGTCTATACAGAGTCTACAGGGCTGAGCGGCTTGCCAAAGCAGGGTCTCGGTTGTATCTATGGAAATAATTGTTATCCATCTACATTAAAGCAATAAAGGAAGAAGCAATGAGGGGCATAAGCCTCTCGTGGCAGTGTGTTCCCTCCGCAGTAAATAGCCCGGATGACCCGTCGAGAATCGTACTGGCCGACATACACATGGAAGCCCTCCACGTATAAAGAGCGTGCGGTACACGGTAGGGCAGCATTTGGAGCAGGCTGGCATTAGAACAGTGGACCAATGGTCCAGTCCAGCGCCATCACTCCACATGGTCTGCAGCCCTTGCTGATCTTGTCTCCGACTAACACCCACGCGTTCTCACATTTTGTATACCTAGGTGCTGGAGTCAGGAGATCGGGAGCATTTGTTTGGAGTGAGGTAGCAGACTGGCACACCGGCTAGGGAGCTGGAGTCAGGAGCTCGGGAGCAGTTGTTTGGAGTGAGATAGCAGACTGGCACACCGGCTAGGGAGCTGGAGTCAGGAGATCGGGAGCATTTGTTTGGAGTGAGGAAGCAGACTGGCACACCGGCTAGGGAGCTGGAGTCAGGAGATCGGGAGCATTTGTTTGGAGTGAGGAAGCAGACTGGCACACCGGCTAAGGAGCTGGAGTCAGGAGCTCGGGAGCAGTTGTTTGGAGTGAGATAGCAGACTTGCACAGCAGCTAAGGAGCTGGAGTCAGGAGCTCGGGAGCAGTTGTTTGGAGTGAGATAGCAGACTGGCACAGCAGCTAAGGAGCTTGAGTCAAGAGCTCGGGAGCATTTGTTTGGAGTGAGATAGCAGACTGGCACACCGGCTAAGGAGCTTGAGTCAGGAGTTCGGGAGCGGTTGATTGGAGTGAGATAGCAGACTGGCACACCGGCTAAGGAGCTGGAGTCAGGAGATCGGGAGCATTTGTTTGGAGTGAGGAAGCAGACTGGCACACCGGCTAGGGAGCTGGAGTCAGGAGCTCGGGAGCAGTTGTTTGAAGTGAGATAGCAGACTGGCACAGCAGCTAAGGAGCTTGAGTCAGGAGCTCGGGAGCATTTGTTTGGAGTGAGATAGCAGACTGGCACACCGGCTAAGGAGCTTGAGTCAGGAGTTCGGGAGCATTTGTTTGGAGTGAGGAAGCAGACTGGCACACCGGCTAGGGAGCTGGAGTCAGGAGATCGGGAGCATTTGTTTGGAGTGAGGAAGCAGACTGGCACACCGGCTAAGGAGCTGGAGTCAGGAGCTCGGGAGCAGTTGTTTGGAGTGAGATAGCAGACTTGCACAGCAGCTAAGGAGCTGGAGTCAGGAGCTCGGGAGCAGTTGTTTGGAGTGAGATAGCAGACTGGCACACCGGCTAAGGAGCTTGAGTCAGGAGCTCGGGAGCATTTGTTTGGAGTGAGATAGCAGACTGGCACACCGGCTAAGGAGCTTGAGTCAGGAGTTCGGGAGCGGTTGATTGGAGTGAGATAGCAGACTGGCACACCGGCTAAGGAGCTGGAGTCAGGAGATCGGGAGCATTTGTTTGGAGTGAGGAAGCAGACTGGCACACCGGCTAGGGAGCTGGAGTCAGGAGATCGGGAGCATTTGTTTGGAGTGAGGAAGCAGACTGGGACACCGGCTAAGGAGCTGGAGTCAGGAGCTCGGGAGCAGTTGTTTGGAGTGAGATAGCAGACTTGCACAGCAGCTAAGGAGCTGGAGTCAGGAGCTCGGGAGCAGTTGTTTGGAGTGAGATAGCAGACTGGCACAGCAGCTAAGGAGCTTGAGTCAGGAGCTCGGGAGCATTTGTTTGGAGTGAGATAGCAGACTGGCACACCGGCTAAGGAGCTTGAGTCAGGAGTTCGGGAGCGGTTGATTGGAGTGAGATAGCAGACTGGCACACCGGCTAAGGAGCTGGAGTCAGGAGATCGGGAGCATTTGTTTGGAGTGAGGAAGCAGACTGGCACACCGGCTAGGGAGCTGGAGTCAGGAGCTCGGGAGCAGTTGTTTGAAGTGAGATAGCAGACTGGCACAGCAGCTAAGGAGCTTGAGTCAGGAGCTCGGGAGCATTTGTTTGGAGTGAGATAGCAGACTGGCACACCGGCTAAGGAGCTTGAGTCAGGAGTTCGGGAGCATTTGTTTGGAGTGAGGAAGCAGACTGGCACACCGGCTAGGGAGCTGGAGTCAGGAGATCGGGAGCATTTGTTTGGAGTGAGGAAGCAGACTGGCACACCGGCTAAGGAGCTGGAGTCAGGAGCTCGGGAGCAGTTGTTTGGAGTGAGATAGCAGACTTGCACAGCAGCTAAGGAGCTGGAGTCAGGAGCTCGGGAGCAGTTGTTTGGAGTGAGATAGCAGACTGGCACACCGGCTAAGGAGCTTGAGTCAGGAGCTCGGGAGCATTTGTTTGGAGTGAGATAGCAGACTGGCACACCGGCTAAGGAGCTTGAGTCAGGAGTTCGGGAGCGGTTGATTGGAGTGAGATAGCAGACTGGCACACCGGCTAAGGAGCTGGAGTCAGGAGATCGGGAGCATTTGTTTGGAGTGAGGAAGCAGACTGGCACACCGGCTAGGGAGCTGGAGTCAGGAGATCGGGAGCATTTGTTTGGAGTGAGGAAGCAGACTGGGACACCGGCTAAGGAGCTGGAGTCAGGAGCTCGGGAGCATTTGTTTGGAGTGAGATAGCAGACTGGCACACCGGCTAAGGAGCTTGAGTCAGGAGTTCGGGAGCGGTTGATTGGAGTGAGATAGCAGACTGGCACACCGGCTAAGGAGCTGGAGTCAGGAGATCGGGAGCATTTGTTTGGAGTGAGGAAGCAGACTGGCACACCGGCTAGGGAGCTGGAGTCAGGAGATCGGGAGCATTTGTTTGGAGTGAGGAAGCAGACTGGGACACCGGCTAAGGAGCTGGAGTCAGGAGCTCGGGAGCATTTGTTTGGAGTGAGATAGCAGACTTGCACAGCAGCTAAGGAGCTGGAGTCAGGATCACAGGAGCAGGTGTTTGGAGTGAGGAAGCAGACTGGCACAGCAGCTAAGGAGCTGGAGTCAGGAGCTCGGGAGCAGTTGTTTGGAGTGAGATAGCAGACTGGCACACCGCCTAAGGAGCTGGAGTCAGCAGCTCGGGAGCAGTTGTTTGGAGTGAGGAAGCAGACTGGCACAGCAGCTAAGGAGCTGGAGTCAGCAGCTCAGGAGCAGTTGTTTGGAGTGAGGAAGCAGACTGGCACAGCAGCTAGGGAGCTGGAGTCAGGAGCTCTGGAGCAGTTGTTTGGAGTGAGATAGCAGACTGGCACACCGGCTAAGGAGCTGGAGTCAGCAGCTGGGAGCAGTTGTTTGGAGTGAGGAAGCAGACCGGCACACCGGCTAAGGAGCTGGAGTCGGGAACTCAGGAGCAGTTGTTTGGAGTGAGGAAGCAGACTGGCACACCGGCTAGGGAGCTGGAGTCAGGAGATCGGGAGCATTTGTTTGGAGTGAGGAAGCAGACTGGCACACCGGCTAAGGAGCTGGAGTCAGGAGCTCGGGAGCAGTTGTTTGGAGTGAGATAGCAGACTTGCACAGCAGCTAAGGAGCTGGAGTCAGGAGCTCGGGAGCAGTTGTTTGGAGTGAGATAGCAGACTGGCACAGCAGCTAAGGAGCTTGAGTCAGGAGCTCGGGAGCAGTTGTTTGGAGTGAGATAGCAGACTGGCACACCGGCTAAGGAGCTTGAGTCAGGAGCTCGGGAGCGGTTGTTTGGAGTGAGATAGCAGACTGGCACACCGGCTAAGGAGCTGGAGTCAGGAGATCGGGAGCATTTGTTTGGAGTGAGGAAGCAGACTGGCACACCGGCTAGGGAGCTGGAGTCAGGAGATCGGGAGCATTTGTTTGGAGTGAGGAAGCAGACTGGGACACCGGCTAAGGAGCTGGAGTCAGGAGCTCGGGAGCATTTGTTTGGAGTGAGATAGCAGACTTGCACAGCAGCTAAGGAGCTGGAGTCAGGATCACAGGACCAGTTGTTTGGAGTGAGGAAGCAGACTGGCACAGCAGCTAAGGAGCTGGAGTCAGGAGCTCGGGAGCAGTTGTTTGGAGTGAGATAGCAGACTGGCACACCGGCTAAGGAGCTGGAGTCAGCAGCTCGGGAGCAGTTGTTTGGAGTGAGGAAGCAGACTGGCACAGCAGCTAAGGAGCTGGAGTCAGCAGCTCGGGAGCAGTTGTTTGGAGTGAGGAAGCAGACTGGCACAGCAGCTAGGGAGCTGGAGTCAGGAGCTCGGGAGCAGTTGTTTGGAGTGAGATAGCAGACTGGCACACCGGCTAAGGAGCTGGAGTCAGCAGCTCGGGAGCAGTTGTTTGGAGTGAGGAAGCAGACCGGCACACCGGCTAAGGAGCTGGAGTCGGGAACTCAGGAGCAGTTGTTTGGAGTGAGGAAGCAGACTGGCACACCGGCTAGGGAGCTGGAGTCAGGAGCTCAAATCATCATTTTTGTCGTTCTATTTTACGTTAGTTCATGTAGGTTTGGAATATTTAGTTTATACTTTAATATTTTTAATCGCAGTTGGAACACAAAAAGTGCCTGTTTTTAAGCGTGTTTCAAACATGCGTCATATTTAACAATTAGTTTCTCAAAACCCCGTCATCAGATCGAACCCAAATTTTAGCACAATATACATTGGAATGTTTTATAACTGTTTTATTAATTTCAAAATTTTGTGTGTCCAAGAAACAAAGTTGTTATAATTTTTGTAAGGTAACTTTTTCTAGGCTCGGGGTGGTTGGAAAATTACGTTCTTGGATGCGTTGTAATCCTTATACATCAAGTGGTTATGCTGTATGACTGTGAAATACGTAAATTATACCTTTTATTTTATATCGGTTTGTATTTGTACAGGAAAATTAGACATGGTTTCGCAGCTAGCCGATACACGTAAAGCTGTACAGCGTTGCCGAAATGCATCATAGCGTGCCTTGCTTGGAATTGTATGGGCAGCTTCCGTCAAGCAAATGGTATTAAGAGGTCGTGAAAAGCATTTCCCATCAGCTTTTGTCATGAGGGTTTTGGACTTCCATGGCAGCTATAACTTGTTTTTCATTTTTATATTATTGTTTTCTAATGTTCTTTTTATTTGCGTTTATCTATGTGCAATATAGGCTATACATTGGTTTAAGTCACCAACAGCGGTAGCTAAACTCGCTAATGCGCAGCGCTAGGCAATGGGGACTTTGCTTTGAGCCCCACCGTCGGCCGTCCGTGAAATAATTTTCCGTGGTTTCCCAATTTTCAACTCCAAGCAAATACTGGGATAGTACCTTCTGATAGGCCACGGCCATTTCCTTCCACATCCTTGCCCAGTGTCATTCATCTTATTTCATTTCATCTATCAATAACTCCCCTCATGAGATTGGCTTCAGGAAGGGCATCCGACCGTAAAAACAACCCGCCACATAACCTTTCATCGTATCTCATCCCCAATCCCGTTGAAAACGGGAATAATAAGGCGTAGACATACTCTCACATTGGTTTAAGTCACATTACAATTCAACGCGTGTCTAGAGGCTGCGATCGATAATGATTCCATAAGAACAGGTATTTTATTCAGTTTTTTAAATCGAAATATGCCAAAGTTTTCATGGGGCATTTCTGGAAAGTCTGTCATTGAATGCTCGAGTCCCTCTTTTAATTTTGAAATGGTTGGGAACACCTTCTCCAAATATAAGCTGTGAATGGTACGTCTAATACAGTAATTCCAATAGTAAATTGATCTATTACAATGTGAGGTCGTCCTGACAGTCGTCTCTTCTTGGCTGCAGGAGATGTTTTTATAAAAGTCATTTTATTTATTCTTCTTCGCTGCATGTTTTACAGACCGAAGTGATATTCCAAGACAATCAGCTGTTCGTTGATAAATAGGAAACCGCTTTTCATCTAGCTTCTCGGCCTCTAGAGTAAAAAAGAACAAACAAAAAACAAACGGCACTCACGATCATCTGAAGCTCAAATACAGTATAAATGCAGATCCTGGAGGCATCTGGCCGGAATCTGCACTTACAACACTAAACAAGACTGACCTGACTGACCTGATCCGATAAGAAGACGGAACATTTGTTTTTACTTTACTTCGCCACATCGGAAATCCATTGACTCATATGTGGAAAGGCCAGTAGGTTGCAGGGGTGAGGTCAGGCTCGGAAGTAAACAGGAAGCATTGCATGTGCCACGATCTACCACAACATCCTACCAACGCAGTTTGCTTGAATAAAAACTGATATCCAAACATTTATGACCTAACAAACTTTCTCGCCTGCTGTTCCCAAGGTTTCAGGATCGAATCCTGGCGCAGTAAGTTGGTATTTCAGGGTGATTAAATAAGCCGAAGCAGTGTCAGATTTAATGACACGTTAAAGATTCCCTTCGGGGGAAATTTCGGGCAACCCTGCGTCTCTAAAAGCCACAGTAATTAAAAGGGATGTAAAACCACTATTGTCGTTATGATTATTGCCAGCCCCGTGGTGTTGGGGTAGCGAGTCTGCCTCGCACCCGGGGCCCCGGGTACGATTCCCGGCTCCGTCAGGGATTTTAGAAGCTAACGTGAGGGCTGGAACGGGGTGCACTCAGCATCGTGTGGACAATTGAGTAGCTCTCTGACAGTGCGGCAGCGGGGTCATGGAAACCAAGATTAATGGATGAGGGGACCCGACGCGCTGCCCACGCGTCACCCCATAATCTGCAGGCCAAATGGCTGGGCAGCGGTGGCTTGGTAGACCTAGGCCCGTCATGGGTTGTAGTGCCCCGTAGGTTTAGTTTTTACTATTATTATTACCGGCATTATTATTATTATTATTATTATTATTATTATTATAACGTTAAATAGAACGAGGAAAATGATATTGATATTGAATTATCTGTAGGTCTATTGGCTGTTTCATAAACAACTTCCAAACTCAAGTGCACATAATATACGGTACCGTATTCGTCGACAGTAGCATGCAAGTCGATGCTTTATACATCTCGATCTAACAGCCATGTTATGGATTGAAATGGTCGTAAAAGTTTCTCACAGCAAAACTTACAGATGCTTTAACTGAGCGATTCAGAGCAAAACTCGACTGCTTTAAGTAGCCAGGCGGAACCATGTCTTATTTTCCTGTACAAATACAAACCGATATATAATAAATGGTATAATTTACGTATTTCACAGTCATACAGAATAACCTCTTGCTGTATAAGGATTACAACGCAACCAAGAAAGTAATTTTCCAACCACCCAAAGCCGAGAAAGAGTTACCTTACAAAAATGATAACAACTTTGTTTCGTGGACACTCAAAATTTTGAAATTAATAAACCAGTTATAAAACATTCCAATGTATATTATTTGGATTTGATCTGATGACGGGTTTAGATATATTAATTTTTAAATGTGACGCATGGTTGAAACACGCTTAAAAATGGGCTTTTTTGTGTTCCAACTGCGATAAAAAATATTAAAATATAAACTAAGAATTCCAAACCTAGATGAACTAACGTAAAATAGAACGATGAAAATGATGATGTCATTGGATTTTATGTAGGCCTATTGGTTACTTCACAAACAACAATCAAACTCGAGTGCACATAATATTTTGGTCAACAGTAGTTGTTGTTACTTCATTTAGGGTCTGAATCATAATAAACGATGACATAACGTGTGACTTAAATACTGACTCCACAATTCACAGTCGAATAACTTTCATTCTCCAGTGAACATGATATCTCTCGTGAGTCATTGTTCTTAGTTCTTTAAGAGCTTTTTTTTTTTTTTTTTTTTTAGCGTATGGTTTATAGTGCCGGGAGTGTCCGAGGACATGTTCGGCTCGCCAGATTTGTAGCTGCTTCGAGACGGACACCCAATGGGTGAGCTACAAGTACCGTTGGGGAGGAAAGTTGGAAGGGAGGGTCGAGGAGTTGGAAGGTAGCGGCTGTGGCCTATAGGTAAGGACCAACCCCGGCATTTGCCTGGAAGGAAGACGGGAAACCACAGAAGACCATCTTCAAGGTTGCCGGCGGGGGGATTCGAACCTCCTCGCCTCCCGGATGTGAGCGACTGCCAACAGTCATGCCGCAACGACCTCGGCTAACTCACCCGGTTTTAAGAGCTTTGACACAGTGTGAATGAATGTTTGGTTTATTCGGAACTGAAATACTTCCATTCAACCGGGGATCTCTTTCTTATTTAGCTCGCCGGTGCTTCTTTATGTTTTCTATTAATTTCATAGCACGAAGTTTCTGTCAGTCTAAAGTGAGCGATTATGGGAAATTGTACTGCCGATAAAGTGGTACTTGGTGCTTACGATTCTTGTCTTGATAAAACTTCATTGATTCTGCATACCTCGTTTCGGTGCACGTTTCAGTAATATTTTTAACAATTGTAGTTGTAGCTGTCCATTTTTTATTTTTTTTATTTAGTCAATTTACCCTCTAGGTTGGTGGTCCCCACGGACTCAGCGAGGGTACTCACCACTACCGCCTCTATGGGCAGTGTCCTGGAGCTTGGAACATCTGGTTGGGATGGATACAACTGGGGAGGTGTGATCAGCACTTCGCCCAGGCGGCCTCACCTGCAAAGCAAACAGGGGCCTCATGAGGGATGGGAAGGGATGGAAGACTGGGATGGATAGGCTAGGAAGAGGGAAGGAGGCGGCCGTGGCCTTACAGAAGGTACCATCCCGGCATTTGCCCCAAGACGAAGTGGGAAACCACGGAAAACCACTTCGAGGATGGCTGAGGTGGGAATCGAACCCCCTCTACTCATTTGGACCACCCGAGGCTGAGTAGACCCCGTTCCAGTCCTTTTCAAATTTCGTGGCAGAGCCGGGAATCGAACCCAGGACCTCCGGGACGGCAGCTAACCACGCTGAACCGCTACGCTACGGAGGCGACATTGTAGCTGTCCATTATGTCATAAATAAACTTCAGCTCTCCTACTCCACGGTACACAGGTTCAAATCTTAACACTACCACCTCCATGTTTGAATGTAAGTTACCGATGTTTTTTTTTTAAATGTGCAACATCTTTCCGCTCGGTTGCTGGATAGTTTTGTGGGAGTGATTTTGAAAATTGGGGACGGAAGTGGATCGGAACGATCGAGCTGGCAGTGGTGGATCGAACGGAAGTGTACTAGCTGGCAGTGGTGGAAAACGGAAGTATGCACTGCCCGCTAGATCAATCGAACGGAAGTGTACTAGCTGGCAGTGGTGGAAACGGAAGTATGCACTGCCCGCTCGATCGATCGATCCAGCGAGCAGTGGTAAGACCCAGCTGGCAGCGGTACGAGAAACAATGAGCGCGCGGTGTCGGAAATATATACTATGAGGTACTCTCGGCCACGTGGAATGTATATGACATACTGAACGGAAAACGCTCATGCGAACTCTGGTGTCAAGTGATTGATACAAATGACATGGTACATGTTCGAAGTCTTCGTATCAGTATTTAAGTGGTAAAATGCCTTAATATCAAACATTGTAAGTAGTCGGCATTGCCGGTATTATGTTTCTGCACAATGGCGATTCAAATATTAACCCACATAACGGTAATACAGTCATCAATATATAATATAATCGTTGTGGTTATACGAGAGTTGAGCAAGCCTTCATGAACTATTACTGAATACATTCTCTTTATTCGCAAGAGGGCCTATTCATGAGGCATTTTAAACTCAATTTCACGCAAGAACATTATCGAAACAAGCAAAATATAAATGAACCTTAATTTCGTAATGCAGTATTATTGGAACGTGGAAATAAGTCACCATCTTGTGCACAAAATTTGCGTGGTCGAAATAGCCGTGGGGTTAGTGCTTATGACTGTGAATCTAGAGATCTTGGGTTAGAATCCCGGACGGGGTAGATATTTTTGCTACCAGATTATAATTTTAAACGATATTTATCATATCATTATTACTCATTTTAACAGAATCCATATGCAATTACGTGTTGGTCTGTGAATGAAGAGGACCCGTTTATAAGGAATTTAAGGTTATGAGCGGTGTCGCGTCTATTAATCTAGTTGATCCATATCGTATTCTTTATTTAGGCTAGTGCTGGTGGAAGCTACAAATCATCTAATGAAATTAGTTCCGTATTATAAACTACAATATCTGTAAAACACTCCCTTTTACAATAGATCAATATTTGTGCCAATAATAGTATAAAATACCGGTGTATCAACAATTTCACGTGAGGTTTCTTCTATGTCAGATGTTACACATCATATGCGACTACTGTAAGACTTGTAATTTTTTGTAAAATTTGGCTTCCTCGTCACCAGGACTTACCAGTCGGATCCAGAAATCTACACTTTAATCCGCGAATGGAACATTGTCGCACCGTAGACTATATATTCTGCTACAGGTGGGTCCTTGCGAACTGCAGTCTCTTCTTCATAGTCAATCACCAAAGACCATCTGACCTTCTATTGTGTCTATCCTCTCCTGAACATTTGTGAACTGTGTTTCAAGAGGGTTGCAGTTTCCATACCACTCCAGAAGTTCTGTAACAAGTTTGGGTGCCCACAATCTAGGATATTTTTACAGTTTTTTTTTCTTTCGAAGAATTCGTTTTTCTCTTACACGAATGTCCTTTAGTCATCATCGTATAGGCGCCAATAACCTACGTAGACGTTAAACCTCTTAAGATAGCAATTGTCATCATCGTCACCATCATCATCTTTTGGTCATCCTGTCTTTGACAACGACTCGTGTCTGTATTGGAGCTTCTAACTGTACACCCTCTCACTTACAACATTTTTGCCATCTCATTGCCAACAAACTTCGTCTCTGTAGAATACATTAAGCTGCCGCATCTAATGCGAGGTATTCTCTCCTTTGCGTCCTATTACTCCTCACGTGACTTGCAAGTTGTAGGCAAGAACAGCAAAGCAGACTGATGAGCATAACCAACGTTACATCAGTTCCTGCAAGCAAATATGTGGGATCTAATGCTGACAATATACTCGTAGATATTTACTTATGATCCTTTAGTAAATCTACACTGCAATGATATTCTGTGTCAGACGACCAATAGGGATGACAAACCACAATGGTATATCGTAGTTTACATGAAGTCAAAAAAAAATACCAATGTTCTACAGCAAGCGTTCTCAACCTGGTGCTCGCGAGCACCACAGTGCTCATAAAATGAAATTTGGTGCTCTCGTCAAACGAGCCAAAAGGGGCTCATGAGCACAAGCTCCGCTGAGATCCATTCTTCACTCAAATTTTGTTGCACGAACCGAAATAATAGTGTTTTCATTACAAGTCTTGACAGTCAGAATCTTTATCATTTTGTGATAGTAGTGCTTTTTTAATCTACAGTAAAATTAATTGGAAATCCCTGTTTTACGAGTAACACGAACTTGAATGTCCATGCGTAAATGTATCTTATCTGCACGAGTCAAGCAAGCAGTTCCAGCATGCCTGGTGAGCGGTGGATCACTAACTATTTCAGCACTCCGGAGGGAGAGAGAGATAGGAAAAGGAAAGAGAGGCGCATGTTTGTTGAATTGTTATACTCATTATTATATTTTGTTCCAGTAGTTAGTATTGCATGAAAGTGGTGTTCAAAGTCTCAAACAGGTTGAGAACATCTGGTCTACAGTAAAATCAAATATCAGTGTGTTACGTTAAGTTAGGTTTAGCTATTTCGCTAACGAAGAAACACCCGAAAGGCTATTTCAATACAACGGTATGAGGTTTAAGGGCTCAGATCAATCGTTAAGACCACCTCGTGGTGTAGTGACTAGCACTCTTGGCTGTCGCGCCGGGAAGTCCGGGTTCAATTCTCGGCTCTGCCAAGAAATATAATTCTGATCTAAGGGCTGGAGTTGGGTACACTCAAACTCGTAAGACAATACTGAGTAGGGGTGGGTTTGATTCCTACCTCAGCTGATAGCCTAGATATTAGGCCCCTTAAAACTACAGCAAACAACATTCCTACCATAGCCCTCCCAGAAGTGTTTTTTCGTGGTTTCCCATTTCTACTTCTTCCGGGATGGTTCCTAACTTAAGGCCACTGCCGTCTCAATCCCAGTCCTTGCCTCAATTACAAATACACACATTAATACAAACTCCACAATACACAGGTTATCAGACTTAAAATAAATAAATAAATAAATAAATAAATAAATAAATAAATAAATAAATAAATAAATAAATAAATAAATAAATAAATAAACATGCACCCATGTGCACGGGATTACCAAAATGAATCAACAAACTGTCGTGAGAGGCATCGTTTGGCAGTCATTACTCATTACCAGGGAACGGATTTCTATTATCTATTTAGGAAGCTAAACTTAATTATATTTTGTATTATCTTTACGCATGAGTTGAAAAGTGGAGTATTTATTTTCCATATTTTTCCATATTTCAAAGTTTACCACACATGTTCCATATTCTTAGTCATTAAAATCAATATAGTCCATATTTCGGCTAGAAAGTAATAAATTCTAGTAGATTAGAGTAAATTAGAGAAACAAGTTATAGATCTATATTTAAAATTTAAATCTTGGTACCGGTAGATGTGGCTAAAATGAAGATGGACACTGTACTTTCAAAGAACCCTGGATATGAAGCAATGGGAAAGGTTGCTGCAATTTTGTGTGGAGATTTAAGTGTAAAGTTAACGTTGGATTTAACCCCAACAGACATAGTGAAGTTCAAACATGCATCCATTACCTCTTCTGATGTTGAAGCAGTTTCAGTCAATATACTGTATGAAATGAAAATCCACAGCCTGCTTCCAGTCGACCGACCGAGTCAGGAAATGGAATGAATGAAGCCCCCCCCCCCCCATCTGGCAGCGAGGATATGATTTGTGCCGGCTGCCGAAGCCTGTCGCACTCCCCTGGGGCAATGATTAAATGAATGACAGATGAAATGAAATGACAATGGAGAGTGTTGCTGGATTGAAATTTGTGACAGGAAAAAACCAGAGTACCCGGAGAAAAACCTGTCTGCCTCCGTTTCGTCCAGAACAAATCTCGCATGGAGTGACGGGGATTTGAACCACGGATCCAGCAGTGAGAGGCCGGCGTGCTGCCGCCTAAGCCACGGAGGCTCTTGAAACAATAAGAGAACATTCACTTTCCAGGACTTAAAAGAACATTTCGTAATCCATTTTTTTTGGTAACGAAGAATAAAAAGTTTGCGTGTTCTTCAAAGAGCATTTTGATATTAAAATGCAACATTATGTTTCGTGCAGATCTACATTGTTTAGCTTCTACGAACTTGTATACGAGTATTAAATAGAAATTATAGTTTTCTTGTACTTTTAAATCCATATACAGTGCGGTCCACGCGCCCCTTATTTTTTTTTTTTTTTTTTTGAAGAAGGCAACCCAACTAACGCGTATATCACAGTCATCCTAAAAACATTAGTACGTCCATTGTACAACTTTACTGTTGAGTACATCCTCGCGAATATAGTAGAAATCAATAGTGGCAGTGTTCTTTCAATGACCTCAAATATAATGCATGATTGAAACGATCAGAGCTCCGAATAACACATTCTTACGTTTGGACAGGAAGTGTCTACGAATAGATTCAATACATGCCAGCAATACACTATGGTTCTCGGTAGCTATGGTGGCTAAAACAAGAATTGCTAGAGTAGCGTCAACAAAATCGCATTGTAGTAGGTTCGAACCTTGAACTAGTACATTTTTTTGCTTAATGTCGTTTGTTGTGGATGTATTATGGACGCATATCTATCTGTTCCAACGAGTGATTTTTTATTTGGTCCTCAAAAGGACCGTACTTTTCCGATGGTACGCAGCCAGATTGGACAACGACATAACGATCTGTAGAACGATAGCAAGGTATCCTGTATATTCAAGGTAGCAAGTGTTCGAAATTTTGACCACCTTTGTTTAAAGGAAAACTCCGACTCAATCAGACGACCCACATAAATAGATTTGTTATGTGGGTAGGCTCACGAATAAATACATCAGACCGAAACTATAATTTCTTTCAACGGCGTCTGTGCGAAAAGCGCTTGCTATACACTTACAGTAATAGTTAGTTAGTGAGGTTTAAGGGGCGGAACTACGAGGTCATCTGCCCCAAACATACAGTAAATACAGATAATTATAATGTTATTGGTTTTACGTCCCTTTTAACTACTCTGGCTTTTAGAGACGTCGGGGTGCCGGAATTTTGCTCCGAAGGGGATCTTCAACGTGCCAGTAAATCTACTGACACGGCTCCCTCGCATTTGTGCACCCTCAAAAGCCAGCTGACTGCGCCAGGATACGAACCTGCAACTTTGGGCACAGCAAGCGAGAACGTTACCGTTCAGCCTCGCAGGAAGGCAGTAATTACAGAACGTGTCATATTATTATTCTGGGATAAATATTGAACTATTAAAATTCTAATTATCACGAATAGAGTCGCCTCCGTTGCGTAGTGGTCAGCGTGATTAGCTGCCACCCCGGACGTCCTGGGTTCGATTCCCGGCTCTGCCACGAAATTTGAAAAGTGGTATGAGGACTGGGACGGGGTCTACTCAGCCTCGGGTGGTCCAAATGTGTAGAGGGGTTCGATTCCCACCTCACCCATCCTCAAAGTGGTTTTCCGTGGTTTCCCACTTCGCCTTCGGGCAAATACCGGGATGTTACCTACCGTGCGGCCACGGCCGCCTCTTTCCCTCTTCCTTGCCTGTCCCTCCCGATCTTCCCCTCCCTTCCCATCCGTCAAGAGAACCCTGTTCACTTTGCAGATGAGGCCACCTGGGCGAGGTGCTGATCCCACCTCCCCAGTTGTATCCCCCAGACGAGATGTTTCAAGCTCCAGGACACTGTCCGTAGAGGCGGTAATAATGGGATCCCTCGCCGAGTCCGTGGGAAAACCTAACATGGAGGGTAAAATCGACTGAAAATATAATAATTATAACGAATACTATCCATCCACGGTTTTGAACAGTATTTAGGGAAAATATCCATTTAAATGAGACAAGAAAATAACTTTCCCTATCGTCTTCGTAGATAATGTGAACTAAACCAAGTTGAAATCATGCTGTACGAGGTAGGGAGGGTATAATGAAAAACCACAGCCTGCTTCCAGTCTCCGACCGGGTCAGGAATGGAATGAATGAAGCCCCCAATCTAGCGGCGAGGATATGAACTGTGCCGGCTGCCGAGGCCTGACGCACTCCGCTGGGGCAATGATTACATGAATGACAGATGAAATGAAATGATAGTGGAGAGTGTTGCTGGAATGAAATTGACAGGGAAAACCGGAGTACCCGGAGAAAAACCTGTCTGCCTCCGTTTTGTCCAGCACAAATCTCACATGGAGTGACCGGGATTTGAACCACGGGCCCAGCGGTGAGAGGCCGGCGTGCTGCCGCCTGAGCCACGGAGGCTTCAGGGAGGGTATAATAAAAGAGTTAAAAAGAATTTTAAAAGTCTGCCGTTGGATAGTCTTGAACCCGGGATCTTCGAAAGAGTGAGCGGACGCAATAACACTTGCACACATTTTCAACACACTCGGGAGGTTTTTGTTGCGCTTCTTATTAACGCGTATGGTAAAATATTAAATTATTAGAGTTAGATCTTAAATATTGATTGGAATGCATTCATTCAGTACCAAGCATGTTTTCTAATTTATTTAAAGCAAGTTTCGCGACCGTTTTGCGTTATTAAGGCGAATGAACTGCAAATAATGCCCTCAAACGACAGTCCTTCGGTTTAATTTCATACAACTTAGCGTACAAAATGCAAGCGTGTGATACACTTCGGTAATACAAGCGGGTGTACTGACGAAGGGAACAGAATCATACAGGATTTTGTACCAGCGATCACAGCAGCTTCCTTGCCAGCGAGTGTCGTGTGATACGGGCCTAAAGATATGCTAAGACTATTTGTTAAAATTTAATAACAAAACAAGATGTTCGGTAAAGAACGTATAGCCTACTTTCTCCTAAATGAATGGGTATTGTTATAATTCGTTGTCCTTTTCAAGGAGTATATTTGAATGTTAGTTGTAGTAGCTTCTTGAAATACAACATGCTATACGGATATTATACATGAATATGATGTGCCCTTTGCTAGTGCTACCTCTGTAAAAAATTTCATTTAATTCGGTTTCACCCTGTTTGAATTGATATGGGGAATCGATTTGCACACATACATGGCCGCTATCTGCAAATTATTGGGCTGATGACCTCGTAGTTCAGTCAAGAGATGCTTCCCACAAAAAGGCATGTTGTTGAAAAATTTGGTAGAGATCAAGTGATTAGGTTCGTCGTAATTTGATTTAAGCTTTTAACATTTCGGTGGCCACCATTCCGTTTCCGTCAAGGTCGCGGCGATATACAACATGACACTGAGGTGGCCTTTGCTAGTGCTACCTCTGTACCAAACTTCGTTCCATTCGGTTTCACCGTGTTTGTAAAGATAGGGGGAATCGATTTGCACACATACATGGCCGCCATCCGCACATTATTGGCCTGATGACCTTGTAGTGTCGTCAAAAGATTTTCTATACATATAGGTATGTTGTTGCAAAATTTGGTAGAGATCAGATTATTAGGTTGGTCGTAATTTGATTCAAGCTTTTAACATTAGGATGGCCGCCATTACGTTTTCGTCAAGATGGCGGTGATATAAAACATAACACTGAGGTGTCCTTCGCTAGTGCTACCTCTGTACCAAATATCGTTCAATTCGGTTTCACCGTGTTTGAATTGATAGGGGGAATCGATTTGCACACATACATGGCCGCCATCTGCAAACTATTGGGCTGATTACCTTGTAATTTAGTCAAAAGACGCTCGCCATATAAATATATGTTGTTGCAAAATTTGGTAGAGATCGGATGATTAGGTTATTCGTAATTTGATTTAAGCTTTGAACATTTGGGTGGCCGCCATTACGTTTCCGTCAAGATGGCGGCGATATAAAACATGACACTGAGGTGCCCTCTGCTAGTTCTACCTCTGTACCAAATTTCGTTCAATTAGGTTTCACCGTGTTCGAATTGATAGGGTGGGGGCAGACATTCAGAGTACATACACTCACACACACAGAGATACACAGTCTCACACACACACACTCACACACAGACACACAATTTTTGGCGCTGTGTAGATCTCATAAGTCAACTTTCATTTTTTGCAAAAATTGAAAGTATGCTAATAATACCATGGGAATTTCTAAGGAATACGTATACTTCGATGCAAGCACTGGCGATCAGAATATCCTTCGATATGTTGTTGTTTTGTTTCATTTGAGGGGCTAGAGCATCGCGGTCATTTAGGCCCGTTTACTTGTGTGTGTGTGTAGAATTTATCTAATAACCTGAGTTATTGCGGGCTTATAATGATGTGTGTATTGGCAATTAAGGATTGGGAAGGAGGCGGCCGTGGCCTTAAGATAGAATCCGTCCCGGAATTTGGCCGGAGTAGAAGTGGGAAACCACGGAAAACCATTTCCAGGGTGGCTGAGGTGGGAATCGAACCCACTTCTTCTCATATTTGCTTCCCGAGGCTACGTGTACCCAATTTCAGCCCTCAGACAAGTATTACATCTCTTGGCAAAGCTGGGAGTCGAACCCGGACCTCCGGAGCGACACTTCGATATGTTATATTAATATTCATGCCAGTTTTTAAATTTGCTGCCATTACAGGTCACGTGGCATAACGTACCAGTTCGATCGTATTCTCGTAAATAAATCAGCAAAATTCAACGTATTCGTCACATAAGTACGTCGTAAGGCAATAAATGTGGTACTGTAGTTACATCCCGACTAAAATGGAATGAGGGATTTCGTTCAAAAAAGTATGCTTATTATTGGATTCGAAGCAGCATTCAACCCGCTCGCGCCCACCACGTACGGTCAGGCATTAAACCTCTCAGCCACCAACACATGGTAGACACCGTACGCTGAACGTGGTATAGTTACTGTAGCCGTCCCACCTCAAACGTTTAAGTCCATCTCAAAGTCTTCAATCACGATTTAACTTTCTACTATTACAGATCACGTGGCGTAAGCTATTAATTCGATCGTATTACGTGTATCTGTGTTATTTCAAGGAGCAGTAAGTCATGTGTTAGTAGAATGGGCCATAGTATTTGGCGGGGAAAAGTTTAAGGTCGGTTTTTCTTTGCTAGACCCATGGCCCAATTACATTGCTGTCGCACAGTCAGAGCGCAGAGCAATATCGACCATCGGGAGAAATGCAGTGTTAGTTGGGTTTCATAAAACTAAATAATAAGGGGCGGGTGGACCACACTGTATAATTCCACATTTCAATAAAAATAACTAAATATAAAGTACATGTACATATTTCATTAATTATTAGTACATATAAATCTGTTCCCTGCTCATTCCTCTGTAGCGTATGCATTAGCTCAACCTATCCCACGTGGCTGATCCAGCGCTGACAAAGAAGTAAGTTGGGCTGCATAACCAGCTGGGAGAAGGTATATTTGCGAAGCTCAGTGAATGTGCGTCACGTGTACTGCAGGATCGAGTCCGACCTCGGGCACGTTAAGCATGGATACAGTTCATTACAGAATGCCAACAAATAAAACAAAGAATTAACAACGTACTGCATGGTTAGAATCCATTGAGCAAACCCACATGGACGCGAAAACCAGCATCAAAACAAACATAACTTACACAAAAGTCATTCAATCAGCCATCCCTTCTTCACTCAAAAGATAAAAATATTTGACCTCAGTGCTGTAAATAGGAAGCAACTGAAATAGCATAAACGAACAATCGTAATTGTGTAAAGAGAGACATTCCAAAAAATATATTTTCTTCCTCTACTGGTGATTGGTAGTATCACCTCGTCGTGTTAGCGACTAGCATTCTTGGCAGTCGCCCCAGAGATCCGGGTTCGATTCCAGACTCTTCCAAGTTATTCAATTCTGGTCTGAGGGTTGGAACGGGGTACACTCAACCTTGTAGGACAAAACTGAGTAGAGGTGGATTCGATTCCTACCTCGGCCGATAACCTAGATATTAGGTCCCTTCAAACAACATCAACATTCCTACCTTAGCCTTCCAAAATTCGGTTTTCGTGGTTTCCCATTTCCACTCCAGGCGAATGCCGGGATGGTTCCTAACTTAAGGGCACGGCTGCCCCCCATCACAATCCTCACATCAATTACAAATACACACACTAATACAAACACCGAACGAAAAATGATGATGAGGACGTATGAGGTGGTAGTCAATGAACGGCAATGATTATTATTATTATTATTATTATTATTATTATTATTATTATTGACTGGTAATGTCCTCGTGAAATTGCAGTAGGTTTCCCTTCGATTCCAATAGGTCACGTTCCATTTTCAATTATTCAAATAAACTTTTCAATAACTAACTATTTTGAATATTCCTGACCCGCGGAGCAGCCGTAGGCCTATGCGCTAATTCGCGCACCGTGACAGCAATCGACGGCTGCAGCAGGTCGAAAGTTTGAAGGTTCGAATCTTGGTGCTGACAGCGGCCATCCTGAGTGTGGGTTTCCTCGTTTCTTTTCCCATACTTTCTCAAGGCGAATTCACCTTATTTCAGGTCCCGCGTCGCCTATCCCAATCCTAGGCCCAAATAATTACAATTACACGTCACTGTAATAACACAGGCAATAATACACACCCAAGCTCACGGGAATGATGACCATGATTCCCATAGTCCCTGAAATGTATCATTAATAACAAGACTAATCCTATCTGAACGACCCTGGAATCACTGGAATGACCTCACTGAATTTAAGCATGTAGTTTATGGTCAAACCACCTGTGTCTGTCGGCGCTTCTACCCAGGCTGTGAAGTGTGGTAGCTTCCATCATTTCCCACTGGAGTGTGTATGGCGCTGCTACACAGGCTGTGCTACAACTCCTTCAGGTAGCGTCACGGCCCAAGGCTAGTAAACTACAGAGGTTGCCTCAATATGGAGCTCTTAGGCGAGGGGATCGCGGAGGGAAGGGAAAGGACGTGACGTCACACGTTTCCTCGTAGCGCGCGAGGCGCGAGATATGCAAGGAAAGTTAACTTTCCCACACATTATATTGTGTGGAATGCAATGGTTTAAACATGTGTTTTAAGCCCTTTTGTTTATAATCATGCCAGGCCAAAGATGTGCTGTGGCAGTTTGTCACAGTTTTTCACGATACCTAAACACACATGCGTTCGCAATCAGTGGATTGCTGCATGTAAGCGAAAAGCTCATTGTAACCCTCAAACAAGTAGGATAGCCTATGTTCCCTCCATTTTAAGATTGAAGACTTCGAATTAGACTACAGGGCCGAATTGCTTAATATAAAGCCAAGATTTCCAAGGAATCTAAAACCAAATGGTAAGTGAGCTTAGCTGGCCTACTCTTAAGTTTTGATGACCTGCTAGGATGATTTTAAAGCTGTTAATATTTTTGACATATTTCGTATATGGTATCAGGGGTGTATATACAATTTTTTTCGAGGGGGGGGGGACTATCGTGGAAAATTGTGAGTACTTAATGAATTTTCTATTATAGCCTATGGAGTATGAATGGAAAATATCTCAATGGGCTACTTGTCAATTTATATAGTAGAAAGGTAAACACTCGTTTTCTTTTACAAATTGATAATTATTTCTTAAAAGTAGACTACTGTGAAATACATTGTATGTTGTACCCAAGTTGGCTTATTTCGGGGGGGGGGGGGATCTGGAGCCCCCTCAGCCCTCCTCCCCCTCCCCTTATATACGCCCATGCATGGTATTTTGTTTTTGGAAAAGATGGAAAATTTCATGAGTAATTCTCTTTGCATTGGTAAAAATTCTTTGCAAATATTCCAGAAAGCAGTCATCATTTCAATAAAATCCCTTCGACTTCTGTACCAAGATATGGCCCGTAGGCATAATACAAAGTACATTCTCACACATAGGCTAAATCAAGATGCACTGGAAACCCTCTTTTCACAATTGCGAACCCGTGGTGGCTTAAATGATCATCCTTCTCCCCTTGACTGCATTTACAGACTGAGGATGATTATTTTAGGAAAAAATCCAGGAGTTGTTCAAAAGCAAACAAACACTGCTGATCCAGATTCAGATGAATATGTAGTTGCTAAAGCACTAAACAAAGCTGTCATAGTGTCTGAATCAAGTAACGTGCTTCCAGAGTCTTTCATTGCCAATATCATGGAACAAAGTGAGGAAGATGGCAAGGCTTATGTTGCAGGATATGTAGCCCACAAGTTCCAAAATAAATTTCCACAACTTGGGAACTTAACCTATGGAATGCAAACTCAACACGACTATGCATTACCGACTTGGATTAAACACTTGTCATACGGTGGTATGACCGATCCCTCAGAAACTTTGCTAAACCAGTTCCGGCACATTTCAGCAAAATTCGTCACATTTCACGGAAAATACGGATTTCAACGAGGCAAGAACGTTCTAAGAAGAACGACAGAATTTGTATCGAGAGAAGTTCCTGACGTACCGTCTGGTGGGGTTGAGGCAGCTGTGATAACAATTTTCTTCATCAGATTGAAACATTCCTATTCTATCTTGCATAAGTGAAGTGGTTATTGGAAGTCACTAACACCCACGATTCTGCTACCGAGTCTAGGCGAATTTCCAAGAAATTCAAGAAAATCACTACATAAAATGTAAGTTGGCAACATTTAGTTATTTTATCACCCATTTACCGATAATTTCATGCGAATATACTGTTCTTTGCGTACTCAACAGCTGTTGTTGACAGTTTCGTCACGTTCCCCACATGGCGCGTTTGGTATCTTGTGACGTCATCCGCCTTGTGAGCGCTGATTGGTGACTGAAAATTGAGGCAACCTCTGTAGTTTATAAGCCTTGGTCACGGCCTACCATCTTTGACTCAAGCCCAAGGTAAGTAGACTATAAGGTAGGACACTCCGGTGCCTCTCGCTCCCATTTGCTGATAAACTGTGACGCAGCTCGGATGAAGCAGGCGCATGCCAGCTGATATTTACAATGCATTCTTACGGGAAACACAGTCATATTTCGCTTCTCTTTTCCGCTCGTGGTATTCAATCACAATGATGGCAATATGCGCATTATAAAGAGAAAGGTATAAACAATATATTGCAGTGGTTTATAATGCGAAATATACTTCATAAACACACACAAAAAATATTTTAGATTAACTACGCTACCGCAACTTAGTATCAGCTGAGCTTAAAAGAAGCCTCACAAAACACAATAAAAGACGTGCAAAGGATGGAAATACGAAATATAGCAGTAGCAATAGGCTACATAATCATGCTTTAGCGATCCTGCGGTGTAGCCAAGCGCGTTATATTGCTCACTACGGCCTCGATGGGAAGCTGTAGTAAGTCGGGAGTTCAGAGGTTCAAATCCCGGCGCTGACAGCGGCTTTCCACACTCTCTCCAGGCAAATGCCGAGAGAGTAGCCTACCTTGTTTCAAGTTCCGGAGCACTTACCCCATTTCCGTCCCTAATAATTACGGTCACACACACATTACAACAGTCACCTTAAAATCACGGATTACATATTGAAGACAAGTACACGGAGCTGATGATCAAGATGTCCCAGTCCCAACATCATACATTATTAATGTAACATTGGTATGAAAATGATCAGTTTATAAACACTTACCTTTTATGCGACTTGATTTTTAGATGACGAAACGACCCAGAATTTGTTCTTTATTGCTGCATATTTCTCCAGTAATTTGATCTTGATATGCCTATTCAGGTGACGGATTCTGATAAAAGTCCTTCTCCTCACGTATAAACGAATTATCTTCTCATACACTTCCGGGAATTTTGATTTTATTAAGATGGTCAGGTAGGTCATTACATTTTTCTTTTTGATATAGTTCGTCCATGAAAAGAACCGAACAAAACTTCAAATTCAATCATTTTATGGAGCCACTCATGTGTTGGACGAGTAAGTCCCCTTTGAAATTATGGGTATCCAATCATCCCTGCTCTCGTCTGTTACACACAAATTTTCCCCCTTCACACTTAAACTCTCATCAATGAACCTACTCTTGAATGCCACATAACCGGCAAAGTACTTAAGTGCATCTAGCGAAACGTCATCTTCACTGGAGAAGTATTACCGATGCAACTGGTAGCAAGTTTTAATTTTCAGCTTCTGCCGAGCACGTTAGATGACTCAATACCAAGATAAGTAGACTATAACTCAGATGCTCACAATATTACAAAGACATTTTTATCGGTCTAGCAATAAAGCGGGGACCGGCAAAATGCGCACGTAGCCGGGTGACTCACAGCCGAGAGATTACATTAATGCAGCTGCTATATTGCTAGATAATATAATTAATGTTATTGGTTGAACGTCCCTTTTAACTGTTGCTTTTAGAGATGCCGGGATGCCAGAATTTTGCCTCTAAGGGGATCATTATCGTGCCAGTAAATCTGTTAACACGGCTCCCTCGCATTTGCTTACCCTCAAATGCCAGCCGACTGCACCAGGATTCGATCCAGCAACCTTGGGCATAGCAGGCGAGAACGTTACCGCTGAGCCACGCAGCCAGCCTATATATTACTACACCGATAAGAAAGACCCTGTAGTTTCGTAAGCGTGAGAGTACTTTTGTAACTGTACCACAACTTCCTGCGAGGGTGTGCTTGATCTAGAAAATGTTAAGAACTGAGAACTACTATATTTAACCTATTTAAAAGATGTGCATTTGTATGATCTATGCATATTATGAGAGTCCAGAATACTCTCACGTTTCAAGTTATTTGCACGATACAATGCCAAAGAATTTAAGTGTCCAATGCAATTAGCTTATTGATTATTTAGCATTTTATTATATTCCTTATTTAAAACTACAGTACTTTTCAAGAAGTAGTAAATATTATTATATTCCTTATTTAAAACTACAGTACTTTTCAAGAAGTAGTAAATCAGTTGGGTGCAGCCCAAAATATTCATTTGAGGAGTTTGGACATCGTGGCCATTTAGCCCCGTGCACTTGGGTGTGTGTTAAATTTGTCTGGTAACCTGTGTTATTGTGGTGTCTTTGTGTAGTTGTAAATCAGATGAGGATTGAGAAGAAGGCAGCCCTGGCCTAAGTTAGGAACCAACCCGGCAGTGGTAACCCATGGAAAACCACGTCCAGGCTGGCTGAGGTGGGAATTGAACCCACATCTTCTCAGATTTGCCTCACGAGGCTGAGTGTACCCGGACAGCCACGAATACTAACCACTACACTACGTGGTGGTCACACAGTAGTCTGACTTGGGACTCCGATAACCGTTTAGCACTTGGTTCAATGTTGTTTACCTCAATGATTAATTTTCAACATTACCATTTTGGAATTCTGTTTATTAGTTTCACGTAAACGTGAATCTTGGGATTATGAGCCACAGGACCTCCTTTTTACGTGGAATCCGAACCACTGGACACGGCATTTCACTTCGAAAATCTCACATGCATTGACCGGGTTATTTTATCAGTCTCCTGACAGGAGGGTAGCAAGTTTAATGGTACAGACTGTAGTGATACGCCCTTTATAAGGTATTAGTTGACTGCAGAAGGGCATGCGAGGACTACCACATGCATATTTCTCTTCAAAGGCGTCCCTTTTTGTTGCTAGAGACAGCTGAGAACTGTTTGTTATACATGGTCGCCACGACAGTACCCAACCGATGACGTCACGCAGCAGCCTATGCTCTGGCAAGCCGAAGCGCGGAGCCCGGAGTGGCTCCCCCTGACTCAAGCCATCGGCTCCTTACCATTGCTGCAGAAGGGAGACTAACGTTCTCGATCAATCCTTTCACTGTAACTTCCGATCTAGGGCACCGAGGAAAGTTTTGAAACAACTACAACATAGATGAGTGTCTGACATACGTTCCAATGCACATTCAGGTGTCGTAGCCTATTTCTACTGCAATTGCTGAAAAAGGTATATCGCGTGGTGGCTAAGCTGAGAATACGTTAAGTATTATACTCCATTATCATGTAATAATACGAAAGCCTCCGTGGCTTAGGCGGCAGCACGCCGGCCTCTCACCGCTGGGTCAGTGGTTCAAATCCCGGTCACTCCATGTGAGATCTGTGTTGGACAAAACTGAGGCAGACAGGTGTTTCTCCGGGTACTCCGGTTTTCCCTGTCAAAATTTCATTCCAGCAACACTCTCCACTATCATTTCATTTCATCTGTCATTCATTTAATCATTGCCCCAGAGGAGTGCATCAGGCCTCGGCAGCCGGCACAGTTCATATCCTCGCCGCTAGATGGGGGCATCATTCATTCCATTCCTGACCCGGTCGGAGACTGGAAGCAGGCTGTGGATTTTCATTTTTAGCCTACTTTTCACATTTTGCAAAAATGAGGAAAAAGTAGACTTATGAGATCGGGCAAATGTCTGTCTGTCTGTCTGTCTGTGTGTGTGTGTGTCCCCTCTATCAACTCCTAAACGGCTGCAGCAATCGAAACAAAATTTGGTAGGAATATCTCACGGCCACATTTGAAAATTATGCCAGTGCTACCAACTGCTGAAAAAACGCAATTGAAATTTCAGCTCCATGTTGGATATCTTGGAAGGTATGAATGGGAGCTATTTCAAAATTGGCACACGTATAGATAATAATATTGCAGTTTAATTTCCAGAAGGCCATACATGGCAGTGTTGCCAAAATGATTATAAGCCTGATGATAGGTCCAAATTTAAAATGCATATAACTTCTACACTATCAATTGGATTTCAACCAAATTTCGTATGTGCTATGTATACATAAACAGATATGTCTGTGCGTATTCTTAAGAGCACCCAGGGCTGCCAACTGATAATAAATGCTCTCAATTTTTTAAAATCCAAATACCCATATATCAGAAAGTATGCAAGCCGACAGCTTTAAACTATGCACACGTATAGTACATGACATTCTATATTAATTTGGAGCAACTTATATACGTCAGTGCTACCAACATGATTCTAAGCCTGCTGAGAGGTCCAGCTTTAAATACATGTAACTTCTATACTATCATTTGGATTTCAACCAAATTTCGTGTGTGCTATGTGCACTATAACAGATATGACTATGCCGATTCTTAAGAGTAACCAGGTCTGCCAACTGTTAATAAATACTGTCTCTATTTATGTTACCCTAATATCAATATATCAGAGAATGTGCAAGCCAATAGCTCTAAACTTTGCACACGTATAGTACCTAGCATTCTAGATTAATTTGGGGATAACTAATATAGGCCTACGCCAGTGCTGCCAACATGATTCTAAGCCTGCTGATAGGTCCAATTTTAAAATGCATGTAACTTTTCTACTAACTAATGGATTTCATTCAAAATTGACACAATAATAGATCATATTTTTTCAGATTATTTCTGACCAATACATGTATGTCATTGTTGCCAACATGATTTTACGCGCGCTGTTAGATCCAATGTTTAACTGTATGTAACGTCCATGCTATCCATTGGACTTCAACCAAATTTTGTATTCTGTACCTTAAGAGATGGAACTAAGAATATATTCAGTCACCAGGGCTGCCAACTGTAGTTCTCTATTAGGCTACATTATGCCAGGTATACAGTATTTCGAACTAATTAAAAATTTCGATATTACCAACTTAATTTTATGAAAAGTAGGCTCTTTAGTTCGTCACGGAACTTCTTGTTCATCATGTAATAATATATCTACTACAACTCTCAAGAAATTCTAGAAAATATTATAATATAGGTAATACAGGAGCTAATGATGAGAGGCCCTCGGATAGGCCTTCCTGAGAGCGACCCACACGTCATAATGATGAAGACATCACTACCACGCAGTACCCGAGCGAAGGGAATTAAATTAACCACATGAAGTCGAATTCCATGGTCTAGCTAGGAATCAAACCCGGGTCCCGTTGGAGCAAGAACGAGGGTTCTAACCACTTAGCCACGCTACAGAACACAGCAGTTGGGGTGTCATTCATACACCCATGAAACAAGGTCGCAATGGGCTACTTATCTATTTGTGTGTTATTTTATTGTTGTTGATTAATATAAGATTTAGTGCCATCCCCGTGTACTTCTGATAACCAGTATTATTGTGGAATCTATAATAGTGAAATTTCAGGGGTTTGGACGTGTTTAGTGTCTTGTGATTTAAAACAAAGTACCGTACCTTCCTAGTAAAACTCAGCAATTTTTCTAGGTTTATGCCGTGTCTTGTGTGGGATTTTGCCTAGGAACACCAAGCTGGCTCATCAGTCGCTTGGTGTTCCTAGGCGACCCCTCCCCCCCCCCCCCCTCCACACACACAAGACATGGCATACACCTAGAAAAATTGCTGGGTTTTAATTCACTGATTTATCGGCTACATGCTACAGTGTGGTTTATTTAATGTTCGTATATGTATTTAATTAATTAATTATATCTTAACTGCTTACGACAGGCAACAGAATACAGTGCAGCACCGCACTAAGTGCAGCAAATCATGTCTTTTCAAGGGCTGCGGCATGACTAATGATCTCGGAGCTTCTTGGCTACCCCTGTCCGACAGAGCCGATGACGTGAACTGGGCGTGTTTCCCTGTCCAGGCCGTCAAGTGACCACGTGCAAGTAAATTACGCGCACTATCTCGATTCGGCGAACAGATTTTAGTTGAGTTGGGTGCCCGCCCTTTCCTGCAAGTGCAGGAATGGGAATGGAGTAACTCTTATAGGTAGATAGCAGTTCGCTAGTCCTGTAAGGGTCCGGGTACGGACACCAAGGGCCCGCTGATGAGCCAGCTTGGTGTTCCTAGGCGAAACCCCACACAAGACACGGCATACACTATACCCGGATCGTTCACACATCCGTGACATTGTTGACGTTCTTATTTTGGAAAGAGGAGTTGTTAGTTGAAGAGGTTGAAGGGATGGATGATTTGAATAACGCGCGGAGGAGACTCAAGAGTGCTGAGGGAAGCATACATCGCAGGGGCGAGTGACGCGAGATTATGAAGTGGAGCCTGAATACGTCATGAGAAATAATTTTTTAGAATTACCTCAAAGAGAAGAGATGGACGCCAGGAAATTAGCACACTTTTCTGGCTATAACAAGAGGAGGATTTTGAGCTATCAAGCATTAAAATCGGTCCAGTAGAAGCCGAGATACGAGATGGAATGTTCTCGAACAATTCCTCGCTGAACTATAAAAGGCCACGTTGCTGAGCAGAGAGTCATCATATCTTCAGAGCATTTGCTCATGTTCGGATCTACGCTACGTGAAAGTGACAGTATACACGCCGAGATTCTGACGGTCGGAGGACTTAGTCGCCGTACCAGTGGTCAGCACGACTTAGTTTTTGTTCAAGTGAACGAACTTAACTTTTGGCAGCGAATGGACTTAGAATATCCACTGACTTTCAGGTCACTTATTCTATGGTCAGGTGATGGTAGTGTCGAAACCATTCACAGAAGTTAGCCTACAGAACGATGTATTTCTTGTGGTGACTATACATCAGGCACTTCGAATTCATCAGGAGAAGTTTATTTCATTTTGTTCGTTTATGCAGCTAATAGGTGTTCCTATCTTAGCGTGCAAACGAAACCGCATTATTGGAACATGAGATTTATTCTCGAATCTACAGGAGTACTGTACCAGTCTATGACTGAGCAACTTTTTGTCATGTTACATGGTACTAGTGATAACGGGAGTTATTTCGAACGGATGACTGCAAACATCATCATGCGCCGCTAAAACTACTCGTAGGACTGGAAGGACATGGAGACAAACGAGGTAGTTGGATACGGCAGATGGCCATGGGAAGACACTGTGGGAATAGTGTACACCGCAGGACACGCCCGTCATCTACATCAAGAATGAAGTAAGACAACCATTTCATGGACTATCCACTAACCAGTAGTATTAGAGAATTCTATATTATTGAACAGTCACGATTAGAAATCAACACACATTTTTCACCATAGCTAGATATTAGCTACATCTTCGATTGTATTTGTCTGGATGACAAATGGAACTGCTGTCTGACAATTTATTTTTCGATCTAAGATTTTTGTTAGGACAGGCATTAGTTCATGTTTCGACATGAAATATTTCGATTATTCCAAGGGATATACATATTTTTCGTTAATTCTGATTATGAGAACAGAAGTAATTGAGGCTTGGATTATTTAAATAATTTGATTTATTTAATAATAATAATAATAATAATAGAGTGTGAAGTGAATAAGTTAATAATATTTATAAATAATAACAACGCTATTTAAAGTTATAAATAATTAGGGAGTGATAATACCGAACATTAGGAATTAAATTAAATTTTGTTAATTGTTTATTGTGATTAAATAATTAATGCATTAAATAAAAATTAATAGGAGACGTTGTTAATAATAATTCTCAGATGAGACTTAAATATTTATTTATTTAAAATAATAGGGCGATAATAATCATTTGACATTGATGATGCTTAAATATATTTTTGTGGTGATAATAATAATTTGTGGATGAATTTAATTAGTTGGAAGGAATTAAATTAAATAACTTTGTTTGGAAGTTTAAATAAATTTAAATGAGTTTATGGATGAAGAGAATGAAGTATTAGATTTTTGAGCTCAGTTTTTTTTTCAAAAGCACTTAAAAAATTATATATTCAGATAAAAAAAAAGAAGGGAACGGCAGGTATTTAATGTATCAAATAGGGAGAATTTATGTAAATAGGAGGCAAGAAGATGAAAAATGAAAATCCACAGCCTGCTTCCAGTCTCCGACCGGGTCAGGAATGGAATGAATGAAGCCCCATCTAGCGGCGAGGATATGAACTGTGCCGGCTGCCGTGGCCTGACGCACTCCTCTGGGGCAATGATTAAATGAATGACAGATGAAATGAAATGATAGTGGAGAGTGTTGCTGGAATGAAATTTTGACAGGGAAAACCGGAGTACCCGGAGAAAAACCTGTCTGCCTCCGTTTTGTCCAGCACAGATCTCACATGGAGTGACCGGGATTTGAACCACGGACCCAGTGGTGAGAGGCCGGCGTGCTGCCGCCTAAGCCACGGAGGCTTGCCAGGCAAGGAGATATTGACCAGAATTTATTTAATTGGTAAAATAATACTGAAGAACCACAGTCTAGTAATTGACAGAATATTACAAGAGAAAAATATAATATGTAAAAAAAAAAATATACTAGTAATAATATGATACTGTGTGCAGAATATTATGGTGATGATTTTAGTGTGCGTTTGGCGACACTTAAAGTTGTGGAGGCCTAGGGGGTCATCCAAAAGTGGGTTTTATTCCCGTAGTTGTGGGCACAGAAGGATGTGCGGATGTTTGAAGGAGCCTGTGGGCTATATTTGTAAAAGAAGGGTTAGGCGATGTGGACCGCCCCATATTCTTGTCAGATTTCACTATTCTGTTAATCCAATTTTTTTTTCTGGATCAATTCAAAATTCAAATGGAATGCCTAAATAAATAATTGAAGAACTTGAATTTAGATTTGTTGAACCTGACCGAGGAGAAAAAAAATATTAAGATGAAAAGTGCAAATGAATTAAAATAAATAATTAATGATTTTTATTTTTGAATAACAATAATAATAACATTGGAAATGAGCAAATAAAATATTCATCATGTGAGAGGTTGAGAAAACTTGTTATACTATAAATAAAGTGAAGGGAAAGTTTGAAATTAATTAATTAATAATAATAATATTTTTTTGATTAAAAAATTGTGAGATTATACGAAAAGTTTGGTGATAGAAAATTTTGTTAACATAAAAATTTGGTGAAGAGTTAGATGATTTAATCCGCTGATGGTGGATAGAAATAACAACATTGTTTACAACAATTTTTGTGTAAAGTTAATAACATGTGAGAATAACTTAAAATCGTTTATGACATTTAAACAAATGAAAGTGATAAAAGAAGAAAGTTGAATTTTCAAAATATTATGAAAGTTTTTGAACATTTTTTTAAAATTTGAAAATCTTTATGAACAATTATTAACATTCGACTTTATTTATGTCAGTCGATTATTGATATTGTTATGAAACAACGAATCAGTGATATGATAATTTTCCAAATAAGTTTCATTTTGGAATAACACCGAATGAATCAAGTGACTATTTATTTTGAGAAATTTTTGCTACGAACATTTGATAAAATCAAATTGCAATCTTTGTAATGTGAACTACGAACGTGTACATATTAGGGATCACTCAGAACTCTTTAATGAACAGTGTTTACCAGTGTAAATATTTTCTTTTGAAATTTTTTATGGATATCAGAATGGACTAATTAATTTTTTCTGATATCACATCTACGACAATTCTAATAATATTATAGGGACCGTTGATTTCTTATGTGTGATGTGTTTTTATCTTTGTTGAGGGTTTTTACCAGTTGAATCATATTTTTATTTATAAATAAATTGAGAATTTTAAGGAATGTGCTAGTTCAAAAATAATTTCTCACCTTACCTTACTTGTGAATTACCGAGATCAGGGATGCCAGATTAGATCCAAGTATTCACCTAGATAGACCCTGCGATATATTTTCTCGTGCTGATCTGATTTCGGTATTTTACAAAATGTGGTCGCTGGATCTCGGTCCAAACGGGCACAACACCTAGAAAAGTTGCTGAGTTTGAATTCACAGGCTGTGAGTGAAAGCCCATATAGACTACTACCTTCCTAGTATTTGCCGTACCCAAAGTGAAAACAGTTTTACAGTAATAACAAGTAGTTCTGTGAAGAACTATCGAGTCTACTTTTCTTAAAATTTTAAGATTCATACCAATGAGTGATCTATATAGACGTATCTATAATAAATTGAACTACGGAATTAAGTTGGTAATACTGACGTTTATGATTTCCTCGAAATATACCTGAAACATTGTAGTCCATAGAGCAGCACAATTAGTTTGAAATACTTTACTCCGATGGATTCTGACATACTAAATAGTCTAGAACTCAAATGCTGTGTGAGAGAGAGAGAGAGAGAGAGAGAGAGTGTGTGTGTTAGGTCTCCTACCTCTAAAAGTGCGCTCAATTATATCCCATACGGCATACACAAGTTGAGTCAGCCGCCCATTATTTTTTTAGTGCAAAGATCATGCCGATTATACGGTTTCAGTTGGATACGAAATTGACGCTAGGTACGGTGGCTTACTGATACAAAACGTGAATGAACCTGCAAAGCGGAAAGCGGTATCACATGTCATACGCCTTCAGGCAAGCTAAGGGGACAAGTAGCCGTGGAACAATGTTCTAAGTGCGTAGAAGTTAATCGTCCTGTTTTTGGGAGCTGGGTTCAAATCTCACCACCACTAAATATTTAGATGCACATTTCATGCTTTGGGAATAATATAGAAGGGCATTCGTGCCACATTTGACTAATATCATGCGGTGTTTATTTAGGGTTTAATGTGTACTGGTTTTGACAGTGTGCAGCCTAGAAGCGCTGGTTATTTCATCGCCATGTTCTTGTGTTTGATACCCCAGGGGCTAACATCTGGTGGGACGTGGGTTGGCGACCACGGGATCTCAGCTGTGTCTGGCATTGCATCGACTTGCTTGTGCCGGGCTCCTCTCCGTCTTCTTTCCTGTCGACCTGTCTTGGTCAACTCTTGTTCTCTTCCGACCCCGACGGTATTAGGGTATCCGAGGCCAAGGGAGTCTCTCCTTTACCGCCTAAATTGGTTCTACTCTCATTTTTCCTGATCCTGCATTCTTCGAGGGTTTTTCTTTCAGGTACCTCCTTCCTTCTGCTCAAGGCCCTCAACGAGGCAGGGTGTGTGTATCCCCACCAGTTATTGTACACCTTGGATAATGGTAGACCCTTAGAGGGTCACAGCGAGTGAGTTCGAGAGTTATCGATCCCTAGGGATTCCTGAGCTGGGTCTGGTTGTTCGCCTTTTACTAAGAACAAAGTTCCAAATGGTTCCGCCTCGTCAATACTGTTTATTAAAATGTCGTGATACAATCACCTGTCTTTTAACACATGGTACATGTTTCGACGTCTAACACTTATTGACGTCTTCATCAGCCTAAATATTTGGGCAGCACTTAAAACATTCCCTTTAATTGTACATAAAAACACACATAGATCACTGTAACACATTAAAAAGTTGTTAAAACATTTTCTTATGTTAAAAGCTCAATAAAATCTTCAGCCGGGCTTGGCAGTCATTCTTGGTCTATGTGACGTGTTCCACGCCACTTAGCTTACATAAAAGTAAACCCTAACCTAAGATATTCAATTCCTGCCAAAATTTACCCATCCCTGTATTTCCAGTTGAAGCGAACGCTTCATAATTTCCTTCACTTACCAAAATCTCTGAAGAACATTGTGGCCTATGCCGACAGTTGCAAATTTGGTCTATGAACACCTTGTAGACGAAATCTTCCAGGATATAACATCGCACTCGCAGTCAAAACACGCGAGGTATAACTCCGGACCTGATGTGCACTGGTTCTGGAATTTAGTGTTTCCTAACCTCAAAGATAAACTTGTGGAATTACGCATTTAAAAACGTCAAAATCACCTGTATCGATTGTTCCGACCACGACCATCGCGAGATGTATCGACCGCCGGGAGATGACACGAGACGAGCGCATAGCGACCGACCAGTGTGACCAACTCTCACGAAAGTGAACACGGAAGTGCCTTACGGACTACGTTCAAGAAACCAGGGGATTCTAGTGTGCGTGTGTGCTACGACTGCTCTTTAGAAATGATCGTGCCATTTTGATATATGTAGAACGTTCGCGTTAGGACTCCTTCTTTTTGTGCCTGACTGTTTGACTGGAAACATCTCCGGGGGGAATCGGATACCCCCGGCATATAGGACAGGTATCAGCCTCCTCGTGGGGCGGTATTATTTTTAGTTGGCTAGTTTTATTTAACATATAGTGATGTAAGTTCCAGGAAGTGTGATATTTCTTATTGTTCATCTACTTATTTGGGTTGTGTTTGTATTTTCTTTCTGCGTAACTGCATCGTGGAAATATTTACCTCGTGGTAATGGCGCAACAGTTTGAGCTTCGGCCGGATAATGGGTTGATGTCTCCCACTGTTTAATTTCTGAATTGTTTATAAATTTTTCTTCTTCGGAAGCTAGTTTTCATAGTGGGAAATCTTTCTTGTTTTTGGGCGAGGATTTTCCTCGTTGCGCAACCGTAGGCGTCCTTTTGGTTTGGTTCCAAATGTATTTATTATTTTCCTGTGACATCACGCTTCTTGGAATTTTCTCAATTGCAGCCATGTAGTGTTTTTTATTATTTTAGTTTTAAGGGGTCCCTGTACCTGGTTTTGCATCACCTTACGTCCACGTGGTGTTTGTAGGTTACGTGACATTTTTCTCTTGGTTTTCCTCTTTTTACGCCCCTCGTGCGTCTCACCTTTGATTTTATAACACATATGTAGTTCTGTAAAAAGTCGGGTTTAGTTTAAATCTTAGTATTTCCAGGGTGGCATCTTATTGTGCAACGGTACCTTGGGTTACCGTTATCCTCCGCCATTTTAAGTGAGTCTTGTTCTTGTCGGGGCCCCATGGCGGTCGTGTGATACCGTCCGCTCCGTTTTTCTGGAGTCTGTCATTTGTAATGTAGTCTTTTCTTTTATTTCGTTCTCTTTTCCTTTACGTTGTTCAGGATGTGTTCGTACGTGTGTTTGTAACATATTTCCATTACGTGTGTAACTTGTAAATTCATCCTTGGTATTGCGCAACCATCGCGGTGGCATTTTCTCGTAGTTATGTTTGTTCTGGGGGATTTGTGCGCATGTGTTCCCAAGTTCAATTCTTGTGTCAATCCATTTGGCTAGGGGTAGCTTTCTCTTGTGTACCTGATTACTAATTGTAAGATATTACCATTCTGTGTACCTGCTCATTTCATAATCCGGTTGGTGTCCTAAAGCATGTTAAGTGGCGTGCCGTGCCACATAGCGTTACTGACCTTGTGACCGTCCGTTCAAGGACAATTAATTCATGTGTGATAAAATCAGTTTGATAGGGTGATCTCTTGTCCCTAAAGAGTGTAGTTCCTAATATTTGTAATTTACCCTTCTATTGGTAATACATACCCCTCTATTTTGGTAATTACTACTTTATTTGGCCATTAACGTCCCATGCCCAACCTCAAGACAGATGCGGTGGAATGATACTCACCAGGTAAGTCTTCCACATTCCAAGCTTGTGGATAAAACGACGTACTTCCTCTCTTGCAGAGCTGAGAGTGTCATCCGAGTACGTTGTCAACACCGGCCGCCGAGCCAAAGCCATCAAGTCCCGTAAAGGATGTCTTGGGGTCGCCGTTGGTAAGTTTCCTTCGGGTTGGCAGGCCCTCTAGGGAGTTTGTCGAGCTGGAGGTAAGAAGGAGGTGAGCGAGAGAAAGAGGGGGGTGACAGTTTGTTTCTAATGTTAGCTTCAAAAGCCCAAGAAAGGGGTGACCATTCCCAACTGGAAAGAAATGAAACTATGTATGAGAGAAAGAAGTGGTAGATAAAATAATACTTTAAAAACCCTAAATGTTATATAAAGACTTACGATGTAATGCGGCAATGAGTTAACAGAGCCGTGCTGAGTCGGACGGAGACTGTGCTGTACTGAAACGGTGTGTCAACATGGAAGCAACAAGCAAGACAATAGGGGCGGAAGAGGAGAGGGGTGAGAGTTCGGGAGTGTTTTGGTTAGGAGTGGGGAAGGGGGAAGGGGGGGGGTGTATGGAGTAAGTTTAGGGGAAGGTAACATGGATCAACGGTTGTGGATTTATTTCTATGGTGGTTTATATTTTGTTTTGTAATGGATTAACGTTTCATAGAGTACGTTGTTTTCGAAATGAATCTCATTAAGATTCGTTAGGGGGGGGGGGGGCGGTCTTTTGGGCTAAATCGATTTCAATTTCTTCTAAGATGTTCATTGTAGTTCCGTTATTTGCTCGATGTAAGATTCTCATATCGTTGTTAATGCCTGTGAACTCATGTTTGGTATCTTTCATATGATTTGCCATGGTGGAAAATTTATTGTATTTAATGGCATTGAAATGCTCACCATATCTTGTTATAAATGCTCTACCTGTTTGTCCACAATAATTAGCGTCGCATTTAGCACATTTCAACATATACACACCTGATTTACTGAATTTGTTCGTATGGTTCAATTTATTAGTATTGAATAAAATATTATTGTTTGTGTTGGAAGTTCTATATGCTATTCTTAGTCCACACTTTTTGAAAATATTTGAAATACTATAAGTTTTGGTGCTGAAATACGTGAAAGTCGCGTATTTGGGCTGCTCTTTTTGTTCCGGCGTTAGGCGGGTGACCGGTTTGTTTATAAGCTTGCTGATAATATTGTTGGCAAACAGCGATGTGAATCCGTTTACCTTGGCAATCTGTTTAATGATTTTTATTTCTTCATTTAGATCTGTTTTGCTTAAAGGAAGGGAAGAGGCTCTGTTGATCATACTATAAAAGGCGGCTTTCTTTTGTTTGCCCGGGTGGTTAGAGTCTTTTCTTATTGTCGTGTGGGTCTGGGTTGGCTTTCTAAAAACTTTATAGGTTAACCTGTTATTATTCAAACAAACTGTAGTGTCAAGGAAGTTGATTTTACTGTTTACGGCTGATTCAGAGGTGAATTGTATGCTTTTATCCAAACCGTTTAATTTTTGCAAGAGTCCTTCTATGTTTAAAATAGTATCATCGATTATTCCAAACACGTCATCCACGTATCTTCCCCAATAATGTATACCGTCAATTTTGCCTACAATTTCTTCGTGTTCCAGATGGTCAAGATAAATGTCAGCTACTAAACCAGATAGCGGAGATCCCATTGAGAGTCCTTCTTTTTGTTTATAGATCCTATTGTTAAAAGTGAAAAAAATATTTAAGAGTGTGAATTCTAATAGCGTCATGAATTCGTTAATTTCTACTTTTGACAATATACTGTTGTTAGACAAATTTTGTTTAATGACCTTGAGCGATGATGCAGTTGGGATGTTTGTGTACATATCTTTCACGTCTACGCTATGCATGGAGTGTTTGCTCATTAAGGTAAGTTTCATGGTTTCTTCGCAGAAATTGCGTGTGTTTTTCAGGGATTTATTTGCTTTAAAAATGTAATGTCTTTCAAGGAACTGCTGACAAAATTTGGCGGTTCTGTAAAGGGGACAGTTTCTGAAATTAATGACAGGTCTTATTGGAATTCCCTTTTTATGAATTTTGGGGAGCGCTTTCAAAGTTGGTAATCCCGGGTTCATATTGGTTAACTTACTAGTTTGTTTTTCATTTATAATAAACATGGAGGTTTTCAAAATATTTTTCAATTTTCTCTGTATAGATTGGGTGGGGTCTTTCTTAACCTCTTCAAAGCTCGAGCTGCTGAGGAAATGGTGTGTGTTGTTGACATATACCTCCTTATCTATCAGCACGACCGTGTTACCCTTATCTGCGTTAGTAACAATTACATCGCTATTATTTATTTTCTCTTTCAATTCTTTAAGTTTATTTAGATTCGAATTCTTGTTGCTTTTTGTGTTAGTGTTAACTATTTTTTGAATTTCTTTGTTAGTCGTGTACCTGACTTCTTTTTGCTTATCAAGAGAAAGCCTACGTCTGGCTGTTTCTGCTTCCACTACTTAAGTGGTTAGCGTTCTGTCATTGATGTCACATTCCCAGTTGTGTTTGGGCCCCTTGCCTAGAATTTCGAGTTCATTATCGTCAAATGGAACACTTGATAAGTTTTTGACAGGTGGAGAAAATTGCACTGGGGTAAACTGCCTATTGTTAACTTGTTCATTCGCATCCCTGACTTTATTGAATTTATTTTGTAGGTTTCTGAATTTATTTTCTAGCGACTGTACTTTCTTATTGATTTTCGTGAATAAGATTTGATTTACAGTGAATGAATATCTATCCCAGTCCTTCTTACTGGATAGATTTGAGGTTTCTAGGTGTGCACGATAAAGTTTGTTATTAAGATTGTTCTTCCTGATATAAAGAAATTTAATTTCTCTTTGGAAAACTCTACTATTAATTATCCTCTGTGTTCTGGCTTCATATTTATTTAATGGGCCCTTTTTCTGGTAAGATTTAAAATGTGACGGAGTTATGTTATGTTCTCTGCATTTCTTTAAAAAAGCGATGTCCTTGACAGTGCTGGCCAATTTAATTTTCAGATCTTTATATTTATAACGCGCCTTTTTAGCGCAGTTAGCTTGGCCTGCTTCATAATATTTTTGACTCTGAGAGTCGCACATTTTTTCCGTATTGACTGAATTATATTAAGAACAAAGTTCCAAATGGTTCCGCCTCGTCAATACTGTTTATTAAAATGTCGTGATACAATCACCTGTCTTTTAACACATGGTACATGTTTCGACGTCTAACACTTATTGACGTCTTCATCAGCCTAAATATTTGGGCAGCACTTAAAACATTCCCTTTATATACTGGGTGTAGTTAAAAATTGTACATAAAACACACACATTGATCACTGTAACACATTAAAAAGTTGTTAAAACATTTTCTTATGTTAAAGCTCAATAAAATCCTCAGCCGGGCTTGGCAGTCTTTCTTGGTTTATTTCTAATGTTAGCTTCAAAATACCAAGCAAGGGGTGACCATTCCCAACTGGAAAGAAATGAAACTATGTATGAGAGAAAGAAGTGGTAGATAAAATAATACTTTAAAAACCCTAAATGTTATATAAAGACTTACGATGTAATGCGGCAATGAGCTAACAGAGCCGTGCTGAGTCGGACGGAGACTGTGCCAAAGAATATAGGGGAGAAAGGTTACTCAGGCTTAAAATTTGATTCCGATTACAACCGTCAGGGTTACGTCATCCACCAGCCTAGCCTGCTACCTGGCGGTGAGGCAGCGTACTAAATTTTAAGCGCAGGCGATTTGAATTTTATTTATCGCGTACTGGTACCCTCCCCCCCCCCCCCCCTGACCCTGTACCGCTCCCTTTGTATTTACACGTAGTAATATGATTTATGTCGGCGTATTTTATTTATTCCTGTTCCTTTTGTTCTATTTTATTTAAGAGCAGATATCAAAACAAAGGCTCTGGATTATTACTATTAATATAGTAGAAAATAGCAGCCTGAAATCTTTAGTTTTGATATCTGATCTTGTGTAAAACAGAACAATAGGAACAGTGAATAAATACATTTCATTGACATAAATCATAATATTACTACATATAGTTACAAAGAGAGGGATACAGGGTCAGGGGGAAGGATAGGAAGCAGGATATCCTTTATTAATATTATTTGAAACCTGTACCACGGCAGTTGCGTAGTACTCCCCCCACTTTTCTCCCCATGTCCCCTCTTTTAATTTTTCTAGTATTATATGTTTTATTCATGATAGTTTTTCTATCATTAACATTTCTTTTATAGTTTATAATTTTTAATGGCAGTGCTTAAAGGTTACTTTTGCAGAGGATGTCATGCGAGATGAACTGGTGTTTTCGGGATTTCCTTCCATAAGTCTCAGCTGAGTTCAGCCTTTGAACCCATGGCCTTGTAACACTAGAAAGTCATTCACCTACTACACAGTACTATAAGTTATAATATCTGACAGGTAGAAGAGAGGTTTAGTTGCCACCAGTGTTGTGGGAGCACAGTAATCTAAGAAGAATGTATTAAACCAATACAAACCATGCACACCCTATAAAATATGAACTTATTAACCGCTGTTGAATGAGATACGATACTGGAAGGAAACAGAATTCTGAAGGGAAAATTGAGGACAAAAATAAGTATGTTTATATGTTCATATTATATTCTTCTTTCTTAGTTTTTACAGATATAAAATCCACAGAATATTTTCATGAAAAGAGTAATATTTAATTTCATCAGGTCATTGTCCCAGTAGATAATTGTCATCACATGGAAGAGCCACGCATATTGCAAATCTGTAAGAGAAAAATACAATTAAAATCCTAATAATGTTGTATGGGCTTTGCGAAATCGTGGTCATGTGGCTTTATGGTACTTGGAAAGTGTATATGGGATATGTCTGATTACCCATGACATTGCGATGGCTGTAGGTGTGTGTGTATTTGTAATGGAGACTAGAATTTGGAAGGAGGCAGCTGTGACCTTAATTTAGGAAATATCCTAACATTTGCCTGGGGTATAAGAGGGAAACCACAGAAAACCATTTCTAGGATGGTTGAGATGAGACTTTGAACACATCTCTCCTCAGCTCTGCCTCACGAGGCTGCGTGTATCCCGTTTTAACCCTCAGACTAAAATTAAACGTCTTGGCAGAGCCAGGACCTCTGGATATGAAGTATCAATATGAACAGGTGTAGCCAATTGACTGTGCAGCGCTGCTACTCTATGGCTCGCACGGCACATCTATACCCTGAGACCACAGAAGGTGAATTCCTTACAACAAATTACATTGTGTACATAAATAGTCGTTACACATACATCTCATAATAAAGATGTTGAAGCAACAACTTGTGACAAGGACAGTAAACAGCTACTCTCTGGGTTATAATGTTAAGCATGCACATATAGAACTTTTGCAGCTCATGGAAGGAGGGGACAAGTGCAGTGTGGATAAACTAAGTTACCCGATCACTTTAATTCCATACTAATAATACAATATTATTACTTTCCTAATTGGCCTGGATGTGTGTAACAGGCCTCACCCCCTCGGTGAATGCCACTGTAGCCTTGATCTTAGGATAATGAATGCAAAAGTGCATTTAGAATAAATATATAAACTGGAACTAATATTAGATATTTGAAGTGGAGAATGCCACTAGCCAGTAACTTACATCAGAACAAATCCACCATCTCGGAAGTTCACAACTTACCCCAAGCACAGTAAGCAGTAAGATCTATGTGTATGCCCCCTCTTACTGTGATATTATATAGCCCATCCAAAAACATCCATAGAAGAAAGAAAAAACAAGAAAAAATCTCAAATGAACAATATTAATTTGTGGATTAATTAATTTGTTACACAAATAGCCTACCAATCAGTAAACCGATTGAAGCATTTCTTGATGCAACATGCATTGAATTCAATTTTGTGATTGACTTAAGGGGAACCGATAGGACTAATCATTATATTCACTGCAATGTTATATAGGCTATATACTGTGCATGTAGCCTTTTATAGTCCAGTCTGCAAGCCTCTGTTTGCAAACAAGTCACCTCGATGATCCCCTGCTTCTACACCTCTCACTTTAATAAATCGTTAAACACTGAAACTAACTAACCATAGCCTCCTACGTCTATCTCTGCTTCTCGTATCCTCTACCTCCGAGCTCATTAACCTCTTAGGTAGGCTGTGTCCCAATAGTACAATTTCAGCCGTAGTGAACTAGATAGTAGACTACTTTGCCGGATGTGACGACAGAAGTCGTGATCCAATACAGCTTAGCACATAGCAATCAAGTCTGTAGCAGCTAGTGAAAGAAAGTGCTTGCTAGATTGTCGACTACGTCAAGGAAGTTATAGAAATTGTAGCTTATCGGAATTGTAGGTTAAGTAAATTGTAGGTTGTCTTTGACTTAAGCCAAACACAAACCATAATTAGGGCTCGGCTAAAAAGTGATCTTGGCGCATCCATGATCGTATCGTTCAGGTATTGTTTATTTAAAACAGCTGATGAAAGTGCAAAGAGCTTACAAGGAGTAGCAGATCACCGCCATCTTGAGTGTTGGTTTGGTACCAGCATGTAAGTCCAGTGCGTTTCAGAACACAAGTCTATGAAGGAGGCTGTGATCAAGCAGACTTGTCCCAAATCTCCGTAGTGCATAGCACATAGCACATAGTAGCTAGCAGCTAGTCAATAGCAGACAACTTGAAGTATTGGGACACAGCCGTAATCTATCCTCCCCCATTCTCTTTGCATGACCCATCCGAGTCTGCTCATACGAACAGCTTCATATAGCATTTCATTTCCAACCTGTCTTTATCTCATTATAATTACACATATTATCAGGCAGATTACACACAATCAAGCAGTATACGAGGCTGATGTTCACTATGTGTAAAAGCCCTAAATGAAGCTAAGACTGCAACTATTCCTAATAACGTCACCTGTATATTTTGATTATCTCCCTGCAATAGTGTCATGATTCCAGTTAGGTTTACTGTGTGCCATTCACAGATAAGGACACGTGGCATGCACTATCAAAAGAAGTAGGGCACATTCCAGTTCCTCAAGTGACTTTCTCATACATCTAACAGTATGCCAGGGTGCAATAGGCTATATGAATTTATCAGAGGGGGGCATGAACTAAGTGTATTGCTAATCAAAACCTACATAGCACCTGGGCCTACCCTATACCGGTACTGGTGTAAAATTAATAGATCAAAGTTTCATCAATATGGTAACTTACCATTGCTGAAATAGGATTAGTATACAACTGTTCGGACAACAGAATCAGGCAACTCCTGTCTATAGGCTATTGGACAAATGTAGTATATAATCTGCTTTCCTTGAAGTGCCTCGTTACCTGAGAAGAGAAAAGAAACAATAAGGCAACCAGTTCACAACCATTCTGCACATACTGTAGGCCTAGCTCTGTTTCAATAAAGTAGGGTTAGGCTATGTAAAGCCATTCATATAGTTCACAATACTTCACAAAATCATTCTAATATGCCATCTAGCTAAAATCATTTTGAATTGAGAATGCTACACTGAACGAAGTTATCACAATAAAGCCCACAATTCGTAAACAGAAACACTATCATAATGGGTGAATATTAAAATCATATCCTGGCAGCAAAACTGCAAAGTAACTATTGAAATAAATAAATACCTACCGTATTAATGCAATATCCTACGAAGGAATGTCATGTTGGAAGCCTCAAAAGCACAAACACACACGATCATGAGGAGGATAGCCAGTTGCCAGCGACATGTTTAAATGTAACTGGCGTATCCACCCCGCATGAGCTTCAACCAATAGCAATCGAGTTGGACAGCAGCGCTATGGCAGCGCAGCGAGTGCTCAGGCAGTGAACCTGTCAGTTGGCCGAGAGGCTTTGGAAGCGAAGGATCTATAGTAGTTTCATCCCCCTGGATTGTGCTGTACTGAAACGGTGTGTCAACATGGAAGCAACAAGCAAGACAATAGGGGCGGAAGAGGAGAGGGGTGAGAGTTCGGGAGTGTTTTGGTTAGGAGTGGGGAAGGGGAAAGGGGGGGGGGGGTTATGAAGTAAATTTAGGGGAAGGTAACATGGAACAACGGTTGTGGATTTATTTCTATGGTGGTTTATATTTTGTTTTCTAATAGATTAACGTTTCATAGAGTACGTTGTTTTCGAAATGAATCTCATTAAGATTCGTTAGGGGGGCGGTCTTTTGGGCTAAATCGATTTCAATTTCTTCTAAGATGTTCATTGTAGTTCCTTTATTTGCTCGTTGTAAGATTCTCATATCGTTGTTAATGTCTGTGAACTCATGTTTGGTATCTTTCATATGATTTGCCATGGCGGAAAATTTATTGTATTTAATGGCATTGAAATGCTCACCATATCTTGTTATAAATGCTCTACCTGTTTGTCCACAATAATTAGCGTCGCATTTAGCACATTTCAACATATACACACCTGATTTACTGAATTTGTTCGTATGGTTCAATTTATTAGTATTGAATAAAATATTATTGTTTGTGTTGGAAGTTCTATATGCTATTCTTAGTCCACACTTTTTGAAAATATTTGAAATACTATAAGTTTTGGTGCTGAAATACGTGAAAGTCGTGTATTTGGGCTGCTCTTTTTGTTCCGGCGTTAGGCGGGTGACCGGTTTGTTTTTAAGCTTGCTGATAATATTGTTGACAAACAGCGATGTGAATCCATTTACCTTGGCAATCTGTTTAATGATTTTTTATTTCTTCATTTAGATCTGTTTTGCTTAAAGGAAAACAGCAAAACAGATCTAAATGAAGAAATAAAAATCATTAAACAGATTGCCAAGGTAAACGGATTCACATCGCTGATTGTCAACAATATTATCAGCAAGCTTAAAAACAAACCGGTCACCCGCCTAACGCCGGAACAAAAAGAGCAGCCCAAATACGCGACTTTCACGTATTTCAGCACCAAAACTTATAGTATTTCAAATATTTTCAAAAAGTGTGGACTAAGAATAGCATATAGAACTTCCAACACAAACAATAATATTTTATTCAATACTAATAAATTGAACCATACGAACAAATTCAGTAAATCATGTGTGTATATGTTGAAATGTGCTAAATGCGACGCTAATTATTGTGGACAAACAGGTAGAGCATTTATAACAAGATATGGTGAGCATTTCAATGCCATTAAATACAATAAATTTTCCGCCATGGCAAATCATATGAAAGATACCAAACATGAGTTCACAGACATTAACAACGATATGAGAATCTTACATTGAGCAAATAAAGGAACTACAATGAACATTTTAGAAGAAATTGAAATCGATTTAGCCCAATAGACCGCCCCCCTAACGAATCTTAATGAGATTCATTTCGAAAACAACGTACTCTATGAAACAAAACAAAATATAAACCACCATAGAAATAAATCCACAACCGTTGTTCCATGTTGCCTTCCCCTAAACTTACTCCATACCCCCCCCCCCCCTTTCCCCCTTCCCCCTTCCCCACTCCTAACCAAAACACTCCCGAACTCTCACCCCTCTCTTCTTCCGCCCCTATTGTCTTGCTTGTTGCTTCCATGTTGACACACCGTTTCAGTACAGCACAGTCTCCGTCCGACTCAACACGGCTCTGTTAGCTCATTGCCGCATTACATCGTAAGTCTTTATATAACATTTAGGGTTTCTAAAGTATTATTTTATCTACCACTTCTTTCTCTCATACATTGTTTCATTACTTTCCAGTTGGGAATGGTCACCCCTTGCTTGGGCTTTTGAAGCTAACATTAGAAATATACCAAGAAAGACTGCCAAGCCCGGCTGAGGATTTTATTGAGCTTTTAACATAAGAAAATGTTTTAACAACTTTTTAATGTGTTACAGTGATCTATGTGTGTTTTTATGTACAATTTTTAACTACACCCAGTATATAAAGGGAATGTTTTAAGTGCTGCCCAAATATTTAGGCTGATGAAGACGTCAATAAGTGTTAGACGTCGAAACATGTACCATGTGTTTAAAGACAGGTGATTGTATCACGACATTTTAATAAACAGTATTGACGAGGCGGAACCATTTGGAACTTTGTTCTTAATATAATTCAGTCAATACGGAAAAAATGTGCGACTCTCAAGAGTCAAAAATATGTTCGGCTTTTGCCATTGCCTTTGGGGCAGGCCCTCTCCTCTTTCCCTTTCCTCCCTGCCATTCATGGCTCTCCTTCTTTCAAAGTTCCTCAATCTTCATTCTTTGAGGGTTGAGGGCATTTTTTCTCCTATCATTTATTTTCCTTGCTCTTCTTTTGTTTTCCTTTTCTTTTCCAATTATGTACGTTTGTAGTTAGATTTGCTTAAATTCTCATCTTCATTTTCCATGAACACCCAAACCATTCGAGTCGGATAAATAAGCCGGTTCTAGGGCAGGGGCTAATGCGCAAGATGGCGGCCGCGTGAGTCCAACCCCATGCTGGTCTTATAGAGGAACAGTCATAGCTGGGCCAGGGGCTAATGAGCAAGATGCACTCTTAAATAGAGGGCTTTTCAAATCATTATTTATTTGTTATTAACTATAAATTATTTATTATTTATTAATTTAATATGTATTTATTATTTTTATTATTTATTTATTATTTATTAATTTTATTTAATGTTTTATGTACTGTATATAATTTTTAATATTTTTTATTTTAATATTTAATTTTTATTTATATTGTGTCAAAGCACTATACTGAAAGGTCATTAACCCAACAATTCCCCAACCCACAGAAACCTCATTTTAACATTTAAATTAATGCATGAATGATTTTGTTCTTTTTAACTTATACATTTTTAATTTATTTAATATTTAATATTTAATTTTTTAGCACAGGGCTAATGCGTAACATGGACACTGCACACAATCACTTACACATATGGCATGCTAACCTAATCTAACCGACCTTTATCTAACCTAACCTAACCTAACCTAACCTAAACAAACCTAACACAACCTAATTTTACCTAACCTAACTTACATAACCTAACCTAAGCTAACTCAACAAACCTAACCTAACCTAACCTAACCTAACCTAACCTATAGAGAAAGTGAAAAACGTGGGTTTGATTCCTACCTCAGCCATTGTGAAAGTAGTTTTTGTGGTTCCCCAATTTTACTCTAAGCAAATTCTGGGATAACTCTTGTCCTTGGCCGCCTCTTTTTAATCCTTATCTAAATTACAAATACACACACTAATACAGCCATTACAATGACACAGGCTATCAGACAACACACACTCAACAACAGCAACTCATATACATGAAACACCTCTTGGTGTAGTGGTTAGCATTTTTAGTTGTTACTGCTTAGGCTTGGATTTGATTCACTGCTCAGTCAAGAAATTCAATTCTGGTATGAGGGCTGGAACGGAGTGCACTCAGCCTCGTGAGGCAAAAGTAAGAAAAAGTGGGTTTCATTCCTACCTCAGCCATTGTGAAAGTGTTTTTAAATGGTTTTCCACTTTTAATCTAGGAAAACTTTATGTCATGGTCCTTAATATAAGGCCATAGCCACTTTTTTCCAATCCTTATTTGAATTACAAGTACATACACACTCTTATAACTATTACAATGACACATGTTATTTAGTTAAACCTAAGTCAACCTAAGTATATGAGAGTAATAATAATACTGTAAACTACAACATAAAAGCAACACAACAATAAAGAGTGTGGTAGTGCAGTGGTTAAGCTGTTAACCTTTTTACTAAGGTAGACCGGGATTCAATTTTTGGTTAATACACATGTCATTAACATACAAAAAGCTTTTTCAAATTATTACTTGGATTATAAATACAAAGGCAGACTAGGTTTGATTCATAGTTAATGCATGTGAGATTTTCGAAGTGAAATGCCATGTCCTGTGGTTTGGATTCCACATAAAAAGAGGTTCCATGACTCATACATTCAAGATCATGGTTATGTTAAACTATAATCTTTTTTTCTTTGTTTCTTTACCCAGTGGACTTACAACTTTTTCCATAAGGAATTGCATATAGAAATTTTTTAATTTAGAGATTCTAAGGGATACCTGAGCTGGGTCTATTTAGGTTTTTTATTTTCGTAAACTTAGGAATGTACACTTTAAAAACCACAAACAACAACACAGTGTTACGGGTTGCCCCTAGTGGCAAGTTCGTTAACTGGATTACGGTGGATAGAAGTACTACACAATTGTTCCTTTAAAGAAACGTTTGCTTTATTGCAGGTCAGAAATATACACCGTACGATAAGCCAATAGAAACAATTAGCTGTTTTACAGAAGCTACCTCCTTTATGGAGCTCGACTCACCCTTTCACTCGGTCTTGCAGTTAATATTATGAACTGTACTCAGTTGGCAAGTGATTTTAGGTAAATTTCATTAGAAAGCGACCTATTTTGAAGTTAAGTGACCAGTGGAGCATTATTGTTAGACTGTCAACATTAAACTTGCAGGCATATTGTGACTATGTGACCTGTGGACAAAAAGTGAAGGATTTATGATCTAAGTTCGTTAGAATAGTTTTATATATCTTTTTCTGAGGCGGGTATGACGGTAGTGAGCATGGCAGCAAGAAAAGAAAACTTCAGACTTTGGGACATTGAGGTACAGTACAGTACAGTGCCTTATCGGGAATTGACAGTACATAGCATGATTATATGTATCCTTTATTTGTGGTATTTGTGTGTAGATTTAGCGGATGTTATGTTCTGTTGTATTTTCAGAAACATTTCAGGTCAAAATCGATGTGCTTACGTAGTGTTAGCAATTACCATGTTGTTGTTCTACAGTAGACCTGCCAGATGACAGATGGGCGGCGTTGCCAAAAGTAATGACACAGCTTGAGAATTATAGACGGCGATGCTTCTGCCCATCTTCCTCTTTAAATAAAGTACTGCATTATATAGGCTTTCAGTATCATGCAGTGAATGGTAGAAAGGTGTTGCTGGAGTTAGGAAAGACGACACTATCCAGGGAACCATACCTATGCGGCCTATGCCTTTTAGGAAGGGAGGGAGATTAATTATGCTTCATGCTGGCACAGCAAATGGTTTTGTGAATGATGGTCTGTTACTCTTCAGATCTCTTCAGACAGGAGAATACAAAGAAAAGATGGATCATGGAAGGTTTTACAAGTGGTTTAAAACCCAATTACTTCCCAACACCAAGAACAATAGCGCCATAGTGCTAGATAATGCCCCCACCATACCATGCACATCGGCAAGGCACCCGCTATTGCAAGCAAGAAAGCGGGCATGATTAACTGGCTGTTCGTCATAGAGTTCACGTGAACCACAGTATGGCGAAAGGCATGACACGGCCATGCGGTTATCAAATTGCCTCCATATCATTGCCACTTTTAACCCAATATAATTGATATGGGGTACTTTGCAAGAAACAACAGGGCTTTTAATTTGACGGGTGTGGAGAAGCTGGCGATGTTCGACCCGAGGTTCGATCAGAGGACTGGATACATACCGTACAGCATGTACAAATAGAAATAAACAAGCTGTTCAGTAAGGAACATATAGCCTACTTTCTCCTCAATGTATGGGTATAGTTATAACTCTTTGTCTCTATCAAGGAGTATAATAGGATCATTTCTTGGTTGAAGACCTTAGAAACTATTTACCACTACTAAACACCAGAGCCTCGAAAAAACTACTACCGTCATTGAAGAAAAGAAGAGAAGACATATCTCAAGAATTTTATGGAACTGGAGACATTATCGACCGGACGTGGGCAACATCCAACTTTGAGTTGAGGCATGTGTTTACACCTTCTGGCTGTCCATGGTTTTCACCACCTTAACTGTATTAAAAATCTTTTCATGACCCTACAGTGACGTATGTATACCAACTATGTGGACAAGCATGTGAACGTTACCACTTAGAGCTCCGTAGTAAAAGAAAATAATCAAAGACTATGCAATTCAAGTCGCCAGAGCACAATTTTAGTGTACATGTTCATTCTTTATTTTCGATTGCCATTTGGCTGCAATAAAAGTATTAATTAATATCCTGAACTAGCACCAACAGATAGAGTACAGGTACTATGTGGGATCGTTTTGTTATTTAGTTCAAATAACATTTTCAAATAACACACAATAGGTTGTTACAAACGCTTTAAAATAAAATAATATCGTATGATCAACTTGTCTTTCTTCAAATTCGATGGTTATTGAATGCCAACGGTAGGCAAACCAATGGAGTCCCACCTAGACCAGTCAACTTACGTCTCTCGAGCACAAATTCCTGTGCATCTTTCGTGCACAGTCGGAATGTTTTGGCTTTGCTCGGGATTTCTAGAGTAGCAAAGAGCAACAGACACGATACACTCCATGTTGAAGTTCTGTACTAACTTGCGCATTGAACCAACACCACTGGGCCGGCACAGATAAATATACTGAAGGCTACTGGACGAGAAGGAGTTCTGGATATCACGGTGGATGAAATTATTATTAAACTTGGCAATTCAACTACCTCTGGCGAAGATAAGGATGATGATGATAATGATGATACAGTGAAGGAATAGAAGGTATCAAACCCTTGCAAAGTGGCTGATGATAATTTACTTATTTGTGTCCATTCACTTGCGGCAGACAATAATAGAGCACAAGTTATCGTTTTCCTTCATAGTATTCAAATTACCGCCTGTCATTCAATAGCCTACACCTCGACAATGTAAAAAGTCGGCAAAAATATCGCTTGTTTGAGTGCTCTGTGCTAAATATTTCTTTACCTCAACATTACTTTTGTGTATTCACGAAAGCTATTATTAACCGTAAAGAGTCGCGATACACTGAGTGTGCATCGTGTTATAATGATCTGTTGAAGTCCTCAACGGTACCTGCAGTGAAAGAGGTGAACTCTGGCACAGTGTGGTTGGCGGAAGGGGCAGCCTATTGCTCAGGTTTAATAGGGCAAACTATTGTCCATAGTTATAATGGGCAGATTTTGGCCCAACGGCAAAATGAGCGGAGGAGGAGCCAATCACTTTCATGGCTCCCAACGGTCATGGAGGCGGAAGAGGTCATGCCAGACGGACTGGCTGTAAAGGCGCACCTCAGTAGTACTTGAGTATGCGGCAGTTCGTTGCAGTCTCTGTGTTCGGTCCTGCATGTCTCATTCTTTGTGAGCCGCAGGATAAGGCTCAGAGATCATAGTGTGTGGGTCTCGTCCTGGCAAGCTGAGATCCACCCTAAACAAATTCACGCCAGTGGCACTTCTTCCGAACGTCACTTACTTTCAAAGTCCAACGGCGATGGGATATGGACGGTGGGGGAAGGTTATGGGTGTAACTGGAAGCCCCTAGTTCGGACCTGCACGTTGGCAGCAGATGTGTGATGGTCGTCTTCCGGAGACTCTGTGACTACTCAGGAATTCGGTCCTGCATCTGTGTTTGGGCAGGCCTATTTAGGATCACCGCTGCCCACCCCACATGGGGAAGGCCCTAGAAAAGGTGGGCTAAACATCGGAAGTCACAATCTTGGTCCGGATGGGCAACCGCACTCAGCAGGTCACCCCTCATGCGGTCGAAACTCAAAAACAGTAAAGAATCACAAATTGATTATTGGATCATGGAACATCAGAACTTTGCTTGATTTGGACAATAACGTTAGACCTGAGAGAAGGTCAGCTCTCGTAACCAATGTGTTATCAAGACTCAACGTTGACATTGCTGCTCTCAGTGAAACTAGGCTGTCTTCTGAAGGCAAGATTACTGAATCTGGAACAGGATATACCATCTTCTGGAAAGGAAAGGAAAGGAGGAGGGTGAATGTCGTATTCATGGTGTGGGCTTCGCGGTGAAGACCAAACTGGTAAATTATCACCAACTTACGCCCATTGCAATCAGCGAAAGGCTCATGACTCTCCGCATACCACTCTCAGGAGGTTCCTTTATGACACTCATCTCTGCCTATGCTCCTACCTTAGATTCTGATGATGAAATTAAGGCTCAGTTCTATAATCAGCTAAGTGAAATCATTTCCAAGGTACCATCTGCAGAAAAACTCTTGCTCCTCGGTGACTTCAATGCCAGAGTTGGGAAAGATCACAGGCTATGGAATAATATGATGGGCAAACAGGGACTTGGAAAATGTAATCCCAATGGACTGTTGCTTCTTGGTCTTTGTGCAGAACACGAACTTTTCATTACCAACACGCAGTTCCGGCTACCTAACCGCTTCAAATTCACGTGGATGCATCCTCGTTCCAAACATTGGCACATTATCGATTATATCATTACCCGGCAATGTGATAAGAAGGACACTCTTATTACCAGAACAGAAAGGAATATAGACGATTGTTGGACAGATCATAAACTTCTTATATGTAAGCTCAGGATATCCATCAGACCTAAACCACCTAGGGACATAAAAAAATTGCCAAGAAAGAAGTTTATACATCCAAACTTCAGGATGAATCCATGTATAAACATTTTGGAAACAGGATTGTCACCCAGTTATCAGAAAACCCAGTAACAAATGGCATTCAGCAAGAATGGGCCACACTACAGAAGATTATCACACAGTCAGCTGAGGAAACCATTGGTTTTATAGTGCGGAAAAGACAAGACTGGCTTGATGACAACAATGAAGAAATTCTGTCTCTCATCAATGCCAAAAGGAATGCCTATCTTGCCCATCTTCAAGACCCAACTTCCAACACAAAGAGAGATAAACTACTGGAACTCAAGGGTAAATGCCAGACGCAGATAAGGCAGATTAAAAATACTTGGTGGCAACAGAAGGCTCAGGAACTGCAGAGACTATCGGATGCTCGAGACTTGAGGAACTTCTATGCAGTACTCAAGGAAATATATGGACCATCTCGCTCATCATCAGGTACACTGAAAAGCGCTGATAATTCTACTACCTTCATTGAGTCAAGAAATCTTGGAACGCTGGAAGGAGCACTTCTCCAATCTCCTAAATCGTCCATCAGCAGCTGCTGAAGACTTTCTCTGTGATGTGCCGCAACAACCTGAACAACTGTGGTTGGCAGTACCTCCTACTTATCATGAATTCAGTGCAGCTCTCACCCAATTGAAACCCAGGAAAGCACCTGGCCCAGATAACATCCCTCTGGAACGAATTCAAGCCGGAGGTCATTCCCTCAAAAGAAGGATTTTCACCCTTATCCTCAGAATATGGGAATCAAGAAAGGTACCTGGACACCTAAAGAATGCCACTATCGTCACTATCTTTAAAAAGGGTGATCGCAGTGTTTGTGGCAACTACCGTGGTATATCACTGCTATCAATTGTGGGGAAGATTCTTGCAAGAATTCTACTCAACCGCCTCAAGGTTATCTCTGAGAAGATCCTCCCAGAGTCACAATGTGGATTTAGAGCTTCCAGAAGCACAATTGACTTGATTTTCTGTGTGAGACAGCTACAAGAAAAATGTAGAGAACAACAGAATCCACTCTTCTTAGTATTTTATGACTTGGTAAAGGCATTTGATTCGGTTCCAAGACTAGCCATGTGGGCGGTGCTGAAGCTGTTTGGTTGCCCTCAGCGTTTTGTAGATCTAATCAAGGCTCTCCATGATGGCATGACAGGTCAGGTTTGCCATCAGAATAAGATGTCCGATGAATTTCCTATTACCCATGGACTGAAACAAGGATGTGTACTGGCTCCAACGCTTTTCGCGCTGTACTTGACTGCAATGCTTTATGATTCACCCACAAACATCCCAGGTGTGGAGGTCAATTATCGTTTTGATGGAGGGCTTTTCAACCTAACTCGTCTCCGCTCCATGAGGAAAACTCAGGTTACTAAGGTTACTAACATGTTGTATGCAGATGATGCTGCGTCGCCAACTCTCACACCAGAAGAGCTGCAAGATTCAGTTAATTGTTACAAAAGTGCATGTGATCGCTTTGGTCTTATCATAAATGTCAATAAGACTAAAGTCTTGGCACATCCGTTCCTCAGGCACACCTCTTCCTCAGTTCAATATCTCCAACTCAAATGGGGCCGATAACCTAGATGTTAGGCCCCTTAAAACAACAATTATTATCATCATCATCATCATCCATCTCAAATTTTCCATTAGAACAGGTAGACCACTTCTCGTACCTGGGCAGTACCATATCTGTGAGCTGTACCTGTGAGCAGGATGTGGATAAGAGAATTGGCGCAGCTCATGCAGCATATGGACGATTAGCGCACCGGGTCTTCATCAATAAAGATCTGTCCATGAGTACAAAGCTTGTGGTATACAAAGCAGTAGTCATTTCTACATTGTTGTATGGCTGTGAAACGTGGACCCTTTACCGACGTGATCTTAGGAAGCTTGAGCGATTCCACCTACAAAAACTTCTATCAATCCTGAGGATTAAATGGGAAGACCGCATTGCCAATATTGCTGTTCTGGAAAAGGCTCAAATCAACAGCATAGAATCATCCATAATAGGTCACCAATTTAGATGGATTGGTCATGTCCATCGGATGGATGATGTGAGATTACCTCGTCGAATGTTATATGGTGAGATATGCTATGGCACCAGACCTCATGGTGGTCCTAAGAGGCGCTACAAGGACCAATTTAAGCAGACCCTAAAATTGACAGGTCTTGATTCACAAACCTGGGACACGCTGGCTGAAGACCGCTCAACTTGGCACCGTACCATCTCGGAGACTGTAAAGACGTTTGAAAGGGATCGACGCACACATGAAGAGGTCAAGCTTCAAGCTAGGAAACTTCGAGCAGCCCAACCACGTCCTCCTCCAGCAATACTATGTGACTTGTGTGGACGCTTGTTCCATGCCAGGATTGGACTCTTTAGTCACTGTAAACACATCCACAAACTGGACTGAAGGAAAAAGATTTATACTCGGATTCGAGTTAAAGCCGACGATGAATGATCTGTTGTTTCTGTGTCAACTACTGTTCTGTATGATGTGAACGACCTCCACCCAGACTCTTGTTTCATCTTGAAGGATAATCTTTGCATGGTGAGTGTTGATATATTCATGAAATTACTTTCTATTACCTGTAGAGTGTTTGCCCTCTTTGTCGTATTTATTGAATTGAATACTGGTGATAAAGATAGGATAGCTTCGGTGAGTGATTTATTTATTTATTTATTTACGTACTGTATTTATCTATTTGAATGGCTTGCTGGGCCCAAGGATGCAGGTTCGTATCCTGGCGCAGTCAGCTGACATTTGAGGGTGCGCAAATGCGAGGGAGCCGTGCCAGTAGATTTACTGGCTCGGTAAAGATCCCCTTCGGGGCAAACTTCCGGCACCCCGGCGTCTCTAAAACCCAGTATAGTTAGAAGGGACGTAAAACCAATAACATTATTATTATTGTTATTATTATTATTATTATCATCTATTTGAATGTCGTTGGCGTTGACTCAGGATCGACTTTTACAATATATTACGAATAATTATGCCGAAATTATGTCCAAAGGGTAGCTCTATGTATTATTCGAATCAGCTGATTTACAACAACAATAAAAACTTGGCAACATAGCTCAGCTGTTCCAAGTTCCCGCTATATCTTTCACGTTCTTTCTTTCGAAATACAGGGTATAGCAAGGGATATTTGGAATATTGGGGACTCCCCATTGAACTGTAGGTACTACTGGAACAACTCTTCCCATAGTGACACTCGCTGAAAACTGCTTCTTGGTCATCACCTAGTCATGTCTCGTGTTGTACGTCACTCGTGACATGTTACACTGGTTGCAAGTCAGCTGATGTGTCGTGGTCTTTTCATTTCTTTCATATATTTGATCGCACGTCGATTATGTTTTAAAATCAAGATTCCCATTTCTTGTGTCGCATTAGGATGGTCCAAGAGGCTAGAGAAAGACTCACAAAACCTTTATTTCCACTATGCTACTGTACACATTAAGAATTATTCTGCTTTCCCCTGCTCATACACATACCACCCACCCCCGCCCCTGTTCCAAACAGATATGCATATTCTTTAACTTTCATAGGGTTTTGGTTGAATTAGAATTTTAATCAGTTCTGGTAAATGTTGAATATGTGGTTGTTTTGTAAATTAAGATTTTTCTTAATTACACATTAAGAATATTATAGGCCTAACCCTATTTCACCTGGTCGCACATATACCCCTCTCTTATATAATTTTAACTTTGTGAGGTCGAAGTCTCGACCTGCTTTGAAGAACATTGAACATGTGGTTGTTTTGTAAATGAAGTATGTATTTTTGTTCACTAGGCATCTATTTAATTGTTTTTGTAGACTTATGCATATTCACACACATATGAAAGCTGCCTTTGAGTTGATAACAAAAATGTTGAATATCGTACCAATTACCAATTTTTTTAAATATTTATTCTCAACCTTTTTTTAATGTTATATTTTAATGTACCGGTACTGTACCCTTATTTCCATGTGGGATGTCAGCCAAAATCAGAAGATGGAAGAGGATCGCAGCAACTTGTAGTATCCGGCTAGAAATAACCACAAATACACACATCAAAAAAAGTTTTGCATCACCTCGGTTCCCAGATCTCCGGCATATAGACGTTGACTGTGTATATTGTATCCAAGATACAGTCCCTTTGACTGTTCATAGATGTCACTAAAACTGCTCAAAGATGTAAACAACCATGCATGAGCAGGGCCTATTAGACGGAGGGGGTACGACAGCCGATCAGTTCCAGTCATTCCACCAGGACGAAGGTACGCTGCTCATGTTGTCTGTAGTTCTACCATGCCTAGAAGGTCAATACCGCAGTTCGATCGCGTCCGCATTGTTACTTTGTGTCAAGAAGGGCTCTCAACAAGGGAAGTTTCCAGGCGTCTCAGAGTGAACCAAAGCGATGTTGTTCGGACATGGAGGAGGTACAGAGATACAGGAACTGTCGATGACAGGCCTCGCTCAGGCCGCCCAAGGGCTACTACTGTAGTGGATGACCGCTACTTACGGATTGCCGCTCGGAGGAACCCTGACAGCAATGCCACCATGTTGAATAATGCGTTTCGTTCAGCCACAGGACGTCGTGTTTCAACTCAAACTGTGCGCAATAGGCTGCATGATGCGCAACTTCACTCCCGACGTCCATGGCGAGGTCCAGCTTTGCAACCCCGACACCATGCAGCGCGGTACAGATGGGCCCAACAACATGCTGAATGGACCCCACGGAATTGGCATCACGTTCTCTTCACCGATGAGTGTCGCATATGCCTTCAACCAGACAATCGTCGGAGACGTGTTTGGAGGCACCCTGGTCAGGCTGAACGTCTTAGACACACTGTCCAGCGAGTGCAGCAAGGTGGTGGTTCCCTGATGTTTTGGGGTGGCATTATGTGGGGCCGACGTACGCCACTGGTGGTCATGGAAGGCTCCGAAACGGCTTTACGATACCTGAATGACATCCTCCGACCCATAGTGCAACCATATCGGCAGAATATTGGAGAGGCATTTGTCTTCATGGACGACAATTCTCGACCTCATCGTGCACATCTTGTGAATGCGTTCCTTCAAGATAACGACATCGCTCGACTACAGTGGCCAGCATGTTCGCCAGACATGAACCCTATCGAACATGCCTGGGATATGTTGAAAAGGGCTGTTTATGGACGTCTTGACCCACCAACCACTCTGAGAGATTTACGCCGAATTGTCGTTGAGGAGTGGGACAATTTGGACCAACAGTGTCTTGATGAACTTGTGGATAGTATGCCTCGGCGAATACAGGCATACATCAATGCAAGAGGACGTGCTACTGGGTATTAGAGGTAGTGGTGTGTACTGCAATCTGGACCACAAATGCTGAAAGTCTAGCTGTATGATGGTATAACATGCAATGTGTGGGTCTCATGAGCAATAAAACGAGCTGAAATGTTGTTTGTGTTGATCTCTATTCCCTTTGTATTTAACGGTTCCGGAACTCTTGGAACCGAGGTGATGCAAAACTTTTTTTGATGTGTGTAGTTACTGGCAAACACACACCGGAATAAGTAACATGCAGACAAAAGAAATGCTATAGTTCTACTTTAATGGGATCGGTTAACTAACTACACTGGAGAGTGAGATTCTTTCGAATCTCGGGCGTTACGGGAATAGGATATAGGTTGTGCCACTATTCTACTACTATAGCATTCTTACCTTAACCCCATTATTACGGAATATAACGCAAAAATTATAGAAAAATATTGCTAGCATACGTAAAAACGTGCCTGTCATGGCCATTCATAATAAGAAACAATTAACAACGAAAAACAAAATTAAATTCAAAACCAAAAGGAATTCACAACCTCATAATAGATGCTGCTAGTTATGAATTTAACGCTACGTAAATAATAAACCTACTTTTGACACCTCACTCCTGTGTCCACGTTTTCAGGAGTATCAACAAAATAAAATCATTAAATTATTTAACACCGCTGTAAGAGATGCTATTTAGCGATGGCCCGTCGCAATTACAATAACTAAGTCTTATTCAACGCTAATCTTAATGTAAATACGATTATATTTGTTCTATCATTTAAAATTATTGTTAATATTTACATATTGTGCCCTTGAGAAAAAGCAGTGTTTTTTAGCAAGATTCTGTTTACGGGGTCGCGTTCAGTTCTTGGTTGCTTCTATAGGAGCTCAAATATCAAAACAACTTGCTATCTTCAACTCAAGGTTCATAAAGGAAACTAAAACTATAAATGAGTGAAACAAGATAAAAGAAACAATATTTAATGACTGAATAACATAAATAACATATAATTACCTCCCTGAGATTACTCCCACAACAAAAATGCATAAAAACATGAAAAATCACAAGGATAAAAATGAGTGGTCAGAAATCCTCTTCTCAACCAAAATAAATGTGGCTAAATAAGTCCACTGCAAATAAAATTGTGGATAAGGAAAACTCCACTGCAATAAAATTGGGGATAAAGGAATTCCACTGAAAAATAAAATGTGGATAATGATTCCACCTGTCTGATTAAGATGTGTGCGCGGCGTACTAGCTTTTTAAAGGGGATGAATATTTTATGATGTGGATTCGCTCGCAACTGGACAATCAGATTGGTTGCGAATCCCCGTTCGCAAACCGTACTTATGGTTCATGGGGCATGCACAAAAGGAATGGCTGAACACTAATTACAAAATACTAACATACGCTACCCTAACATAAATTGCAATTACATGGATTTCCAGCGAAATCTTATTAAGTGCTGGCGCACTAATCAGATACAACACAGCAGGCAGCTACAGGCACCAAATGCTCACAAAACTAGTTTGAGTACAGCGTGACACACAACACGACCGTCCAGGGTCAATGCACATAAACAAAAATAAATCAACGGCAACAACATTTGCCAAAACAACTGATTGGTATTACATGTCAGAGAGCAATGCCAATTCAACACCAGGGAAATCAACGAATGACGCGGGCAGCTCCCATTTAATATTCAATTATTTATAATCAATAAGGCTATACTAAAAGAATACATTAAGAAACAAACAAGACCCACGGGTCTGCCTTCATTAATGAGTGTAGCTCGCTTATCTAGATCAAGCCCGCCCGGCAGATTTCCTCCTCTTCCTTGCTCAGCAAACATGTGTTCAGTCCAGTCCCAAGGCTTATGTCATAATAATAACTGGCGACCTTACCAAATAGGTCCCGTTATACTGCACCTGAAATCGCGCGTAAACAACATCTCTCCAAGTCTCTTGGACTGGCAAGACAATCACATAATATTCATACAGTCGCCCCGCAGGGTTTAGACAGCAGAATTCATAATATTGGGACCGCGGCACAAAGCGCTTCCCGCAAGCAAGTCCCTTTTCACACACATGAATGACACACATAATAGCCTGGACTGACTACCAAATAATCCACCCAGGGTCGGCGCTTGAGCAAGATCCCTAGTTATGTGTCCACGACACTTCAAAAAATTAAATAAACACAAGAAAATCGAACAAGCAGAATGCTTCTCGTACATGAATGCAACATGGCAATTTAAAACATTACATAGCCTGAGTGACCATAATTCTATCCTCACGTCACAAATTTCCCCCCAATTTTGTCATTAATCTAATTTAATTCGGTCCCTCTTCTGTCAATATGCTGACTTCCACAAGGTATTGTTTAGCTGCAGTACGCAAGCATTCATCACGCGGCGTGCATGAAGCCCCGTACAACTAAATCACAACAAAATAAACAATCAAATATTTACATTTACAATCAGAATAATGTCACGCTGTCCCATGCATTACTTGTGTGTTAGCATAGCAAAACAAAACAAACTCTAAAAGAAAAACACACAAAAGCAAGATATTTACATAAACAAGCATGAATCCCATGAATACCATAACCCAATTTGTAAAATAAAAAATAAATTTTATTTAATACTCAATCCTTCAGCGACCAGCATCAGATCCACGTCACCTGGCATCTCTCCTCCGCATGTGCTTAGCTCATGGTTGCCATCTCAAGAGCGAAGTAGCACTGGTTCGATCTTCCTTCATGTTGGGACGTCATCTTGATGCTTCAAAATAATACAAGTTAATAAATCACACGCAAATCTCCTGGATAATTTTGCTGTTTGGTTACTATCTTCGCCAAGAGTCCCAGAGAAAAATATGCGTTTATACTGTCCCTAAACTGTAGCTAGCACAACTACCTAAAACACTGGCTTCAACATAAAACTTGCGTTGCACGTACACAACATATTATCAGACAAAGTTCTCTCAGATATGAAAATGTTCAAGTACCATCTGGTACATAAAGTAACAATCTCGTGTCCTCAAATAATTGACAATCTGACACACGTGCCCCCTCGGATACACAGAATGATTGAAATAACAGAAGTGTCCCCTCGGACATGCAGTATAGTTGTAATAACAGCAGCTCGGACATCACTATTTAAATGATTTTAGGCGAAGGTTGGGTGATGGGAGGTGATCGAGAATTAATTTCTAAAATACTGATGTCACTGGCATGCAACTTATATCATTGAGACCGTCTCACTTCACAGGTCACGATTCTGCCGACCTGCTCAAGAATCGATCGTGGATTAATTCAGAGTTTGATTGCCGCTCAAATCTAATGACTGGCGTTCCCAAGCCGCTTGGCCGCCGAAAGGCGCGTCGCTCTTCACGATTCATTGTTCATGACCCCAGGTTCGCGGTTTTATTCAGTAGAACCTCCTAGTAGGCGTGGCTAAAAGCTAATTCCCTCTCTAGAATTCGTGCTACTTTCCTTGCTTCACACCACCAAGACAAAGCGAAGTGTCATTTCTATGAGTCACACCAACGCGGCGTCTGTTTCTGAATTGCACCTGCTCCCAATGCTCAAGTATTTCTCAACTCCTTTGTGCTCAGAATAGCAAGCTCGCATTTTCTTGTCGCCAGTAATATCCTCATATTTCTCAACAACTGTCTGGTCCTTGTGCTTGACTTCCAGTATTTCAATGCAGAATGAATAAAATATATGCAACATTTATACGTGCAGCGTATAAAGGGTGCAATATATTACAAGTTTCTTTGCAATTTTCAACTTTCTTTCCGTTCATAAGGCATCTTTCCTTTTCCGTTCATAAGACAACTTTCTTTTTCCGTTCACAAGACAACTTTCCGCTAACTTGAGTCATAATTGGAGATAATCGACAATATAGGGATCAATAATCCGTTCAAGATCGAAATTCTTCCAAGTCTTTCAAAAATAGAAATAATAATATTAATCTTATATGCTCTTACAATAAATACCAGAATCAATTACTCTCTGTTGCCATTGAACCATATGATCTGACTATAACCTTCATCTAATTCTCGATCAGCTGTTCATTGACACCTTGTCTTGTTCCAGACATCTACCATAAAATATCGCTTAACACCAGCGAATCCTAACTCCATTTTGCACAATTTCTTCATTAAAACAACTCTTGTTCCATTATAATATGCATTCCTTTCTACACAAATGGTATATCATTGCAGAATAATTCTCTCAATAACAAAATTATTTCCGACACTAACAATGCCATCATAGCTCATTGTTACTACACTCAAATATTGTATATATTTGCCTCCAATACTTGGGAATACTTTCTTTGCCATTACTGTCCATAAACCACGTCGTAGCTGTCTACATTTCGACAAGACATTCCAATACAATACTCCAAAATAACAGCTGATTACCTAACAACAATACTTGTACTAGTCATTGGTTTTTAATTCCACTTAAAGCATTTGGCATTTTAATAATGTTTCATAATATCAATAGCTTCTTAATATCGTTACTTGCCTTCCTCTACTGTCGCCAATAAAACATATTTTATGTGACATAGTTTCATTCTAAGTTTCTCTAAACATTTATCCTGGTATTTGAATATTTGTGAATATTATTCTATTTATTTTAAATATTCTCCATCGTGAAAGTAATCATAATGCCAATTTTCATTGGTATTTATTTTTATACAATTTGAACATTCTTACGAGAAATGCTCTTCATCTGACTTGTCGTAATGTTGGCAAAATAAACGTCCTACAGTTGATCAGAACATGATCATCATTCTATCTTCGTTTAATTAAAAAATATCTGAAAGAATCGAATCAGATAATACAAATAACAACAAACGAAAATCTCCTTCGCATAAATCTCTAATCCAAATTCAAAATATCCAAAATTCCGAAAAGTGTCAAAACTCAGACTAAAATCTACCATCATAAAATATCTCGACACTCAGCTGACGCATTATCTACCAATCCTGACTTATTAAATAAAAAATAATAGCGAAAAGCGACTATTAAAATTCGAACCACAATACTAATCAAAGCATTAAATAGAAATTAACGTCGAAAATGGTCACACAGATTTTACTATAGATCTCTATGCTGCTTATGCTACAAAAATGGGCTACTGAAGGGAGTTCTTTTCTTACTTTAGGTCGCGTATAATAGGTACTGTAGAATAATAGGTAGAAGAAAAATATGAACTGGTTTACATAACCTAGTTCGTCCGTCTCGTACGTTCCTGGATTCGAGTTCCATCCTAGCATTCGCCTTACAGCTCCAAGATGTTACGCCTAACACCATCAAGATGTTACGCCTTACAGCTCCAGGATGTTACACCTGACTGGACCAAGATGTTACACCAATCCGAACTGCATCTCCCCATCTTCGAACTTCCTCCCCGATCGATTCCCGGTTCTGGCCCTTCACTCTTTTTCTTCTTCTCGTTCCGACCTCTTTTGCTCTTCTGTTATTGATCTCTTCTGCGTAGAATTCCGTAAATCTCTTCCAAGGTGTCTTGTCCATTTTTATTTTCTTAGATTAATGTTTAATGAAATATCGAGGCAATGTCGTCACCGATATTCTAATTCACTCCTGATATTCTCGTCTTCATCTTGTAGGTTACGTTTCCCGCTGAATATTTAATACTGCATCATCACAACTTTCATAATGCTAGACAATGTCCCTCTCAATCTCGATTGTAAGAACATTTTCATAATCATATCGAAGAAATATTAATCGTAGAAATAATATCCGTTAACTTGATCAAGTTTCCAATAATGCTCGAAACTTATGCTCAATAGCTGCACGCTTCGTTGTGGTGACTATTGAATAAACGTCACATACTTTCCTCTCCGACAGAAATATTTATAGTCTGTTTGTTTCTGAAACTTCACTCTATGAAATGCTCGTATCACCGCTTCTGAACTGTTCCTATACAAAATCCAACTACCTTTCCTCAAATCTTTAATTAATTTTCACTACATCTCGACACTTACACTTGTGTAAAAATGTACTCCACGTTTGCCTGCAAGCAAATACACTTCACTATGAGTCGCGACACTTTTTACCGGACACTTGTGCCATATCACACAAAAGCGCGCACTCCGAGACCGAGGTTCAATACGTCCGTCCTGTTTCACGTCTACCGAACAAAAAGCCTCGATTCGCTCGCTCGTTTCCCCTTCTCCATGCAAATTTCGACGTCATCAAGAAAATCCGCGCCTGCCTTAGGCGGAATTCTTTCCAACCCACTTTCTGCCTTATTGAAACATATTTCTCCAAAATGGTATCACTGATAAATCTTCATTTATAAAATTGTAAATTCTCAATTCATAAAATATCATAAAATAACTCGCAATTACATCGTTAGAAGTATTGGTGATTAGTTCCATCGAATATTCCTATTGGCTTCGAGGCTGTCACGTGATATTTTCAGCGCGCCACTGGATACCCTGCGCTCGTCATCCACAACTTTTCTCGCTCTGCTAATTGCCTATTTTGCCCCCTTCCTTTCTTCGATACACCTTTCCTCGCTCAGCGGATTGCCTATCTTGCCCCACATCAAACAAGACCGGTTTCTGCCGCCTTCTATATTATTTTTCCTCTTGTAATTTTCTGATTGGTTCGGCGTTTTACAGAGACAACGTCCCCTCACGACTTCGCGCTAGCCAGAGTTCGGCTACCAACTCGTGCTACTATAAATTTACAAAACTTATGCTTTCTTGATGGAGATAATAATAATGCTCAAACCACAAATTCGAGTACAGTACGTATGGCTTGTATTTTTTGCCGGTGTAGTAGTTGTGTACGCTGCCTTTGATCTAAGGAGAAAAATGAACAATCAGGCTGCAATATATATTATGTTGGCATATATTCCTAGCCATTTACAGTATCAAATTACTATGACGCTTTGAAATATGTATTTTAGCGTAAGTTCCGTTTAGTTTACCGTTCAACTAAATGATCAAAAGTACCTCTTTTACTTGTATCTTACCGTAGGTACGTACATCATCCTTGCGTAAGTATACGTCGAACTTGCCTCCTTGACGTACACTACAAGGCGTAACTTGTCGCACCAAAAACAGCACTTTACTCCCATACAGTCGGCATTCCAGTATTACCTATAAGGCATCCAACATTTAGAATGAAGCATTGGTCTTATGGCGCGTTACGACAGGGTTGCCACTCCATTAGAGGAGGCAGTACAAAGCGCTTCGCGTACACTTTCCGCACATTCAGCGATTGTGCAGTGACGAAGACTTGAATTAAGTACTGTATAATAATACTAATAGTAGGCTAGCATAACACATACAACGAAATTAAATTAAATTAAATTAACTATAACGTATGCTGAATGTAACATAAAGAAAACAATCAAAATAAAAATAAAATAAAGTATGCCTACAAGCACAAGGGAATGTGTGAAGTTTCGACTGCAGTTAAAGTTGAAGTACGTTATTAAAGAAAATACTCACTCATTGCCTTACCTTTCATGATTTATACTTTCGTTAGGTTTAAGATTCTTAAAATAATTGAACACATTAATTACGAACTGTTTTTCCCTCCTTCTGAGCACTTGACCACGCTTTCTTTTCACAAAACTATCCATTGTTGTACGTGAAATACGTAAAATACAATACGTTAAATCTAACAGAACTGCTGCACACACACTCAAGATAGAGACAGCTGAACTACTGAAATAAAAGCTCGAAGGGCACAGTAATAAAGCTGTGAGTAGCAAGCTGCACCCCGCTGTCCTTCGAAACTTCATTCTTATAATCCGCGGTCAATGAACAGCCCGTCCTGTGTAAACAATTGAACCTACACTCTGGATAAGCAGGTAGAAGACTTCTTCCAACATTCCTCTACAACTCTCAAACTGACATGACATGGTTATCTTCAAAAATAGAAAAGTTGGCAGCATAAGAACTTTTTCAATGCTGCTACGCGGTTATGAGTGAATATTCAGAAGTTTTACCTACATGAAAATTGTAATATTGCCAGTATAAAATATTTCAATAATCCATCATCAAGACGGCACATTTAGCTACACGTGTGTGAAAAATAGGCATCACAAAGTCAATGCAACATGATATAAGATCGATTTTACTAAAAAGGGGACACAGCTTATCGTTTTTTTTAAAATATGGATATCTAATTTTTCTAGCATTTCTATCAAGTTTACGTAGCTCTAATATAGGACAAAAAAGATCGGCAAAGCATAGTTCTACCCGAATATGCTGTTTTTTCGACTGATATGGCAACAGAGGATTGCTAGAAAATGACAGCGTCATACATGTCTCACGTGCAACAGAAAGAGAGAAGAATATCCCTAACTAACCAGTGCTTCATTCTAAACGTTGGATGCCTTATAGAGTAAAATGGAGCTCCCTAGCAACGGGGCTGACATCACTTAGGACCGGTTTCACCAGTTCCGCTTAAAGAACTAAGGGTGTTCTAAACTACCCTCAAGGACGTGACCCGTTGTGACAAACCATAAGCAATGGCTTAAAGTGCGCTTAGATTGAGTGGCCGTGCTTGGTGGCTTAAGGCATGAGGATGGCTTAAGCTGTTCACTCATACGCCAAAATGGCGGTTGGCCCCATTGTGTCTGGCCCATGTCTCAGTAGGTTGAGGGCGTTGTTCTATAATGTAGTGAACGAAATAATAACAAAATATTATTAAATGGTTTATAATGACGACACAATACACCCAAGAGATATTTTCTTCATTGTGATCATTTGAGTCACCTTCGTGGTGTAGTGGTCAGCGTGCTTATCTGCCACCCCGGAGATCCGAGGTTCGATTCCCACTCTGCCACGAAATTTGAAAAGTGGTATGAGGACTGGAACGGGGTCTACTCAGCCTCGGATGGTCCAAATGAGTAGAGGGGGTTCGATTTCCACCTCAGCCATCCTCGAAGTGGGTTTACGTGGTTTCCCACTTCGTCTTCGGGCAAATGCCGGGATGGTACTGTGCCCGTTTATATGACAGTACTTGTCGAATCCGATGGAGCAACTGGATCGTAGAACGTGAAAATCCCCGGCTAGAAAAAAAAAAACAGAAAATCCTACCAACAAGCACTACATGAAAAGGAAACATGCATATACTAACAAGATTGCGTTAAGAACAGACCAAAGTGAAAATAAAAGAACTAGCTCAGTCGAATAACAACAAGAATCAAGCGAAAGTAATCTATCTCAACGCAAGGGGTAATGTGGAAAACACCTAGCAATGGTCTTCCTAGCAAAATCTTACACCATGACTATGAACCACCACGTCAAAGAAAATTAAATATCGTAAAATAAAATCACTCAAATTTATTGATCGAAGACATTAAAACAAAAATATAAAATATCAAAATATGACTTACGACGTAGATCGTGGAAGCAATTCCTGTTTGGAATGTATGAATGTCGTATATATAACGTAGATATCACTATACTCAATATCAATTAACACTGCATCTAATTTATACACTTGTTACACGATTCATAATCATTCGTGTTGCTAAAATCATTATCATATCATTCAGAAATTACGACGAAATATTTCCAAAATATATACATAATTTACAAATATACACCCTTAATCACACCTGTATCAATCACATTGATATCATCATCCATTGCGCGTCATAATTATTCATAAATCATCTCGATAAATTTCACTCATATTCTGGTATGTTTTAAAACCAAGTAATGAAGCTAAGCATAACGATTGTATAGTAATTCTGGTAAATATTCCAATAGTGATGACGAAGAATACCTGCATTAGCTTCGCTTTTCAAATAAATCTTTTATATAATTAATCATGATTAACACCATTCAACATTCCAATCTTTACACAGTAGAATTTCCACTTCTAAACTCTCCCATTCAGCATAAAAATATTCCATTACACTTGTTAATAATAATACGTGTCACACCTCACGTTAGCAATGCTTCGACAATATTAATTTAATATAATCCCACCATGATCTTTCAAAAATTCAATATATATTCTCGTAACACCAATTACATCAATAATCCTTCAACAATTTCAATACAACATTATGCTACTTCAATAGCTTCAATATAATTCGACGACAAATTCTGTGACAAACACACCTTCATAATAGTTCAGCTTAATTCAACAAATACTCTGCAAATTCTCATGCCACTCAAAAATTCGTAAAACCATTTTATAGATTTAAATTATTAAACACATGTTTCATGATCATTTCATTAAATTTAATTAGCTATGCTTCTTAAGATTACTCTTCATCATGATCTAATAAAAATAAATTTATGAAATTTCCATTAGAAATTATGTTCACTGAATTAATATTAAAATATTTAAATTCTCAATTTGAAAATGTATCCATCTTTCATCAGAATCCAATCAATCCTACACCATGGAAATCATATCAGTATCTTGAGGCAATAAAGTATCGATTAGAATCAAATAGGATCAGAACAAGTCGTTCCGTGAAGAACTAAAGCCTATTTTCATATATCTTACTTATGTTAATTGCCTCTATCAACATACACAATTTCGGTTTGATTGCTGAAGTAGATTCGTAGATATTGAGAACCGTCTGATATTTCGTATGGTCACCATGTTGGAGTATTATACAGTATAATGTAGGTCTTAGAGTTATGTACTATTACATGAAGATTATTGTGTACTTGTAGTAGTCTATTCAAACTTCAATCGGATGATGAGGACACAAGATTTTAAAATATTTCACAGCTGCCATCTTGTGGTTATGGAAACAATTGAAATAAAATTAGATGCCAGTGGATTAACATTTGTATAATCATTTTCCGTACAAACTTTAACTGCACTCGGATGGTTAAATTGCGAGAAACGTCCATCTAAATATTTATACTTCGCGTCACCGCCATCTTGGATTTGTGATCACCAGGTTATTGAAAGTCATATAGGTGAACTTATGTATATAGCCCCCATGGACATAAAACAGTTCAGTTTTATTGCTGTAATAGATTCGTAGATATTGTGAACCGTCTAAATATTTTGGATGGTCTCCATGTTGGATTGTTATATGTATAGGCCATAGAGTTATGTAGCCGACCATTGAAGGAAAATTATTGGGTAGGTTCATTATTCAAACTTTCACTTCGATTGCATTATTACGACACACGAAATGAAAACTTAATTTTAAAATTCGCACAGCCGCCATCTTGAGGTTTCGAAAACAATTGAACTAAACTAAATGCCAGTGCATTACAATGCGTATAAACATTTGCTATACCAAGTTTCATTGCGTTTGGATCATTAAATCGCGAGAAAAGTCTATTTGAAACTTTCAATTTCGCTTGGCCGCCATGTTCGTTTTGTAGTTAACAGGCTTTTGAAAGTCTCATAGATGAACTTCTAGTAGTGCCTTTTATCTTCGTACGAAATTTCAGGGTGATATCAGTAATAGTTTTGGAGAGATGGAATGCCGGTGAAATATTTCGCACAGCCGCCATTTTGAGGTTATGTAAACAATTGAACGCAAATAGGTGTCAGTGCATTACAATGTTTAAAAAACATATACTGTACCAAGTTTAATTGCGTTTGGTTGGTTAAATCGCGAGAAACTTCTATTTAAAACTCGCAACTTCGCTTGGCCGCCATGTTGGTTTTGTAGTTACCGGGTGTTTGAAATTCCTTTAAATGAAATTTTAATAGTTCCCTTTATCACAGTACAAAATGTCAGGGTGATATCGGTCATAGTTTCGGAGATATTGAATGCTGGTGAAATATTTCGCACTGCCGCCATGTTGGATTGGTGAGACCTTAATAAAATGAAGGGCACGGTCGGGGTTGGCGAAAATGGTGCAATGATCTTGCTGAGGTTCATCGAAATCGCTCCAGCCGTTTAGAAGTTATTAGAGGGACACACACATCACACACACATCACACACACATACGCACACACACACGCACGGACAAAAGGTGATCTCATAAGCCTATTTTTTCATAAGATGAAAATAGGCTAAAAATAGAAATAATCTCAGCCCAACTGAATTCAAAAAGACTGCAACATTCTACGCCATGAAGCTCACGTTAATCAGATTACAAACTGGGTTTTATTAGAATAATTCGACGGCAAATTTCCTTCAAAGAAAGCAGTAGGAATTATCAAAATCGAGCTCTCAATTTCTACTATCCCTTCAATAAATGTTCATAAATATGATTGACAACAATAATTCTTCATTACGACGATATCTTAATAACATAGATCAATGTACAACAATTTCTGAAAATATTCGTAAACTAATTAAACATGTTCATCAAAATAGCAATTCTTTAATACACTGTATAACAAAAAAAAAAAGCGACTCACACGGAAGGCGTTGTCCGATTGTAAGGAAATTACGTATGCAAAGACTTTCGGACCGAACATGCAACTGATTGAAGCTTCGTGCTCAATGAATGAATAGCGGGAGCTCCCGCGCATCCGAACTGCTCATGCATCAGGTGTATATAAGGCGCGATTCTGAAGCGTATGCTCAAAGTAGCTGTTACATTTGACTGCGATAACTGAACGTCAGCTGTAAAAATGCCACGCCAAAGGATTCGTGCTCATTAAGAGCAGATGTCAGAGTCTGAAAGAAGTCGTGTGATCGAATTGAAAGAAGCTGGTTGGTCGAATCAAGCTGTCGCTGGACATTTGGGTCGAAGTGATGCGGCGATCAGACAATGCTGGCAAGCGTGGGTCAGCAATGGCATGCATCAGCGAAAGGTCGGCAGAGGTCGTCTGAGGGCCACAACAGCACGGGCAGACAGAGCGATTGTCAGAACAGTTGTCACAGCACCGGGGTCGTCGTTATCAACGATCCAGCGTGTGACCCACACACATGTGTCCACCATGACCACCAACAGACCCCTGAGCGACAGGAATTTGCGCTCGCGCCGCCCGTTACGCCACTTACCACTCACGCCTGTCCACCGTCAAGTCAGACTACAGTGGTGCCGCGCTCGAGCAACGTGGAACTGCGCTGACTGGGGACGTATAGTCTTTAGTGACGAGTCCCGTTTCCAACGGTGACCTGACGACAACCACAGACGTGTTTTGAGACGTCCAGGCCAGCGTGGGGATCCTGCCTTGACTATCGCACGCCACACAGCCTCACAACAGGGGGTTATGGTCTGGGGTGCCATCTCCTTTGATAGCCGGCCCCCTCTGGTAGTCATTCCTGGCACACTGCCAGCACAGCGGTATGTTGATGACATTCTACGGTCGGTTGTGTTGCCGTTCCTTCAGCGACATCCAGGCCTTACTTTCCAACAGGATAATGCCTGGCCGCACACGATACTTGTTGCTATGGACTGCCTTCAAGCTTGCCCTATCCTTCCTTGGCCAGCTCGGTAGCCTGATCTCTCTCCCATAGAGTACATTTGGGACGTCATAGGAAGGCGATTGCGAACATCCCGGAATGTCACCAATTTAGCCCAACAGTTGGAGACCATTTGGCACGAAATTCCGCAGGACACCATCCGGGAACTTTATCGGTCCATGCCACGTCGAGTGACAGCTTGCATCCAGGCCAGGAGTGGACCAACACCTTATTGACGTCCTCACGATGTTGGCATTTCAAAGAACCTATTTGAATTCAGTAGGCCGTGTTCATAATGGCAAAATTAATCTCGGGAGTTTCCGCGAACAAAAAGTTCCTAATTTCTCTACTAGAAAGCGCTAGTGTTCAAGGAGCTTAGATATCTAACCTCCTTGAATTTCATAATGATTCAAGAAACAACGAAATTCGACATTCAAGCTTCCCTCTGGATGTCAAATTACAAAGCTTGCACCCGGCACCCGAGGCCATACGATATTATTATTTTACTTTGTAACGCCCTAACTCTGCAATAAATCATTCGATTGTTGTTCTGCACTTTTGATCATTTGTTTTTCTATGTCTGTTCCTCACATCCACCAATTTTTATCGCCATCGGACAATTCCTTCCTCCTGCGTTGTTTTCTTTTATTTTGTTATACAGTGTATATACTTCATGTAATCGCAAATCTTCTCCCTAACGATTTTCTTCTCAACGTACAAAAATCTTCATGATGAATTAATAAAACGCAATAGTTCCAAATATTCCACACTCAATAATTGAAAAACTGTAGTAGGTTGCATTCGTAATTCGAAACAAAATCTCAGTTGAAGATGTAGCCAAGCATGAAAGCACATCACACTTACACCACACTCCAATTATGCTAAGAAAATATATGGCTAATTGGTTACTTCAAGAAATCTCAATCTACTACTGCATAATGAAATGGTCGTCCCTCTACCTTGTGATGAATCTGGTCGAATGCATATCTTGGGAAATATGCATCAGCCTCCTTTCCATACGATACTGCAGTTCAACATGCCCATCTACACGTCCTGGTTTCGAACTGGAATAGCCATCTCCTGCTACTCGTCCCCTCCTGGATTGTAGACAGAATCTATCATCTAGCTGGGTTCCCGTACATCCAGTTTGTAGTGCGCCCGTTTGACCGAAGTCGCCCGAACACACATGCGTGAATTTTGAAATCAGATTCCAAAATTCAAACATCAGTAGGGAAGAAGAGGAAATAAAGAAATTTCACAAATAACACAGTTTAAAATGATATTTACAATTTATTTTTCCTTCTCAGACACCCTAACTAAAATAAATACCTCCTAGGAAGAAAACGAAACTAAAACACAAACCTGTAAAGAAGAACACCCTATCTTCCTAGGTTCCTATTTATCATACCCTATCATATAAAACATTTATGCAAAAACCCTATTAAAAGTATCTACGCTAGCACTGATGTTAAGTGAACAGAAATTAATAGTCCATCTGTCGCTCAACCATTTATGTAATATTTACCAGAGATTAGATTAGATGCCATGTTTAATTCCAGTCATGATTTGACATCTATGTAATAATTTTAGTCATAGCTTAAACACCGTCCTTCACATTCTACCAACTAATTCCAAATTTTTATCCAATGCATATGGTTAAGTTACTCTAATATACTCCTCAAAATAGTCTGTGCAGTCAAAGTTCAATATTATGGATAGGGGGAAATATTTCAAATCTGTATGCCACAAATGCATTATCCATCCCCTAAATGCATGGGGTTTTCAAGTCATTTCATGGGTGACAACTAGAAAGTGAGCTTCATGGGGTCCATTAAGTGGTTCTGATTTAACAATAAAAATGTCACTTGTCATTTGTTCATTCGAATATTTTGTCTATTAGAAACAATCTCATAAAGGTGAAGTAAAGCTATTTATCGAATTAATAAGTAATCTGAATCATCATGAGTAGGATAAATAAAGCGGTTCTGGGACAGGGGATAATGGGCAAGATGGCCGCCGCGCGCAACACAGCCTATATTATTCTTATGGAGGGGAGTGTCATAGCTGGGCCAGGGGCTAATGGGCAAGATGGCCGCCACGCCCTGAGACTGTGTATGCCTATTGTTCACCATGGAAAAAAGATATACAACAAACTTTGTTTTTTTTAACTATAACATGCAATGGGGAAAATGGTATTCATACTTAAAAATAAATAAAAATAGAAAAATAACACAAAAAAATGTACAATTTATAACAAATGAATTATGTGTAAATATTGTAAATGTATTTGAATTAATAGAAAAATATTGTATGGACACTGCTTATACATTTTTAATTACTACCCACCTCCCACTCCTAATGCAAATATGAACTTTGTACAAGGACTAAAAATGAAAAACATGTAAAACACAAAATTGATAAATCCATGTCTCCATATTGACAGAAATTGAAAAACTTTAAACTGAATTTTAAAAAATGTAAATGGGAAATTGACAAATGTGTAAATAACAAATTGGAAAATCCATGTTTCCATATTATGAAATTCAAAAACTTAAAACTGACATTTTAAAAACTGTAAATGGAAAATTGTAAAATTGACAAATGTGTAAACAACAAATTGGAAAATCCATGTTTCCATATGACAAAATTCAAAAACGTTAAACTGACATTTATAAAAACTGTAAATTGGAAATTGGCAAATTGCAATGTGTGTGAAATATGAAAATGAAAAGAAAAAAACTATTTCCTGATTAGGTTAAGTGTAAATTAGTGTAGTTTATGAGGTTGTATACATTTGAATGTAAGTACATATGCTTTGGGATAAGGTTACAGCCTTGCTATATGTAATGAAAAAATCGTGTTTCGCAATTATGAACTTTTGACATTGTCTAAATCAAGAACATGTTGTTGTTGTTGTTGTTGTTGTTGTTGTTGTTGTTGTTGTTTGAGTCTTCAGTCTTTTGACTGGTTTAATGCAGCTCTCCATGCCTCCCTGTCCAGAGCTAATCGTTTCATCTCTACATAGCTACCACACCCTACATCTGAGACAATCTGTTTAAATTATTCTTACCTTGGTCCACCCAACAGTTCTTGCCCTCGACCCTTCCTTCCATAACTAAGCTTGCTATTCCTGGGTGTCTTAGTATGTGTCCTAGTATGTGTCCTACCAACCTATCTCTTTTCTTTATTAGCAGTCGCCAGGAACATTTCTCCTCTCCCACTAGTCTTAATACCTCTTCGTTTGTACCCTATGTAGTTATAACTTGAACTAGCCGTGTGCGTCAAATTGTGAGCAACGACTCCAATAATAAAGAACCAATAGATAAATGATTCCTGCGTAGTTATTGGTGTACAGATTTTTTAACTCAAGTGAGGATTGGGAAGGAGGCAGTCATAAATTTAAGTTAAGAATCATCCATGCATTTGCCTTAAATAAACGTTTTGAAACCATGAAACAATATGACTGAGGTAGAAATGGGCATATCACGTCTCAGTTTGCTTCACTAGGTTGGCAGTTACTCCCTGCTCAAGCTATGGTAAGCTACATCTAAGACAATCTGTCTAGCATATTCCTAAGACAATCTGTCTAGCATATTCGAACCGTGAACTACACTGCAGTTCTTAGCCTCAACCTTTCTTTCCATAATTATGTTTCCTATTTCCATAACAAATTACAATCCCTAGGAGTGAAAGCTAAATCCCTTAAGGTCAAAGTCTACCATGCTAACCAATTAGCAACAGGGTCACACTTTAGGGCTTATCCGATATTGTGATTATTTAAACCCATGTACATAATGTTTCTGGAATATGCGTGATTACCTATGTCAATGTAGCGGCTTCGGTAGTGTAGTTAATAGCTGTGCTCAAGATAGCGGGTTCAAACCCAGTCGAAGTCGTCGGATGTTTAAAAGCGCTAATTCCTTTAGTATGCCTTCCTTCGGAGGGTGAGTAAAGCCTGCGATTCCATGTCATACATTTTTTCCACGCAAAAGAACCTACTACTGCAATTGGTAGGGCGTAGTAAAATTTATAAGCTATATTTGGTTAATTAGTAACGCTGTATTAAGTTTCAACGTTCGCCACTAAGAGTTAGTGACAGTAGCATTTGGTAACCAAAGTTTGACCTACTTGAAATTGAACTTGTTGGGAGACCTCGGGCGTTAAATCAAAAATGCCCAGCTATGGCCATTGGCTGCAATTCATATTATATCCTCTTTGCTTCGTCCATCACTAGTTATTTTGCTTCCTAAGTAGCAAAAAGTCTCCTACTTCCTTTTCCTTTTCACATGCCAATTTGAAGTACATATGCATTTCATTTGAGGGTTTAGACATCGTGGTGTATAGCATTTGTGTGATAGCATGTGTTATTGTGATGACTGCTTAAATGTGTGTATTTTTAATTAGATGAGGATTGTAAAGGATGCAGGCGTACACTTAAATTAGGAATCATCCCAGCATTTACCTGAAGTACAAGTGGGAAACCACGGAAAACCCCTTCCAGGATAGGTGAGCTGGGAGTTGAACTCCCACCTCTTCTCAGTTTTTCCTTACAAAGCCTAGTGTAGACCAAAATTAAATTTCTTGGCAGAGCCGGAAATCAAACCTAGGTCTCCACAGTGACGACCAAGAATGCTAGCCACTACACAGCGAGTTGGACTCTTCCGAAAGTCTACCTTGTACTGTCTCATGTTACGATGATGTTGTTGCTTTGAAGGGCTTAGACATCGTAATCATTTAGTCCTGTGTACGTAGGTGAGGGCTGAATTTGTGTGATAACCTGTGTTATTGTGATGGCTGCAGTAGTGTGTGTATTTGTAATTAGAAGGAAGGATGCAGGCGCACACTTAAATTAGGAATCATCCCGGTATTCACCTGAACTACAAGTGGGAAACCATAGAAAACCACCTCCAGGATGTCTGAGGTAGGAATCGAACCCACTTCTCTTCAGTTTTGCCTCACATGGCTAAGTGTACCCCGTTCCAGCTCTCAAACCAGAATTAAATTTCTTGGCAGAGTCGGGGATCGAACCCTGGTCTTCGCAGTGAAAGTAAAACTGCTTAACCACTACGCCATCAAGCTCTATATTTCTATACAGTGCTCCGATTCAGTCTTCAAAGTTGGGAATCAAGCCCACACTTTTGCAAAAAAAATACATCAAACGATAATAAAATGAATAAGTTACACCATTTAAAGTAATTTAAATATTCATACTCTGTAGCTAGATCTCTATAAAAAGAGTCTTTCAAATGTGTACGTGCTTCGGCGTATCATACAGGATAACATTTCAACTGACACAGCAATCTCTGTCAGCTCTCTCAGATTGGCTGGTCACTGGAGATACTGTAGTTGCTAGCGAACATTACAATATTATTAACCAGTGTGTATTTTTAGTGCATTTTCGGTCATCAGCCCCGTGTGCTTGAGTGTGTGAATTGTAAATTGTATACGTCTTAAAAGGATTTTCATAAAATAATTATATTTTGGCTAATTTGCAATGACTGTGTGTGTAAAAGAGTGATATTCCCGAGCGGTTTGACCAGTGAATGACTGTTGGAGATAATAAACGGTAAGCTAATGATGTATTTTTTACTGACTGCTATTTTTTGTTGTGTTCTTAGTTTTTTTGTCTTTTTTTTGTCTGGTTTGAAACAAATGTTTATCCATCATTGTTCTGAGCTAATCGTTCCATTTCTACATAGCTACCACAACCTACAGTACATTCAAGGCAATGTGTTTAAAATATTCTTACATTGGTCTACCCCTACAGTTCTTGTCTTTAACCCTTTATTTCATAACTAAGCTTGCTAATCCTGGGTGTCTTAGTATGTGTCCTACCAAACACTCTCTTCTCTTCATTAGCAGTCGCCAGAAACATCTCTCCTCTCCCACTCTGCTTAATAACTTACCTCTTCACGTGTTACTCTATCTAACCATCTGATTTTCATCATTTCCCCTGTTACACCACATTTCAAATGCCCCTATTCTCCTCTTTTCTGCTACACCAATAGTCCAAGTTTCACTTCCATAGAGTGCCACGCTCCAGACAAAGGCTTTCAATACTGACTTCCTAATTCCTAAATCTATATTGAATGTCAACAGACTCATTTTCTGTAGAAATGCTTTTCTTGCCTGAGCCAAACTAATTTTTATATCCTCTTTGCTTCGTCCATCACTGGTCATTTTGCTTCCTAAGTAACAGAAGTCTCCTACTTCCTGTAGCTTTTCATCTGCCAATTTGATGACCATAGAGGTTTCTGATTTATTTCGGCTGCATTCCAATATTTTTGTTTTATATTTATTACGTTTCATCATGAATTCGTTCCTCAAGATGGAGTCCATACCATTCAAAAATTCATTCAAATCCTCTGGCATATCGGCCAAGTTGACAATGTCATCAGCAGGAATGGCCCTATCTGTGTGAAACATGGTATAGTGGACCACTACAATACCGGTAGTCTAAACCTACAGTTACATAGACCCATATCTTACATTTCATGTATTGTACACGACGCGCATGTCAATTCCTCATACATGAATTCATGACTCAATGATCCGATCTGTGAGAAACATGGTACACCACTACTATGGTCTTAATCTCTAGTAGTAAATTGTATATCATGTTTTCTTTATCAGTCGTAGATATGAATTCACGATATTCGTCACTGAATGATCGGATAGCTGAAATGATGGATGGACAATCTATTCTATTATCAAAACCTACAGGCATATACTGTAAATGTGCGCTTTCTTTTCACAAAACATGGATGGGGTGAATGCCAGTTTATTAGATGATTTGTAGCTTCCACCAGCACTAGCCTAAATAAAGAATACGATATGGAACAACTAGATTAATAGACGCGACACCGCTCATAACCTTCAATTCCTTATAAACAGGTCCTCTTCATTCACAGACCAACACGTAATTTCATATGGATTCTGTTAAAATGAGTCATATTGATATGATAAATATCGTTTAAAATGATAATCTGGTAGCAAAAATATCTACCCAGTCCGGGATTCGAACCCATGATCTCTAGATTCACAGTCATAAGCACTAACCCCACGGCTATTTCGACTACACAAACATTGTGCACAAGATGGTGTCTTATTTCCACGTTCCAATAATACTGCAATACGGAATTAAGTTTCATTTATATTTTGCTTGTTTCGATAATGTTCCTGCGTGAAATTGAGTTTAAAATGCCTTATGAATAGGCCCTCTTGTGAGTAAAGAGAATGTATTCAGTAATAGTTCATGAAAGCTTGCTCAATTCTCGTATAACCACAACGATTATATTATATTATATTGATGACTGCATTACCGTTCTTCTTCTTCTTCTTCTTAGTCGTTTACCCTCCAGGTTGCTGGAACCCACGGACTCAGCGAGGGAACTCACCACTACCGCCTCTACGGGCAGTGTCCTAGAGCTGGGAACATCTGATCTGAGTGGATACAACTAGTGAGGTGTGATTGGCACCTCGCCCAGGCGGCCTCACCTGCAAAGCGAACAGGGGCCACATGAGGGAAGGTAATGGATGGTCAGGATGGATAGGCAAGGAAGAGGGAAGGAGGCGGCTGTGGCCTTGAAGAAGGTACTGTACCGTTTTCCTTTATTCGGCCTGGTTTACGGTACATATACCTATACGAACCGCTACACCACACGGCAGGTTTTGACCTAGTTTTGACAGCGCGCATAGCCATGTGATCGTTTGCTCAGCTGTTGTCTCATCAGCAACCTTCGGAAGAGAGTGTTTCGCTTGTACGCCGCGAGGATGCGCAGGTGTCCTTGAGCTGGCAGTAGTGGGAGATTGACATTTACATTTGAATTTTTTATTTGGAAATGAAATACAGATATGATGTCAAGTATATACTGGAGTTCGTTTTTACAGCAGAGAGAGACAATGCAGTCGTGCTTTTTAGTAATGGCATCTGTAACATCAAGAATATAGATTTATATATCGACCTGTCTCAGAGAGATCGTCTTGTCATGCGCAGTAGAGACAGTGCGCGAGTTGCCTCCTGCAGGCCGACACAGGTGCGCGACTGGCAGAACACGTTTCAACTCAGACGAATTCACGCCTAAGCAGAACTTGTATCGCAATGTTGTTTCGGCTGGAAGAAGTGTCAAGCTATTTTGAGTTCACGGCGGCGCTAGTTGACATTTTATACTTCGTGTGGTGACGAATTAAGGTCATTATCATAAAAGTTCAGTGTCGAATGAGAACTTCAGTCGTATTTATTAATACAGTCGTCAGAGCGCCTGGCATTGTATGCGGGCAGTATTCTGTTAGTGGAATCACTCGTTTCACGAGTTACGGAGCGAAGTGGAGTGATACATAAAGGAGGCTTGTTTCTGAAGCCTATGCATACTGGGAAGGCGTGCTATCTTTTCTCACGCCAAGACTAGTGCAACTAAATATCAAGTACATTCCGAGTGAAGTTTTTTAACAATGTACAGTGCTTGGAAGTCCGAGGTGTTGGGGGAGATATTTAAACATATTAGCCATGAGCGGCTAGGCATTTTAGTGTGGACATCGCTCTCCAAGCAAATGCAGCGGACGTCACGAGTAACCACAATGCACGTTTGCGAAGTGGATCATAGCATATTCGCGACGCGGGCTATTGGCTTGTGCAACATGAACTTTTGGTAACATGCAGCCGAAAATAACTCAGGCTACCGTCATGTGTTCACTTGCTTATCGAAATGTTGCATTCGCGCGCGTGTTGTATTTCCGAACCGGTCTGGAACTATTCGAAATACGGGCTAGGACAATTTCCGAGATGAGGAAGCAGTTCGTTTACTACCAGTGGACTTGGGACATTGGAGTAAGGGATCCCCAGCGCGTTCATTGGAAATTGGAATGGAACCGTCTAGTCCCGCTACACCATGGTGGAATCAGATGGTGGGCATCTTCACGCTCCATATTGCCTTCGAGAATCTCCAGCCAGGTAGAGAATCTACTTTTCATGTAGCGTTGCAAGGTAGATAGTCCAGTTTAAACACTTTGCCATCTATTTTTTTAATTTTTATTTTGAGTAGTATGATTGTGGAGTGGAGTTTATGCATGGCTATTCCATGTCATGTGTGACTTCATTTCCAGTCGAGTTTAGGCCTGATTAACCGGGTGCACTCATTTCATAACATTTTATTATGAATTAATTGTTCATTTTTCAGCTTATTAATCTATTAAATTAAATTCATTAAATTTATTCCGAACTTCTTGATTGTGAAGAACAGATCTTCGTAGGGGAAGAAATCTACGTTATTCTCATAGGGAATTGTTACTATTATTTTTGTTTTTCATCAAGCTTTGGCTTAAGGGGTCATCGTTCCCTTATTTCTGTTTGGAATTTCGATTTTTTTTCTTATGCGCTCATGTATTATTATTATTATTAAATTACAGTATAGAATGTGGAATTTGATCATTCTTTTAGAATGGGAATTTTCTTTTCTCTTGAGGGTAAGCGAGGTCATACTGCAATTCTAATGTGTCAACAGAATTTAACTGGAGTCGTTATCTGGATACATGCTGTAGATTCAGTTTGATCTTCGTGAATTCTCTTGAGGGGACATTTCTATTTTTGTCTGATCAACGTTAACGTTCGATTTTGTAGCCACGTGTACTTGGATACACCTCGTTAATTTTTATATTAATAATATTGCTATAACTGAACTTTGATTCAGTATTTCGAGTTTTTCTTGTTTAGAACATTGCTTTAGAGAACTATTTGAAGAACAAGAATCTTTTAGGAGACAGATCCCAGGGATTAACTTTAAGGGGAAATGAATTCTTATGTGACTGTGAATACAACTCTGTAAGGCAAGCTTTTTTGTGATCCAGTGCACTTGATTAAGTAGCCACTCATGTTAAATTTATGTTGCATTGGATTGAGAAATCATAATAATTAATAAATACAGCTGATCATGTCGGATCACTAGTTATCGAATAAAATAATCACCATGTGGGTGATAGTGTGTGAAGAAACGTCAATGGGCGTGTTATTTATTTACGATGGTACTCGTTGAAGTACGTTCATATTAAAATGATAGTAAAAGCATCATGTGTAATGCGATTATAAAATATAAACTTGGTAATGTTGGTGGTAATGCCCACCGTATTCAGAAATCGAGGTCATGAGTGACCATTATTGTGACAGTAATTCTTTAGTCAAGCCTCAGAGTTTGTTTTTGTGTGGCATCCCCATTTAATTAATTCTTCGGTTGTGCTCAGTTTATAAGATTTAGGCAATGCTAGATATGATTCACGATCGTTATATTTTAAATTCTGGATGAATTTAAATAAGTACATTCATTCTGAAATATTATTGAATCTTTAGAGATTCTGAATTACGAATTTCACGTCTTTTTAGCTTGAGTGCTTGATTGATAAAAATACATTTTGAATACATTGCTAAGGCAATATGAGTTATGCAATTTCAATTTTGACAAAGCAGATAAGGAGTACAGAATTACATGTTTGGAAAGACATTTACATCTAAGGGTGTAATAACATAAATAACGATCCCGCTGTAAATAAGTAAATATGTGTATATATATATATATATATATATATATATATATATATACATATATATATGAAATAATTCACGTGTTCTCTAATGTTGGAATGGGTGGAAGAACCATTAAGGTGATTTATCTAATTTTTTTTTTGTTTTTCTATTGTTCACATGATTAACAATTTCTATTAAGGGTTAAATGCACTCTTGGTCCATGGGGACTGTTAATGCATTTATTGGCATGATTCTAGCGCCCAGTTTCTTTGTTTGTGTCCAGTCTAGGACAATTTGGTCTGACCTTCTGTCAGGTTTCTTTTGAAATAAAATTTTTGTCAGTTCTTTTAATCGCGTGATGTGATGATTTACAGAAGTATAAAGAGGTCGCATTAAGGGGGGCCACAGCTAGATATTTCTAGAGTTTCCCACACTCCTGAGAGGGTGTTTGCCCACGATTCTCGTGTTCTTAGAGCTGTTCACTGTTATGCTTTGGTCGTGCTTAATGCCACCTCTGTTAGGTTTTACTGCACCCTATTACTCCTTTTCCCTATTGGTAGGATTTGGGGACTTTTCTAGGCCGGGGGGGGGGGGTTCAGGTCCTACGATCCAGCTACCATCGAGGGATTTCAACAGGTAAAGGGTAGGTATTTCGGGCACAGTAAATTGGCGCCCAACGTGGGGCCTCGAAAAACTGGAATACCAGAGTGAGGTTCAGTAAATTGGCGGCCCAACCTTAAGGGGCATCGAATAGAGATATCGTGTCTTTATGGGAGGTTCCAATTGAGTAAAATGGCATACAGATGATGGACTCGAGAAAATTGGAATACCAGAAACGAGAACATAGTTTGAGGCCATTATAGATGTCGAACCTCGTGGAAGGGCATCTGACTGGTTATATGACGCCATTTCATGATCGGTTCGAATCTTGCTTTCGAACACGTGGTGACGTTATATGCTAGTCAATTCCGACAACATTACAGCGATCAATTGTGAACTCGTTGAATGAACGTCGGGAGATAATGGTTCACCAATGTTTTTAGCACAAGATATTGGAATTCATTCGTGAATAAAGCAATTAAGAGTATTCTCGATGTACACGGTATACGTGTAGAATTGCAACCATTGATAGATTTTGTGGATTTATAAGTGGTGCTACACTGATTTGGAAATAATATACGACTAGAGCCAAGATCAATGAAAGACATTCTCTGAAAAACTGAATTGACTTGATCAGTCGAGTAGGGCGTTGAGATGTAGCTCGTGGGTGAGTTGCACTCAAGGTGTCCCATTTTCTTGCAACCGGCGGATGGGTATTTCTGAGCCCATTTTAAATGTAAAACCATTTTCATTCATTTAAAGATGGTCATAATAGGAATACTTAGGATATATACTGATATAAATCATCACACATAGTACGAGTAGGTTCTGGGAATTCCTCGATTCTAACATTGAGCACTGATTGATAATTTTAATTATATTTTAAGTTAACGCAACACAGTCAAGAAGTCCGTAAGATGGCAAATGTGGTTTACTCTGTGATGTCTATGCTTTGTTTGGTGGAGTGGTGTCCATGTTTTTCAGCTTTTGTGTAATATATATATATATATATTTGATATGTCTGAGAACGATGGGAAAGGATCTCCTAATGAGATCGAGAAACTTTATAAACTGCTTCAGGAACAGATGCAGATCCAAGATGCTCTTGCAGAGAGTATAAAAGGCTCTTTAAATGACCTTCAGTCCGGCAACAGAGACCTTAGAGCTAGGCAAAATCAAACGCAGACTAGTCTAGAACAAATGCAATCCAGTCAAAATCAAACACAGACTAGTCTAGAACAAATGCAATTCAGTCAAAGTCAAATGCAGATTAGTATAAAACAAATGCAGAGCAGTCAAAGTCAAATGCAGAGTAGTCAAACAAAAATAGAAGCAGACATTTATAGCATTCAGTCGAAAATTGTTAAGGTCGAATCCAGTCAAAGTCAAATGCAGAGCAGTCAAAGTCAAATGCAGAGCAGTCAGAACCAGATGCAAACATGTCAAAATATTATTGAAGTTAAAGTCACTAATGTACAGAAAGATGTAACTAACATCCAGTCTAAAGTTAGCATTGTAGAAGCTAATCAAAACCTTATGCAAATCCAGATTAATGAAATAGAGAAAACTAATAAAGATTTCCAAATGGAAATTAAATTAGATTTAGATATCAGTAAACGGTTGGCAAAGGATAATTTGGAAGCTTTGCAACTACAATTCACTAACGACACTATCAATACTCAGGCTTCCATAGATCAATTGAGAACTGAAATGAATTCTTTTCGAATTCAAGTCAGTGATCATAATAAATTATTGAAAGATGACTTTGACATAGATCTTAAGGCAATTGTTAAAGAAAACATAGACTTGTTAAGAAATGGTATGCTTAGGATTAATGAAGATTCTTTCAATGAGATGAAACAGGAAATGAAACAAAAACATGCCACTAGCGAATTAAAAGCTACTAAAAAATATTAGATGTGAGGGAGGATGTCGATAAGAAGATTACTGTTCTTCAAATTTCTCAAACAGATAATTTAACCAGTCTAGAAAATAAATTAAAGTCCATTGAGGTTAAGGTGGATCAGGACAAGATAGAACTGAACGAAGACAGGGAAAAGAAAACTTCGGAATTAAATTCAATTCGAACGCAATTGGAAACCATTAACCTTGGGGGGAATGTTAACGTAGAAAGTATTAAGGAGCAATTAAGGTCAAGCTGGAACAGCGACTTTCACGCTGCTTTAGCTCAAAGGGAACCTAGATTACAGGAAAGAGATGAAGCTATGCCACATGAGTCTCCCGACATTGGGATTAGTCCTCAGTCTAGAGTTGCGGAACGGTTAGGTCCTACTCAACCCAATTTGACTCAGCCCAATTTCACGCAATTACAACCTTATGGGTACACTTATCCCAACACTAACGTCAATACAGGAGGTTATATACACAGGCCTGTTGAAAGAGCGTCCAACATCACTGTTATTAGAAATTTTGAGGACAAACCTCGCAAATTCAGTAATTTAGATGGGACTACCTCTCTCGAATTTATTCGTGGATTAAGGGATTACTTCGTGGAATCGCAGGTGCCACACGAACGCGAACTTAGAGTAGTGGAGCGCTATTTGACTGATGCCCCACTTCAGTGGTATAAGGCGTTTAGGTACACCTTCAATAATTTCGAGGAGTTTGCTGACGCATTCATAAAAAGATTCTGGAGCATTGAAGTGCAACAGAATATAAGGTCAGAAGTTTACCCGAGAAAGTATGCGAACACAGGTCCCACAAGCTACGCCGAGTACTTTGTGTGTCAGCTCTCGAAACTGCGGTTTCTGCAACCCCTGATGACCGAGGGTCAGTTAGTGGAAGCTATATCGCAGCAACTTCCCGTGGATGTCAGTCAATAATTTCATCAGGAGTGACTGACTTAGCCACGATGGACGACTTGCTACGTCGTTTGGACCACGTAAACGCAATGTCAACACCTATCATATCGCGTGCTAGTCGACAGGAGTCTAAAGGGATCAACACGGTAGTAATGAACCGAACCCAGCAAACGGATCAGGTCAGATCCGATCAGAGGAATCCGGAAAGGACAGGGCAAACTCGAAACCACTACCAAAAGGATGAGAGATACCAAAACCAGTATAGGGAATACACGGAACCACCGTGGCAGAGACGTTATGAGGAACGAAATTCCTATAGAAGGGACTACGGCAAGAACCGTAACAATTATCGTGATGCGCCCTATGACACTAATTACAGACCACGTCAGGGGTACAGCAGGTACAAGAACTATAGGACGGAAGAGCTTTATCGAAGGAGAGACCAGGAAAGGCTCAGAGGGGAGCAGGGAAAGTCCGATGGGGAAGGACGAAGAAAGAAAGATGATAGGAGAAAGGATACAATAAATGATGCTCATGCAAGTACTAGTCGCCAGGGTAGCAGTGAAAGAACCCCAGAAAGAGATGGAGACAAAGAAAAAAAACCGCCAAATTCCAAACAGAAATAAAACCTTGTAATTCTGCACCCTCATTTGTGATTACAATATATGAGACTTTCAATGTAACGGATGAAGACTTGTTATTTGAGGAAGGACCGAAGTTTAGAGAAAGACCCATTGAACTGCCTGTGATCAATGTTCAAGTAGGAGAACAGGAGTGTAGAGCATTAGTAGGCACTGGAGCTATGATATCAATAATAAGTGAAGACTGTTATGAAAGGCTTAAAAGAGAAGATCGATTCACGTCGTTACCTGCTTCTCCCATGAAAATTAAGGGTATATTCAAGGACAAATCTTTGAAATGTAGAATACAGACACTTATGAGATTTGGGATAAATGAGAGGCAATACGAACACGTATTCATTGTCGTGAAGGGCATCAATTTTGACGTCATCATCGGGATTGATTTTATAATCAAGGAAAGGGCCATAATAGACATGGATAAACGTATTATAAAATTTAATGAAGAGGTTGTAGAAAAGGCAACCACACAAGAAAAATAGGATTTTGATAATCATGGTGATTACCCTAGACAGGAAATCCTAGAATGCATCGTCAATGAAATCGAGCAAGAGAGGGAGCATTATGCACTCAAAGCCGAGGAATTTGAGGATGTAAAAGAGGATTTCAAAGATCTGATAAAGGAATATAAAGATATCTTTGATGACAAGCCAGGGCTCATAAAAGATTATAAGTATAAGATTAGGCTTCCAGATGAATCGCCTTATAAAGCCAAACTATACCCGATACCCGAGAAATATTATGACGAGGTTCGTGTGATTATCAAAAGGATGGAACAAGAGGGAATAATCACAAAACAGGCGTCATCCTACTTGAACCCGATCACGGTTGTAAAGAAGGCTAATGGGGAGCTTCGATTGTGCCTAGATGCACGGAAAATTAATACTAGAATTCATTTGGAAATGGACAGGCCTCCCGAGATTAGGGAGCTGTTAAAAAGGTTTAAAGACAAGTCGTGCTTCAGTGTGATGGATTTAACTGCCTCATTTTATCAAGTAGAATTGGAAGAGGACAGTAGACAATACACTGGGTTTCTTTTCGATCAAACCACGTTTGTCTTTTGTCGTGTTCCATTTGGAATGGTTAATAGTGGACCGGCCCTGATTAGAGCGATGGATAGCAAACTGACAGAGGAAGTGAAGGAGCACGTCATTTGTTACATCGATGATCTAATTCTGTCTTCAGCAAGTACTAAGTAACATCTTGTTCACCTTAGACTTCTATTCAACAATCTCCGTGAAGCTAACATCAAGTTAAATTATAACAAATGTCAATTCTTGCATAAGAGTATAAATTTTCTGGGACATACCATCGACCAATTCGGATATCATCCCAATGTCAAGAAAATTGATGCCATATCCCAATTTCCAAGACCTGTGAAGATTAAACAGCTTCGTGAATTTCTGGGGATGTGCCAATTTCATAGTAGCCACTGTCCAGGGTACTCTATAACGATGGCTCCGTTATATGAGGTCCTCAAGAAAAACAATCGCTGGAAATGGACTGCCGAAACAAACCTAGCGTTTGAAGCTGCTAAGGCAATGCTCAGGGACTGTGTAAAACTGGAGTATCCAGAATTTGATAGAACATTCTTTATTGAATCAGATGCCTCAAGAGTAGGTGTTAGTGCTGTACTGTATCAGAAGGATACGGAGGGTAAGAAGCACTATCTGGACTTTCACAGCAGGAAGCTAAAAGAGCATGAGAAAAACTATTTCACTACTGAACTAGAAGCTCTTGCTTTCATTTCTGCCCTGCAGAAGTGGAAGAAACTGCTTATCGGTCATCAAGTTGTCATAATTACGGACCACAGAGCGCTGCAATTCATGTTGCAATCCGATTTGTCCAGCGACAGATTGACGAGGTGGACATTGTTTCTCCAGCAGTTCAATGCTACCATCGTTCATCAACCTGGCAAGGATAACCTTCTGGCTGACGCGCTCTCGAGGAATCCAGCAAAAAACATCCTGATCAGTACTGTACAGTTGGAGAGGGAACATCAGATCACCCTAGATAGGCTAAAGAAGATAGCAGTGTCACAGAAGAGACACACCCCAACTCGAGAAATGTACAGGTTTTTGAGAGGCGCTATGGATAATTCTGATCCAAACTACGATAAGGTCAGAGAGCGTTCTGTGAGGTATCTCCTGTGCGATGATACTCTTTGTAAATATATCGACAGGGAGAGAACGAAAGTGAGAATTATAGTTCCTCCAAAACTAGTCACTTGTCTCGTGTGGTTAGCTCATTGCACCATTGGTCACGGTGGCGTTGACAAGACGTTCCAAACGTTATTGGAGACGTTCACCTGGACCAGGATGCGGAGCTCCATTGCGAATGTGATTAGAACATGCCAGGAGTGCCAACGAGGGAAACATCCATCAGCTTTGAGCAAAGAACAACCTCGAGCTATTATTCCTTCGAAGCCGAGAGAGCTTATGGCTTGTGACATTTTCGGTCCATGCCCGAAGGGGGCTAGGGGGAATCAGTTTCCCCTAGTAACTGTTGATGTATTTTCAAAGTATGTGACACTTGATCCGATGCAGAAGGCCACATCAGCTCAAGTCCTCAGTCGGTTAGAGAACAGTGTGCTTCCCAAGACAGGCATCCCAGAAATACTGCAATCAGACCATGGAACCCAATTTACATCGCAGGAATTTGAGTCTGCCATGGAAAGACTAGGGATTAAGCACGTCTTTTCGAGCGTGCGGTACCCAGAATCCAATGTCTCAGAGAGAATTATGGGAGAAATTGCAAAATACGCCCACTTGTATTGCCCAGAGGATCACGCAAGTTGGGTTAAATTCGTGCCTTTTATGCAAGAATGTATGAATTCCACTTACCACGAGAGTCTTGCAGACATACCTATGACAGTTCATTTAGGTGTTAAGCCAGTGAGAGCTTGGGATGACATTGTCAGGTATATTCCTCGAGATATTGAACCCACCAATCAAGAGCGAGTTGACGCAGCCCGTGAAAAGCTTATGGACGCAGCCGAGAAGCGGCAGAGAAGAAACAGAAATAAAAGATTCAGACAACCATTCAGATTGAATGATTTAGTTCTCATTAAAAAAACCAACGAAGGCAGACGTAGCCAAGAAACTTTACACCAAGTTCTCGTATATTTTCTATGGGCCGTTCCGAATAGCTCGATGCTTTGGGAACAATTGTTATGAAGTCACCAGCATAGATGGAAGGGATATTATAGGTCGCTTCAATGCCAAGAACATGCGCAGATACTACAAGAAGTTAGTTTAACTCTGTATGTAGCCATGTATTGTAGCGGGAATATCAGGAATGATGAAATAAAAGTCGAGCCAACTTTTAGGTGTTAGGAGAGAGATGTACCGTTTTCCTTTATTCGGCTTGGTTTACGGTACATATACCTATACGAACCGCTACACCACACGGCAGGTTTTGACCTAGTTTTGACAGCGCGCATAGCCATGTGATCGTTTGCTCAGCTGTTGTCTCATCAGCAACCTTCGGAAGAGAGTGTTTCGCTTGTACGCCGCGAGGATGCGCAGGTGTCCTTGAGCTGGCAGTAGTGGGAGATTGACATTTACATTTGAATTTTTTATTTGGAAATGAAATACAGATATGATGTCAAGTATATACTGGAGTTCGTTTTTACAGCAGAGAGAGACAATGCAGTCGTGCTTTTTAGTAATGGCATCTGTAACATCAAGAATATAGATTTATATATCGACCTGTCTCAGAGAGATCGTCTTGTCATGCGCAGTAGAGACAGTGCGCGAGTTGCCTCCTGCAGGCCGACACAGGTGCGCGACTGGCAGAACACGTTTCAACTCAGACGAATTCACGCCTAAGCAGAACTTGTATCGCAATGTTGTTTCGGCTGGAAGAAGTGTCAAGCTATTTTGAGTTCACGGCGGCGCTAGTTGACATTTTATACATCGTGTGGTGACGAATTAAGGTCATTATCATAAAAGTTCAGTGTCGAATGAGAACTTCAGTCGTCAGAGCGCCTGGCATTGTATGCGGGCAGTATTCTGTTAGTGGAATCACTATTTTCACGAGTTACGGAGCGAAGTGGAGTGATACATAAAGGAGGCTTGTTTCTGAAGCCTATGCATACTGGGAAGGCGTGCTATCTTTTCTCACGCCAAGACTATTGCAATTAAATATCAAGTACATTCCGAGTGAAGTTTTTTAACAATGTACAGTGCTTGGAAGTCCGAGGTGTTGGGGAAGATATTTAGAATGCATATAAACATATTAGCCATGAGCGGCTAGGCATTTTAGTGTGGACATCGCTCTCCAAGCAAATGCAGCGGACGTCACGAGTAACCACAATGCACGTTTGCGAAGTGGATCATAGCATATTCGCGACGCGGGCTATTGGCTTGTGCAACATGAACTTTTGGTAACACGCAGCCGAAAATAACTCAGGCTACCGTCATGTGTTCACTTGCTTATCGAAATGTTGCATTGGCGCGCGTGTTGTATTTCCGAACCGGTCTGGAACTATTCGAAATACGGGCTAGGACAATTTCCGAGATGAGGAAGCAGTTCGTTTACTACCAGTGGACTTGGGACATTGGAGTAAGGGATCCCCAGCGCGTTCATTGGAAATTGGAATGGAACCGTCTAGTCCCGCTACACCATGGTGGAATCAGATGGTGGGCATCTTCACGCTCCATATTGCCTTCGAGAATCTCCAGCCAGGTAGAGAATCTACTTTTCATGTAGCGTTGCAAGGTAGATAGTCCAGTTTAAACACTTTGCCATCTATTTTTTTAATTTTTATTTTGAGTAGTATGATTGTGGAGTGGAGTTTATGCATGGCTATTCCATGTCATGTGTGACTTCATTTCCAGTCGACTTTAGGCCTGATTAACCAGGTGCACTCATTTCATAACATTTTATTATGAATTAATTGTTCATTTTTCAGCTTATTAATCTATTAAATTAAATTCATTAAATTTATTCCGAACTTCTTGATTGTGAAGAACAGATCTTCGTAGGGGAAGAAATCTACGTTATTCTCATAGGGAATTGTTACTATTATTTTTGTTTTTCATCAAGCTTTGGCTTAAGGGGTCATCGTTCCCTTATTTCTGTTTGGATTTTCGATTTTTTTTCTTATGCGCTCATGTATTATTATTATTATTAAATTACAGTATAGAATGTGGAATTTGATCATTCTTTTAGAATGGGAATTTTCTTTTCTCTTGAGGGTAAGCGAGGTCATACTGCAATTCTAATGTGTCAACAGAATTTAACTGGAGTCGTTATCTGGATACATGCTGTAGATTCAGTTTGATCTTCGTGAATTCTCTTGAGGGGACATTTCTATTTTTGTCTGACCAACGTTAACGTTCGATTTTGTAGCCACGTGTACTTGGATACACCTAGTTAATTTTTATATTAATAATATTGCTATAACTGAACTTTGATTCAGTATTTCGAGTTTTTCTTGTTTAGAACATTGCTTTAGAGAACTATTTGAAGAACAAAAATCTTTTAGGAGACAGATCCCAGGGATTAACTTTAAGGGGAAATGAATTCTTATGTGACTGTGAATACAACTCTGTAAGGCAAGCTTTTTTGTGATCCAGTGCACTTGATTAAGTAGCCACTCATGTTAAATTTATGTTGCATTGGATTGAGAAATCATAATAATTAATAAATACAGCTGATCATGTCTGATCACTAGTTATCGAATAAAATAATCACCATGTGGGTGATAGTGTGTGAAGAAACGTCAATGGGCGTGTTATTTATTTACGATGGTACTCGTTGAAGTACGTTCATATTAAAGTGATAGTAAAAGCATCATGTGTAATGCGATTATAAAATATAAACTTGGTAATGTTGGTGGTAATGCCCACCGTATTCAGAAATCGAGGTCATGAGTGACCATTATTGTGACAGTAATTCTTTTGTCAAGCCTCAGAGTTTGTTTTTGTATGGCATCCCCATTTAATTAATTCTTCGGTTGTGCTCAGTTTATAAGATTTAGGCAATGCTAGATATGATTCACGATAGTTATATTTTAAATTCTGGATGAATTTAAATAAGTACATTCATTCTGAAATATTATTGAATCTTTAGAGATTCTGAATTACGAATTTCACGTCTTTTTAGCTTGAGTGCTTGATTGATAAAAATACATTTTGAATACATTGCTAAGGCAATATGAGTTATGCAATTTCAATTTTGACAAAGCAGATAAGGAGTACAGAATTACATGTTTGGAAAGACATTTACATCTAAGGGTGTAATAACATAAATAACGATCCCGCTGTAAATAAGTAAATATGTATATATATATATATATATATATATATATCTGAAATAATTCACGTGTTCTCTAATGTTGGAATGGGTGGAAGAACCATTAAGGTGATTTATCTAATTTTTTTTGTTTTTCTATTGTTCACATGATTAACAATTTCTATTAAGGGTTAAATGCACTCTTGGTCCATGGGGACTGTTAATGCATTTATTGGCATGATTCTAGCGCCCAGTTTCTTTGTTTGTGTCCAGTCTAGGACAATTTGGTCTGACCTTCTGTCAGGTTTCTTTTGAAATAAAATTTTTGTCAGTTCTTTTAATCGCGTGATGTGATGATTTACAGAAGTATAAAGAGGTCGCATTAAGGGGGGCGACAGCTAGATATTTCTAGAGTTTCCCACACTCCTGAGAGGGTGTTTGCCCACGATTCTCGTGTTCTTAGAGCTGTTCACTGTTATGCTTTGGTCGTGCTTAATGCCGCCTCTGTTAGGTTTTACTGCACCCTATTACTCCTTTTCCCTGTTGGTAGGATTTGGGGACTTTTCTAGGCCGGGGGGGGGGGGGGGTTCAGGTCCTACGATCCAGCTACCATCGAGGGATTTCAACAGGTAAAGGGTAGGTATTTCGGGCACAGTAAATTGGCGCCCAACGTGGGGCCTCGAAAAACTGGAATACCAGAGTGAGGTTCAGTAAATTGGCGGCCCAACCTTAAGGGGCATCGAATAGAGATATCGTGTCTTTATGGGAGGTTCCAATTGAGTAAAATGGCATACAGATGATGGACTCGAGAAAACTGGAATACCAGAAACGAGAACATAGTTTGAGGCCTTTATAGATGTCGAACCTCGTGGAAGGGCATCTGAATGGTGATATGACGCCATTTCATGATCGTTTCGAATCTTGCTTTCGAACACGTGGTGACGTTATATGCTAGTCAATTCCGACAACATTACAGCGATCAATTGTGAACTCGTTGAATGAACGTCGGGAGATAATGGTTCACCAATGTTTTTAGCACAAGATATTGGAATTCATTCGTGAATAAAGCAATTAGGAGTATTCTCGATGTACACGGTATACGTGTAGAATTGCAACCATTGATAGATTTTGTGGATTTTTAAGTGGTGCTACACTGATTTGGAAATAATATACGACTAGAGCCAAGATCAATGAAAGACATTCTCTGAAAAACTGAATTGACTTGATCAGTCGAGTAGGGCGTTGAGATGTAGCTCGTGGGTGAGTTGCACTCAAGGTGTCCCATTTTCTTGCAACCGGCGGATGGGTATTTCTGAGCCCATTTTAAATGTAAAACCATTTTCATTCATTTAAAGATGGTCATAATAGGAATACTTAGGATATATACTGATATAAATCATCACACATAGTACGAGTAGGTTATGGGAATTCCTCGATTCTAACATTGAGCACTGATTGATAATTTTAATTATATTTTAAGTTAACGCAACACAATCAAGAAGTTCGTAAGATGGCAAATGTGGTTTACTCTGTGATGTCTATGCTTTGTTTGGTGGAGTGGTGTCCATGTTTTTCAGCTTTTGTGTAATATATATATATATATATTTGATATGTCTGAGAACGATGGGAAAGGATCTCCTAATGAGATCGAGAAACTTTATAAACTGCTTCAGGAACAGATGCAGATCCAAGATGCTCTTGCAGAGAGTATAAAAGGCTCTTTAAATGACCTTCAGTCCGGCAACAGAGACCTTAGAGCTAGGCAAAATCAAACGCAGACTAGTCTAGAACAAATGCAATCCAGTCAAAATCAAACACAGACTAGTCTAGAACAAATGCAATTCAGTCAAAGTCAAATGCAGATTAGTATAAAACAAATGCAGAGCAGTCAAAGTCAAATGCAGAGTAGTCAAACAAAAATAGAAGCAGACATTTATAGCATTCAGTCGAAAATTGTTAAGGTCGAATCCAGTCAAAGTCAAATGCAGAGCAGTCAAAGTCAAATGCAGAGCAGTCAGAACCAGATGCAAACATGTCAAAATATTATTGAAGTTAAAGTCACTAATGTACAGGAAGATGTAACTAACATCCAGTCTAAAGTTAGCATTGTAGAAGCTAATCAAAACCTTATGCAAATCCAGATTAATGAAATAGAGAAAACTAATAAAGATTTCCAAATGGAAATTAAATTAGATTTAGATATCAGTAAACGGTTGGCAAAGGATAATTTGGAAGCTTTGCAACTACAATTCACTAACGACACTATCAATACTCAGGCTTCCATAGATCAATTGAGAACTGAAATGAATTCTTTTCGAATTCAAGTCAGTGATCATAATAAATTATTGAAAGATTACTTTGACATAGATCTTAAGGCAATTGTTAAAGAAAACATAGACTTGTTAAGAAATGGTATGCTTAGGATTAATGAAGATTCTTTCAATGAGATGAAACAGGAAATGGAACAAAAACTTGCCACTAGCGAATTAAAAGCTACTAAAAAAATATTAGATGTGAGGGAGGATGTCGATAAGAAGATTACTGTTCTTCAAATTTCTCAAACAGATAATTTAACCAGTCTAGAAAATAAATTAAAGTCCATTGAGGTTAAGGTGGATCAGGACAAGATAGAACTGAACGAAGACAGGGAAAAGAAAACTTCGGAATTAAATGCAATTCGAACGCAATTGGAAACCATTAACCTTGGGGGGAATGTTAACGTAGGAAGTATTAAGGAGCAATTAAGGTCAAGCTGGAACAGCGACTTTCACGCTGCTTTAGCTCAAAGGGAACCTAGATTACAGGAAAGAGATGAAGCTATGCCACATGAGTCTCCCGACATTGGGATTAGTCCTCAGTCTAGAGTTGCGGAACGGTTAGGTCCTACTCAACCCAATTTGACTCAGCCCAATTTCACGCAATTACAACCATATGGGTACACTTATCCCAACACTAAAGTCAATACAGGAGGTTATATACACAGGCCTGTTGAAAGAGCGTCCAACATCACTGTTATTAGAAATTTTGAGGACAAACCTCGCAAATTCAGTAATTTAGATGGGACTACCTCTCTCGAATTTATTCGTGGATTAAGGGATTACTTCGTGGAATCGCAGGTGCCACACGAACGCGAACTTAGAGTAGTGGAGCGCTATTTGACTGATGCCCCACTTCAGTGGTATAAGGCGTTTAGGTACACCTTCAATAATTTCGAGGAGTTTGCTGACGCATTCATAAAAAGATTCTGGAGCATTGAAGTGCAACAGAATATAAGGTCAGAAGTTTACCCGAGAAAGTATGCGAACACAGGTCCCACAAGCTACGCCGAGTACTTTGTGTGTCAGCTCTCGAAACTGCGGTTTCTGCAACCCCTGATGACCGAGGGTCAGTTAGTGGAAGCTATATCGCAGCAACTTCCCGTGGATGTCAGTCAATAATTTCATCAGGAGTGACTGACTTAGCCACGATGGACGACTTGCTACGTCGTTTGGACCACGTAAACGCAATGTCAACACCTATCATATCGCGTGCTAGTCGACAGGAGTCTAAAGGGATCAACACGGTAGTAATGAACCGAACCCAGCAAACGGATCAGGTCAGATCCGATCAGAGGAATCCGGAAAGGACAGGGCAAACTCGAAACCACTACCAAAAGGATGAGAGATACCAAAACCAGTATAGGGAATACACGGAACCACCGTGGCAGAGACGTTATGAGGAACGAAATTCCTATAGAAGGGACTACGGCAAGAACCGTAACAATTATCGTGATGCGCCCTATGACACTAATTACAGACCACGTCAGGGGTACAGCAGGTACAAGAACTATAGGACGGAAGAGTTTTATCGAAGGAGAGACCAGGAAAGGCTCAGAGGGGAGCAGGAAAAGTCCGATGGGGGAAGGGCGAAGAAAGAAAGATGATAGGAGAAAGGATACAATAAATGATGCTCATGCAAGTACTAGTCGCCAGGGTAGCAGTGAAAGAACCCCAGAAAGAGATGGAGACAAAGAAAAAACCCGCCAAATTCCAAACAGAAATAAAACCTTGTAATTCTGCACCCTCATTTGTGATTACAATATATGAGACTTTCAATGTAACGGATGAAGACTTGTTATTTGAGGAAGGACCGAAGTTTAGAGAAAGACCCATTGAACTGCCTGTGATCAATGTTCAAGTAGGAGAACAGGAGTGTAGAGCATTAGTAGGCACTGGAGCTATGATATCAATAATAAGTGAAGACTGTTATGAAAGGCTTAAAAGAGAAGATCGATTCACGTCGTTACCTGCTTCTCCCATGAAAATTAAGGGTATATTCAAGGACAAATCTTTGAAATGTAGAATACAGACACTTATGAGATTTGGGATAAATGAGAGGCAATACGAACACGTATTCATTGTCGTGAAGGGCATCAATTTTGACGTCATCATCGGGATTGATTTTATAATCAAGGAAAGGGCCATAATAGACATGGATAAACGTATTATAAAATTTAATGAAGAGGTTGTAGAAAAGGCAACCACACAAGAAAAAGAGGATTTTGATAATCATGGTGATTACCCTAGACAGGAAATCCTAGAATGCATCGTCAATGAAATCGAGCAAGAGAGGGAGCATTATGCACTCAAAGCCGAGGGATTTGAGGATGTAAAAGAGGATTTCAAAGATCTGATAAAGGAATATAAAGATATCTTTGATGACAAGCCAGGGCTCATAAAAGATTATAAGTATAAGATTAGGCTTACAGATGAATCGCCTTATAAAGCCAAACTATACCCGATACCCGAGAAATATTATGACGAGGTTCGTGTGATTATCAACAGGATGGAACAAGAGGGAATAATCACAAAACAGGCGTCATCCTACTTCAACCCGATCACGGTTGTAAAGAAGGCTAATGGGCAGCTTCGATTGTGCCTAGATGCACGGAAAATTAATACTAGAATTCATTTGGAAATGGACAGGCCTCCCAAGATTAGGGAGCTGTTAAAAAGGTTTAAAGACAAGTCGTGCTTCAGTGTGATGGATTTAACTGCCTCATTTTATCAAGTAGAATTGGAAGAGGACAGTAGACAATACACTGGGTTTCTTTTCGATCAAACCACGTTTGTCTTCTGTCGTGTTCCATTTGGAATGGTTAATAGTGGACCGGCCCTGATTAGAGCGATGGATAGCAAACTGACAGAGGAAGTGAAGGAGCACGTCATTTGTTACATCGATGATCTAATTCTGTCTTCAGCAAGTACTAAGGAACATCTTGTTCACCTTAGACTTCTATTCAACAATCTCCGTGAAGCTAACATCAAGTTAAATTATAACAAATGTCAATTCTTGCATAGGAGTATAAATTTTCTGGGACATACCATCGACCAATTCGGATATCATCCCAATGTCAAGAAAATTGATGCCATATCCCAATTTCCATGACCTGTGAAGATTGAACAGCTTCGTTAATTTCTGGGGATGTGCCAATTTCATAGTAGCCACTGTCCAGGGTACTCTATGACGATGGCTCCGTTATATGAGGTCCTCAAGAAAAACAACCGCTGGAAATGGACTGCCGAAACAAACCTAGCGTTTGAAGCTGCTAAGGCAATGCTCAGGGACTGTGTAAAACTGGAGTATCCAGAATTTGATAGAACATTCTTTATTGAATCAGATGCCTCAAGAGTAGGTGTTAGTGCTGTACTGTATCAGAAGGATACGGAGGGTAAGAAGCACTATCTGGACTTTCACAGCAGGAAGCTAAAAGAGCATGAGAAAAACTATTTCACTACTGAACTAGAAGCTCTTGCTTTCATTTCTGCCCTGCAGAAGTGGAAGAAACTGCTCATCGGTCATCAAGTTGTCATAATTACGGACCACAGAGCGCTGCAATTCATGTTGCAATCCGATTTGTCCAGTGACAGATTGACGAGGGGGCATTGTTTCTCCAGCAGTTCAATGCTACCATCGTTCATCAACCTGGCAAGGATAACCTTCTGGCTGACGCGCTCTCGAGGAATCCAGCAAAAAACATCCTGATCAGTACTGTACAGTTGGAGAGGGAACATCAGATCACCCTAGATAGGCTAAAGAAGATAGCAGTGTCACAGAAGAGACACACCCCAACTCGAGAAATGTACAGGTTTTTGAGAGGCGCTATGGATAATTCTGATCCAAACTACGATAAGGTCAGAGAGCGTTCTGTGAGGTATCTCCTGTGCGATGATACTCTTTGTAAATATATCGACAGGGAGAGAACGAAAGTGAGAATTATAGTTCCTCCAAAACTAGTCACTTGTCTCGTGTGGTTAGCTCATTGCACCATTGGTCACGGTGGCGTTGACAAGAAGTTCCAAACGTTATTGGAGACGTTCACCTGGACCAGGATGCGGAGCTCCATTGCGAATGTGATTAGAACATGCCAGGAGTGCCAACGAGGGAAACATCCAACAGCTTTGAGCAAAGAACAACCTCGAGCTATTATTCCTTCGAAGCCGAGTGAGCTTATGGCTTGTGACATTTTCGGTCCATGCCCGAAGGGGGCTAGGGGGAATCAGTTTCTCCTAGTAACTGTTGATGTATTTTCAAAGTATGTGACACTTGATCCGATGCAGAAGGCCACATCAGCTCAAGTCCTCAGTCGGTTAGAGAACAGTGTGTTTCCCAAGACAGGCATCCCAGAAATACTGCAATCAGACCATGGAACCCAATTTACATCGCAGGAATTTGAGTCTGCCATGGAAAGACTAGGGATTAAGCACGTCTTTTCGAGCGTGCGGTACCCAGAATCCAATGTCTCAGAGAGAATTATGGGTGAAATTGCAAAATACGCCCGCTTGTATTGCCCAGAGGATCACGCAAGTTGGGTTAAATTCGTGCCTTTTATGCAAGAATGTATGAATTCCACTTACCACGAGAGTCTTGCAGACATACCTATGACAGTTCATTTAGGTGTTAAGCCAGTGAGAGCTTGGGATGACATTGTCAGGTATATTCCTCGAGATATTGAGCCCACCAATCAAGAGCGAGTTGACGCAGCCCGTGAAAAGCTTATGGACGCAGCCGAGAAGCGGCAGAGAAGAAACAGAAATAAAAGATTCAGACAACCATTCAGATTGAATGATTTAGTGCTCATTAAAAAAACCAACGAAGGCAGACGTAGCCAAGGAACTTTACACCAAGTTCTCGTATATTTTCTATGGGCCGTTCCGAATAGCTCGATGCTTTGGGAACAATTGTTATGAAGTCACCAGCATAGATGGAAGGGATATTATAGGTCGCTTCAATGCCAAGAACATGCGCAGATACTACAAGAAGTTAGTTTAACTCTGTATGTAGCCATGTATTGTAGCGGGAATATCTGGAATGATGAAATAAAAGTCGAGCCAACTTTTAGGTGTTAGGAGAGAGATGTACCGTTTTCCTTTATTCGGCCTGGTTCACGGTACATATACCTATACGAACCGCTACACCACACGGCAGGTTTTGACCTAGTTTTGACAGCGCGCATAGCCATGTGATCGTTTGCTCAGCTGTTGTCTCATCAGCAACCTTCGGAAGAGAGTGTTTCGCTTGTACGCCGCGAGGATGCGCAGGTGTCCTTGAGCTGGCAGTAGTGGGAGATTGACATTTACATTTGAATTTTTTATTTGGAAATGAAATACAGATATGATGTCAAGTATATACTGGAGTTCGTTTTTACAGCAGAGAGAGACAATGCAGTCGTGCTTTTTAGTAATGGCATCTGTAACATCAAGAATATAGATTTATATATCGACCTGTCTCAGAGAGATCGTCTTGTCATGCGCAGTAGAGACAGTGCGCGAGTTGCCTCCTGCAGGCCGACACAGGTGCGCGACTGGCAGAACACGTTTCAACTCAGACGAATTCACGCCTAAGCAGAACTTGTATCGCAATGTTGTTTCGGCTGGAAGAAGTGTCAAGCTATTTTGAGTTCACGGCGGCGCTAGTTGACATTTTATACATCGTGTGGTGACGAATTAAGGTCATTATCATAAAAGTTCAGTGTCGAATGAGAACTTCAGTCGTCAGAGCGCCTGGCATTGTATGCGGGCAGTATTCTGTTAGTGGAATCACTATTTTCACGAGTTACGGAGCGAAGTGGAGTGATACATAAAGGAGGCTTGTTTCTGAAGCCTATGCATACTGGGAAGGCGTGCTATCTTTTCCCACGCCAAGACTATTGCAATTAAATATCAAGTACATTCCGAGTGAAGTTTTTTAACAATATACAGTGCTTGGAAGTCCGAGGTGTTGGGGGAGATATTTAGAATGCATATAAACATATTAGCCATGAGCGGCTAGGCATTTTAGTGTGGACATCGCTCTCCAAGCAAATGCAGCGGACGTCACGAGTAACCACAATGCACGTTTGCGAAGTGGATCATAGCATATTCGCGACGCGGGCTATTGGCTTGTGCAACATGAACTTTTGGTAACATGCACCCGAAAATAACTCAGGCTACCGTCATGTGTTCACTTGCTTATCGAAATGTTGCATTCGCGCGCGTGTTGTATTTCCGATCCGGTCTGGAACTATTCGAAATACGGGCTAGGACAATTTCCGAGATGAGGAAGCAGTTCGTTTACTACCAGTGGACTTGGGACATTGGAGTAAGGGATCCCCAGCGCGTTCATTGGAAATTGGAATGGAACCGTCTAGTCCCGCTACACCATGGTGGAATCAGATGGTGGGCATCTTCACGCTCCATATTGCCTTCGAGAATCTCCAGCCAGGTAGAGAATCTACTTTTCATGTAGCGTTGCAAGGTAGATAGTCCAGTTTAAACACTTTGCCATCTATTTTTTTAATTTTTATTTTGAGTAGTATGATTGTGGAGTGGAGTTTATGCATGGCTATTCCATGTCGTGTGTGACTTCATTTCCAGTCGAGTTTAGGCCTGATTAACCAGGTGCACTCATTTCATAACATTTTATTATGAATTAATTGTTCATTTTTCAGCTTATTAATCTATTAAATTAAATTCATAAAATTTATTCCGAACTTCTTGATTGTGAAGAACAGATCTTCGTAGGGGAAGAAATCTACGTTATTCTCATAGGGAATTGTTACTATTATTATTTTTTTCATCAAGCTTTGGCTTAAGGGGTCATCGTTCCCTTATTTCTGTTTGGAATTTCGATTTTTTTTCTTATGCGCTCATGTATTATTATTATTATTAAATTACAGTATAGAATGTGGAATTTGATCATTCTTTTAGAATGGGAATTTTCTTTTCTCTTGAGGGTAAGCGAGGTCATACTGCAATTCTAATGTGTCAACAGAATTTAACTGGAGTCGTTATCTGGATACATGCTGTAGATTCAGTTTGATCTTCGTGAATTCTCTTGAGGGGACATTTCTATTTTTGTCTGATCAACGTTAACGTTCGATTTTGTAGCCACGTGTACTTGGATACACCTCGTTAATTTTTATATTAATAATATTGCTATAACTGAACTTTGATTCAGTATTTCGAGTTTTTCTTGTTTAGAACATTGCTTTAGAGAACTATTTGAAGAACAAGAATCTTTTAGGAGACAGATCCCAGGGATTAACTTTAAGGGGAAATGAATTCTTATGTGACTGTGAATACAACTCTGTAAGGCAAGCTTTTTTTGTGATCCAGTGCACTTGATTAAGTAGCCACTCATGTTAAATTTATGTTGCATTGGATTGAGAAATCATAATAATTAATAAATACAGCTGATCATGTCTGATCACTAGTTATCGAATAAAATAATCACCATGAGGGTGATAGTGTGTGAAGAAACGCCAATGGGCGTGTTATTTATTTACGATGGTACTCGTTGAAGTACGTTCATATTAAAATGATAGTAAAAGCATCATGTGTAATGCGATTATAAAATATAAACTTGGTAATGTTGGTGGTAATGCCCACCGTATTCAGAAATCGAGGTCATGAGTGACCATTATTGTGACAGTAATTCTTTAGTCAAGCCTCAGAGTTTGTTTTTGTGTGGCATCCCCATTTAATTAATTCTTCGGTTGTGCTCAGTTTATAAGATTTAGGCAATGCTAGATATGATTCACGATCGTTATATTTTAAATTCTGGATGAATTTAAATAAGTACATTCATTCTGAAATATTATTGAATCTTTAGAGATTCTGAATTACGAATTTCACGTCTTTTTAGCTTGAGTGCTTGATTGATAAAAATACATTTTGAATACATTGCTAAGGCAATATGAGTTATGCAATTTCAATTTTGACAAAGCAGATAAGGAGTACAGAATTACATGTTTGGAAATACATTTACATCCAAGGGTGTAATAACATAAATTACGATCCCGCTGTAAATAAGTAAATATATATATATATATATATGAAATAATTCACGTGTTCTCTAATGTTGGAATGGGTGGAAGAACCATTAAGGTGATTTATCTAATTTTTTTGTTTTTTTGTTTTTCTATTGTTCACATGATTAACAATTTCTATTAAGGGTTAAATGCACTCTTGGTCCATGGGGACTGTTAATGCATTTATTGGCATGATTCTAGCGCCCAGTTTCTTTGTTTGTGTCCAGTCTAGGACAATTTGGTCTGACCTTCTGTCAGGTTTCTTTTGAAATAAAATTTTTGTCAGTTCTTTTAATCGCGTGATGTGATGATTTACAGAAGTATAAAGAGGTTGCATTAAGGGGGGCCACAGCTAGATATTTCTAGAGTTTCCCACACTCCTGAGAGGGTGTTTGCCCACGATTCTCGTGTTCTTAGAGCTGTTCACTGTTATGCTTTGGTCGTGCTTAATGCCGCCTCTGTTAGGTTTTACTGCACCCTATTACTCCTTTTCCCTGTTGGTAGGATTTGGAGACTTTTCTAGGCCGGGGGGGGGTTCAGGTCCTACGATCCAGCTACCATCGAGGGATTTCAACAGGTAAAGGGTAGGTATTTCGGGCACAGTACCATCCCGGCATTTGCCCGAAGACGAAGTGGGAAACCACGGAAAACCACTTCGAGGATGGCTGAGGTGGGAATCGAACCCCCCCTCTACTCATTTGGAACACCCGAGGCTGAGTAGACCCCGTTCCAGTCCTCATACCACTTTTCAAATTTCGTGGCAGAGCCGGGAATCGAACCCAGGACCTCCGGGGCGGCAGCTAACCATGCTGACCGCTACGCTACGGAGGCGACTGCATTACCGTTATGTGGATTAATATTTGAATAGCCATTGTGCAGAAACATAATACTGGCAATGCCGACTACTTACAATGTTTGATATTAAGGCATTTTACCATTTAAATACTGATAAGAAGATTTCGAACATGTACCATATCATTTGTTTCAATCACTTGACACCAGAGTTCGCTTGAGCGTTTTCCGTTCAGTATGTCATATACATTCCACATGGCCGAGAGTACGTCATGGTATCAATTTCTGACACCGCGCGTTCATTGTTTCTCGTACCACTGCCCGCTGGATCGATCGATCGAGCGGGCAGTGCGTACTTCCGTTTTCCACCACTGCCAGCTAGTACACTTCCGTTTGATCGATCGAGCGGGCAGTGGATACTTCCGTTCGATCCACCACTGCCAGCTCGATCGTTCCGATCCACTTCCGTCCCCAATTTTCAATATCACTCCCACAAAACTATCCAGCAACCGAGCGGAAAGATGTTGCAAATCAAAAAGCCCCCAACTCGTCAAGGAATGATCCGATCACAGAACTTGGTATGATGGATCAATGTTATGAGTAAATCATTCAGGCATATACATTCCTAGTGTAGTTCTCCTAAATTCCAGATGGGACTCGTGTTATTATATAAATTAAATGCCCATTGGTTTGTGTCTACTAATCCAATCGTAGTGAAAATGGATCAAACATATTAGTTTTTGTTGTTGATTCTTTTAGGGTCTTTGCGATATCGTGGTCATGTAGACCCGAGTATTTGGTTGAGTGTGGAATTTGTCTGATAACCTGTGTTATTGTTATGGCTGTATTAGTGTGTGTATTTGTAATTCAGATAAGGATTGGAAAGGAGGTGGTCGTGGCCTTAACTAAAGATATATCCTAGCATTTGCCTAGAGTGTATGAGTGGTAAACCACAGAAAACACTCTTAGAATGGCTGAGGTAGGAATCAAGTCCACCTCTTCCCAGTTTTGCCTCCAGTCCTCAGACCAAAATTAAATTTCTTAGCAGTGCCAGGAATCGAACCCATGCCTGAGCAGTGACAGTCAAGAATGCTAGCCACTACACCAAGAGGTGTTGTTGTTGATTCTTTAGGGGTTATGTGATATCATGGTCATGTAGCCCTGTATACTGTACTTGGGGTGTGTGTTGTCTGATAACCTGTGTTATTGTAATGGTTGTATTAGTGTGTGTATTTATAATTTCTAATGAGGATTGGAAAGGAGGCTGTCGTGGCCTTCAGTTACGGTACCTCTTGCCATTTGCCTGGAGTGAAAGTGGGAAACCACAAAAAACTACATCCAGAATGACTGAGGTATGAATCAAACCCTGCCTCACAAGAATGGGTGTACCCCGTTCCAGCCCTCAGCCCAGAATTAAAATTATTGACAGAGCCAGGAATCGAACCCGGGCCTCCGCAGTGGCATTCAAGATTACTAACCGCTACATCACGAGGTGGACAATATAAGGCTGGTCTTGATTGTACATGATCAATCAATAATTACATAATAATAATAATAATAATAATAATAATAATAATAAATATTCCATTTAGCAAATACACGGCCGACCTCTCCCTGTGACGTCATACAGTCTCAGGGCGTGGCGGCCATCTTGCCCATTAGCCCCTGGCCCAGCTATGACACTCCCCTCTATAAGAATAACATAAGGCTTGGTTGCGCGCGGCGGCCATCTTGCCCATTAGCCCCTGTCCCAGAACCGCTTTGTTTATCCTACTATCATGTTCATTTATCTACTTTCATGGGATTTTATATGGCTGTCATAACAAATGGGATCTTATCAACCTCCTGTTAGGCTTATTCTGAGCGTCACAAATAGTAAATTGAGCTGAGCCTTGAATTTAGAAAAATATACAGATGACAAGATGGTTTTATAAATGGAGCAATCAAATATCCCTTCTTTTCTAAATATTTACTTAATTACACCTGCACACATCTGCAATGGGGCGATCAACGTCTAACCCTTCTTTTATTTCCTTATGTTATAGAGATCCTAAGCATTCCCTTAACATTCACATAATTTTCACATATTTGTATAACTCACAAGAGTATTATTAACTTTAACTACTGAGCCATGTCGTCACATGATCCTCATTCTAACATTCATTTTATTAATTTAAATCATCGGTCCGCTGTTATTCTATTATTATTATTACTTCTCTCAATATTACGGCTTATGACTGATCATCCGCTAGTAATTTTCACTCCGATTATACAAAACATGTATCACAACAGGATTAGCCTTCCCCTTATTTCATGTGTTTCATGAACATGTCGTCATTAATTCAGATTATTATAAACAAACATAATGATTATTATCATTTTCCAAGATCATTCTAATCCGTAAATTGTGACGTTCCTTATTAGTTATTTGATATAATACACTCTTCATGTTACACAAAAATCATTGAAAATATTATTATTATTATTATTATTATTGTTTCATCATAATTAATATCACACCAGTTACCACATTCTTCATAGATCTCGTTTGTTTCATACACTTGAAACATCAATAAATAATCGCCATTAATCACCATTCTTAAGTTATTATCGTAAATTATAATTAATTACAATGAATGACAATTAATCATTGCTAACCATCCTTGATCACCTTCAAATCTCCAAAGACCTGTCATTACCATCACCACTAATTGAGGTTTACCTCAAGAAAAATTTACGTATTCGTTCCACTCATCTTCGATTGACATTAATTATTGATAATATATTTTAATGATTCTCAAATTATCGTTCAACGTCTATTATTTTATGTCACCTTAAATATTTATTTATCAGACCGATCATCCTAATCATGGCAAATTATTATTATTATTATTATTTACAGTTCTCATTATTCCTCAAGCTATTATTATTATTATTATTCAAAATTATAATAATTCCAGAAGTTACTATTTTTAAGTTTTTAGTATGCTGATTTACAATTATTATTATTATTATGATTTTTCCAAAATTGATAATTACCACAATTATTATTATGATAAACATAGAAAAATCAGATTCGATAATTCTGGACATTTATTATTATTATCTAAATTTCAACTATTCATTACTCAAACGATTAATTCAAATGCCACCACGACCAGGGTTAAATGGTTCAAAGTTCTTAACATAAAAATGTAGCGACTCCATAACAGCGTCATTCAAAACAAAAGCAAAAGCTGTCATATCTCTCGTAAGTCACACATGGACTAGAATATGGTGTCCTCCACCATAAATAATATAATTTAACCATCCAATTTCTTCAACAACTGAAGTCGACAAAATAGTGGATTCTGGTCCTATTTTATGTAATTATGTTGGCTAGTGACATGAAAAGTGCGGAGAAAACATTGCGCCGAGAAGGGGTTGAATGCAAGGTCTTGCGAAGCTCATGACAAAAAGAAAGCTTAATTTAATGATCTAGCTTACATTTTCAGAAGACTGTGTCCGGTTGATGTGGCGGTGAATCCATTTTCGTGCAGATGGTATAAGCACTCTTGGCTGGCGATAACATGTACCCAGACAGGCACACACATGAGTACCACACCACTCCCAACCGGTCCGGTCCGGCTTCCATCCTCCCCTAAGCACGTTTAATGCTCCATCAGGCGATGCATATTGTGGATAAAACATGTTAACGATTAAGAGATATGTCAATAATGACGAATTTCGAACACGGCACACTCATGGCGTTTGCCATTCGCGGTCCAGACAACGAACATTCCGCGCTTCACAACAGTCACTCAGGTCTCGAAGTGAAACAAAATAGTTCAACAATTTTTCTGCATTTTAGCATGTACTGCAGATTACAGGCACACACACTTGAGTACCGATATCATCTTTCATGAAAATTTCCTGTTCGGCTATCCACTGACCTATCGTTACCGTGGCCTACTGTGGAAAATGAGTATTGCTCTGATGTGAGAGAATGGCTAGAAATTGCACCATCAATATAAGCGATCTCCAGCAAATGTACAAGTAACTGCCCCAATTACTCAAACTAAATACCACCTGTCTTTATGAAAACCAAATATCACGCTTCGAGTTAAGTACTCCAGACGCACTTGGCCTGTGTTTGGTTTACCACTCGCAATGCCACTGAGTTTGACTCATACTTCACGACCTGAGCATCCACTGACCTCGGCTCGAAAATAACAAAGTCCCCACACTCACTGCACAGTATTGCTCGCCATTCTGCTCCACTTTACCGGATTTCCTTATCGCGTGTGTTTCACTGCACTGCAAATGACTTCGGCACAAAAGACAACTCTCTTTTTTTTCGGGGGGGGGGGGGGGGGGGAAGAGTACCCGCACCCCCCGCGTGACACCCGACCTTACTACTGGTGCCTCCGACATGCAGTTAATCTATGATAGTAGAAGAGAAAGCATAGGGGATTGGATAAAAGGAATGTCTTTTAGGACTTAGTGCCTGTCCCATCGCAGTCGCGATCTACCAAGCATAATTAATAGATATTAACATGGGTGAAGCCTCCGTGGCTTAGGCGGCAGCACGCCGGCCTCTCACCGCTGGGTCCGTGGTTCAAATCCCGGTCACTCCATGTGAGATCTGTGCTGGACAAAACGGAGGCGGACAGGTTTTTCTCCGGGTACTCCGGTTTTCCCTGTCAATAATTTCATTCCAGAAACACTCTCCACTATCATTTCATTTCATGTCATTCATTTAATCATTGCCCCAGAGGAGTGCGTCAGGCCTCGGCAGCCGGCACAGTCCATATCCTCGCCGCTAGATAGGGGCTTCATTCATTCCATTCCTGACCCGGTCGGAGACTGGAAGCAGGCTGTGGATTTTCATTTTCATTAACATGGGTATATATTATATATGTGCACATATAAATATGTACACATATATAAGAGTAAGATTGTAGGGCCAGGGAAAACCGCATAGGCAGAAAGGAAAGATTGCCTACACGTAAAACCTAGCGGCTTGGTTATTGCCACATGCAAGGATAATGTGGGTATGGAAATGAGTAGGTATGTTAGTTGGGAGAAGGTATCATGCACCAGATCCATGTCCGTCTTCTCGCCAGTTCGTCTCCGGGGAATCCGTTAGAACTCCGCACTGCTGGGATTAGCGCGGGCCTTGCCGGCTACCGAGCAATGGTACAAGTATCCGGAGAACCTGCGCCACTACCCGATCTCCATGGGGTCCCTGGTACCGAGCCTCCGTCACCGGAGAGTGGAGGGGGGGCCTCGCCTGCCGAAGCAGGGGCCTAGCGGGCGGTCCATGGGAACGAGCCACCTTCCTCTCTGCTCTTGCCATGGACGGGGCAACTGCGATGGGATGACGGATGGTCACCCATGCAGTTGGCGCACACTGGCGCGTCCCGCGGCACCGTGCAGCCGGTGTGGTGGTGGCCACTTGAGCACCGGTTACAACGGACTGGAGAGCCGCAGGATCCCTGGGAGTGGCCCCATCTCAGACAGCGGAAACACTGTAAAAGCTGAGCTGAGCGGGGCCTCATATTACCTTGCTGGAGCGGCTGTCCCTGGCTGCGACTGGTGGCCTCGCGGCGTCCTGGCTCCCCCTCCTGGGGGCGCTGCGGGCGACGGTCCTCTGGGCTGCTGCGGTTGACCTTCCGCTGCTTTGGGGCCGTCCTGGTGGCCCCGGCCGTCTCTGGTGTCCCCTTCCTGGCGGTGGTGGCGGGGGCGATATGCCCCGCTAAAGGCCCCACCTGGGGCTCTGGTACCTGCTCCTCCTCCTGGTTGGCGGGCGCGAGTTGCCCCGCTAAAGGCACCGCCTGAGGTGCTGGTTGTGGCGCCTGGGTCCCAATCTCCGCATGCGTCGTGACGTCCTTCTTGGTGGTAGAATGTTCCGCACCATCCAACGCGTAGCGGCGGATATGCGGAGGGGCACCTGGCACGAAGCCTGGTACCACAGCGACCTGCCAGATCTCGGCCATTGCTGCGAGGTATGTCTGGACGACACTCTGCAGATATGGCCTGACCAAGACGCCAGTGGGGAGGTAGGCTTCAATGTCCTCGCGGACACGTTCGGCTCCTCCCGTCGTGACTTCGTGGGCCTGGTCCAGGTTGGCCCTGATGACTACCCGCTCTTCATCCTGGTTGATGCCTGACCTGTAATATACAAACAAAGCCCAGGAGCTGGGGTCGTAGTCACATGCTTGCTCGGAGCCTGGGGAAGTGGCCCCAGGGTGCCCATGCACGGTGTCCGAGCTCACATCGCTCGCCCAGCTGAACCTGGCGTCAGGGCTACTGCTGCTGTCCGGTCGCGGGGAGCTGGCCGGTCCTGGCGTCCGACTCTTCTCGGACTCGGCTAGCTCAGAGGGCCCAGGGGAGGCGTCGGTTGACTCGGACCGCAGGGACACCTGCGTTATGTCCGGGCTACCTGTGCTCCCCGGGCCGGGAGCTACTCCAGCGTTGAGTGCGCCAGCCGGGATGTGAGGCACCCCTGCCTCGTCAACGGCTGGCGGCTTCTGCGCCGCTGGCGTCTTCTCACCAAGGGCCTGCTGGCGTGCCCGCGTGACCGGAGGAGAGGGCCCTTTGGAGGTTAACTCCCCACCCAAGGAGCCTGTCGATCGTGGCCCTCTACCTCTCCGGGCGCGGTTGCGCCCGCTCTGACCCTTGGCTGGCTCGCCAGTCCTCAGCTGCTTCCTCCACTCGATGGTCCCGCTGCTCGTAGTCTCCATCCTGGTGAGCTGTTAGAACAACTTTGCTTGTCTGCTGCTGCTACTGACAAGGTGTCCTTCCTCTTACGAGTCTGAGACGAACCTTGACAACTCTCTCAGCAGTTACAGCCCTTTTATCCTCCTGGTAGGCCTTGAGCGTTGCGTCACTGACATGCGCATCATATGTAAAATCACTCATTTTTCAATTACTTCTCCAATTCCAAAATTATATTCTACAGAGATCATAGGAAAATATAAGCTTCATTCTCGTGTTGTTCTGGATGTTCTATTCTGTCTATTCTTCGTTAATATAATTCAAAATATAATACAGTGTCTCGTCACCAGTGCACCAATGGTCTCTCATGCTGCCACCTATAACACGGTTGTCTAACACGGCAAGCGCGTATTTCAAAAATAGAGGAATGGCACGGCCTTCAAACTCGCGAACAGCACTCGCGGACAAAATCACATCAGCCACATCGTAAATTGGGCACAGTAGACACCATCTCTCTTGGTTGTAGACTCTCATCTCGTAATATCATTTCATTTCTGACGTATTGCTGTGGTTTAACCATACTTCCTCCGTGATTTTGAGTGAATTGATTCTCGTGCTTATAGGCGTCGCTGGTTACTCAATAGACGTCGCTGGTTACTCTGTATAGGTGTCGCTGGTTACTCATGATGATTCATGTAGGCGCCATTGATCACTCATGATGATTCTCATAGGCGTCATTGATTACTCATGATAATTCTCATAGGCGTCATTGATTACTCATGATGATTCTCATAGGCATTGCTGGTTACTCATCATGATTCTCACTCAACTCTGCATGTTATGTTCCACGTTCCATTTAGCCAAACATGACTGTAGATTCTGTTAATTGGATAAATATTCCTCCTGACTTGATAAATGATAACATCGTAGATAGTTATGGTTAAAAGACAGTATTGAAATGCTTTTCCATTTGAAGAATAATGTCCTTAAAATTCCATTGTAGACGCTGATATCCTCAACATTCTCACAATTGTATGTTATAATACATTTTACCCTGGAGCTCAAAATTATAAAGTACTGTAACTTGTAACATTCGCGTAACTTCAATATTGGACACAGTTTATAGACACGATGTGTCTCGCTCAAAGACGACAGAAAATCTAATATCACTGCGAAGTATCTGGTTCTCGAACCCAAGAACATCTCATGGTTTGCGAAGTGTTTGGTTCGTAAACGTAAGAACATCTGATCGCTCTGCTGTGTATACATCCTTGAGCTAGACTCTCCTACCCACACCCTGCCGTGCATATATCGATGTATATCGGTGTAAAACGAACAATTACTTCTAGCGTCAACTACAGTATCATGACTGAAGACAATCCAGTTGTAATAACATCGTAAATATATGTATTAATTTCAGGTACACAACACTCTATGAAGTCAGTCCTGCATTCCTCACAATGTATAAACATGTCGCATCAATCGCGAATCTCGATATAAAAATCACACTGTCGAGAGTTATGTAACCTTGATTCAACTGTCTGTCTGCAGATTGCGTAACCTTGGCCTTGAAACAAACAGGGTTTGGGAACAAATGCGAGTCTCTCACTCTTCTTACAGCAGCAGCTGGTCGTGACGCAATAAATATATCGTAAGAATACGAACATCACGTCTCCGTGCGTATTGTCAATAAATCCACTCTAATTTCAACTGCAAAATACTGGTACAGTACCTAACTTAAGTCCACGGCCGCCTCCTTCCCTCTTCCTTTCCTATCCCTCCCACTCTTCCCATCCCCCTCATAATGCCCCTGTTCGCTTTGCAAGTGAGGCCGCCTGGGCGAAGTGCTAGTCACACTCCCCAATGGCGGTAGAGGTGGGATCCCTCACTTAGTCCGTGGGAAAAGCCAACCCTGGAGGGTAAAACGATAATGAAAAATGACGTGATCATTTGCTAAGCAGTAGTATGTATAGCTGTTGATAACGCTAGAATATTAACGGGCATCTTTGGTTGGGTGGTTGACATTGCTGACTCCTACCCGGCGGGCTGAGGCTCGATGCCCGGCGAGGATTTGCTTGATTTGTAGTGTATTTATTGTTTTATAATTACTCAGTCGTTATAATATATAGCATACATAGTGTGCATTTTGCGATGAAAATTAAATGGGTACATACAGTATAACATCACATTCTTTCAACGCGCTGCCACAGGGATTTCCTTCGCGCTCAGAATCACGGTAGCTTGTACCGCAATGTACATTTTTGGTTGTTGAACTAAATATTGGCCCAGGGACGGGTGTAGAAATCCTTAGCCAATGACGAACTAGCCTATTGTGGATATAATAAAAATAAAACATGCAATGTTCTTCGCATATACTGTATATATGTCATCAGAAAATACGCGCTATATGTGCTTAATGCTCTAATGTATGCGTATTTATAAAACAAGAGAAATAATGAAATCCAAGTAAGAAAACATAACCTTCGCAAGATGCGACCATTCGACCAACTCAATGTGGGGTGTAGTCAATAACATGTTCAAGAAGTACCGTAATGATAAGGAAAAATACACTATATTATATTTCAACAACGGTTTTCTCACCGCCTACTACAGCTGATGCTGCTACGTCTCGCATACACAACAGGCAATTCTTTCTACAACTAGGCACTCACTGGACAACTGAAATAAACTAAATTCAAGCCGCTGAGTCTCCGGCAGGGTGCTACGTGAATTCCCATCCCCTTATCTCCACTTATATATTTCTTGATATTCTTCCCTGGCCCTTTCTCAACAGCTTATGAATTGCTTGGAAAATCCGTTTCATGTACCTGAGTTTCTAGTGAACAAATATTGTCATACAGACTGTTTAGAATTACCATAGGCCTATATTTCACTTGAAAAAAAACACTTTTTGTACAATAAGACGCAGAATATATAATTTTAAATAATAAAGTAACATTATGTTTAAAAAATGTAATTTTGATCAAATACCGGTTTATAAAATAAAAATACAGAATCTGTAATTTTATATTAAAATTAAAAATATGTAAAACAAATGTCATTATGACCAGATATGCTATGTAACAATAAAATGTAATTACAGTAGAGTCTTGATTATCCGATCTAAACTGGACCTGGAATATGTCGGATCACCGAAAATGTCGGATAATACAGAATGACTTTGAAAATGAACTAAGACAAATCGGTAGGCTATACTGTATTACTAAAACAATGACATGTTTTACGGTACTCTATTTACTGAATTATTAATTCAAGTGTACATGCAGTATTAAACAAAAACGCTCCAAATGCCTTAGCAAAAAAAAAACATGTCAACAGTGTCTGCTTCCCTGCTGATTCCTGTTTTCTTGCTGCGTGATCTCGCCATCGACGAAAAATCAACACCTCCGTTGCGATTGCCTCCGGCTGTTGCTCCACGAACGTTAATGCCATATGCATTGTAGTCAATCCTTCACTCTGAGACATCATCTCCTCCTTCTTCTCCTTCTCTTCGCCTCCTTCTTCTTCTTCTTCTTCTTCTTCTTTACCATTCTCATATTCGTCAGTGCTTGCCCATGACTGCAACCTCCACATCGGGCATCCCAGAATTTAATTTAAATGTACACCAAACGTTCAAATTAAGTCTACCAGTGTCGGATAACACGGAATGTCGGATAAGCGAAGGTCGGTTTTGCGGGACTCTACTGTATATGATAGCGAATGTTCTAATTCATGGCCATTTATCATTTTAGTTATGTACCGGTATAAGCAAAGGGAAAGAATATGTATTTACATAAAAATCCTAGCCCTAATGATCGGTCTAGGTTGTGAAGTTTCGGGTACGTTCTTATTCCGGATACCAGTAGTCTATATGACGAGTCGGAGGCGAACTCAATTACAGATGTTATAATAAGTAGTTCCGCGAATAACTTAATAGCCTACTCTTCTTAAAATTTAAGATTCGATCCTTATTCCTGCAATTAGATCAATTTAGAGGAATGTATTTTTATACAGAATTCTGCTGGCAGCAATGTCATTATACAGTTTGCTCAAAATATAATTGAAATATTTTGCTGTAATACAGCAGTGGATTCTGAGATATTGTTAGTCCGGCTCAAATGCTCAGTGTATCTATGACTTTCGTAAAAATTACCATTTTGGCCGGTATTGAAATCTACAATTCCACTTTTCAATACAATTTTAGTTTTAGTTTTTTACTCTAAATTACACATGATACCGGTAGATGTTTCGGCGCCTTCATCAGGCATTCTTGGTTTACAAAAATAGTTCATACCGGTACACATTTAACACATCCCTTTACAGTACACTAGCAAAAAAAATTGACATACATAAAACATCGGATTTTCGCATGATTTATGTCAAATATGAAATTCCTTAAAATGCAGTTCCTTTATTAAAAATCTGGAATAATATTCCTTTGTCTTTAAAATATTTGATGAGTAGCTTCTTCTGATAATTGCTACTTCATGTTTCCCAGAACTGTGGAAGACAGAATAAAATGAATCCCATTAGAAAATGTATAGAAATGTTTTCAAAAATGTGTCCGAAAACTAGTTCACATCATTCGACTTACCCTCGTATTTGGAAGACTAGAAATTTCCAAGGTGCGTGTTGTCAATGAACTGTTGTTTTTGTGTTGTTTTTAAACCATTTTATTCTCGGCTAGATACACTGTTGAGGATAAAACTCCATTAGGCTGTTGATAGCACTGCTCTATCTGAGAATTTGCGCTTATACTATAGGCTATATCTTATGGCATACACTGTACATACAAAATTTGGCAGAAATCCAGTGAAAGTTACGGAAGTTAAATGCAGTTAAACATGAAACCTATAAGAATACATAGAATTATTTGGTAACACTTATATATACAGTGTGCATGTTGATGAAAATCTATCTGCAAATAAAGTTTCAATCTGTGTATGTGAACAGATTCTATGATATTGAGTCCAGAGTTCAAATGTTCTCAGAATGTAACTAGGCAGTTGGTAGTCCCATGGACTCTGTAAATAGGCATGCTTATGGCTGCTAAGCCACACATTGCACGTGGAAAAGTTATGTAAAAGTTAGTATGGCAGTTGCATGGACTTGAACATTGAACATTATAAACGTGCATATAACTAAGTCTAAAATATCTTCACTTTACAGTGTGCTAAGTTTTAAGTTTATTCCATTCACCTAATCAGAGATATTGAATCTGGGGTTCAAAAGACTTGATATCATTAATACCCAGTTGGTAACTGTGGTGACTCTTATAATAAGCAGTCATATCTACTACAGCACACATTGCACATACAAACTTAGATGAAATCCATTTGTGGTTATGGATGTTACATGTAGTTAAACATTGAACCAATCAGGATATGTAGAATCATGTTGGCAGCACTATGATATATGGACTCCTGAAAATGACTCTGAAATATGGACTATATGTGTGCCAATTTTGGAACAGTTCCCATGAATACGTTCTGAGATATCCAACTTAGTGTTCAAATTTCAGTAGTTGGTAGCACTGACGTTATTTTCAAACATGGCCTTGAGATGTTCTGGTAGTGGCTTCGGTGGCGTAGTTGGTAGCAAGCTGAACTGCTGTGCCCAAGATAGCGGGTTCAAACCCGGCCGAAGTCGTCGGATTTTTTAAGAGCGTTAAAATCCTTCAGTATGCCTTCCTTCGGAGGGGAAGTAAAGCCGGCGGTCCCATGTCATAGATATATGGAGTGTAAAAGCAGTGGCGTACGCAGGATTTCCTTCTGGGGGGTTTCATTAATAGACTATAGTGGGGTAATTGTGTACATTAATAAAGGGGCAGATGTACTTGTTGTTCCGACCCTTAAAACGACAGTTATCATCATAATTAAATGATATTTCGATTAATATTCATAAAACGCAACAATTAAATAACCGTTCTCTTTGCATGAAAACTATTTTAGGTCTCATTTTTTCGACAAAATAAAAAATGAAAATAAAATTCTAAAAAAATATGGAAAACAGTAACTAAATATTAAAACTGAAACGATGAAGTGGTATCATCATGATCATAGTTACGTGGTTGCTTAAAATATTGATAATATGTGAGAGAAAAATAATGTTTTGCTCTCCGTGTTCCTACTGCAATATTGCTATTGACTTTCAAAATCAGTCTTTATTGATGATTTTATCTGTATTGTTACGGCTATGAGTTGTGTCATCGCTCGCCGCATGAGTCACAACTGCCCCAGGGCTGGGATGTGCCCTGCCTCGTGTATTGCGTGCGCCTTATGCAACAGGGCTACTAGGACAAAGGGATGGTCCAGAATATTCGTGACTGAGCCAGCGATGGAAACCTCGAGAAGCCGTGAACCCTCGATGGATCTAGAAGCATTTATTGAGTCACCGGCCTGCTATATAAGTGCGACCTGTCAAGCAGTGGTTGTTGTTGTGTTTTACGAGCGAGTGCGAGCGCTTATCCTGAGCGTCAGAAGTGTGGAGACTTGCGAAACCCCTAAGTGAAGCCGATTCTCGTGACAGCGAAGGGAGTGAGGAGCTTACAGGGGACTGCCTGTGTTTTGAGCGAGTGTGCTTACCTAGTGCGAGAGAGGTCATTGTGGTGAGTTGCAAAACAGTGAGTGACAGACCTAGTGCAGCTATTTTCAGCCAGCGTACGGGACCGGACTCATTAGCGAGAGGATTAACTGTGGTCTGTTGACCAGTGAAAGGGGAAGTATTCTCGACGTGAGGAAACTGGAGTAAGGTAATAATTGCTTGTATTTGCTGTTGAGTAGTGTATCTTTCTGGCCACAATAAAGTTAATTATTTCTTTAAGCAGTAATTGGTGTTGTGCATTCTACCCACCGTAATCCAGTTAACAAAAGAGCCACTAGGGGGGGGGGGGTGGCACGTAACAACTGGTGTCAGAAGCCGGATTACGAACTCAAGCACAACACCTGACGGTCCTGGTTTCAAAACCCGAGCAGGTCATTTTCTCTAATTTTCCTGTGAGTGCATGCCCTTTACAAGACAAACAACTAAAATGGAGGCGCAATTGGCAGCATTGCTAGAAAAGTTAAATGGCATGGAAACCAAGATGGAGGACGGCCAGAAGAATTTAACCAAGGACCTAACTGCCAAATTAGAAGACGGCCAGAAGAAGATGGAAGACGGTCAAAATAAGTTAGCGGAGGACCTGAAGAAGATGGAAGACAGCCAGAAAAGTTTAGCCGAGGACCTAACTTCCAAATTAGAAGAAGGTCAGAATAAGCTAGCACAGGACCTGAAGGACGGCCAGAATAAGTTAGCAGAGGACCTAACCGCCAAATTTCTGGATGGCCAGAAAAATCTGGAAGAGTGTCTGCTGATGAAATTAGAGGAGAGCCAAAGGAAATTAGAACAGGGCCTACGTGAGGAAGTCGCAGCAGTGGAAAAGAAGTTCGACGCCTTACAAGTGGAAGTTGCCGAGCTGCGCCAACGCCCGCTGATCGGGGTGGAGGAGAAATTCAACGCCTTGCTAGTGGAAGTTGCCGAGCTGTGCCAACGACCGCTGATGGGGGTGGAGGAGAAATTCAACGCCTTACAAGTGGAAGTTGCCGAGCTGTGCCAACGCCCGCTGATGAGGGTGGAGGAAAAATTCAACGCCTTACAAAAGGAAGTTGCCGAGCTGCGCCAACGCCCACTGACGGGGGTGGAAGAGAAATTCAACGCTCTTAGAGGAAGTTGCCGAGCTGCGCCAACGCCCGCCCACCGTTACACCGGGAATATCAGGAACGGGACATAGCAGAGTGACGCCCCCAACCTTCGACGGAAAGGTCCCGTGGAGCACCTACATACGTCAGTTCGAGGCAGCCTGATCCATAAATAACTGTAACAACACAGAAAAGGCTACAGCTCTCATTGTAGCGCTGAGAGGTGACGCCCTTAACGTCCTTCAGGCCATCCCGACTGGATCCCAGGACTACGCTTCACTGATCGCCCATATGGAGTCCCGATATGGAGATAGCCATCTTCAGCAGGCCTACCAGATGCAGCTCCGGACCCGGGTACAGAAGAACGCGGAAACCCTGCAGGAGTTCGAGATGGACATCGCACGCCTCGTAAGGCTCGCCTACCCAACAGCGCCGGCCGACCTTCTGGAGCAGATAGCGACGCAGACTTTCACCGACGGGCTACGGGACTCGGACACTCAACAGGCGCTGCGTCTCGCGCGCAATAAGACCCTGGCAGATGCGCTGAGCCACGCACTTGAGTTCGAGACGGCAAAACAGGCATCCAGAATGCACGCGCGGGTGCGTCAAGTGGACGTCGACGAACCAGTAAAAACCAACGAGACCAAGCCCCTGGCCGACGAATTAATGGAGGCGCTAAGCCGTTTCTTCGATAGTCGCGGCACCGCCAGCAACGACACAGCCGGAAGGCAACCGGAGAGTCGGCCCGGAAGAGGACTACCGACCTGCTGGACCTGCGGTAAGAAAGGCCACCTCAGCTAGGACTGCGGTGATCGCCGCCGCCGAGGGTATCCGACGGGAAATCAGTCGTCTGAAAACCGCGCGACCTAGGGAAACGAGTATTAGCCAGCCTTGGGGGGCAAAGGTTGGCTTGTGACAGTCGTCAAGCCTCGGCAGTCCAGGTTCGTGTGACGAAGTTACGGAGGGACAATAGCAGCCTGATGGTCGACGGAGTCGTCAACGGAGAGAGCTGGCCCATGCTAATCGACACGGGAGCATCGAGGACCATCGTCAGTCCCACCGTGATCCCGAAGTGGAGAGTGCAACCCACACAAAGGAACCTCCACCTAATAACCGCGACCGGAGAGACCGCACCGGTACATGGCGAAGCATCACTGGAGTTCGTCATTGGTCGACGGGCGATAAAGCATCCAGTGCTTGTGGCTGACGTATCAAATGAAGTGATCATCGGACTGGACTTCCTGGACCAGAACATCATCTTGGATCTGAGTACCAACACTCTGCACTTCGGAGGTGAGGAACTTGCTTTGCAACCTGCGCACGAGTCCATCACCGCACGACGAGTAAGGCTGAGAGAAGACGTCATCGTTCCCGCCAGGACGGAGGTCAGCGCTGCCGTAATTGTCGATGGAACTGCTGAGGGAGTGGCGGCTGTCATCGAGCCAAAATATGAGGACATCCAGACAAAAGGATTGCTAGTTGCCAAGACTCTCATCAACACGACGCCTCGGCCGTACGTCCGCCTGTCCAACCTGAACGACTACGACATTACGGTTCACCGGGACACCAACCTAGGAGTCTGCGAGCCCGTTACCTGGATTGCCCGCATCACAGATACGACAGACGGACACCTGCAGACGGACAACCGAAGAAGACGCACACTGCCAGAAGAACTACAGAAGCTGTACCAAGGATCCCAGGACCATTTAGACGAGGAACAATCACGCCAACTTCAGGACCTGCTACGCGAATTCCAGGACGTCTTCTCCGTGGGGAGCAAAGACTTCGGCAGGACAAGCTTGGTTCAGCACAGAATCGACGTTGGGGACAGTGCACAGATTAGGGCCCCATTCCGACGTGTCCCGCTCGCCAAGCAGCCGAAGTCGACCGGATGGTAGAAGAGATGAAGGAGCAAGGGGTGATCGAGCCATCACATAGTCCTTGGAGTTCTCCGGTCGTGCTAGTGAAGAAGAAGGACGGTTCCACCAGGTTCTGCATGGATTACAGGCGGGTGAATGACGTCACGAAGAAGGACAGCTACCCTATACCCCGGATCGACGACACCCTGGACACCATATCAGGGTCGAGATGGTTCTCCACCTTGGATTTGAAGAGTGGCTACTGGCAGGTGGAGGTCCACCCTAAGGACCGCGAGAAAACTGCGTTCTCTGTGGGCAGCGGGCTCTGGCAGTTCACCATCATGCCATTCGGTCTGTGCAACGCCCCTGCGACCTTCGAAAGGCTAATGGAGTCCATTCTGAGGGGACTACACTGGAAGACCTGCCTGGTCTACCTAGACGACGTCATCGTTCTGGGGAGAAGCTTCGAGGAGCACTACAGCAACCTGAAAGAGATCTTGTTGAAGCTACGGGCTGCCCAGCTGAAGTTGAGCCCCAAGAAGTGTCAGCTCTTCCAGAAGCGGGTCCAGTAACTTGGGCATATCGTCTCCGAGGAAGGGGTGCGCACCGACCCAGAGAAGACCGCAGCTGTGAGGGAGTGGCCAGTTCCGAAGGACAAGTCCCAACTACGAAGCTTCCTGGGACTCGGCACGTATTACCGTCGCTTCGTGAGAGGATTCGCCGACATCGCCAAACCTTTACATCGACTGACTGAGAAGGACCAACTCTTCTCGTGGACAGCAGAATGCCACAGTGCCTTCGAACAACTCAGGCAGGCTCTGTGCACCGCGCCTATTCTGGCCTACCCCACACCTGGAACAAGGTTCATCGTCGATACCGATGCCAGCGACTTTGGCATAGGGGGAATCGTGTCGCAAGTAGTGGACGGCGAGGAAAGAGTAGTAGCCTACTTCAGCAAGGCCTTGTCAAAGCCAGAAAGGAACTACTGCGTCACCAGGAAGGAGCTGCTCGCCATCGTGAAGACCATTGAACACTTCCACAAGTACCCGTACGGGCAAGAATTTCTCATCAGGACCGACCATGCATCCCTGCGGTGGCTCCTGAACTTCAAGCAGCCCGAGGGTCAACTCGCGCGGTGGTTAGAGAGGCTTCAACAGTACAACTTTGAGATTCAGCATAGGAAAGGCCAACTGCATTCTAACGCCGACGCCCTGTCACGAAGACCGTGCCCCGAAGACTGCACCTTCTGTGCCCGAAGGGAGGAGAACACCGGGATACAGTGCCGAAGGACTACCGTGGAACTTCAAGGGAGCTGGAGCCGCGAATCTTTCACGCGGGCACAAGCAGAAGATGATGACCTGAGACTGATAGCCGAATGGAAGAGGGCCTGTGTCCCCAGACCCGGGTGGAACATTGTGAGTGACTGCAGCCCAGAGTTTAAGTCCTACTGGGCACAGTGGGACTCGCTGATTGTAAGGGATGGCCTCATCTGCCGTACCTGTGAGAGCACCGACGGGAAGACATCTCGGGAACAAGTCGTCGTTCCAAAGGCTATGACGGAGGAAGTCCTGAAGGAAGTTCATAGAGGATCATCTGGTGGACACCTAGGGATAAAGAAGACCCTGGAGAAGCTGAGAGAGCGGTTCTACTGGATCGGATGCCGAACAGACATGGAGAACCACTGCGCGGGTGCCACGAATGCGCAGCCAGCAAGGGCCCAGGACGAAGACGACGGGGTCCACTGAAGACCTACAACGTGGGCGGCCCCATGGAGAGAGTGGCCATCGATGTTGCTGGGCCATTCCCGTTAAGCGAGGCAGGGAACCGCTACATATTTGTCGTCAGCGACTACTTTACCAAATGGCCGGAGGCGTATGCGCTCCCTAACCAAGAAGCCGCGACGATTGCAGAGACCCTGGTGAAGGAATTCGTCAGCCGGTACGGAGTACCCCTGGAGATGCACTCCGACCAAGGGAGGAACTTCGAGTCGCAGGTGTTCCAGAACCTATGCCAGCTGCTGGGAATCCGGAAGACAAGGACAACGCCGCTACAACATCAGTCCGACGGGATGGTAGAGCGATTCAATCGCACCATCGAGAACCATCTCCGAATAGTCGTCAGCGAGCACCAGAGGGATTGGGACAAACATCTTCCACTATTTCTCCTGGCCAACCGCGCCGCCGTGCATGAAGCCACCGGGTGCACACCAGCCCGGGCCATGTTTGGGAGGGAGCTCCGTCTACCTGTCGATCTTGCCTTCGGCCGACCTGGGAATGATCTGATCCCGGTAAGCCAGTATTGTCAAGAACTGGTCGACCAACTGGAGGACGTGCACGCGTTCGCGAGGAGGAAACTGCGGATCGAGACCGACCGAATGAAGATCCGATACGACCAGCAGACGGATGTCGGCGAATTCCACGAGGACGACCTGGTCTGGCTCTTCAACCCATTACGGAAGAAAAGCCTGTCACCCAAACTGCAGAAGTCCTGGGAGGGCCCGTACCGAGTCGTGAAACGGATCAACGATGTCGTCCACAGGATCCAGCGGAGCCCGAGGGCGAAGATGAAGATCGTGCATCGAGATCGCCTGGCAGCCTACGGAGGGACACAGACGGACCAATGATTGATCGGGACGATCAGCCTTTTTAGGAAGGGGGTGGTGTAACGGCTGTGAGTTGTGTCATCGCTCGCCGCATGAGTCACAACTGCCCCAGGGCTGGGCTGTGCCCTGCCTCGTGTATTGCGTGCGCCTTATGCAACAGGGCTACTAGGACAAAGGGATGGTCCAGAATATTCGTGACTGAGCCAGCGATGGAAACCTCGAGAAGCCGTGAACCCTGGATGGATCTAGAAGCATTTATTGAGTCACCGGCCTGCTATATAAGTGCGACCTGTCAAGCAGTGGTTGTTGTTGTGTTTTACGAGCGAGTGCGAGCGCTTATCCTGAGCGACAGAAGTGTGGAGACTTGCGAAACCCCTAAGTGAAGCCGATTCTCGTGACAGCGAAGGGAGTGAGGAGCTTACATGGGACTGCCTGTGTTTTGAGCGAGTGTGCTTACCTAGTGCGAGAGGGGTCATTGTGGTGAGTTGCAAAACAGTGAGTGACAGACCTAGTGCAGCTATTTTCAGCCAGCGTACGGGACCGGACTCATTATCGAGAGGATTAACTGTGGTCTGTTGACAAGTGAAAGGGGAAGTATTCTCGACGTGAGGAAACTGGAGTAAGGTAATAATTGCTTGTATTTGCTGTTGAGTAGTGTATCTTTCTGGCCACAATAAAGTTAATTATTTCTTTAAGCAGTAATTGGTGTTGTGCATTCTACCCACCGTAATCCAGTTAACAAAAGTGCCACTAGGGGGGTGGCACGTAACAGTATCATTAATTAGAATAAATTGCAGAACCTCCTCATGTACTGAATTAACTTTAGCGAAACAGACACACGCAATTTAACAACCCGAAGCGACGTGAAAAAGGTTACCGATCGGACACTTAAACAGCAAAACTGATCCATGTGTAGCTCCAACACTGAAGGAGGGATCTCGCTGCGAGTAGGGTGCAGGACATTAACCAAGTGAGGAACGTGATCACATTTAAAATATATACAGGATTTAAGACATTAACTAGCGATAGCGTAAAACAGGTGATAGATGCGACAATATAAAGATTCAAGTAAAGGAATATCTCGGGGGGGGGGGGGGTAAACCCTAAACCCCCCTCCCCCGTCGGTACGCCACTGTGTAAAAGATTCTTCCACAGACTAAACTTGTGTGAAGCTAAATTTCTAGGTTAGATTTTGTTTGAACGTTCTATCAAAATTCCATCGTTCACCACTAGGTGTCATTGACATCTGGTAGTGAAAGTTGGAACTACTTGAAATTGAACGGAACTTGTAGCTCACCCTATTGGTGTCCGCTTGAAGCAGCTACATGTCCTCGGACACACCCGGCATTAAAAGGCATACGATAAATAAGTAACATATTCTGGTAGAGATCTTCACTCACACCAAATTTTGTTTCGATAGCTGCAGTCGTTTAGGATTTGATAGAGTGGGACACACACACAGAGAAGGACAGGCAGACGCAAACACATTTGATCTCACAAGTCTAGAATTTCATAATTACTCCAAAATATTAAAGGTAGGCTAAAATGAAAAGCGACGGTACCGTAACTGTCTGATTAGGTCACAAGTATGAACACATGCCAAATATATGGAAAGAAGTGCTGTCGGATTGTTGAAACGAAATGAATGCTGCAGAGCAGCACGGGTCTTCTAGTTGTGTTTTATATGTTAGGTGCTTAAATTTTCCTTTTTGATGAGTTATTTGAATTTTGCAACATGCAATAGCTATCAAACTACCTGACATTCATTGTTATCATCTAGCAGGCACCCACCCAAAACTTAATACACAGGGTTGATGACCACGATGGTAATAGCTCATCATAATATACAAAATATTCAATGTTTCAGCTGTCATATAAATAATTTTCTGAGGTTTACTATTTCTACTCCAAGGATATGCTGGGATGGTTCTTAACTTACGGCTTTGGCTGCCTCCTTCTAAATCCTAGAAATTGGTCAAACCGGGTGAATGATCTGCCTATCCTGTTCTCATCTTCCTTGTGAAGTCTGGAGCCATTATTGCCGCTTACATGAGGCTATAATATTATTCCTATGGAGGAGGGAGAATATTAGTAATAACTTATTAAATAACCTTATATTTAATATCCGCCTCTTGTGGTATTAGGGTACGTAGACCTATTGAGAATCAGGATCCAGAGATTCTGGGTTCGGTTCCTGGCTCTGCCCAGAATTTACTTCTGTTCTGAGCCTTGTGAGGCAGAACTGAGAAGGGATAGGTTCGATTCCCATCTCAGCTGTCCTAGAAATAGTTTTCTGTGGTGTACTACTTCTATTCCAGGAAAATGCTGGGGTTGTTCCTAACTTATGGCTATGGCTGCCACCTTCCAAATCCTAGCCTCAATTACAAATACACTACATACACTGCATCACATTTCAAAGAAATTTAAATATTTTGAAAAATTGATCTATTCAGCTCAAACAAGTATTTCGCCCCTGTGTACCATTGGGCTTGTTAGTTGGTATGGGACACCTTACAATTTATTTCAGTATGAAAAGCCTGGCAGGCTAATCTCTGAATTAAAGTGAACACAGGTCCGTTAGTACTTTGGCACTGCTTGTGGCATCACAGAAACCTTGCAGTGGCCTTCTCAGCACGTACTAACCAGTGTCTTGGTGAGGTGTACCATACCAATTGACAAGCCCAATTATACACTGGGGTGAAATGCTGGTGATACTGGTTTGAGCTGATAGGATCAATTTTTCAAAATATTTTAATTTCTTTGAAATTTGATACAGAGTCACTATACTCATTCGGAGCACAAAACATCCTTGATCCTTCGGGAAACAGTTAATTTCAATTGATACACTATTACAATCATCACAATGACAATGATCTGATTCCACAAGAGTATAAGTACACGGGGATACATGGCCTCAATGTCGCAATGCCCCTAATGAATCAATAACTATATTTGATACTCATGAATATCCAAGTACTATATTTGCTTTTAGAATTGACCTCCCATAGCGCAGTCGGCCACAAGTTCGAACATGTCTACACTAGTGCTGATGTGATTCCCTCTTGGACTCTGTGAGTGGCTTCACTATGTCATCTGTCCATCATTGTTAAACTACAAAGGCTAATACAATACACAATTTCTAAATGTATTCATGCATATACAAAATAATTCACAGGCCAAATCCACCTCTGTGGCTATAACCATAGTGGTTGTTTTCTCGCGCTCTGAAATTTTTTTTGAAAGTACAGGCAGTGTTCCATGGTTGGATGGTTGTTATGTCTTGACAATCAGATACAGCATCACACTTGCACTACAGTTGTATGAATTGCTAACTCTTATGTGCAAAATAAACACCGGCCGTGAAAGCCTCAGCTGTTATATCTTATGTGCAAAGTTACCTACCATTCTACTTACATAGAAGATGTGTGGCACTGCCAGAGTTGGGCAAAATACTCCCAAAATGTATTTTCGATACTAAATACAAAATACTCACTCAAAAGTATTTTAGATACAAAATCCAAAATAGTATTTTAAAATACATTTCAAAATACAAAATACTTTAAAAAAAGTTTGCTTATCTTCAATTCAAACCTTTCAAAATAACATTATTATTATTATTATTATTATTATTATTACTATTATTATTGTATACTGTATAGCCTATATTATTGTTATCGTAACCTGGATGGGTGCGCGCATTAACGTGCAAGTCCAGAGGGTTCAAATCCCACCGTCAGCCTCTATGAAATGGTTTTCCAGGATGGTACTTCCTGATAGGCCATGGCCGCTTTCTTCACACCCGTTGCCTTATTTCATTTCGTTTGCCATCAAGCTCTGTGGTGGGGGTTGCATCAGGAATGTCATCCAGCCGTGAAAACCATTGCCACATAGAAACTTACCTCACCTCGTCCCCGAACCCATAAAATGGGGAATGTAGAAATTATTATTAATATTATTGTTATTATTAATATCATCGTATGACATAAGCCACCTGGTGGAACCTTTAGGTAATCTGCTAGGAGTGCCATGGGTTTTTGCCAACCTTCAAAATCCGACTTCATTGGTCGTGAATCAAACTACCACTAATTCACCAGAGTGAGACAATAATATACATTTGTAAATTAATTTTTAGCCTACTTTTCAAATTTTGCAAAAATGAGGAAAAAGTAGACTTATGAGATCGGGCAAATGTGTGTCTGTCTGTCTGTCCTTCTGTCTGTCTGTCTGTCTGTGTCCCCCCCCCCTATCAACTCCTAAACGGCTGCAACAATCGAAACAAAATTTGGTAGCAGTAAAGATCTATACCTGAATATCTCACGACCATATTTGAAAATGATGTCAGTGCTACCAACTGCTGAAAAATCGCAATTGAAATTTGAGCTCCATGTTGGATATCTTGGAAGGTATGAATGGGAGCTATTTCAAAATTGGCACACGTATAGATAATAATATTGCAGTTTAATTTCCAGGAGGCCATACACGGCAGTGTTGCCAAAATGATTATAAGCCTGCTGATAGGTCCAATTTTTAAATGCACATAAATTCTACACTATCAATTGGAATTCAACCAAATTTCGTATGAGCTTTGTGTACATAAACATATATGACTGACCATATTCTTAAGAGCCACCAGGGCTGCCAACTGTTAATAAATGCTCCCGATTTTTTTAACCAAATACCCATATATCAGAAAGTATGCAAGCCGACAGCTTTAAACTATGCACACGTATAGTACATGACATTCTATATTAATTTGGATTAACTTATATATGTCAGTGCTACCAACATAATTCTAAGCCTGCTGAGAAGTCCAACTTTAAATACATGTAACTTCTATACTATCGTTTGGATTTCAACCAAATTTCGTGTGTGCTATATGTACCATAACAGATATGACTATGCCGATTCTTAAGAGTAACCAGGGCTGCCAAACGTTAATAAATACTGTCTCTATTTTTGTTACCCTAATATCAATATATCAGAAAGTATGCAAGCCAATAGCTCTAAACTTTGCACACGTATAGTACCTGGCATTCTAGATTAATTTTGAGCAACTAATATACGTCAGTGCTGCCAACATGATTCTAAGCTTGCTGATAGGTCCAATTCTAAAATGCATGTAACCTCTATACTAACTAATGAATTTAATTCAAAATTGACACAACAATAGATAATATTATTTCTGATTATTTCTGACCAATACATGTATGTCATTGTTGCCAACATGATTTTACGCGCGTTGTTAGATCCAATGTATAACTGCATGTAACGTCCATGCTATCCATTGGACTTCAACCAAATTTTGTATTCTGTACCTTAAGAGATGGAACTAAGAATAGCCTATTTTCAGTCACCAGGGCTGCCAACTGCAGTTCTCTATTGGGATACATTATGCCAGGTATACAGTATTTCGAACTAATAAGAAATTTCGATATTACCAACTTAATTTCTTCATTATTCTAGATAGATCCATATAGATTAATCATTGGCATGAATCTTAAATTTTAAGAAAAGTAGGCTCTTTAGTTCTTCACGGAACTTCCTGTTATATACGGTATGTACTGTTTACACTGGCTGAAACTCTTGACAGAACGCTATCTTTCAAATATTATCTAACAAATACTACTGACAATCGCAAAACGCAGAATATCATTTTGTGGAAACTTGGTGATTCCACTTAGGGTCCAACACCAATACTCTGCTGTTCAGCTGTTGACTTCGTCTAATCTGTCACTGAATACTGTGCCCTAGTTTGAGTAAGAGATTGTTGTCGTCTAATCATTTAGGGGCTTTGCAACATCGTGTTCATGTATCCCCGTGTACTAGGACGTGTGTGGCATTTGTCTGATGACTTGTGTTATTGTGATGGCTGTATTAGTGTGTGTACTTGTAATTGAGAAAAGGATCGTTGAAGGAAGTGGCCATGCCCTTAATTTAGGTACCATTCCGGCATTTGCCTGAAGTAGATGTGAGAAACTACGGAAAACCACTGTAACATGTTTTTCTAGGGGTTTTTATGCCACTAACACAAGTTAGTTGGACTATATCATATTTGTTGAACGCGGCAATAATCCGGCCAAGTTAAATTATTTCAGTTTATTCAATTTCATATTTCATATTATTATTATTATTAATATTTATTACGTCATTTTTGGAGCTTTTAAATTTGGAAGATTACAGATAGGATTTCTACTAGTAGAAATCCGTATCTATATTGGATGATTCCAATATATAATATTGCACGGCAAATCATTTCATACGTAAAGTCGGGATTTTTAAATTAGGGGTAAGAGAGAGTGGTGTGTGACTCACTGGGTATTTCAATACAAGAATAGATTGGTGTACAATAGAATTACGAAATCCGAGGGAACACTTCAAAGCAAGAAAACGTGTATGATTTACGTCTTGCCCGGAAACGGAAAATATAAATACGGGGATGGAGTCTCATGGCGGGAAGAGCCACGTAAGGTGACCAGCCAATCAAGGGAGAAGAAGCAACGTAGCGGGGGCATGGCGAGATACGTGACGCACGTGGATTGGTCGAAGCAGCAAAGCCGCGGTGTTAAGCTAGACCCTGGTGGGAGAAGATTGAAGCATATAGTGGACGCTGGGTGAGAGGAGACATTGATTAAGACATTACGCTTGGAGCAGTAAGCTCGTACTTTGTTCAATAGTCCCAAATGGGACAATTTTATTCACGCTAACTCCGCTGATCACATCAGATCATGGGTTCCACGCGTCTTGCAGTGATTAGGCAAGCGACGTGTTGTGGTTCATGGAATAGACTCCACCACAAGCTGTAGCGATTACTTTTGATCAACAAGGAAGGGCCTGACGCTGTCAACACCAATGCAGAACATCCAACGCTACGACACTTCAAGAACGTGGAGACAGTGTTTCCGTTGGTAAGCACAAGTAATCTACGACACACACTCTCTGTTTTTCGATAGGGCCAGTATAAATTCTTAAGCATTAATTTGGAAATAAGTTAAATTCACGTTATTCTCCCGACCGGCGTATTAAGTAATTTTGTTCGTGGCAATGGTTAAAGTTGTATGCTCCGTTAACAGTGTAAATTTTATTCAAGATGCTGACATATTTTCTAAGTGTATTAAATTCAATTATTACAAAGTAGATTCTTTAATTCCAGTAGGTAGCAATAGTTATAATACCACATCCTTCTCCACAATCAAATGTTGTCTGGGTTGATGATTCAATCATCCCACGGCCTAGTCATTAAGAGTTTCTCATATATTCTACTCACGCTAGGGGTCGATATTAAATATACAAATTTAGCTTGGAACACAGTGTATCCAGCTTGGCGCCCAACATAGATCAATCTTAGCAGTAGTATTTTCTGGCGAATAGTCCGCCCAGGTAGAAAACATTACATTTGTACGCTCAATGCAAGGGGCAGTAATAACCATTACAATTGCCGCTCAACGTGAGGGCTAAGCAAACCATTACATTTGGCGCCCAACGTGGGGACGAAAACCCAGGAACATTTGAGGAAGGAGAAGGAGACATATTTCTGAGCCGGTATTTTGGGGGTTATTTGTCTTTATCAGTGTATATCATTATGGGGGATGAGAAATAAAGACAGATGAGGTTACGTAGTGGTCATCAACTGGAGAGTGATGATACGAGCAGTATGTCGAGTGGTGGTAGTACCGGGGTAGCGGAGGTAAATCCTGGTACTGAAACAGGGAGTGTAGGCGGCCAACCAGAATTAAAAACGTTACTTCTCGAATTCATGTATCAGAACAAAGTTAGTAGTGATGCCTTAAATGCAAAATTAGAACAGAATAATGCAAAATTAGAACAAAACAGTAGGGAAAATAAAGAAAGTACAGAAGCTTTAAATAAAAAATTAGAACAGAATAATGAAAAATTAGAACAAAGCAGTAGGGAAAATAAAGAAAGTACAGAAGCTTTAAATAAAAAATTAGAACAGAATAATGCAAAATTAGAACAAAACAGTAGGGAAAATAAAGAAAGTACAGAAGATTTAAATAAAAAATTAGAACAGAATAATGCAAAATTAGATAAGAACAACAAGGAAATTAGTGTGAAAATGGAGCAGATTAGAGGAGAAATCAGAGGAGTAATGGAAGAGAAGGTTAAAGAGATCATTGCAGATGTAGACAGGAAATTAGGAAAAGTACAGGAGGAGTTGGAAAGTAGAATCAGCACACAGGCTGAAAATTTAAAGGAATTAGTTAAATTAGAAACACTGCAGGTTAAAAAGAAATTGGGGGGGGGGGGGGAATTGACAAGATTCAAGTATCAACTAAAGAGGTTAAGGAACAGCTGGGGGGTAGAATTGAGAAAGTCCACTCGCAAATAGTTGCAGAAGTAAATGATTTAAGAGAGAGTAATAGAGACAGCATTAGCAAGATTGAGGAGAAGCAAAGCTATATGATAAAGTAGAAGAATCAGAAGGAAACATTAAATTAACAGTAAACAGTATTGAGAGGAAGGCTGAGGAGAAAATCGCAGAATTAGAATTAAAATTAAAATCTAGTATCAGGCAAGAAAATAGTCAGAATAGGCCAGTTTTTGTGAATAGCACACACAGGGAGGTAAAACTGGGGAAGTTCAGCAATCGACAAGGGTGCCCAATGGAGTTCATGAATTCTATAGAAAATAAATTTGGGGAGAGGTTGGAAGATGGTAGTATTTAGTGGTGCCAGGTAGTTGAAATTTTAGAACAAGTGTTTGTGGGGGAAACGAGGAATTGGTTTCCTGTCTATAGAGACAAGTTTACTGATATTAATGATTTTAAAATTAAATTCTGTGAAAAGTTCTGGAATGAGGTTATTCAGTCGCAGCATCGTGAGGAAGTAGTGTGTGGTAAATATAACCCTAAAGGAAGCTCCACCATGACCGAATACTTTTTAGGGCAGGTATTAGTGTGTAAATATCTGGATGGCTTGGAGGAGGAAAGTGATGTGGTGAGGTTGCTACTTAGGCACTTTCCCTATAGGATCAAGGAGGCTGCTTGTATCCAGAATGTAAAGACAATATCACAAGTAGAAAATTTGTTAAGCACATTTGATGCACTAGGGAGAGGGGGTTATGAGGACTATTTCAATAGGAACCAGGGTAATAATAATAATAGGCCTAATGAAGCCAGGCATCAGGAAGTTCAAGGGAACGGTGGCGAAGGGGCCAACGCTCAAAATAGAAATAATAATAATAATCAGCTAAATCAGAATAGAGGAAATGGCTATGGTAATCAGTATCAGGGGAGGAACAATGATTTCAGGGGGAATCAAGGGAGAAACAATGATTTCAGGGGAAATCAAGGGAGAAATAATGATTTCAGGGGAAATCAAGGGAGAAATTATAATGACAATAATTACAACCAGAATAGGGGTCAAGGAAGAGGACAGCCTAGTGGTAGTAATATACAGCCAAACAATGACAACACAGCCCAGAACAACCAGACCAGTGTCGTAGTTAGTAGTACTACAGCCAGCTGTTGCGGTTCTTTAAACGCGAACCAGGCTGCGAAGTAAGGTCAGAATCTCAGTCAGTAGCATGCCCTGTCCATACAATTATACAGGAACACTATGACCTAAATGTAAGAAATGAATTGTTGCATGAATTAAATGATGAATGTATTATCCAGGAGGTGGCTAGTAAAAGCCCCATTATTAAACTTAACGTGTCCGAGGCGCACACCGATGTTTTAATTGATAGTGGTTGTATGAAGAGCTGCATAAGTAGTACATATTACGATAAAATGAAAGGAACTGGTGTAAATTTTGAGGAGATGCCAATTAAAAGCACTTTTGTTAACACAGCTGTAGGGAAGAGGTCTAAAGTAATTTCTAAGCAAGTTTTAGTGGACATCAAAATTAATAATCATATCGAAAAGCAGATTTGTCTTGTAATTCCAAACTTAGTTTTCAGTGTTATTTTGGGTTCAGATTGGCTAAGTAGAGTGTCTGGTAACTTATGTTATGAAGTAGGTAGTTTGAAATTTAAATGGAATAATTCTGAAGTAGAGGTATCGTTCAACGACAATGTTCAGGGGAGTAGTGTTGTAGGAGTGATTTGTTCTTTAAGTGAGATATCACCAGCCGAAGAGCGGGATACTCAAATTTTTGTGGGCAGTTTGATTACGAACGGTAGTCTGGAGGACTCATTACGTGATGCTGCATTTCAGGGGCATATAGAGGGAGACCAGTGTGTTCTGCTCTATGATGTATTATTGGATAATAGGAGAGTTTTTGAGGATCGCATTGGCATGGCCAATTGCTATACCCATTCATTGAACGTTATTGATAGATCAGTATTCACAGGACATAGATATCCTATACCTTTCGCTTATCAGGGTGCAGTAGAGGCACAAATTAACCAGATGCTTGAAGATGGCATTATGGAGTACTCAAACAGTCAATATGTTAATCCTTTAATTAGATACCGAAGGCCGACGGCACAGTTCGTATTTGCTTAGACACTCGTTTAGTTAAGAGTAGAATCAGTTCAGATCAGCTGAAGTCCATGTCCATTGAAGAGTTGATGCAGACATTTGAGGGTAAAAATATTTCACATGTGTAGATTTAAGCTCCAGTTTCTGGCAAGTATGAAGATCGGCCATTTACAGCTTTTAGTCATAAATATAACCTTTATCAGTTTTGCAGGGTACCTTATGGGTTAAAAAGTAGCTCAGCAGCTTTAATTAGGGCTATAAACATCGCATTAGGAGATGACACGGGAGAGTTTGTAACTATTTACATCGATGATATGGTAATCAGTTCACGCAGTTTTGAGGAGCATCTACGTCATTTAGACAGTGTATTTCAAAAGTTAGATCAGGCAGGGTTCACTCTGAAACTGTCCAAGTCGTCATTCTGTCAGACAGAAGTGACATTTTTAGGTCATAAAGTGTCGAGTAGAGGTGTGACACCAGAGGAAAGTAGGGTTAGCATGTGTGGACAGTAGCAACAGGGCATCGTTACAGACACTGAGAAATATGTTAGTGGAGCAACGTGATAACATTAAGTATGTGTCATAAAATAAGTGTGTTTAGCTGGCGAGCCAGCCTATCAAATGAGTAAGTGTGGTATGTGGTGAGTGGAAGATCTGGTCTTCAAGGCAGGCGTATCAGAAATCACACAGGGGGGTAGTATGTAAGTAAATGAGAGTTTTTAAGGTACAGGGAAAGATGAAGGGAGTGGTGGATGCTGTTGAGCACTAAATTGTCTCGATGCACCAAGGCCATTTTGGCAGCGCTGATGGGTTCCCATTTATCTCCAAGAGATGGGGAAGCGCTTGTATAGGGCTTGTTAGCTTAAGGCGTCCACGAGATAAAAGATGGGCCATCAGAAGGCGAGACAGTCCTCCATGAAGCTCATACATATCAGCTCACGTGATTCCTGCTTACGACCTAGCTATGTGAGATCGGGGTTGGATATAATTAAGGTAGTTTGTGTACAAAGTAATAGACCTCATGAGATGTTGTATATAAGTAACAGATATAAAGTTGTGGCAACTAGGTCAGGTTCGATAGGTGGACTGGTCTGGGTTGTGAACTACTGGCTGAGCGACGAATATGAGAAATTGTGATCTAGAGTAAGGTGGGTTTTTGTGTACATGTACTTAGTACGATAGGGCACATACGGCACAGGAATATTTAAGTGTTATAAGTAATGGGTACGTACTGTTTTTTTTACAGTCGTATCTTTTCTTTTAATTAAAAATTTCACAGAGAAGGTGGGAAGTAGATCACTTTGCTCTACCGCGAGTGTGTGATCGTGTGTGATCGTGTGAGATCGTGTACCATGATATTGGTATCCGGTAGGTGTGGAGCACCTAATATTTCTAGAAGAGTTCCGCAGTGGTTTTCAACTGAACACCATAAATGCGTGTGTAGTGAATTGTGGATATAGAGGGAACACACTTATGTATGTATTTTTTTCCCACATAGAATGATGAGAGAGAGAGAGCGGTAGAATGAACATTCGTGAGAATGACAAACATTTTGAAGTGGACAAAATAAGAACACGTCATAACAAGACGAACATTAGCGCAAAGCGCATGATTGAGGGTTTATATGTGTTTATATGTGTAAAGGGTCATTTCACTTGTATAAGTTGTATTTTGGAGGGTTTTTTCAAACGTGTCTGGAATCATCAAGTGCTGTACCATATGCATGGTAAAGCACATGATCATTCGAGGCGTATGTAACATGTTTTTCTAGGGGTTTTTATGCCACTAACACAAGTTAGTTGGACTATATCATATTTGTTAAACGCGGCAATAATCCGGCCAAGTTAAATTATTTCAGTTTATTCAATTTCATATTTCATATTATTATTATTATTATTAATATTTATTACGCCATTTTTTTGGAGCTTTTAAATTTGGAAGATTACAGATAGGATTTCTACTAGTAGAAATCCGTATCTATATTGGATGATTCCAATATATAATATTGCACGGCAAATCATTTCATACGTAAAGTCGGGATTTTTTAATTAGGGGTAAGAGAGAGTGGTGTTTGACTCACTGGGTATTTCAATACAAGAATAGATTGGTGTACAATAGAATTACGAAATCCGAGGGAACACTTCAAAGCAAGAAAACGTGTATGATTTACGTCTTGCCCGGAAACGGAAAATATAAATACGGGGATGGAGTCTCATGGCGGGAAGAGCCACGTAGGGTGACCAGCCAATCAAGGGAGAAGAAGCAACATAGCGGGGGCATGGCGAGATACGTGACGCACGCGGATTGGTCGAAGCAGCAAAGCCGCGGTGTTAAGCTAGACCCTGGTGGGAGAAGATTGAAGCATATAGTGGACGCTGGGTGAGAGGAGACATTGATTAAGACATTACGCTTGGAGCAGTAAGCTCGTACTTTGTTCGATAGTCCCAAATGGGACAATTTTATTCACGCTAACTCCGCTGATCACATCAGATCATGGGTTCCACACGTCTTGCAGTGATTAGGCAAGCGACGTGTTGTGGTTCATGGAATAGACTCCACCACAAGCTGTAGCGATTACTTTTGATCAACAAGGAAGGGCCTGACGCTGTCAACACCAATGCAGAACATCCAACGCTACGACACTTCAAGAACGTGGAGACAGTGTTTCCGTTGGTAAGCACAAGTAATCTACGACACACACTCTCTGTTTTTCGATAGGGCCAGTATAAATTCTTTAAGCATTAATTTGGAAATAAGTTAAATTCACGTTATTCTCCCGACCGGCGTATTAAGTAATTTTGTTCGTGGCAATGGTTAAAGTTGTATGCTCCGTTAACAGTGTAAATTTTATTCAAGATGCTGACATATTTTCTAAGTGTATTAAATTCAATTATTACAAAGTAGATTCTTTAATTCCAGTAGGTAGCAATAGTTATAATACCACATCCTTCTCCACAATCAAATGTTGTCTGGGTTGATGATTCAATCATCCCACGGCCTAGTCATTAAGAGTTTCTCATATGTTCTACTCACGCTAGGGGTCGATATTAAATATACAAATTTAGCTTGGAACACAGTGTATCCAGCTTGGCGCCCAACATAGATCAAACTTAGCAGTAGTATTTTCTGGCGAATAGTCCGCCCAGGTAGAAAACATTACATTTGTATGCTCAATGCAAGGAGCAGTAATAACCATTACAATTGCCGCTCAACGTGAGGGCTAAGCAAACCATTACACCACTTCCAGGATGATTGAGTTGGGATCTGAAAGCACCTCTTGTATGTTTTGCCTCAGACGTAAATTAAATTTCTTTACAGATTCGGGAATAGAACCCGGACCTCAGGGGTGATAGCCAAGAATACTAACCACTGCGTCACGATCTCTCATGTCGAGATAATAACACTTAATAACACTGTGTCTGATCTCGGGAAAAGTCTGGCCTACTCCAATTCATTGGCTCCCTGTACTAAGTCATATTCCTCCAACTCACCTACGAAGCTGCAACGATTTACCGTGCGAGTACATGAAAATTGTAAAATAACACCAATGACCATGGCCATGCCCCCCCCCCCCCCCCCTTCCCAACAGTCTTCAAAAATAGAAAAAATAAATAAAATGAGAAAGAGAAAGGCAGAGGAGAGAGAGGGAAGAGTACAAAGGTTTGACTTGACAGTTCCAATTTTGACATTTTTCGATCCGACGTATATAGTGTATACTTGCGGGAGAGAAGCGACGCGATGACGCATCCATCCAGTGTACCAAAAATGTTTCTCCTATGACGGAGCCCGAGCGCGGCCCCGGTGCCCGGCTGGCCAGCCCTTAGCAGCATCAGGTTGCTTTCGGGTGTCTTGTGTTGCCTGTGCTCGTTTTCAACATTGAGAAGGCTTAAGGACTGGCTACGGTCCCAATTGGCGGAAGAAAGGCTAACCGGACTGGCTCTGTTACATTGCTATCGGTCAACGAATGTCAGTGTGGAGAAAGTAATTGATCGGTTTGCCAAAATGAAGACAAGGCGATTGGATTTTGTACTTTAATCAGATACCTACAATAAATTGATTTAAATTTTATTATGTGTGTTTTATTTCTAGAGTCTACTCGACCCTCTCCTCGGTTTTTATAAAATTAATAGGTCATTATACGAATTTCAGTCCTTATGATATTATGCGACATGCTACCAGTAAAAATTAAATATATATCTAACAAGAAGTTCCGTAACGAACTAGAGACCCTACTTTTCTTAAAATTTAAGATTCATGCCAATGATTAATCTATATGGATCTATCTAGAATAATGACGAAATTAAGTTGGTAATATCGAAATTACTAATTAGTTTGAAATACTATATGCTACATGGCATAATGTATCCTAATAGAGAACTACAGTTGGCAGCCCTGGTGACTGAAAATAGGCTATTCTTAGTTCCATCTCTTAAGGTACAGAATACAAAATTTGGTTGAAGTTCAATGGATAGCATGGACGTTACATGCAGTTAAACATTGGATCTAACAGCGCGCGTAAAATCATGTTGGCAACAATGACATACGTGTATTGGTCAGAAATAATCTGAAATAATATGATCTATTATTGTGTCAATTTTGAATGAAATCCATTAGTTAGCATAGAAGTTACATGCATTTTAAAATTGGACCTATCAGCAGGCTTAGAATCATGTTGGCAGCACTGACGTATATTAGTTGCTCCAAATTAATCTAGAATGCCAGGTACTATACGTGTGCAAAGTTTAGAGCTATTGGCTTGCATACTTTCTGATATATTGATATTAGGGTAACAAAAATAGAGACAGTATTTATTAACAGTTGGCAGCCCTGGTTACTCTTAAGAATCGGCATAGTCATATCTGTTATGGTACATATAGCACACACGAAATTTGGTTGAAATCCAAACGATAGTATAGAAGTTACATGTATTTAAAGTTGGACTTCTCAGCAGGCTTAGAATCATGTTGGTAGCACTGACATATATAAGTTACTCCAAATTAATATAGAATGTCATGTACTATACGTGTGCATAGTTTAAAGCTGTCGGCTTGCATACTTTCTGATATATGGGTATTTGGTAAAAAAAATTGGGAGCATTTATTAACAGTTGGCAGCCCTGGTGGCTCTTAAGAATATGCTCAGTCATATCTGTTTATGTACACAAAGCACATACGAAATTTGGTTGAATTCCAATTGATAGTGTAGAATTTATGTGCATTTAAAAATTGGACTTATCAGCAGGCTTATAATCATTTTGGCAACACTGCCGTGTATGGCCTCCTGGAAATTAAACTGCAATATTATTATCTATACATGTGCCAATTTTTAAATAGCTCCCATTCATACCTTCCAAGATATCCAACATGGAGCTCAAATTTCAATTGCGATTTTTCAGCAGTTGGTAGCACTGACATCATTTTCAAATATGGCCGTGAGATATTCAGGTAAGGATCTTTATTCCTACCAAATTTTGTTTCGATTGCTGCAGCCGTTTAGGAGTTGATAGGGGGGGGGGGGCACACACACAGCCAGCCAGACAGACAGACAGAAGGACAGACAGACTGACAGACAGACACACATTTGCCCGATCTCATAAGTCTACTTTTTCCTCATTTTTGCAAAATGTGAAAAGTAGGCTAAAAATAGGACGGAAGGGAACAGTTTAAAATATTTTGCATGAGAGTTTAGGCCAAATCTCATCAACGGCTTTAGAAGAAACAAAGACTGCATTTCAATACAATTTGTGTGTTTACCACAATGCCGCGTTTGTTTGAAAACTAATCAAATTAACAAAGCCTAACCTGTGTGCTCACTAACAGGTTAAAGAAGTCTACAATTAAGGCCTATCGTCCTATGGGGCACTTTTCCTTGGCTATCTCTCTGACAGCCTTACTAATGAAGAGGTAGCCATATTATGCCTTAGGTTTGAGTTAAGCAATGAATTTATTGAGGTAGGCATATACTACTAACAAAAACATTATCTAGAAAATAGTTATGCTATCCACCCCTTCATGATTAAAATTCATTACTTGACCAACAGAACTAAATAAAATCAGCCTACATTCCTGTTAGGGGCTAATGGACCCAATAACCACCAACACCACCTACCTGCCATTTGGTACCATATTACATAATTCACCACGACCTGTGATAAAATGACATGTTACAACTCCAATTAAACGCAGTTGCTCAATAACAAAAAGGCCTATTGTGAGGGGCGAAAAACAAATCCACACTTCTGCAGCAGCTTGAAATTTGAATCGCAGGGGAGTAGCCTACTTCCCAATAATATACCGGTACCAGTACTTCCTGATATCCATTAAAGATGTTTGGTATAAACATTGCAGTTAAGTATTAAGCCTCGATATTTTGAATAGCAATATTGTTTTATTATAACTCACAATAAATGTACAATACTGTAGCATTCCATAACTTTATTGAACTAGACTAATTTTACTGTCCAATGTTTGAAAAAATGTCCAGATTAGTAATGCACAAGAAAGTGACTAAGTACACACATAAGTTATTATATTTCCACTTTTATTGATAAATTTATAGCACAACTGAATTTTTCACTAATACTTCATGCTGAAACGATTAAAATATTCTCTACCAAACTTAACATAATGCCATGGTAGCCTGGTTCGCCACGATCCTCATCACCTCATTTCTTGACACCACTGACTTTTTCACCGAAACTTCCCTGACAATCACAACAAGACTTGCCACTTCATCACTTCAGAAATAAGTAGTATTTATTGGCTTGAATAATGTCACTGTACGGTACAGTACATACTGTATATTTGTTGTAGGGTGTAGACCTAGGCTACTGGTACATGATAATTGTTTTCTGAAAGTGGAAAAAATAAAATATTTAGGCAGAAATTTCCAGTCTGGGATAGGCCTAATTGTTATTTGGAAACACAATTCACTGCTTAAATAAATAAAGTGAAAAATCACCACTCAGAAAAGTAGTAGGAGAAAATTTATTGATGTTAGTGAATCAGCTGTAAGGTTATGTAGGTTGTCGTTTATAATACTCACAGTACAAGCCATATTTAATTACAACTACACTCCCCACATGAACCAAAAAAAACTTTATGTGACATATATGTCCTAAATATCTCTCTATATTAGATATACTGTATCCACTAAATGATGTTATAAATAAATATTTACAATTCGTAGTACGCGCCATGCAATTCTTGCCTCAGAAGTGAGGTCAACTTTATTCATAAAATCTCGCAAAATTCTCGTACTTTATCCATAAAATTTCACTTCTATTTTTTAGCTCCAACACAGTAGATGATCTTCAATGGAGGCGTTTGCCTTATTTCTCTCATATTACACCTCACTCCCCCCTCCCCCACAAAATGCAAGACACTGCGCAGCGTTAATGCAGCTTCCTATGTATAAAAAACCTAGCAACCAGTTGTTTGGGTCCAATGTGGCTGTGCCCATGCGGTTGCTAGGCGCGTCACTTCGGCAGCGTATTAGGAGAATCCTAACAGGGGTGGTTGCCTGAGGCGTGTTTCACAAGCCCACACTCCAAATTGGACGTGAAGGTAAATATTGTCGGAATGTGTTAACATAGGCTGATCTTTACTGTGTTCTTCAGTATCTACTTTTGTTATCTCAAAGATTCATTTGCAAGTTTTGCCATTATTCCAGAGACCTGGATTTCTGTAGCCTTGCACTTAAAAATAATGTTTCACAGTTTCTATTCAGATCTGCACATTTTAATTTTCATGTTGTAGCTCGAATGGAAGTTATAGCCTGCACTTTGAGCTTTATTTATTTATTTATTTATTTATTTATTTATCGTATGACTTTTAGTAGAGCCTCCGTGGCTCAGGCGGCAGCACGCCGGCCTCTCACCGCTGAGTCCGTGGTTCAAATCCCGGTCACTCCATGTGAGATCTGTGCAGGACAGAACGGAGGCAGACAGGTTTTTCTCCGGGTACTCCGGTTTTCCCTGTCAAAATTTCATTCCAGCAACACTCTCCACTATCATTTCATTTCATCTGTCATTCATTTAATCATTGCCCCAGAGGAGTGCGTCAGGCCTCGGCAGCCGGCACAGTTCATATCCTCGCCGCTAGATAGGGGCTTCATTCATTCCATTCCTGACCCGGTCGGAGACTGGAAGCAGGCTGTGGATTTTCATTTCATGGCTTTTAGTGCCGGGAGTGTCCGTGGACATGTTCGGCTCGCCAGAGGCTGTAGCTGCTTCTAGCGGACACCACTAGGGTGAGCTACGAGTTCTGTTCAATTTCAAGTAGTTCCAACTTTCGATACCAGATATCAATGATACCTAGTGGTGAACGTTGGAACTTTGATAGAGCGTTACAACGAAATCTAACCTAGAAATTTAGCTCCACACAAGTTTAGTCTGTGGAAGGATCTTATACATGCCATAAATCTATGACATGGGACCGCCGGCTTTACTTCCCCTCCGAAGGAAGGCATACTGAAGGATTTCAACGCTCTTAAAAAATCCGACGACTTCGGCCGCGTTTGAACCCGCTATCTTGGGCGCAGCAGTTCAGCATGCTACCAACTACGCCACCGAAGCCGCTACTGAGCTTTAAAACGATATCGTGGGAACCAAAATGGTGATATGTATTCTGCTACAAAACAAGGTGCATTCGTAAATAAATAGGCAGAATATTATTTGTTCGAACACCTCTACTTTTGGCCTTGTTGTGACAACTCACACTTACAAAATGTATAGTTTCCTGTAACTAAACATTCTCCACTTCTCTGACTGTACATAGATAACATATTAGCTGTACTGATTATCATCTAGGAAACTCAAAGGGTCCAGGTGTATGCAGCTGTCAGTTAACTCATGGCTTAACCAATATTTCAGGAGAGGTTGCACACCCTCACTCTCTTCCCAAACCCATTACCGTAAGCTGACTGCACTCCCTGGCTTAACCCAATTAACGCAGTTCGACCATCCCGGTTGTGAATTGCCACGCATCAAGGAAATGCCTCCTGGATTTGAACAATAAAGAGGGATCTGGACCAAATTAAATCGGGTCCGAACACACCTCCTTCCCTACAAGAGCAAGAAATGCCTTCTTGCTGCGATATTAGTGCTGTCAAGCAACAGTGAGGAATATTATTCAGACTACCCTCTGAGATCCTAAAGTGGTGAAATCTGCACCAAGGAGCACTATAGTCAATTGATTACACATTCGGTTGTAAAGTCTCCTTTGTAAATAATATGCCACAAGTAAATTAAAAATAATAATTACCCCCCCCCCCCCCCTTGTTTCCCTTAGGTTTCTCGTTATCCAAACCTGGATATTGTGATTGTTATTATTAGACTATTAATACCACCAACAAACAGCGGTAGCTGCGGCCCAGTTATCTGCAGTATCGGTAAACGTGGGTTCGAACCTCACCGTCGACCATCCTTGAAATGGTTTTCAGTGGTTTCCCCATTTCAAATTTCGGACAAATGCTGGGACGGCATCTTCGAATAACCCAATTTCCAATTCCTTGCATAGTTTCATTCACCTTAATTCATATCGCATTAACTCTTCTCATGAGGTTGGCGACAGGAAGGGCATGCCGCCATATAAACAACCCACCACAACAAAGGGAAAAGTCATCGATTCTTATAATCCTAGTTAACCTCACCTTAACACTATAACTTTGTGATATCAGAGGTGATCTGAGGTTAGTGAGGTAAAGTTAACTAGGACGTCATAGCCAGTCTTAAAGCAAGTATAAACTTGTAGAACATGTCACGTGACAAGGTTAGGTTAGGTAAAGTTATGTTAAGTGAGCTAAGGTTAAGTCTTAAAATACCCCCTCTCTGTCTTGTACTTGACAAGGCAGTAACCATTATGCTGTCATAAAAAAGGACTAAAGTATATACTTTTCAAGACCAAGAGAAAAATCCACTAAACACATTGACAACAAGAAGTTCCGTGACGAACTAAAGAGCCTACTTTTCTTGAAATTTGAGATTCTTGCCAATCTATATAGACCTATCTAGAATAATGACTAAATTAATTTGGTAATATCGAAATTTCTAATTAGTTCGAAATATACCTTATATAATGTAGCCTAATAGAGCAGTACAGTTGGCAGCCCTGGTGACTGAATATAGGCTATTGTTAGTTGCCTCTCTTAAGGTACAGAATACAAAATTTGGTTGAAGTCAAATGGATAGCATGCACGTTACATGCAGTTAGACCTTGGATTGTTCAGCGCGCGTAAAATTATGTTGGCAACAATGTCATGCATGTGTTGGTCAGAAATAATCTGAAATATTATGATCTCGTGTTGTACCAATTTTGGATGACATCCATTTGTTAGTATAGAAGTAACATGTATTTTAAAATTGGACCTATCAGCAGGCTTAGAATCATGTTGGCAGCACTGGCGTAGGCCTATATTAGTTACTCCAAATTAATCTAGAATTCCAGGTACTATACGTGTGCAAAGTTTAGAGCTATTGGCTTGCATACTTTCTGATATATTGATATTAGGGTAACAAAAATAGAAAGGAAGGAAGAAGGAAAATTGTAGTTTTACGTGACCGTGAATCTTGTGATTATGAGCCACGGGACCTCCTTTTAACGTGGAATCCGAACCACAGGACATGGCATTTCACTTCGAAAATCGCACAAGCATTGACCGGGAATCGAACCCGGACCGCCTTGGTGAGAGGCATACAGCTAGACCGCTGAGCCACCACGCCCCTCGCAAATATAGAGACAGTATTTATTAACAGTTGGCAGCCCTGGCTACTCTTAAGAATCGGCATAGTCATATCTGTTATGGTACACATATCACACACGAAATTTGGTTGAAATCCAAATGATAGTATAGAAACTACATGTATTTAAAGTTGGACCTCTCAGCAGGCTTAGAATCATGTTAGTAGCACTGACGTATATAAGATACTCCAAATTAATCTAGAATGCCAGGTACTATAGGCCTACGTGTGCATAGTTTAAAGCTGTCGGCTTGCATACTTTCTGATATAATGGTATTTGGATAAAATAAATTGAAAGCATTTATTAACAGTTGGCAGCCCTGGTGGCTCTTAAGAATACGCTCAGTCATATCTGTTTATGTACACATACCACATACGAAATTTGGTTGAAATCCAATTGATAGTGTAGAAGTTATATGCATTTAAAATTTGGACCTATCAGCAGGCTTATAATCATTTTGGCAACACTGCCATATATGGCCTCCTGGAAATTAAACTGCAATATTATTATCTAAACGTGTGCCAATTTTGAAATAGCTCCCATGTATACCTTCCAAGATATTCTACATGGAGCTCAAATTTCAATTGCGATTTTTCAGCAGTTGGTAGCACTGACATCATTTTCAAATATGGCCGTGAGATATTCAGGTATAGATCTTTACTCCCACCAAATTTTGTTTTGATTGCTGCAGCCGCTTAGGAGTTGATAGGGGGACACACAACAACAGCCAGACAGACAGACAGAAGGACAGACAGACAGACAGACAGACACACATTTGCCCGATCTCATAAGTCTACTTTTTCCTCATTTTTGCAAAATGTGAAAAGTAGGCTAAAAATAACTTGTCAAATAAACCAACACAAAAGCCAATATATAAACCAATACAAAAGCCAATACAAAAGCCAATACAAAAAGCCAATATATAAGCTTATGGTAAGTCACTTCATCACCAAAACAATTGTAACTTTTGTAGTGTAAATATCATACTGACAGTTTTTTTATAGGTTTGGCAACTCCGTTTCAGTCAATGGTAAATAGTTTTGATCTTTTCCCTTTGTTGAGGATGTTGTTGATGCTTTTTCCTCACCATTACACCCGCAACAACAACGTGAATGGTAATTTGCAAATGCAAATTTATACATCACAGGCTGTCAAACGTTGTTTAGCTTTGCAATAATACTTTATTAGCATGATCCAAAAGATTTATAGGTACATCACCACATTGTAAACATTGAGAGGCTGATGCACTTGAGTCTTAATTCGTTTCCCAGCTCTATCAGCTAAAACAGAGAACTATACTAAAAATCTCTACTTAGTATAAAACAAAGTCCTCGATTCTTGAATGTTACAAGTAATCTCGAGGATCACTGAATGGATTTTAATGCGGTTTTCTCCATTCTGAAAAGGACATCTCAAGCAGGTTTCTGTAGAAAATTATTTATTCATCATGATGAAAAATAGCCTGGTGCCAAAGTGCTTTTCAAGCTTACGCTGGGTAGACAGTAAATATATATATATACTAGGTACTATGAGTGTAAGAATTAATTTCAAAATCTATAATATATTAGCCAAGAGTAAATCAAACTCTTTATGCTTAGTTAAGAGATAAGCAACCTATCCAACGCCCCATCTAACCTTAGGTATAGTGAAAACCATAAACGTATAGGTCTAAAACTGTTATTAGAATGTTACATTAATTACTGGTACAGAGCAATGACAACAGGGTAACTAGAGTCTGTTACAACGCAGTCATGTAGCCCCCTATACTTTGAGTGTGTGTAGAATTTGTCTGATAACCGGTGTTAATTGTAATGGTTGTATTAGTGCGTGTTATCTGTGATTCAGGTAAAAGGACCGCAGACGAATAATACTTTCAAGTAGTTCCTAATTTTGCTATCAAATGCTATCAAACACGACACCTAGCCTAGCTGTGGACGTGGTCACTAAATGCCATCGCAGCTAGTACTTAGTGAACGTTGGAACTAATATAGCGTAATCAAACTAACCTACAAATTTTAGCTTCCACAAGTGTAGTTAGTGAAAGGTTCTTTTTCATGCCATAAATCTATGACATGGAACAGCCGGCTATGTTATAAATTGACATATTAAATAAAGCTATTTGTGTGACCTAATTCAAGTGACAGAACTGTGTAATGAAAATGGTAGAGAGTAGAGATTGCCTATCTAGATCCTAGGCCTTAAAAGGTTAATAAGTTCATCTAAGGAAAAAAGGTTAAAGAAAAAGCAAAGTCTGTCTAAGAGACAATGGTATGATTTAGTAATAAACAATTTTAAAGTAATGGTTTTAAAAGTATGAGAAACCGCTGTGCTAACTGCTAATTAGGGATCATAAACCCTATACGCTTGCAAACAGTGGTTTAAAGACCAGGCTATACCTTAATACATTAGGTCAGTTTTGTGAAAGAGCTAGTGTTGCCCCCTAGGAATAACAACAAGTATTTGTCTAGAGTAAACGTGTGAAACCAACGAAAAACCCGTCCATGTTGGTTAATGTGTGAACTAAACCCCACCTTTTCCCTGTTTTGCCTCACGAGGCTGAGTGCACACTGTTCCAGTCCTCACGTCAGTTTCTAAAATCCCCTGACAGAGCCGGGGATCAAACCCGGGGTCTCCGGGTGAGAGGCAGGCGCGCTACCCCTACACCACAGGGGCTGCTAAACTGATAACCAATACAGCATAAAAGTGATCCATTTTCTCTCTTTATATCTTACTTGCTGCTACTAAAAGTCAATGTAAACAGATTGTCGACAAGCGGAAGCAGATTAAATTACAGCAAAGTCATCATCAGTGCAAGTGAGCATGATAGAGACATCGCTGCAGTTCAGTATTGTAAGGGGTCCAGGCTTGTTAACGAAATATTTCTGTCATTTATGTAAGTGCATTCAGGTTAAGGGGCATTTGTGTCATGACCCCCACCCCGTGTGTTGAATACAAATGTTCTTACATCTTCTGCAGTTAAGCACCTACATGTTAAAATTTGGCACTCTAGGCGTCGCCTTTCCTAATATTGGTGGTTTTGCTAACAAGCTAATGTTTACTTCCATGGATAAGTGAATTCTGATACAGGTGAGTGTAAAAAATTATATGCTGTTTAAGTCTTTAGTCTTTGATTGTTTTAATGCAGTTCTCCATACCTCCCTACCCTGAGCTAATCGTTTCATCTCTACATAGCTACCATACCCCTACATTGAAGCAATCTGTTAAACATATTCTAACCTTGGTCTACCCCTACAGTTCTTGTCCTCAACCCTTCCTTCCATAACTAAGCTTGCTATTCCTGGGTTTCTTAGTATGTGTTCTAACAACCTATGTCTTGTGTTTTTGTTAGAATATGCTAAAAAAACGTAATAACCTGTGCTAATGTAATGGCAGTAAGAGCGTGTGTGTACTTGTAATTCAAAATGAGGATTGGAAAGGAGGCTGCCGTGGCCTTAATTTACGAACCATCCCAGCATTCACCTGAATTACAAGTGGAAACCATCTAAAGCCACTTCTAGGTGACTGAAGTGGGAATCAAACCCTTCTCTTTTCACACAAGACTGAGTGTATCACCGTTCCAGCACTCAGACCTGAATTAAATTTCTTGGCAAAGCCGTGAAATAAATCCAAGCCTAGCGGTGGCATTCAAGATTACTAACCGCTACACCACGAGGCGGACATTAATATTTCATTAGTTGCTTTTTGTTTCATTTGAGGGGACTTTGACATCGTGGTCATATAGCCCCGTGTACTTGGTGAGTGTGGAATTTGTCTGATACCCTGTATGATTGTGTTGGATGTATTAGTGTGTGTATTTATAATTCTGATGAGGATTGAAAAGAGGCGGCCGAGGCCTTCAGTTAAGATATATTCCAGCATTTGCCTGGAGTAGAAGTGGAAAATCACAGAATGGCTGAGGTAAAAGTCTAACCCAGAGATAAATCTCATACAAACACGCACTCACAATTGAGCTAACTGTTGCTTTGGCGGAAGTGTAACGTGACACTTATTGCAAGCTACGGTATATTCTTACCAAGTCAGGTCGGGGCAAGGCATACTGTACATTGTAATCATTTTTATATATACATCGCCGTGCGTGTAACGTGTGTTTAGGTCTTCAGTCTTCGACTGGTTTAACACAGCCCTCCATGCCTCCCTGTCCTGAGCTAATCGTTTCGTCTCTAAATAGCTATCAATCATAAGGGATCAGTCAAAAGGGGTCAGTCCAAAGGGATTAGGCAAAAGGAACCATCGTTTTTGGTTGACCGAATCAAGATACTTGCACTCAGCTACTCTCTTGCTATCTTAACTGCTCTGCACCGTCTCTAACCACCATCCACGGCGGCCCTCTCAGTTTTTCCCTCACAAGGCTGAGTGTACCCCGTTCCAACCCTCAGTCCAGAATTAAATTTCTTGCCAGAGTCAGGACTCGAACCCGGGCTTCCACAGTAACAGCCAAGATTGCTAGCCACTACACCACAAGGTTGACATGTAGTTTTTGTTTCTGTTTTCATTTGAGGGGGGGAGGGGCTTTGACATCGTGATAATTTACCCCCGTGTACTTGGGTGTATGTAAAAGCTGTCTAATGACCTGTGTTATTGTAATGGCTGTATTAGTGTGTGTGTACTTGTAATTCAAATGAGGATTGGAAAAGAGGCGTTCAAGGTCAGATAAGATATATCACAGCATTGGCCTAGAGTAGTAGTGGTAAACCACAGAAAAATACTTCCAGAATGGGTGAGAAAGGAATTAAACCCGTCTCTTCTCAGTTTTGTCTCACAAGGCTGGTACTGAGACCAGAATTAAATTTCTTGACAGAGACAGGAATCAAACCCAGACCTCGCAGAAACAGCCAAGAATGCTAGCCACTACACCAAAAAGTGGACAATATAAGGCTGGTCTTGATTGTACATGATCAATCCATAATTACCTAATAATAATAATAAATATTCCATTTAGTAACTACACGACCAAACTCTCCCTGTGACGTCATCCACAGTCTCAGAGTGTGGCGACCATCTTGAGCATGGGGTAGAGGGGGTAAAGACCATTAATTTATGTCAAACAAATAGTTTTGTAAAATTCCTAATTTAGGAAATAATCGCCTACCTTCAAAATTGAACTGTTTTGGTTTTTGTCCTTCAGTCCTGGGACTTGGTTTACAGGCAGAGGGGGTAAGGACCATTGACTTATGTCAAACAAACATTTTTGTAAAATTGTTAGTTTCCAAAATATAACCCATTTTGAAAATACTTTTTAGAAAAATTGAAAAAATACACTATTTTTCGAATGAGAGTGGGATAGAGGTAGGTGTATGAGTTAAGATATGACTTTTTAGGATTTTTAGTTTAAACATATAGCCTACTTTCCCAATATTTTGTTTTGAAAAATTGAAAAATACACTATTTTTGTACTGAAAATGGTATAGAGGTAGGTGTATGAGTTAAGATAAGACTTTTTAGGATTTTTAGTTTAAACATATAGCCTACTTTCCCAATATTTTTTTGGAAAAATTGAAAAATACACTAATTTTGGACTGAAAATGGTATAGAGGTAGGTGTATGAGTTAAGATATGACTTTTTTAGGATTTTTAGTTTAAACTTATAGCCTACTTTCCCAATATTTTTTGGAAAAATTTGAAAAATACACTGTTTTTGGACTGAGAGTGGTATAGAGGTAGGGGTATGAGTTATCATATGACATTTTAGGATTTTTAGTTTAAACATATAGCCTACTTTCCCAATATTTTTTGGAAAATTTTGAAAAATACACTGTTTGTGGACTGAAAATGGTATAGAGGTAGGTGTATGAGTTAAGATATGACTTTTTAGGATTTTTAGTTTAAACATATAGCCTACTTTCCCCAATATTTTTTGGAAAAATTGAAAAATACAATATTTTATGGACTGAAGATGGTATAGAGGTAGGTGTATGGGTTAAGATATGACTTTTTATAGGATTTTTAGTTTAAACATATAGCCTACTTTCCCAATATTTTTTTTGGAAAAATAGAAAAATACACTATTTTCTTATAGAGGTAGGTGTATGAGTTAACATATGACTTTTTTTTTTGTTTAAACATATAGCCTTCTTTCCCAATAATGTTTAAAAATGAAGATAAAATCTTAGGTCAGTGACCTTATAGGTTGGACTTTTTCACAAAATCTAAAATCTAAAATCTAATTTATTTCTTTTTTTTTAATAATTAAAATTATATAAATTTATATTATATATTATATTATATATATATATAGTATATTATATATATATATAAATTATATAAATAATAAATTAATTAAAAAATAATAATAATAATAAATATTCCACTTAGCAACTACACGGCCGAACTCCCCCTGTGACATCATCCACGGTCTCAGAGTGTGGCGGCCATCTTGCGCGTTAGCCCCTGCACCAGCAATGACTGTCCCCTCCATAAGAATTACATAGAGCTGGTTGCGCGCGGCAGCCATCTTACGCATTAGCCCCTGCACAAGCTTCGGCCTATATTACCTACTGTTTAGCTTAATTCTTAATTGATTCTTGTTTAGCTGAAGATGGCCTCATTGAAGGCAGAAACATGTCCTATTTATATAGAATTATATATAAATTGAGTATTGATTTGGCGTATTATTTGAATAGTTGATTAACTTCCATCAATACGCATTTTAATGGCGAATGTATTCGAAATTCAAGTATATTTTAATGAGAGTAGGTAATTGAGTAGTTAATAAAACAGGATTGCTTCTATGAATCCTCTGTAAAACTGTCGCCATATTTCAGTTTGATGGAATAGTTTCTTTTAAAGTCGTTTTCATTCATTTTTGTAGTCTTTTAGATGTCATTTCATTGATCATTATATGTCCACCTTGTTACGTAGTGGCTGCCACCGCGGATGCCCGGGTTCGATACCCGGCTCTGCCAAGAAATTTAATTCTGGTTTGAGGGCTGGAACGGGGTACACTTAGCCTCATGAGTTAAAACTGAGTGGAGAAGGGTTCGTCCCACCTTCCCATCCTGGAAGTAGTTTTCCGTGTTTTCCCACTTCTACTCCAGGCAAACGCCAGATTGAGTCCTGACTGGAGGCCACGGCTGCCTCCTTCCCAATCCTCATCTAAATTACAACTACACACAATAATACAGCCATCACAATAAGACAATTTATCAGACAAATTCCACACACCCACAAATTACACTGGGTTACATGACGACGATGTCGCAAAGCCCCTCAATGAATCAACAATAATGGTCTAACAAACCCGTGGTTGAGAGGACCCAAACATCAAGCCGACTGCAACCCTGCTTATAGCCAACAAATTGTGGGGGACGAATAACCTGCGCCACGACACCCTTAGCCACATCACCTCGATTTTAGGTAATGGGGCACTACATCTCATATCAAGCAGGGACTTAATTGTCCTCATGAGGCTGAGTGTACACCTTTCCTTCTCCTGATGCAGAATTGAGAAGAGGCGGGTTTGATTCCTACGACAGTCATGCTGGAAGTGGTTTTCCATGGTTTCTCATTTGTACTCCTGGCAGATGCCTAGATTGTACCTAAATTAAGGTCATGGCGCCCATCTAACCATATCCTAGCCAAATTACAAGTACACAATTGCACCCTACAGCAGTTACAATAACACAGCTTATCAGACAGATTTCACACACACCAAAGTAAACAGCACTACATGATCGCAAAGCCTTCAAAATGAATAAACGACAAAAGACACCCCTTTCCAGCCCTCAAGTCAGATCTTAGGTATGACTGGCTGCGTTTCTCAGTGGTAAGGATCTTGCCCACTGTGCCCAAGGCTGCAGGATTGAATCCTGGCGCAGACACTTAGCATTTGTGGCAGCGTAATTGCGACGGCGCTGTGTCAGTAGGTTTACTGGCACGTTAAAGATCTTCGGGACAAAATTCCGGCACCCCGGCCACAGTAGTTAAAAGGGACGTAAAACCAATAACATTATATAGATCTTAAGTTTATGGCTGGAATCTAATCCAGAGCCTCCTCGGTAAGAGAAAAGTGTGCTATCCATACACTACGGGGGACAATAATAATTAAAATAGTAATTTTAATAATAATAATAATGTAACGGGTTTATGGTAACTTTTAACTGATGTGGCCTTTTTAAAGAATTAAGGCATAATGTTTGTTTCAGTGAATTGTGCAATTTGTACAGCCCCGCATGCAGAGTGTTTACAGGAAATTCCAGAAATTCTGCAAGAACAAATAAGTTGTCTTCTTTTGGGTTTTCACAATGGTAGTGGTGGAGGATGGTAGGGAGGATAATTTTAGTGGAAGAACCAGAACTTGGCCTGGGGCAAGTGGCCAAAAAGGACTGTGCGATGGAATGAAAAGATAAGAAAAATCCACTCGGAAGAATAGCTGGCTCAATTCGCCAACACCCGCAGCATGAATTGAGGTTACCGGCAAGCTTTCGCTAAGTGCTCTTTCCATCCCGAGCAGATATTCTAGTACTATGGGGAAGGGTGATACTCCGGCAAGGCAAGGTATGCCAAAAGGAAAGGATTTAGGCACTTTCCCTTCAAAAGGGTGAGATTTTAGAAAGCATTCTGAAATGCTAGAAGGATTTGAATTTGTCGTGATATTTTTATTACTGGACACTGTCGGATCTCCGACTGAACGGCCGGATGTCCCCAAAGCGTGAAGAGATAAAGCAACTCTAGTGCTTTTAGCAATGTTTTTATTATCATTAGTGGAATCTTTAAAGAGTACCGATTGTTGCATCCAAAGCAGGCTAAACTCTTACCCAGCAGAGTGCCGACTAAAAGTTTAGAACAGAGAAAAAACCTCAAACCTTAACTTAAACAAAACCAAAATTTGAACGGGAAATTATAAGTCAGAGAGAAAATCTCTACAAATGGGAAGCTGGCAGAGCGAGCTATACTTGCCTTAAGAGTTTAGCAGAATTAGCTGTAATAGCTAAGATAAACTTTGCAAAAGTTTTTATTTGAAGTTTTGTTTTAAACGCAACAAGTGATAGATTTTTTATTAATTCAGTGATTGCCTTTTTCAATAAATAGAAAGTAATTTTAGGAGAAGAATCAGGGAAGAGAAGGTCCTGCCTAACCGTTATTCTAGCAAGAGAGATAGAAACAAAATAATGAATGATTTATTTAACAAATTGAGAAAGTTTGAGATTAATAACAATTTAGCTATTTTAAGCTAAAGAAAGAAATTTTGGTTTAACAACTTGGAAGTGTAAGACCCCTATTTGTATAAAAACCCTTACAAGAGTTATTTAACAAGCGTATAATTAAAAGGTTTTAGACCTGTTAGGTTTATTTTAAAAGATTTGAAATTTAGTATAACATTTTGTTAAATTAGTTAGGTAGGATACAAGCACTATTAGAATGCCCTTATGGCAAACGAAAAGGCTATAAACAAGTAGATTAAATTCCTGATCGTAGCAGGAGAAAAGAAGAAATTTACAAGCGGAGTTGACCACTATTATTAAGCAGAAGTTAATAAATGTTACATTCAAAATGGTCAGGTCGTATTAACGAAGCCTGGATCAACAAAAAAAGGTACAAAAGTTTATCAATTAGGAGATAACCAATTCCTGGACCAGCAGGATAAGAAAAAAGAAGATTAATAAGTGGTTTCTAAAATCACTGCTATTGACGCAGAATTGAATATGTGATACATTCAAATTGGGCAGGTCACCTTTTGTGAAGCTTGGATTATACATTTAACAATTGGAAAATTAGAACTTCCTGATTGCGGCAGGACAAAAAATGCTTATTAAAACGTGGATTTAACCACGGTTATATAATTTCCTGAGCAAGCAGGATAAGAATAAAGAGATTAATAAGAGGTTTCTAGAACCTCTATTATTTAAACAGAATTAATAAGTTATAAGTGGAGCAATTTTGTGAGGGCGTCTAAATTTAAGCGAGGCCTCGTAAAGTAATAACTAGTTTAAATTATACAAAATTTTGTTAGTAAGAGGGATTGGGAGTGTAGGGAGCATGGGATTTGAGTCCTGTCCAGTTTTATTTATACGAACGAATCGCGACGTGGTAGCTTGTTGAATGGACACTGGTTTTGTAGCACGAAAGTTTGTTGATAGTTTGTAAATATTCACTATTGAAGCACTGAAAGTTCGTGGACCAAGAGAAAGGTTATTGCGGTTTATGTAGATGCACTTAGTTGAAATTTAACATGTTACTTGCGTTATACAAGTTTTAAGTTGCAAACAATAGTTCCAGTTAACTTGAGGTTTTCAGCAATTTGACAGTATTGAGCATAGTTCTTTGCGGTTTGGAGTCTATTTTGAATGGAAAATTCCAGAACTGTAGTGACAGTTAAATGATGCGGTAATAATCCATCGGCGGAAACAAGTTAAGTTTTAGACAGCGGTTAATTTGACACGAATCCCTCGTTGCGGGAAAGTATTCCCTTACTTGGCATGGAAAATACTAGATATCACGACAAGTAGAAAGCTTTGTAAGCTATGAAAAACGATTCCCTCGAGGGGCAGATGTTGCACAATTTTATGAAATCCCAACACTGCCAATAACGTTTAGTAAAAGCATTCCAAATATTGATTAAAAACCCTTTAAAATGGTTTAAAATTCAATGCACATAGTTACTTAACTTGCATGGTGTTTTGAAGTTGAAGCCTCCTACGTCCGTTACTCGAAGAAATCAAGCATGGCGTCGAATTTAAATTTTCTTCATTTGAAGAGGAAGAGAGCCTGTGAGAGGAGACTGAACTGTTAACTTTAAAGTCCGGACGAGAAGTGAGAACGAGCAGAGAAGCACACGAGGGGGCTAGGTAGGCGAGGAGGAAGGGGAAGAAAACAAAGGAACATATAGCAGAGTGGGAAACATTAAAAAGTAAACACCCCTTACAAAATAAATTTTCTTCGTAGGGTAGGGTATTCAAGGAGATTTTAGCTGACGACAGGGGCGAAGTCTGTTGGAGTGGTATCTAAATCCTCTTGAGCTCGATAAGTCCTAAGAACTTCCGCAGGTTGCCGTATGTTGAGACGGTGAAGTTTTCACTGAATAAGCAACTGAAACAAACTCAAGAACACAATAAATGCCTGATCAAAGGAAAAAGGAGATACAAAGGGATCGCTGTTGGTGTCTGCAAGAAAAGAAAGTAAGAATCAATGAATGAATGAATGAAAGAAAGAAAGCAAAGAGCAGCAATTGCTATCTCTAACTAGCCGTGTATTCCAAAGAATACGCCATGCTGAGAGGGCCAGATACCAGCGCAGAGAATAGAAAAAACGATTTTAAGGATTGAGAGGAAGAGGAGCTATAAGAGAGATTGGTCTTATCATCTTTATCATCTGACCGTTGGTGGTTAAGATCTTCACCACCCTGACTCTTCCGTCCCTTCCCGGGTAGCGCTCCGCCACCCTGCCAGAGATCCAAACCAGTGGGGGGGGGGGGGAGCATCCCTTACCAGAACCAAATCTCCCACTTTGATGTCAGGATTGGAAAGAAGTCTCTCTCCGTTGCAAAGAAGTTAAGTACTCCAATTTCCACCTCTTCCAGAATGAATTACGAAGAGCTTCAATTTTACGCCAAACATTAGGCAAGCCAGAATCTGTGTGAGAGTTAGGATGGGGGGGGGGGGGAGAAAGAGAACTGCCAATAAGGCAATGACCAGGCGTTAAAGGAAATAAATCATCAGGATCATTGGAAAGCGGGGTCAAGGGGCGAGAATTAACAACACCTTCAATTAGGATAGACAGTGAGTTCAATTATTCGTAAGTTAGAATACGATTACCTAAAACCTTTTTAGATGACGTTTGGTAAGCTTGACACAAGGTGGAGGCATTATCGGAGAATATTTCAGAAGGAAATCCACGCCTGGCAGTGAAACGTGAAACAGCTGCCAGGAAGTAAGAAGTAGAGGCATTTGTTACTACTTCCAGGTGGATCGTGCCAGTAACCATGCTAACGAAGAGAGAATCGTAGAGTTTTCCAAACAGTTTGCGTTTAGCTTCCAGAGAATTACGCTGATATTGAAATGGACCCATGTAATCCAGGCCAGTTAAAGCAAAAGGACGGTTAGGCGAAGAGCAAAAAGAAGGTAGATCGCCATAATTTGAGTGCTAACCTTAGGTTTCACCTTAAAGCAGGGGATGCATTTGTGTATTACTGAGGTAACTTCATGAACTCCATTTATTATCCAGTAATTTTCTCTTAATAAACAAAGCAGGGTGCGAGTACCAACGTGCAAATTTCGATAATGGAAGTCACGTATGATTAAAGAAGTTACGTGATGTTTGGAAGGCAAAATAACATGATGCTTTTTGTCTTCAGAAAGTGAACAATGAGAAAGCCTACCACCTACTCTGAGTAACCCATTTTCATCAAGGAAAGGGGCTAGGGCGCAAAGACGACTAGATTTTGAATGATCTTTCCTAAGTGAAAGCAAAGACAATTCGATAGGGAAGGCTTCTTGCTGTGTGAGTTGCAAAACTTTGATAGTAGCAAGAGTTCATTCATGATTAGTTAGATGTGGTTTAGGAAGAACAGGCTGGTCAACAACGAAATATTTCCATCTGAGAAGATAAGCAAAAATCCGAATTAGTTTATGAAAGGAAGAATAGCTAGATAATAAGGGAAATGAAACGCTGGAAAGGAGACATGAAGCGGTGGATTTAGATACTTAAGCGTCAGGCATGTTGGAAATTGTAACTGGAGGTTTAGAAGGCCAGCAAGAAGAGTCTTCGATTAACCACGAGGGCCCATACCAATACAGTTGAGATGCTGCCAATTGAGAGGGTAAGCAACCACGTGAGATGATTTCAGCCGGGTTAACAGCGCTAGGCACATGTCTCCATTGACATCCCGAAGAAAGGATTTGAATTTTAGAAACTCTATTGGCAACGAAAGTTTGCCAGTGGGTGGGGGGTTTTGGCGATCCAAGAAAGAGCGATCATGGAATCGCTCCATAGATTGGCGAAAATTGAATTTTTAAAACTTTCTGCAGTTTTTTAGCAAGTTCAGCGGCCATGAGTGCAGCACACAATTCAAGACTTGAACATGAAGATTCGATTAGAGAATTGCAATAAACAAGGTATGCACAGCAACCGTAAGCTTTTTCGGAGCTGTCGGCAAAGACATGAAGAATGAAAGGTGTATTCGAAGAAGCGTTAATTAAATTTCTAGGAATTTCAATGAGCGAAAGGTTAAGTAAACTACATCGAATAGAAAGCCATCTATTAAGGAAAGAAGAGGGAACAGCTTCGTCCCATTCACATTTGAAAGACCATAGCTCTTGCATAAAATGCTTGGCAATGACAATAACTGGAGCAAGAAATTGAAGTGGGTCGAAAATCATAGCTATTTCAGAAAAAAATTGCCTTTTTGTGTTAAGGAGCTCTTCGGAAAGCGAGACTTTGTAGATGAGAGTATCAGTGTGAGTGCACCAGTGTACTCCTAACGTTTTTATAGAATCGGAATCTCCACCAATTTCGACAGAAGAAGGATCTACATCTTCAACGGGAAATTGAGCAAGGAACTCAGGTGAGTTTGAATTCCACTTGTGAAGTGGGAATCCTCCATTCTTTAACAATGCTTTTAGTTCCAGAGATATGAGAGAGGCTTCTTCAAGAGCCTGAAAGGATTGAAGGTAATCATCGACATAAAAGGATGTAGTTAATGCTTCTGAAGCTTTAGCGTGAAATAAATGACCATCTTGAGAGGCTAACATATGTAGGGATCGGATAGCTAGGAAATCGGTTGGTTTAAGACCATACGTAACGGTTTTTAAGCGAAATATTTTAATGGGTTTACTAGTTTCGTCACGCCATAAGATTCTCTGAAGATCTTGCTGCTCAGATTGGATTAAAACTTGACGATACATTTGCTTTATATCCGCAATGACGGCTATAGGGAATAGGCGAAAATTTAAGAGTATGGTGAGCAAATCGGACTGAATAGCAGGACCGGAGTGAAGAGTATCGTTAAGACTGTTACCATTAGCGTCAGATGATGACCCATTAAACACAACTCGAATTTTGTCTTTAACAAGAGGGTTTATCCACACGGGATGGTGATTTACGAAGACAGTTTCGACTGGGGGATGTAATTCGTCATCAGATCTATTAACAACTTCCATATGATCCAGCCCTTCATACTCCTCCATGAACTCTGTGTATTGTTGTTTGACAAGGGGTTATTTTTTAAATTTACTCTCAATGGCGAAGAGAGCTTTACGCACTTTAGGCTGAGAGTTACTTAGTTTTGGAGGATTGAGAAGTCTTGGCATTTGGACTAGGAATCGGCCTTCGGGTGTGCGAGTAGTGGTAGAAATGAAAAGTTGCTCGCAGAATTCGTTTTCTGAGGAGGTTGAGCTAGGGGAGTCGATATTTTCAAGTTTCCAGAACGGTTCCAAATCGGTACTTACATTGCGACACAGGTTGAGTGGTGTAATGAGGGAGCTGACCGGTGTTCAGGCCCAGGGTCCTTATGCACCCCCAAGGGAGATGTGGCTTACGCCACTGAACCTACACTCAGCCACAAGCTGCACATCTACAAATACATCAATAAATCCAATCTACAAGACTACGCTTCGACCCCAACATTAAACACCCTCTTCTGCCCCAGAGCTACCCCCGGCTGGAAATACAGCAAACACATTACATTTTCTAAAACACGGCAAGCAAGCTGCCACTCACTACAGTGGGTTAGCCAACAAGTTGCATCACACACATTTACACTTGGAGGTATCTGGAGCAGCAACAAGTGAGGAAACATTTAGTCAGCAGTTCCGAAACACATAAAGGAGAGGTCCACTCTGGGATCATGGTCTGCTGCTGCCTGAGGCTACGCCCGTTTGGATCCTGACTTCTCACCTGTAGGTAAGTGTGCATCTCAGAGTCCTGTCACATAACATTACAAAGTGTACTCCTATCCAATTGTTACCAGAACTCATTATTGTAAAACTAACATTCACAATTGTGTTACACGTCCCCAAACAGAGGGACACTTTCAAGGTACTTACGGCCAAATAAACAAGTGACCATCTACATTACACGCTCACTGTACACCTTTATTCTACACTTGACTTTAATTCCTAATTCCCCACACCTTGACCCCTCAGTGCCTTCAATTATAGAACAGCTGCGTGGGCAATAATCAGTTTCATTGTCACAACCTAGAGTGCTGTCGACCCGATCATTGCACGATCAGCTATTAGGAGAACGCTCACACACAGTAATTGCTCCGGGCGCTAATAGTTCACTTAATTAGCGCAGCCCCTAAATCTACAACCCCGGTAGACCAAAGCTTCTCCCGTCAGCCATAGCTCCCATACACACGCCCAATCCCGGGTTCCGACACATTTACCGAAACTCTTCCGATCAGACCACACCTTACAAATTTACCCATTACACCCCCTTGTTCGACAAACCCCGTTCCCGGTCAGAACACCGGTAACAATCCACCCAAAATTAGTGTATCCGGCGAACACATTGGAAGATAATTGACGAATTTGCTTGCGAAGGCAATTCCAGAAAACGTTTGCACTAAAATGTATGTCAAAAGAACCGTGGATATTAAACAGAGGATCTGCTAGCCTAAAGTGAGAAGGAATATTTAAACAGGAAGTGTCAACAGAGTGACTAGGTGTATCTTCACCAATGCTGTTAAGAATGAGAAAATTATTTCTTTGACAAGTATCCTTTATAGTTAATTTTGAGAATTGCACAGCTTGTGATTTTAAACTGTTAACGCCTGATAAATTGATAGAAGTGGGGGTTACTGGACGACCCAGTTTTTTGATTAAAGAGTTGGAAACAAAATCATGGGTCGTCGCTTAGTCGAGGAGGCCTCGGGCGCGAACCCAGTTACCAAATTTATCTTGAACCTCAATTTGAACCGTGGACAATTGTACCTGAGCACTACGCAAAGACTTGGCGTTTTGAATATAAGATGATGCGTTGGTTTTACAAGGATTGCCACTTTGATTAGAAGTGGAGGGTGTTGATGACCTCGATTGATCATGACGATGCAATAGTGTGTGATGCGCCCTTTCACAATGTAAACAGAGTCTAGTGGAATTACAATTAGCAGCGGAATGTTTAGGTGAAAGGCAATGGAAGCAGTACTTGTTTTGAGATACCAATTTCCTTCTGTCATCAAATGATAGTTCTTTGAAAGATTTGCATAAGTATAAAGCGTGAGAATCTTTGCATAGTATGCAATTTAACAGTTCATTAAAACTTTTGCAGGGTTCACCTTGGGTACTTAATGCAAGAGAACGTGCAGTACGATGTTCACTGGACCTAGTTTGGTAACCAGTGGCGTATGGCTTAGATTTAGAAGAGCTAGACCCAGGTCTTTGAGTACTAGAAGCTGCATATTCGCGTTTAGATTTAGGAGACATAGATTCATGTTTAGAATTGGGAGAGGTGGGTTCACTTTGGTTAGCTAAGATGGTTAAAAGTTGACATCTAGTATTTATAAAGGTGACTAAATGCTCGTAAGAATAATCATCATTATTAGAAAGTTCAATTACCCAAGCTTTGAGAGTAGCAGTATCGACTTTAGCAACCACTAAGTGTATTAAGAAAGTGTCCAAATGGTCAGTGGGCTGATCCAATTGGGATAATGCTTTCACATGAAGTTGCGTTGTATCGATGAGGATGACGGTACGCAGACTAGTGACGTCATTATGCTGTGAAGAGGGCAAGTTGAATAGGACCTTCATATGGCGCTGAATACGTAAACGTAAATTGTCGTATCTTTCTTTCAGTAGATTAAAGGCAATAGGACAGTTTTCGGCGCTTAATGGGAGCGCTGCAAATAACAGCAATGCTTGATCACGGAGAATTGATCTTAAATAGTGAAATTTGTAAATAACTTGAATATCTTCATTGTCATGGACAAGAGAACAAAAAAGTTCATAAAATGAGCCCCATGCAGACTCGTCTCCTGAAAAATGGGGCAAATTCATTTTTGGGAGTATTGGTTTAGGTTTATGAGTGCCCTCACGAGACGAGGTTTGTTGTTCGTGGAGTGAGCTAAGAACTGAAACGTCCTTTTTTGATCTTCCTCAAATTGACGAATTATTTTGAAGGCAGCGCCTATGCCTTCATAGTATTGGTTTTCTACTTCTACTCGATCATCTGTTTGATAGAGCATGCATGTTTCAATTTCTGTTTGGACAGTGTTATAATTTCCGAAAGATTTTTCATAGCCTTTTAAACGATGTTTTATTATGTCTAAATGAGATTCTGTACGGTTCAGCAATTTGATGTAGTTTTTAAATCGAGTGATTTATCCCTTTTAAGACGCTCGTTTGGCGGTGAGCGTATCATCCCTATCCTTGTCCCCGGGGGCCATAATGAAGTGGGTAAATTAGAGTAAAACTTACGATAATGTGGAGTTGGTGAAAAGGCTGTCAGGTTGGCAGCAACGAGCAGGTTTAAAGTGATAGACACTGAAGGAGACAGGAGCGACTTCTCTCTCCTCCACCAGCTTTGCACAGTAAAGTTATAGCTGAAAAATTCAAAGTAGATATTAGTAATTTGAAGATATTGACAGCTTGGATTATCCCGGGTTTCGGCACCATATTTTGGTAGGTTAATACTGAGTGATAACACTACCTAAGGGAACATTGTGGGGTTTGAAGCCATTTTTTTCAGTGTTGCTTTAGTAAACAAGAGTTTAGTGCTTTTCAGTCGGTCAACACGAATGTACCCAAAAGAGCTGGGTTATGCCCTAATCCTGAAATAAATTACATGAGATTAATAAATACACTAGGATGACCAGTTTCGATCGTCAAGCGATCATCATCAGATCCATTATACTTAGGGTATAAAATCTATGTTTGAAAATACAGGTGAAAATATTTAGAATATGTACAATTATATAGTTGCAGTATTGGTACTGCAACTGTCGGTGTATGTTAAATGCAGTATATATGATATAAGGTGAAATGGTAAATGATGATAGATATCCGGAGTTTGTAATTTGGAGTGATTATATTGTTGTAAAAAATCAGCTATGTTTAAACTGTAATATTACAGGCTACTACTTATCTGGTTGTCTTCCTTGCTGGAGCTACGCGCAGTTTTCGTGTTCACTGTTTCTCCAGGTGTGGTCGAGTGAGATGATCCGTTATCTCAACGACACTGGTATTTCCCTTCCTCCCCTGCTCATATGTGATGTGCGGAGTCAGTGCGATGTGTTGATGTGGGGTGTTGCCAACCTAGATAAGATGAATGTTATTGAATGAGGTGGGTCTAAAACTATCAGAGACCGTGGAACATTCCTCGCCATGCGTGGACCATAAGCCATTCAAATTAAGCGCTGCCCGGTCTTATGAGGACGTCCCGGCACCTTTAATACTGCCGCGAATACGGGCCTTGGTTTATTGAAGAAGAAAAGTACATCGTACACCTGATCCAGATAACATTTACCTATTAAAACCCCCTAACCACCCTTTTTTATCTAGCTTGGCTGTATCGCTAAGTTGTATCTTGTTTCCGACAGGGTGTGTTTTAGTAGCGTGACGAGGGGTGAGCTCTCCATAAACGTGTGTTCATTTAGATTGTTGGGGTTGTTTCGTTTTGCTAGGTGTATCTCGATTGCTTCCTTTATGTCAAGAGCTCTGCATTTCGATTCGTGATGAATTATTTTTAGGTCCGTCTCGATGGTAGCAAAGCTGTGCCCCGCGTCACACATATGTTCGCATACGGCTGAATGTGTTCCGTATCTTATCGCATTCCTATGTTCATTATAACGTGTATCTACTCGTCTTCCACTCTGTCTGATGTAATTAGCATGACAACCGGTGTCTTGGCACGTCAAAGAATATACCCCTGACTTTGAATACGGGTCATGTTTATTTAGATGACTATTTTGTAGGTGCCTACCGGTTGTGTTTTTCGTTGTGAAAACTGTTTTTATGCCTTGTTTTTTGAATAGATTAGAGATTTTATATGTATTCGCATTCACATAGTTGAAACGCGCAAATTTTTTCTCATTACTGTCCGGTTTGGGAATCATTGTATCTTTATTCTTATGTTTGGCTATAATTTGGTTTATTTTGCTTGGCGGGGAATTGTTTTCCTTTGCTATTTGCTTATTGGTTCTTATATCCTTATTATAGTTGTCTTTTGACATGGGTATGTTTAAAGCCCTGTGCACCATTGAATTAAACCCCGCTGATTTCTGCGTACCTACTGGGGTGATTAGACTGATTGTCGATTGCATGCGAGGTTTGTGTGGCTTTCCGGAATATGGAATATGAAAGCTAGTTGTCTTTACGTTCAATAGTTATGTCGAGATAATTTATTTTTCGGTCTGTTTCGGATTCCTTAGTGAATTTGATTGAGTGGTGTAGGCTATTAATGGATTGGAGAATTGTTTCTTCGCTTGTTAATTCAGTATCGTAGATGAAAATTACATCATCTACGTATCTTTTCCGTATTACTATTCACTTTGTTGAAGTCTTTTCTAAGAACGCAATTTATAGTGCATTAATGAAGATGTCAGCGATTAACCCGTTTAGTGGCGATCCCATCGCTAGGCCTTCTCTCTGTGTGTACATTTTATTGTCGAATTGAAACACGTTTTGGCTGAGGACGACCCTCAGTAATCTCACAATCTCTTCAGTTTCTTTACCGAATTGTTGGATTTTAAGTTGTTTTCGATAGTGTTGATTGCTTCAATAATCGGAATATTGGTGTACATGTTAGTTACGTCGAAGGATACTAACCACAAGCTGGGTTTCAATTGTAGGGTGTCCAATGCTGTTACCAGTTCTGTTGTGTTCTTTACAGAGTTGTTTTGGTCGTTGGAAAGACGACATTTTAAGGTTTTTAGTAACTCTTTGCTGATTTTGTAATTAGGGGCATTCCTACAATTGACTATTGGTCCCATTGGGCACTCCTTCTTGTGTATTTTTGGTTGTCCCCTCAGTGACGGTATTTTCGGACTCATGTTTATTAGTTTTGATTTTTCGGCTTTGGTCAGTATGTATTCTGTTTTTTAGCGCACTTTTTATTTGTTTTTGGAATTTGTTGGTGGGGTCTTTTGTTAATTTCTTGATTTCGTTTTTGTTTAGGAATTCGACTGTTGATTCAATGTATTCTATTTTGTTCAAAATTACTGTAGTGTTTCCCTTATCTGCTTTTGTGATGATTAAGTCATGTTCTTTTATGTTTTGTTTCAATGACTTTATTTCTTTGAGTTGTTTGTTGTTTTGAATGTTATTGCTTTCGCCCTCTCGTTTGAGGATTTTTTTGGCTTCGTTGGTGACAAGATTTTTGTAAATAACAAGTATTAAAACGTGGAACAAATTGGGAGGGTGCCTATTTATAGACGAAGCCTCATAGCAAAGTAATGTGTTTAGAATTGTTAGTAAAGGGATTAGGAGAGTAGGAAACATGGGATTTGAGTCCTGGCCAGTTTTTATAAATTCGAACGAATCGTGGCGCGGTGGATTGATGAACGGACACTGTTTTTGTAGCACTGAAGTCTGTTGATAGATTGTAAGGTTTCACTATTACAGTTATTTTAGGTTCGTTAAATTGCACTTTGACGGGTTTTAGCGGTATGTAGTCTTGATATCGCAGTTTTTGAATTCACTGAGTTTGACTTGAATAGGTTTATTGAGTTAGAGAGTATTTTGGATTGCAGTTGATAGCTCTGTTTCACTTAAAGTTGTGGTAATTTTGACAGTATTGGGTATAGGTCATCACTGTAAGGAGTCCGTTTGGAAAGGAAATTTCCAGAGATGAAATGACAGTTAAATGAAGCGGTAGTAATCCCTCGGAGACAGGTAATTTAAACTTGGACAGCTATCAATTTGACATTAATCCCTCGTTGCGGGAAGTTATTCCCTTATTTAGTATAGGAAATGCCAGATGTCATGACTAGTAGAAAACCTAGTTGGCTAAAAATGACAGTTCTCACGGGGGGGCAGATGATGAGCAATATTGCGAAATCAAATTACTGCCTATAAAATCCATGAAGCTTTCTTGAATGAGATTAAAACCTTAAGACATGGTTAAAATCTTTTAAAAGTTGTACTTAACTTTTGATGATGTTCGATGCAGTCGTTAGATCCAATTCCACAACATGGCGGCGATTTGAATTTTACCTCAGTGGAGAGGTGGTTAGCCTCTGAGAAAGGCTGAACTCTAAACGTTGACGACTAGATAAGAAGTGAGCGAAGAATTTGAGCACACGGCGATTGAGAGGACGAAGGAGAGGTGGGGAGAAACAAAGGAACAAAAACCAGGGTAGGAAACATAAGAACAATATAAACCCTTGACAGAATTTAATTTTCTTCATGGAGTAGGGTCTTCAAGGAGATGATAGCTGACGACGAAGACGACGCCTGCTGGAATGGTGTGTAAGTCCTCTTGAACTCGATGTATCCGAAAAACTTCGGCAGGTTGCCGCGTGGAGCGCCGTTACTTCCAAGGAATACATAACTGAAACAAACTTATAGACATTTTTACATACATTCAAAGCAAATGGGAAAACAAAGTAGGGGTTCCCTGTTGCTGTCTGCGAAGGGAAAAATAAAGAATCTAATGAAAATGAAAAGCAAAGAGCACCAAAAGCTAACTCTAACTAACCGTGTATTCCAAAGATTTCACCAAGCTGGGGCCGACAACAACAGAGAGAAGAAGAAACAGATAAGTTTTCCGTAGGTAGTGGGGAAATTAGGTAAATTGGTCTTGTAATATGACCGTTAGAGATATAAATTTCTACGATCCAAACCTTTCGTCCCTCCCGGGGTAGCATTCGGCCACCCTGCCAGAGATCCAAATCAGTGGAGGAGAAGCGTCCCCCACTAGGACCAGGTCTCCTACTTTGATATCAGGATTCTAATGGAGCCACTTCTGTCTCCTCTGCAAAGAAGATAAGTACTCCAATTTCCACCTTTTCCAGAATAAATTGCGAAGGGCTTAAATTTTACGCCAAACAATAAGTAAGCGAGAATCTCTGTGAGAGTTAGGAAGGGGGGAGGGTAAGCAAGAGAACTACCAATAAGGAAGTGGCCAGGGGTTAATGGAAGCACGCCATCAATAAGAAGCGCAATGAGATGCAAAGAAGGAAGTAACAAATATGAATAAAAACTACAAGAATAAGTACATCGACTGAAACCAGTAATATATCAAATGAGAAAAGAAGCTATGCATATAAAAGGCAAGAATGCCATAGGTACCAATAATCTAGTAATAATAAGCGAAAACCTTAGGTTATAACGTGCACAAATAGGGTTAACTAGAAGAATAAATTATTTAATGACAAGCGTGACGCAACGAGAGGAAATGCGAAAGCACATCAAATGTAAATACAAGAAAGGATAAAATCGTTTAAAAATAAATAACAAGAGTTCAGGTTAGTTGAATAAGATACAATAGACACGTGTAATAGAAATTTGAAAGGATATTATTAAACACCAATCAAACTGAAAGTTGCCTACGTGTTTATGTAAGTACGAAAAGTAAATAAACAGAGCATCAAAACAAATGATGTTGCTAGATGACAGATATACAGTAAATAACTAGAGAGATCAGTGATCGGAACCAGTTTATCTGGACAAGGAAGTAAGTACTGCTCGGGTCTAAGCTGCGTGGACCTGAAAGGAATGTGCATCGCGGACTATGAGTAGTGGTGTTGACGAGTGATGGGGTTTATCGGCCCGTGCGTAGTACAGAACCAAATACATTGGTCGGTGACTCACTCACTCATTGCTGACACCACATTGATTTGAGCAACGGCCCAATGATAGCAGTTTGTAAAAGAAAGTAATACCATATATAACGGCGGGCTGTTGATAGTTCCTTCTCTTCTCGCCCGATCCTTCCCTGCTCTTTCCCCTCACCCCGCAAATTCATAGAGCTTGGACCCGAGCAGTACCTCACTGAGTTACAGTAGCAAACCGTTTGACTCACTGCTTGAAAGTGGTAAGCGGGTAGACTAGTTTGAGATAAGGCGAGCAAGCTATGACCATCATCGCATGTGGAAAATATAAACAGTGACTTACCCTTACGTAAGCTTGTATACAAACAAGGTTGCAAAGCACGTGGTTGAATGTAAACAAACAAAGTGATTACAACCAAACACTGATGGGAGCGGAACTTTAAATAGCGCACATAGTCGTATGTGGCTTGGATATGAGCGACCCATTTGAGGACTGAGGAGATGAAAAGATCAATCAATTTTACATAATTTTGAAGATTTTTGAGCCAAAATTTTAATAACAAAAAAGTGCTAAATTCTCCTAACTAGCGGAGGAAAGCAGGGAAATTGATAAAGAAATTGGGCTTATAAATCGCCATCCTTGAAGCTAGAGAAACAAGGTTGTTAAGATTTTTCAAACGCTGCTTCCGCATGTGAGAGAGAGGGAAGGAGGCGTCCGTGGCCTTCCGACGTAACAAAGAAAGAAACAAAACACAACTTTCAGCGAAGCGATGGTACATTGCGTTGAAAAGGCTACTGCAATTTAAGTGATGCTAGCTGATGACCATAGTTTGACGCAAAGTGAAAATTGTTTGCGATAAAAAGTTTAAACAATTACCAGCTACGAGGGTGACAAAATGTAGTAAAACAAACTATTAAAGGCAAGGCGAGCTTGGATTTCCTTTTTGTAAGGAAGCAAAGCAGTGACGTTATTACTGAGATTAGAAAAGTTAGGGTTCTCTTTTTCAGAAGCTGAGCTTAAGTCGCCGCGGACAAAGTGACACTGAGATTTGAATTGAGGACTGAAACGCTGAATTCGACCGGTTATGACCCAACCAAATGTAGTGTCGTGGACAAAGACTCCACGAACTAGGAAACGCTTTTGAGGGCGTAAACTTTTCAAAAAAAAAAAAAAAAAGGTTGCGTTCAATATAATGTCAATAGGGCCTTGCATATTGAACAGAGGGTCGGTAAGCCTTAAGTTAGAGGGAATATTCAAGTAGGTAGTGTCAACAGAGTGACTAGGGGTGTCTTCACCGATATTGTTGAGAATGAGACTGTTTAGTTGAAGATTAGTGTTTCTTTGACAAGTATCCTTTATAGTTAATTTTGAGAATTGCAAAGCTTGTGATTTTAAACTGTTAATGCCTGATACATTTATAGAGGTGGGGTTTACTGGAAGACCAAGTTTTTTGATTAAAGAGTCGGAAACAATATCATGGGTCGCAGCTGAGTCGAGAAGGCCTCGGGCGCGAACCAAGTTGCCAGATTTATCCTGAACCTCGATTTGAACAGTGGACAATAGTACCTGAGCACTACGCAAAGACTTGGCGTTTTGAATATAAGATGATGCGTTGGTTTTACTAGGATTGCCACTTGGATTAGAAGTGGAGGGTGTTGATGACCTCGATTGATCATGACGATGAAATAGTGTGCGATGCGCCCTTTCACAATGTAAACAGAGTCTAGTGGACTTACAATTAGAAGCGGAATGTTTAGGTGAAAGGCAATTGCAGCAGTACTTGTTTGGAGATACCAATTTCCTTCTGTCATCAACAGATAGCTCTTTGAAAGATTTTCATGAGTATAAAGCGTGAAGATCCTTGCACATTATGCACTTTAACGGTTCATTAAAACTTTTGCGGGGTTCACCCTGGGTAATTAATGCAAGAGAATTTGTAGTACGGTGTTCCCTGGACATAGTTTGTTAAACAGTGGCGTGTGGCTTAGGTTTAGAAGAGCTAGATCCAGGTTTTTGAATACTGGTAGATGAATATTCACGTTTAGATTTGGGTGACGTGGATTTGGAAGAGGCGGGTTCACTTTGGTTAGCTAAGGCAGTTAAGAGTTGACACCTACTATTTATAAAGGTGACTAAATGCTCATAAGAATAATCATCATTATTAGAAAGTTCAATCTCCCAGGCTTTGAGAGTGGCAATATCGACTTTAGAAACCATTAAATATATTACGAAGGTGTCCCAATGGTCAGTGGACTGGTCTAATTGGGATAATGCTTTCACATGAAGTTGGGTTGTCTCGACGAGGTTACGCAGACTAGTGATGTCATTATGCTGTGAGGAGAGCAAGTTAAATAAGGCCTTCATATGGCGCTGAATACGTAAACGATAATTGCCGTATCTTTCTTTCAGTAAATTAAAGGCAATAAGGTAGTTTTTGGCGCTTAATGGGAGCGCTTCAACTAACTGCAATGCTTGATCGCGGAGAATTGATCTTAAATAGTGAAATTTGTAAATAACTTGAATATTTTCATTGTCATGGACAAGAGAACAAAACAGTTCATAAAAAGAATCCCATGCAGATTCGTCTCCTCAAAAATGAGGCAAATTTATTTTTGGGAGTATTGGTTTAAGTTTATGAGTGCCCTCACGAGAAGAGGTTTGTTGTTAGTCGGGTGAGCTAAGAACTGAAACGTCCTTTTTCTGGTCTTCCTCACGTTGACGAATTATTTTGAAGGCAGCGCCTATGCCTTCATAGTATTGGGTTTCTATATCCACTCGATCATCTGTTTGATTGAGCATGCATGTTCCAATTTCTGTTTGAACAGTGTTATAATTTTCAAAAGGTCATTCGTAGTCTTTTAAGCGATGTTTTATTATGTCTAAATGAGATTCTGAGGGATCCAGATCTTCGATATATTTTCTAAATCGGGTGATTTGTCCCTTATAAGACGCTCGTCTGGCGGTGAGCTTATCATCCCTTTCTTTATCTTTGTCCTTTTCTCTATCCCCGGGGGCCATAATGGAGTTGGTAAATTGGAGTACAACTTACGATAATGTGGAGTTGGTGGAAATGCTGTCAGGTTGGCAGCAGCGAGCAGATTGAAAGGCGATAGACACTGTAGGTGATAGGAGTGACCTCTTTCTCCTCCACCAGCCTTGCACCGTATAAGTTATAGCTCAAAAATTCAAAGTAGATACCGTATTAGTAATTTGCAAAATATTGACAAATTGGATTCTCCCGGGTTTCTGGGACCATGTTTTGGTAGGTTAATACTGAGTGTCAACACTACCTGAGGGAAGATAATGAGAAAAAATGATGTAGGTTTAGGAGTGGGAACAATTTTGGCAGAGAGGAATAGAATCCAACACAAAGCCGTAAGGAAATAACGATCTACAGAGAAATTTTACTGCACAAATCCAATGAAGTACCTAAAATGTGCGGGGACTTGTGTAAGGCTAACGGAGAGCGCAGCGTGAGCTGAGGTCACCGGCAAGCTATCACTAAGTGCTCTTTCCCTCCCGAGCGTGATTGCGGGTATATTGTAGGGACGTAGTGTGTTGGCGGAACAAGTGGTGCCATATGGCAATTAATTATGTACTTTTCCTTCAAAGGGGTGAACTTTTAGAGAGCATTCTCAAATGCCAGAAAGATTTAAATTGGCTGGAATATTTTTATTATCAGACACTGTCGGATCCCCGACAGAAAGGCCAAATGCTCCCGGGGTGGGCAGAGATGAATCAACGATAGTGATTTTTTGCAATATTTTTAGTATTATTAGTGAGAATTACCAATTGTTGCACTTAAAGCAGGCTAAACTCTTACTCAGCACAGTGCCGACTACAAGTTTAGAACGGAGGAAAACCTCAAACCTTACTTGAACAAAACCAAAATTTTAAAAAGTGAATCATAAGTCAGAGTGAAAATCTCTACAAGTAGGAAGCTGGCAGAGCGAGATATACTTGCCTTAATGATTTACTGGAATCAGCTGTGATAGCTAAGTGAAACTTGCAAATGTTTTATTGGAAGTTTTGTTTTAATCGCAACAAGTGATAGAGTTTTTAATAAACTTTCTTTCAGGAATTTGCCCTTTTCTTTGGACATAGAATAATTTCAGGAGAAAGATTAGTGAAGGGAAGGTCCTGCCTAACGGTTTTTCTAACAAGATAGAAAACGAATAATAAAGAATTTATGTAACAAAGTAACATTTGTGGATCTCATATCTAGTTCACGTTAAGAACAAATTTGTTTGTTTTGGCAAACGTTTGAGGTCTTAGACCTATAGTAACAAGAAGGTTTATAATTAACAATAGTGTTAAAAAATTTTAAGGTTTCGAACCTTTCACAATCACTAAAACCTTACAAGGGTTTTTGAAATGTGCATAAAAATGAGAAGTTTAAAGCCTATAATAACAATAGTAACATAATTACAATTTTGTTTAATATTTAGTTAAATTAATTAGGTAGAATATTAAATTTTCCAAAATAAGGCTTTTAGAATACCTTAGTAGTGAGGAAAGAATTATGCATTCCTGGGCTAGCAGGATAAGAAAAAAGAAGATTAATAAGTGGTTTCTATAAGCTCTGCTATTTACGCAGAATTTAAGAGATTACAAATTATAAGAGGGCAGGTCACCTTTTGTGAAGCCTGGGTAACAAAATTAGATAAATGGTAAACAATTTGAAAACGCTTACTTCTTAGACGAAGCAGGAAATAATAAGTATTAAAACGTGGATTATATCCACGGTTATTTTTACAGAATGAATAAGTTTTAAGTGGAACAAATTGGGAGGGCGCCTATTTATAGACGAAGCCTCATAGCAAAGTAATTAGTTTAGAATTGTTAGTAAAGGGATTAGGAGAGTAGGGAAAATGGGATTTGAGCCCTGGCCAGTTTTTATAAATTCAAAAAAAAAGGAAGATTGTAGTTTTACGTGACCGTGAATCTTGTGATTATGAGCCACGGGACCTCCGTTTTACGTGGAATCTGAACCACAGGACATGGCATTTCACTTCGAAAATCTCACATGCATTGACCGGGAATTGAACCCGGACCGCCTTGGTGAGAGGCTTACAACTAGACCGCTGAGCCACCACGCCCCTTTTATAAATTCGAACAAATCGTGGCGCAGTAGATTGTTGAACGGACACTGTTTTTGTAGCACTGAAGTCTGTTGATAGATTGTAAGGTTTCACTATTACAGTATTTATAGGTTCGTTAAATTGCACTTTGACAGGTTTTAGCGGTATGTAGTCTCGATATTGCAGTTTATGAATTCACTGAGTTTGACTTGAATAGGTTTATTGATTTAGAGAATTTTGGATTGCAGTTAATAGTTCTGTTTCACTTAAAGTTGTGGTAATTTTGAAAGTATTGGGTATACTTCATCACTGTATGGAGTCCGTTTGGAATGTAAATTTCCAGAGATAAATGACAGTTAAATGAGGCGGTAGTAATCCCTCGGAGGCAGGTAATTTTAACTTGGACAGCTATCAATTTGACATTAATCTCTCCTTGCGGAAAGTTATTCCCTTATTTAGTATAGGAAATGCGAGATTTCATGACTAGTAGGAAGCCTAGTTGGCTAAAAATGACAGTTCCCACGGGGGGGGGGGGGGGGGGGGGAGATAATGAACAATATTGCGAAATCAAATTATTGCCTATAAAATCCATGAAGCTTTCTTGAATGAGATTAAAACCCTAAGACATGGTTAAAATCTTTTAACAGTTGTACTTAACTTTTGATGATGTTTACTGCAGCCGTTAGATCCAATTCCACAACATGGTGGTGATTTGAATTTTACCTCAGTTGAGAGTGGTTAGCCTCTGAGAAAGGCTGAACTCTAAACGTTGATGACTAGATAAGAAGTGAGCGAAGAATTTGAGCACACGGCAAGCGAGAGGACGAAGGAGAGGTGGGGAGAAACAAAGGAACAAAAAGCAGGGTAGGAAATATAAGAACAATATAAACCCTTTACAGAATTTAATTTTCTTCATGGAGTAGGGTCTTCAAGGATATGATAGCTGACGACGAAGACGACGCCTGCTGGAATGGTGTGTAAGTCCTCTTGAACTAGATGAATCCGAAAAACTTCGGCAGGTTGCCGCGTGGTGCGCCGTTACTTTGCAAGGAATACATAACTGAAACAAACTTATAGAAATTTTAACCTACATTCAAAGCAAATGGGAAAACAAAGTAGGGGTTCCCTGTTGCTGTCTGCGAAGGCAAAAATAAAGAAGCAAATTAAAGTAAAAAGCAAAGAGCAGCAAAAGCTAACTCTAACTAACCGTGTATTCCAAAGAATACACCAAAGGGCCAATCTTCCGGTTGATTATGCAAGTTTACTCTATGAAACCAAAATATATAAATGAGAATAAAGTAAACCAACGTAAAAACAAAACAAATTCGAGGAAGAGTGAGGAGGGGGGAGGGGGGAGAGGCTACATCTGGCCGCAGGTTACGGTTCAAATTACCCGCGCGTAAATCTTAGTTCTTATCACGGCCTTAAGAAGCGCTGCAGTGGCGTGGGGGTGGTGAGCGTAATCGGAATTGAATTCAAACCCGGAACAACCGTTCTTACCCATATTCTTTGGCCTTAAATGCCAACTGACTGCACCAGGATTGATCCTGCTGCCTTGAGTGGAGCAGGCGAGAACGTTCAGTGCATTATTTTGCTTTTTAACTTCAAACTCCCATCTCAGGGTTCAGATTTAGGATATGAGTAGACTCTTAAGGGATTTCCATCTTATTATTATCATCAAGTCGGCTAAATGCATTCGACATCTCCCTGTATCTCCTGTATATATTACAGCTTTCTCTTCGAGATCGCAGATGAAGATCTTATTTCATTACCGACAATGCCACTGAAATTTGAGGAAAATTGAGGTTACTACATTAAGATGTTGTTTACAGAACTAGTACGCATAATTCATTGTGAACTTTACAATGACATTGATCCTATTTTACCAAATTAACACAGAACCAACTAGTTGGCTAGGCGAGCCATCTATGATGACTTTCACCCCGATTCTGTAACTTCACTCCTTAACAACCCACCAACATGGATACGACGGAATCATAACCATAGGCATAACAACAAATGGCTAGCGAGGCTCAAAGTGGTATTCTGTAAGGCATCTTGTTATAACGCTTGTTACGAGTTCAGGATCAGGATTTCATAGCCATCTTCATAGTACGAAAGCTTTCCACTAGATGACGGGTAAATCGATTGGCGCGGTATTTCAACGTATTTCATACCATTCGATATCGCAAATAGTTTGTATCATTTTTTTAAAACTATTTCCTATGTTCCATATGGACTTAATCCATACTTTCGCCTATTATGGTGTTTTATTTATCGTATGCATTGACCATTCATACGGATTACTTCAACCTGAAAAGATACACCTAACCCCATTTGCGAAAACATGTACGCTGTCTGTTCACATGAATATCTATTTCATTTAGGGTTTTCTTTAGCTATTGCCTTAATTAATAACTTATTTTATTTCGGAGTACCGGTATCTTATTTATAGTATTCAACGGATACTGTATTCCAGCGGATCATGTCAACCTTATACACCCAACTCCCTTCCGAAGAGAAATTACATTGCCTGTCCACATAAATATTCATTTTAGTTTAGTAGGAATCAAATAGTGTGTTATCTGGTTTATTACAACATGAACTGTATCAGAAACCTAAGTTAAGATAAATGTTTTATCTGGCCAGTAAGCTATTGGGCAACTTACCTGTAGGCCTAGGCCTAATTGACTACTGAGAGTAGTTTAACACATGAACGACAATACCGTTAAGAATAGGTGTATAAACTTAGAATAATGCTCAAAAATCTCCAAGAATGAGGTATTAACTCTTTGGGCAGTAACACAATAGAAGTTAATGGGGGGCGTTGGTCCAATCTAGTATGCCAGTTTTTCTTCACGGTAGGCCTAGTGTAGTGTTAATATGAAATCATCGGTTCTAGTCAGAACACCACATTGCTCCTCTGGCTGCAGCCAAGAAAGTCAAAGAGTGATTTAATGATCCATCGTAATACCAGCCTTCAATAATAAACCAGAGCAAGTGCCCTGCAGGTAAAACTGAGGTGGCAAGAGGTCCATGGAAATTGTAGGAAGCTAAGATCAGGATCATTTAGACTGCAGTTTAGAAGGTCTCCTCAAGGTGTCCTCAAGAAATGTCTCTGAATTCAAAGCTTGTAGTTTAACGTGACCGTTAATCTTGAGATCATGAGCCAAGGGCCTCTCTCTGAATTCCACCCTAAGACTAACTACATTGAAATATTATGTGGATAACAAAACTCTCACCTGAATTCTTGACATTCTTATCACATACAGTAGTATGAAAAAGTCTACTTTCTAATTGCACAATCTTCATCAGGACATAAAGTAGGTAAACACAAACCCTGTGAATTAGGAGGAATGCCTACTGGTTCTGGTGGGATCAGTTGGTGTTAGGATTGCAGCAGTTCATGAAGCAAGGCTCAAATCATACACAATGTTTTCTTTAACAAATATTTATTCAAATAGAACACTTAATTTCATCATCATCATCATCATTTCCCCTTATCCAGCTCCTGCCAGGTCGGGGTATTTATGGCACTTCTCCACTTTCCTCTTTCCTTCCACCATTCTTCTTCCACGATCTTGTCCCAGACCAGATTTCTTTTTCTTACGCTGTTCTTCTCTGAATCAATCCACCTTGTTCTAGGTCTTCCTCTTGCTCTCTTACCCTTGCACTTCGCCTCCAGCATCTGTCTTGGTATTCTATTTTCCTCCATCCTCTTTACATGTCCAAACCACCTTAGTTTATTCTTCTCAATTCTCTCAATTAGTTTTTCCATCCCAACTTCCTTCCTAACATCTTCATTCTTCACTCAATCTTTCCTTGTCTTTCCTATCATACTTCTTAGGAATTTCATTTCACTGGCTTGGATTCTACTCTCTTGCCTGCTTGTCAGGGTCCAAGTCTCAGCTGCATAAGTTAATATGGGAACATAGTACACTTTATACATTACCTCCTTGCTTTTCTTGGTACTTCCTTATCCCAAACAAGTTTTCTTACACTTTGATAGAATGCATTGCTCTGCTGTACCCTCCCGCCAATCGCCATGTCCAACCTACCAGTTTGCATCAATTCACTTCCTAGGTATTTGAACGTGTCCACAATTTCCAAACTCTGACTTCCAATTTTCACAGTGCCCTTTCCTTGTCTTTCCCCTCTTGTCATCACCATGGTCTTGCTTTTCTCTACACTGATTTTCAGGCCGTACTTCTGAATATTTCCGTTCAGTGCATCTAGTTGTTTTTGCACTTCTTCGGTGTTCCTTCCCCAGACCACAATATCATCTGCAAATAACAGTACCTTCATTTCTTTATGTCCATATGCTTCCTTTGTTTCCTTTACAATTTCATCCATCACCATTATGAACAAGAGAGGTGACAGAACACTCCCCTGTCTTAGTCCAGTCTTGTTCCTAAACCAATCTGTCTTTCCAACTGGGGTCAGTACCCTGCTAACACAGTTGTTGTACATTGCTTGCACCATTTCCAACATTTCTCTTCCCAGTCCCTTCTTAACCATGGTTTCCCATACCTTCTCTCTGGGGACACTTAATTTATAACATAAAATTAAACATTTGAAAATACAGCAGTTTGCACAGTAATGCACCTGTGGAATGTGTCCCATTGTAGAGATAATCAAATTCAGTTTCTTTCTTCGTCTTCTCATTCAGACCAGGTCACTGGAAGGTGTATCACAATTTTTTTGGCAGAGAATCCTGGAAAATTGAAAATCAATCCCTTATATTGTTACTAGTACTGTGACAAAAATATAAACAAATTTCTAGATTAATTTTGTATCATGACCTTGAAATGTGCTCGTGTAGCCTATATGATACAATCTTAAACTCAAGTTAGCCATTATAGTGTAACAAAACAATTTAAACCGGCTGCCTATCATCTTCTGGGGGACATAGCCAACTGATATTACTAACCACGGTCACTACAGCACCAGAAATATGTGTTAATATTTATTGCTCATTCAACGATGGCAGCCATGTTCGACAGTGCATGAGATCTCTTCCACTGTTAATAAGACACACACATTGACATCACCACAGGTTGGAGTTAACATGGTTCACGATTGGTCCGTATTGACGAATGGTAGTTTAAAATTTGAAACACACTTATGTTCCGTCTAGTCAATGTCCTAGGGCGTAAATAATCACAAAAAACAGTATTGACTAGACGGAAGATAAGTGTATTTCAAATTTTAAACTATGACCACAGTTGCCAACATGTGGGATACAAAATACACCACTCAGGTCTAGTCTGGATAAAGATTATTGTTGCACGATTACTCCACTGTGCATGACAGAAACCAGGTGTGTATATATGGCTAACGGATATCGAGCAATTATTGGTATAGGCAAAGCCCATTGGAGTGGATTTAGGAAATTTCACTCTCACAAAAAAACATTAATTACAGCAGTGCACAACAAACATTACTGTGCGAGACAAAAACCAGGGGTGTATTCGTGTAAATGGCTAACGCAGCCCTCCAGACGCTATTTGATACCGAGCAATTTTGCCCTTTAAAATAAGGTGTAATATTGCGTATTTTGCACCACATAACACATGACCCAGGTATGAAATTTTCCTACATTTGGTGGTAATCATCAGCTCCCACTTAGAATTTGGTCTCCGCAGTACCAGCTCATTAGAGATATGAATAGAGTAGATTAGGGGGGAGGGCAAATGACCTCGTAGTTCCACCCCATAAAACAACAATATCACTGCTGCACAATAAAAAATACTGTCAAATATCACTAATATACTGTCAAATTTCACTAATATTGCTTAACTTAAATGAAGGTTTTTATTTGTAGCTTGGTCAACGACGGCAGATGTTTGTGGCCGACAAATTGACGTCATATTACGTTGCCAACATGTCCGATACGAAATGCACCACATGACACCTTTGTAATTATGTGAAAAAATAACTCCAATACCATCACGTCAACAACTACGTCATCAAGGTAACTAAGAATTCCCCTAAACGCCAGTGCATCGCAAGGTATAGATGAACCTTATTGGTCTCGGCGAAATCCATTGGTCTGCCGGATGCGATATAGTATCGAATGCGTGTGGTTGGCAATACTGTACATCGTGCTAAAAATGGCAGAGTCAGCTGGAATTTCATCTATATAAGTCGTGATCCTATTTGGGATGGCTGGGTGGGTTACAGACAGCGGAGAAGTAAACATCTGTTACTATATTGTCTCAAGATACCATTACTGCAGGTATTTTGACTAATTTCAGTAGTTTAAGAATTTTTTACTTCGGTTCAGGTAAACTCCACTCTTGGAAAGTTTTACGCCTTGCTGCATGTAGTTAGTTCTCAAATGATAACACAATGAAATGAAGAAAATTAACGTACCTTTATGTTAGACATAAACTCCCAAAGCACCATGTTGTGATTTTTCTTTCTCATCTGATCCATTTAGATGACCGAGCTGTGTCATACCAGGTCATTAAAACTGTGAGCAACTATGTGTATCCAGTGCTGAGGTTTTAGTTTCCAGCAGAAGCATGCAATGTAATCTTTTACATGAAAGTCCTCCCTTCGCAATGACAACTTGCTAAGCAGACTGACCACAAACATTAGTTCATTTGGGGTCTGATAGTATTTCTTATTTCTCCCCTAAACTGTTAATCGACTGCATGCATTACATGTAACATTAACTTCCCTCATTAGTTCAATATGAAAGCATAGTACAATACTGGTACTCTTCATGTTCCAGCCTGCCTACTAAGGCTATTTGCCAAGGTCTTAAATTATAGCCTATTGTTTATATACTTACGGGATCAGGACTGAATGCTTTGACACTACCAGTTCTGACGATGGGGATAACAATTCCTCTCATTCTCTTAGGTAAATGAGTTAATTTCAGTTTGTGAAAGTCCATTATGATGATCATGTTGTCATGTCTCTTCACCACAATTAAGTTAATTTTAATTTACCAATAGCATAGGCCAAGGTCGTGAAGTAATGTGAACATTTGCAGCCTTAATTTAAATAATTAAAAGCACAATTGCCGCACATTAGGTAGGTATTCGTCTTCAAACTTCTGACAGCAATTATTTCCATAACCTAGAAACGGGCTTGGAGGACTACTGACTACAAGCTTCCGCAAATATGATTCGAATTCTACAATTAAAATGAAAGCTAATGATTTCCAAAGCATTAGCACTTAAGTTTCTTCCCCATCAAATAATCGTTTTAGATCGCTTAAGGCATCTGAAAACAAAACAAAAAGTGTAAGTTAATAACATTACACGGGACGACATTATTCATATTTGCACAACTTGAAGAATCAAAAATAAATTGTTTTGTACTTACCTTAGCCCATATTCAATGAATAAATTAATATTCAAGCCATTAAGTGATAACATACATATCAGCTGTTCGCTTCCATCTTTGATTTTTCATTACAAATAATCTAACCATGGACTAAAACATGGCTAACAAGTGCTCGGAACATGCCTTTACGGTGGATGGTTCAGCGGTAAGACCTACGTCACATCATGGATGCGATTTGGCGTTACAGAATACCAATTCGACTGCTAACCAGTCTTTAGGGGTCCTAAAGACTTGTTGTAGCTTAACCATTTCTTACAGAATCGGGGTGTTTCTGTCACTACAGAACGCTCTTCTTCTTTTCTTTTCCTTGTTGGGAATCGTTGGGCGCACAGTTGCACTTAACCCAATAACGCATGAAATGGATCGTATATCACGTGTTGGGCGGCGACAATTCGCAAACTCAAGCGACGGTGCTGCCGTTATCTTGCATAGGGGCGATGGAAACATAAACAAACATATGCTGTAACAGATGATTTGAGTTGATGGGTGTGCCCTTCTCTCGTTTTTCAGTTACTTTCATAATAATTGAGGCTAAAAATTAGTAATATAATTGCTTTGTTGTGCTCTTCAAAGTCAACAATTGCCATATCAATGCTTTATTTCCAGAAAAAGAAAGCTTTTCAGACGGAATGGAGTAGATTACTTTGCGTCGCAAAGCCGATTTCGAAGTATATGATCGTATGCGGCTGGCACTTTACAAAGGAGAATTATTTATTAATAAATACTAATTAATTTCTCACAATAACCAGTACCTCACATCGTGCCCTGCACTACAAACTAGGCGACTTAGCAAGGTCGATTTGACAGCTGTTCTTTCCATGTGGCAAAAATTACTATTTTTCCAATATTTTGCAAACAGGATCCATTACTCGACTAATGAAACAGACAAAGATCATTGGTATCTTGAAACCAGGTAAACCCAACGACGAAGCCCGAAGTTATCGTCCTATTTCTCTTTTGAGCATGATGTACAAACTACTTGAGAAGCTGCTGTATAACAGAATACGTAATGAATTACATGAAAATATTCCTGTTGAATAGGCTGGATTTCGCCCAAACCGAAGCTGTGTGTCATATATTCACAGTATGTAATTATCATTATGTAAGTTGGTACTATGTGTCAGATTAAATGCTATTGGCCCTTGCGGTGACGTGATCCCCCCTTCCCCCTTTCCTTGCCGTGGAGGCAGTCTCAGCCTACCTATCCGGTCTAGCCGTGCGGGCTGTGATATTCCAAAATACTGTGTACTTACTTATTCCCCTTAGTGTGGAGACGTCACATTGAGTGGATCAAGTTATCATATTGACATCTTACATAGAGTCTGTTTTCCAAAAACAGCAAAAGACCTCTGCTGTATTTATTGATTTGTCCTCCGCCTATGATACTGTGAGGAGACAGGGCATTGTTCATACGTTTCTCCGTCTCATACCCTGCAGAAAAACTACAAGACTCCTGAACAATATGCTGACTAATAGACCTTTCCAGGTAACCATACTGTATGCAATGCCATTAGTGACCAGAAAACTCTTAACAACGGACTACCCCAAGCTCAGACCTAGCTCCGCTATTATTCAGTCTCTATAGAGCAGATATGCCAAACACCCAGTCCAGGAACGTTTGGCTATGCTGATGACTGGGTGTTAGCAACTCAACACAAACAAATTGAGGTCACTGAAGAAATATTAATGAAGGACTTAAGTGCAATGATTCAATACTTCTGTAAATGGGGACTTCAACCAAACCCTAACAAAACTGAATCCACATGCTTATGTGAATTATTACTGGTACAATCCGGTCCACACCTTTTTTCTGGCTACCTATCCTGGGCCGTATTCCATCTCCTACGCTGAGAAGAAGGAATATCCTCCTGAGAGAATATAACAAAATCAGCAACAACCAACAATATTGCAAACCCATGAGGACATACCTGCCATCCAAATCAACAGACTCCGCTCCAAACATCCTGCAATCAGAACAGCAATCAACCTGGCAGATCATAACTTCAATCTTCATGAAGCCTGGGCACAAGAATGGTATAATAACATTCCACCGGCGCTATTTTTCTTCAAAGCAACAACAAATTATGGGAACTTGATTTGCCCCGTAGGACATGGTGTACTCTGAATAGGATACGTACCGGTACTCTAGCCAAAATTCCCGTAACCACCACCTATTATCCGAAGGACGGAAAGTATCGCAAGGGACGCTGATCCACAGCTAGTAAAACCAACAATTTCCTGCTATATGGCAAGTTAGGAATCTCTCGATACATAAATATTTAAAAATACGATAGTACTACTACCTAGTTACATACAAATCCAACAACAAAGTATTGGAGGACGAGATTCTCGGAATCTTGAGGGTGAACGATTTAAAAATGGGCGCCAGTATTTTAATAATAATAATAATGCATTTTATTAATCCCTTAACGAGTCAAGGACCCGTATACAAAGGAATCGTACAGTTTTATCTTGTTGGCGACACATTACAATTCAATGTTTAGTTTACAACGTTTTTCAGTATGAAAATATATGCAACATTTTGTAGCTTTCATAAGTTTTTATACACAATGTAGTCTTCTTTTGTCTTCTCAGATTTTGGAATTTCTTCAAACTGACATTTTATAATCATTCCACATAAACTGTTTTAGCCTCCTTTTAAAGATTGGTAGGCTAGGTGCAATTTTCATATTTTCTGGTAGTCTATTGAACTTGACAAAGGCACTCTACTTAATGCTATTACTGCCATATTGTTTAGAATTGATATGGAAAAGTGATATGTCATCTGCATGTCTAGTTTTGTAAGCGTGTAAATCAGATTGTTTAGTGAAGTTTAAATTTGTGTAGGATTTGGTACATCAACACATTTGATTTGATTTCTGCATTTAGGGCTACTGGTTGAAATTTACTCGTAATATAAAGGTGATTGGTTGGTGTTAAAAAGGGTAGTTATAAATATTTCTTATGGCTCTATTCTGAATCACCTCAATTTCCATTTTTAGGTAATTTGAGCATGTTATCCAAATTGTATTCAAATATTGTAAGTGGCTATGGATCAAGGAAAAATACACTTTCCTGAGTAGATATTTTGGGATATAGTAGCTCAATTTTTTATCATCCCAGTTGCAGGTGATATTTTTTTAACTAATGCATCAACGTGCTTTTGCCAGGAGAGATTTTCATCTATTATTAGGCCTAGGTATTTGACAGATGAGACCCTTTTAACTGCCTTTCCATTCAGCATTACATTCTGAGTGATGTCTAACTTTGTCCTGCCGGTACGCATAGACATTATTAAATAATTTGTTTTATCTTCATTTATTGTTAATTTATTTGACTGGGTCCTGCCAAGTATTGTATTCATGTCCTCCTGCATGTGTGTAATCTGTGTATTGGTGGTATATGCACTGTAAAAGATACTTAAGTCATCTGCAAACAACGTTATATTACCATGAAAACTGAGTGTTGCTATGTCATTAATATATACTAAGAAGAGGGAAGGACCCTGTATTGAACCTTGGGGCACACCGTGGGTAATATTTACTTCCTCACTTCTGTAGCCATTTATTTCAACATACTGCTTACGATTAGATAAGTAATTTTTAAACCATGTCCAAGCTACTCCTCGGATACCTGCTTTATCAAGTTTCCCTAAAAGAATTTCATGGTCAACAGTATCAAACGCCTTTCTCAGGTCTATGAAAAGGCCACTCGCTGTCATCTTATTGTCTATGCCATCCTGCAAGTTAGAGATTGTATCAATTGTGGCTATTTCTGTGCTTGAGTTTTCTCGGAATCCATACTGCCCTTTGTATAAGTAAACATTTTTATTTAAAAAATTAACAATTCTGTTTTTACTACTGTTTCGAGTACCTTGGATATGGGTGGGAGGATGGAAATGGGTCTGTAATTGTCTGGATTGCTTTTGTCACCTCCTTTATAGACTGGTATGACTCGTGCTATTTTTAGATCATCAGACACCAGACCAGTCTCTAACGATAAATTTATTAAAGTAGTTAGTGGGCTACTTAGCATGTCAATGGAGTTTTTTAACAATTTTACTGACATACCATCTTTGTCTTGGCTACTTTTCATTTTAAGGCTTAATATAATATTGCGAATTTCCATCTCATTAGTCGGGGTCATAAATATGGAATCTGTATTGACATTAATTTCATTAACTTTCTTCCCTAGGAGGATGGTTTTGGCTAACTTGTGTGCTATGTTTATAAAGTGAGTGCTTAGAGCATTGCAAATATTTTCTTTTCCTGTGAAAGATTTACCGTCAATTATTATCTCACTGGGACCATCTTTGTTTTCAGTTGTGCAGTTGTAGATCATTTCATTGATTACTTTCCAAGTATCTTTTATGCTATTGGCGTTCAATGTTAATTTATGTTCATAGTATGAGGATTTCAGTTTCCGTTTTAGAGCTGTCACTTGGTTCCTACATATTATGTGCTCTTCCTTTAAGAGGTTGTTGTTTCTGTGAATGTTAGTTGTAAGTTTAGCATGTAGTAGGTCCCTTTGTTTTATTAGCTGAATTAATTCTGTTGTTATCCATGGGTTATTGAGGTTCTGGTGTATTTCCTTCAAAGGTGTGTCAGTGTTTTCTTTGTTGGGTGTCTGTGTCAAGATATTGTGTTTCATGGCGATGTAAGTTTCGTTTATATCATCTAAACAGTCTATTTGATTGAGACCATTAGAGAATATGTTTTTGTTCACGTACCGGTAATTTTTATTTACGTTTTTTGAACTAGACCTATGCTTGTTGTGGTGGTATTTAAATGTCATGTTCGAGATTGGGCTTTTTTTCTGGATAGTAATTTGACCAGAAAATCTCAGTTACAAGAATATTATGATCACTAATATCACTAATTATATTGCTTATCCTATATGTATATTTACAGTTATTAGTGGCTACCTGATCAAGGAGTGTATTTGTTGATTCACATATTCTTGTTGGATACCGAGTATTGTCTTGTGTGGAACCATAGCTTGATAGTAGATTGAGGTATGATTTGGTTACATTATTTTTATTTAGTAAGTTAATATTTGTATCACCAATGCATAAGCAAAGATTGGCATTGTTTTTCGAGAGAATATGCTCTAGAGATTGCATGAAATTTGTTGCGTTATTTATGTTAGGATTATATACTGCAATTATATTAATAGTATGCAGGTTATTGAAACGAACATTATCACTTCTTATAAGCTCTAACTGGATCAAGCTATGGTTACTCTCAACTAGGTTAAGAACTTTTATATTCCATTTTTTGTGGACAAACTCCCACGCCTCCACCATCCTGATTGTCTCTGTGTACAAAAGCAACATAATAGTTGTTTAGGTTGAAGTATTTAGCTTCATTACTTTTACCCAAGTCTCGGTTACCACTATGACATCTAGATTTTCAACAATACGTATTAGTATCTCGATATCTTCTAGTTTGTTTTTTATGCTTCTGCTATTCAGGTAGAGACACTTGATTTGGCTAACCTCATTTTTAGTGTCTGCTACGAAGTCGTGGATACAGTCATATTTACGCTCATCAATTGATGTGTGTAAGTCAACATTAACTAGTAGGTCCATGTCTTGATTCATTATTATTTCTGTGAATGGGATGGCTGAGCCTTGTTGATGGAAGAGTGTCTAACTAGCCTTTCAATGTCTTCTGGTGAGCTGATCCTGACAGCCTTGTCACTATCTGATTTACGGACGAATATTTTGCAGTCCCGGGTCCAGACGTATTTAAAACCTAATTTACGGAGGTCTCTTGCCTGTTTGTGGAGTACTTTATTAACTGGCGTCAAGTGCTCGTTTATGTAGATAGGCCTAGCCCTTGCATTGATTCCAGCATCACTTGAGTTCAGGTTGGGTTCGGACCTTTTGCCTTTTAAAATTGCCTCTTTTTTAGCCGGCTGCAGAATTTGACTAGTAAAGGAGGTGGAAGACCTTCTCTGCTTTGAGGTAGCCGATGGCAGGCGTCAATATCGGACTCAACAACTGTGACACCCAATTGGTCAGCGATAGTTTTGACAATCTGAACGGTGTTTTCGTTTGAAGTGTGCGGCACGCCATGAAGCTCTAGATTGTTTCGCCGAACGTACTGTTGAAGCTCGAGATTCTCTTGCTTTAACATTTTAACCTCACTGCAAGCGATATCCTTATCCTTCTCTAACTCACAAACTCTTTGGCTGAGCTTTGTTATTTCTGACAAGGCTTGCTTCAGAGTTTGTGCGGCAGTTGAAATGTCACTTTTCATACTATCGAAACAATCAGAAAAGTATCTCACTGACTTAAGCATATCATTCTGAGTCTTTTCAATGTTTTCCAGTTTTATCAGTCGGAGGTTGATTTCACACACAAGATCTTCTAAATCTGGTTTATTTACATTCTCGTCTGGCGAGGCGATTTTAGAAACCTTTTCCGTAGTTGACCTACTTATTGCACTGCACTCGACACAATACCCTTGCTTGGCTTTGTCGGACAAAAGCCGGTTAAAAACTTTCTTCTTTATGTTTACACAGGTTCTGTGGTATGATTTACCACATTCCCCATCACAAATTATGTAGTCTTCGTTATCAGTTACACATTTTTCACACTGACCGCACTTAGTTGATTTGTCACTTGTCGCCATCTTGTATATAACTAATAGTACCACCGTAACTGATTATTAAACGAAGAGATCGGAAAATTCTATAAAAGGAACAGGCAGACTAAACAGTGCCTGCTAACTTTTATTAATCAAGGAAACATATACGAATAAGAAATGTCCAACAAACAAATTAATCAAAATCCCTCACTTCGAAAATAAATTTTGTAGCTTCAAATAAAAATAATAGCTTCGCCCAGAAGCAAAATATACCGTGAATTTCGGTATTGGGACTTCACGATATCCTCATTAAGGAGTAAAATAAAAACTTGAAAATATCAACCACTTGTAGATCATACTGTACTCCAACATGTTAATAAAATTCGTAAAACGATGTTCTCTATTTACATTTCTTCCCAAGTTTATACATAAGTCTCCTTAATTCGTAGTTCTAAAAATTCTAAACCTTAATAAAAATATTTAAATCCATAAATTAATACATTATTATTATTATTATTACTAAATATCAAATATTTACAATTTTGTTTAATTTTATCGTTACCAGCACGATATTCCTTCACTCTACGACCATTTTCTAGATCACATTATCTTTCACATTATCGCTATTAGTTTGTCAAATCCAAATGAACATATGTAACAAACAATTAAGCTAATTACTGTTCCAAACGTCTAAATCTTGATAAAATACGATAACAGATGATATTATATCAGACTATCTTCGTTGTTTTCATATTACTTGAAATATAGTGGTTTTAAGTATTTATCTTCACATTCATATACATCGCTTACTTATATATGGCTTTCATCGACAACACTGTCGTTAATACCATTTTACAGATCGCTATCATTCATTCTAACTTCGCCGAAACATTCATATTTCCCATAAACAAGTCTTACATGGCGTTACATTACACGCATAAATTCTTCCATTATCATTTCTCTACACTTCAACTCAATATTGCACGGAATTCAAATACTTCTAAGTATCACACACGTTTACGTAACTTACTCGAAAATACAATCATCCTTCTACCGATTATACAACTCTGTACAATTCCTCGTGCTCGCATTATTTTTGACTTGTTATAATACCACACTCACAACACTTGTTAAATATTTCACCATTAATACAATTCCTTACCGGTAGCGATTCATTATGACATTACTATATCATTATTTAATATAACCACTGTTTCATTGAACTATTACATTTTAAGATAATCGTCTGTATATAAATATCATATTAATAATAATACGTTCCATTTCCTCTCCATTCATTGTTACAATTCATGAATATTAATTCATTTCATCTTCAACTTACTCCTGTTACAAATATACTTTGCTGCATCCCAATTACATTCCTGCATTCTTTTTCATATCTCACCAGTTTAGCGTTGTCAAGAGCTCTGCTCTGCGAATGAACTATTAATCATCATATACATTATTTCAGTAGTATGCATCCCTTCTGCGATGCTCACAAGAGACCGATCGTGAAAAATGAGCATTCAAATGAAAGAGAATATACATTGCCAGTGACTCATTACACTCTAATTTTATAAATATCTATAATTTCTTTAAAAAATGAGTTTTACAAAACTGTGCGAAGTGTGCGATTTGCACTTACTGTTGCTGCAGGAAGATACAATCCATAATTGGTGTCCACTTCACATTTTGGCCGCTGTGACGTCTTTTATATGTAATTTTAACATTCTGAGGTCTTTCCTTTATCATTTTGCATCGATTTCAGAAACAGTAAATAAAGGAATGTGTACGTTTTCAGAATCAGTAGCTAAATCAATGGATTGGGTACTCAGATCGTATAACCGGCGAGTGTTAGTGCTAAGCTTTCAATCAATGGACTCAGCACAAACATGATTTAAGCTCATCCGTCTAAACAATTGATTTATTATATTCCAGGTTTGTTAATATGCCGCGATACAGGATTTTCTTCTGCATTCTAATTCCATAAATATCGATTTTTGTAAGAATTGTGCTTTTTGCAAATACTGTTGCTCTAACATGCTGCAATTCTGAGTTCGAGCACACACACACATTTTTATTCACTGGCAGAAAACATGTACATATACAGATGTTGTATCAAAATACAGGGTGAATCCCACATAAGATAAACTTGTGCGTGAGCTTCATGAACACAATTTTTTAATTTATTTGCAACTTGGTATTTGACTGATAATAATAAGAAAAGTTCATAGGGAAAGCATTAATTACAAGGATACTGAAAATATAAGAAGGTGATACATTACTTATTTGTGACTGAGTTGGTTTAAATATGTTGGTGAAAATTTATATGTTCATTTACTTTTTCAAAGTTATTAAGGAGCCATGTAAAAAGCCTTTTCTTCAGTATATTCAGGGTGTTATTTGTCACATATACTGGCAATATATTGCATATCCTAGTGCTAAGACAACTTAAATTCCTTTGGCAAGTAGTGTGTTTCGACGAGGGTTATTTATTCCAGTTCTGTCTTGAATTCTAGAGCACATTTTAAGTTTTTGTCCATTTGAGAAGAGCTTCACATTTTTATGTATAAATATGATTGATGACTGAACAAATAACTGTCATATGTTAAGCAACATGCTTTGTTGATACAGTTCACATGTTGGAAAAGTTGGTGGCCTTTTGTACATAACTTTTAGAATGAAATTCTGGCAGGTATTTACCTGAGCCAAATGTGAATCAAGTATTCCACCCCAACCATTTATTCCATATTGTAGTTGTGACTGGACTAAGGCAAAATATACAGTTCTCAAGACTTTTGCTGAAAGGATATTTCTGATTCTGTAAAATATATAAATTAACTTTTGGAGTTTATTGGCCAATTTTGATGCATGCATATTCCATTTTAAATGACAATCTATAATAATCCCTAAATATGTAGCATTCATTGACTTCTGTAGCGTATAGCAGTTGTATCTTTCGCCATTGTTACAAATTGGTGTGTGGATCTTTAGTGTTAAATTGTCTATGGGTTGTAATTTTTTGTTGTGTGAGAAGCATAGGTATTGTGTTTTGGTTTCATTTAAGGTATGAAGGTGGTTTCTTAGCCATTTTTCGACAGTAGCAAGGGTTTCTTGAGTTCTATTAAAAGTGTCCTCCCAAGTTGTTCCTGTGACTGTGACGACAGTGTCATCAGCATATGAGGTATTCATCGCATTACAGTTCAGCTCGCACAAGTCGTTAATATATAACAGAAAAAGAATAGGACCTAAAACTGTTCCTTGGGGAATTCCAATTTTTACTTCAGCACTTCTACTTAGAGTATCTTTGATTCGTACCTTCTGTATTCTGTTAAAAAGAAAGCTTTTTATTAGTTCTTGAGGAGTACCACGAATACCTTCCTTTTCCAGTTTTCTAATGAGTATATTGTGGTCTACAGTGTCAAAAGCCTTTCTTAAATCCAGGAACACAGAAATTGTTCTTTTTGAACTATCAATAGCTTTATACAAATAATCAGTAAGGGAGAATATTGCATCTTGAGCACTAGTGTTTGGTCTAAAACCAAACTGATTTGGTGACAATATGTTGAACTTATTCAGATATTTCAGTAGTCTGGTTTTGATGCATTTCTCTAGTAGCTTAGAGAGATGGGTTGTGAGGGAAATTGGTCTATATTTATTTAACTCTGTTTTATCATCTGATTTATGGACTGGGATTATGATGGCAATTTTGAATGAGTCTGGAAATTGTCCTTTCGTTAGTGATAAATTAAAAATATTGTGCAGTGGTTGTAGAATTTCTGTACTAATTATCTTAATTGTTTTACTAGAGATATTATCATAGCCATTTGCTGAGTTATATTCTAGAGCAGCCATGTGGTTTGTTATTTATGATTTTGTTATGGGTATAAAAAAGATAGACTGAGGTTGGGATTTTGCAGTGCTATCACGTGCATTTGTGTTGTCAGGTTCCTTTCTTGTATTACTTATTTTGTCAGAAAGTTCTAAACCTATGTTACTAAAATAGTCGACAAATTTGTTTGCAATGGCAGCCGGTTGGGATGTTTCGTGTGAGCCTCTGATAAATATGCTGTCAACAGATGAAGATTTATTTCCCTTCCGACATGTTATATCATTAATATTTTTCCAAAGGACTTTAGAATTATTGGAGTTTGACATAATTTGTTTGGAATAGTACCTTTCTTTTGCTATTTTAACAAGCCTGTTAATCCAGTTTCTGTACAATTTATGTTTATTAACTGGGACCTCATCACTGTTTGAAAACCTCTCCCTTTGTTTAACAATTTTCTGATATAATTTATCTCTTATTCTAATAGAAGTTAAAATTCCAGTTGTGATCCTTGGAGTATTTTTTTTAAATGTTGATCTTACGTTATTTATTGTAGTAGAGTGTTCAGAGATGTATTGAGTCAGTAATTTAATGAAACTATCAGCTGCTTTGTTAGCTTCATGTTCATTTATGATAGATTCCCAAGATTCCTTACTTGAGGATCTTTTTAGAGTTTCATAATTTATTCTTACATTGTTCAAAGTATTTTCTCCTGTTTGTGGAGGGTATTTTTGAGATTTATTTTGTATGAGAAATGTAGGACTGTGATCTGTGATACTGGTATGCAGAACAAAAGGGTCAAAGTTGCTGTTTCTGTGGGACTTAACATGTATGTGATCGATACATGTTCTGGATTTTGGGGTTATTCTAGTTGGTGAATTTATGTACGAAATGAATCCATTTGCATGTAGTACATTTAAATACTCATTTTTAATATTTTGGGCATATTGCCTTGTAGGATTTGAAATATCAATATTTATATCTCCTATTAATATACTGTGTGTAGCTGTGGGCAAGCGCTGGAGAGTATTACCTGGTTCTTCTGAATTTCTTTGGGCTTGTGGAGGGTGATTTGTATATAGCAAGTATCAAGTAACTCTCTTTATTATATCTGAAGGTGAGTAGGCTAGCATTTGCAGCTTTCAGTGTTTTTACAGTAGATATTGTAATATATTGTATGAGGTTTTCATGCACATATTGGTGTATTCTTGGAATACACGGTACGAGAGAATATAAAGTTTAATGCTTTTGCAGGTTCGTTCCTTCTTCTTTGTCAAACACCAACAGTGATCTTCTATTTTCTCTTTGGTGATCATTTCGCTTATATCTTTTATGAGTCTGTTCTAGATATATATCTTCCATGACCCACCTAGCGTCATCTAGCAGCGAATCTCTGAAGCTCCTCAATTCTCCCTGGTGCAAGAGGATTTACTTATCCATCTGGCCACCAGATTTAGCTACCATCGCCAGCTATTATCTCCATGAGCAAGAGAACTTCGTTTACTTTTTCACTCACCATGCTGTGCTAGTATCGCCCGCTATCAACTCTTTGAAGACCATTCATCAAGAAGAACATTTATTTTTGATAAGTTGCCTATTCTGATATGTATTCCTTTTGTTTCCTACCCCCACTCCTTTCCCTTCCTTGGACCCTCCGCGCTTTGCTGAGCAGGTCTCACTTGAAAATCGGCAGTTGACTCGATCAGTCAGGGCTCAACTAGAGCCAGTCTCCTCAAACCAAGAGGCACTCTCTACTCTCTACGCCATGTTGGCACTCTAGGCATCCGTCAAAGGGTACTTCACCTTCGACATGCAACCAAGATAAGTACAGCTTCAAGTTTTAACCTCATCTTCATGGTTTTAACTTCTACATGTTTTTGACGATATTTTATGGACAGCGTGAGATTACTTATTTGGGGTGGTAATCATTCTTCGCGGGATTTGCCATGTTGAGCTTTTGTCTGTCTAAGTCCACTTTAACAGAAAGTAGCTTTTCTTAAGCTATTTAAATGAGAAATCTTCTCACCACGTGGAATATTATCTAATACCCGCTGTCTATAATTCACCAAGCTAGTTCCTCCGCTGGATTAACTTTGGCCCCATTCTTCTATTAAGATCGTTATGGAACCTTCCAGATCCTGTACTTTATCTACAAGTCCTGTCGTCATGTATTTTTCACTCACTTGTGAGAATACTATTTAAAATTGAAGAATCTTACTTCTAAATTACTACAATAGCGAATTTTCTTCCACCGCTGAGAAGCCTCCGTGGCTTAGGCGGCAGCGCGCCGGCCTCTCACCGCTGGGTCCATGGTTCAAATCCCGGTCACTCCATGTGAGATCTGTGCTGGACAAAACGGAGGCAGACAGGTTTTTCTCCGGGTACTCCGGTTTTCCCTGTCAAAATTTCATTCCAGCAACACTCTCCACTATCATTTCATTTCATCTGTCATTCATTTAATCATTGCCCCAGAGGAGTGCGTCAGGCCTCGGCAGCCGGCACAGTTCATATCCTCGCCGCTAGATGGGGGCTTCATTCATTCCATTCCTGACCCGGTCGGAGACTGGAAGCAGGCTGTGGATTTTCATTTCTTCCACCGCTGGAATGTTCTATGGCGCATTTAATTGTAATTCACAAACTTCTCAAGAAATAGACTCTCGCCTATCTAGTGCAACCAGTCCTTTTTCATCATTGCAATAACTTTCTTTGCCATAAACTTTCGTGTTACTACAGTGAATTTTTCATCTATTCAAAAGACTATAGTGAGAAACAGTGCTTTCAGTATTTCTTCCGCGTCGCGATCGTCCGTTTACATTAAATAAGGCCATGAACATTTCTCCTCAATCCCAATTGATCTTCCCTAAACCTTCTACTAACACACCATATTAATAAAATTGTAACTTTTCTATAAGGTGTCACTATAACGAAGTGCCCTTCCATTTTTTCTTGTTTATCATTAATTAATCTCTGTATAACTACGTGTTTTATACACGGTTCATGCTTACATTGTTTCTTCCCTATAATCAGGGAAAACAATTCTTTCAACTCTTGAGTGAGTTATTTCTAGGTCTCACGAAATGGAAACTGCCCCATTTGGCTCGTGATTCCGACTTAAAACATAGGAGGTCGAGAACCTTTCTTTTGATTATCTCTTCAGGTTTCACAGTAAGTGACCTGCCCTTATTTGTATAATAACCAACAGTAATTCTGTATAAATATAAGAAGTTGTAGGAACTTCTATCTTATTCTTCATGTTTTTCTTATTGTTATTTTTGAAGTTGTAACTTTTTCTAAAACAGTTACCTGAAAATTTCTTAAAGTACACTCCTTGTACTCAATTGAATGTTTAAACTTTAATCACTTCATTTGTCTTTTTTAAATCTTACAAAGATTTTAGTACATATATAAGGTTTGAAACCTAAAGAATTGTTAAGTGCCTGGAGCAAACGTTTAATGTTTTCTGAGGTCTGTAACCCCAAAATTGTTAACCAAATTGAAAATATATATTTGTTAAAGTTATCAACTTCTTTTGAATTGTTAAATAAATTAAGCGTTTCTTTTCGCTTTTTCATTTTTCTAATGCAACGGTTAGGCAAGATCCTGGCTTTCCTAACTCTTCCTCAGTTCATGCCATCGTTAATACAGAATAAATCTGCTACTATTTGTCTTGCCAGACTATCACCCTTCCCCATAGTAGTCTTATGCGTGCTTGGGAGGAAATACACTAAAGCCTTTCTCTGGCAAACAGCCCAAGTCTTAGCTGCGGTTCCCGTCAGCTTCGACCAAGCTCGTACCCACTTTAGGTATCAGAGAACGGATTTTCAGTGGAAACCGCCTCTAAGTGCATTAAAGGTTAAATTTATAACTTTTGTGTGACTCTCCTCCCTTTTCTCTATCCTTTCTCTCCAGTCCGAAACCTATCTCCTTTTCTTAATAATCTTCCCTTGGTGGTTAGGTTATTCCTCAGCCAATAATCTACCCACATATATCTTTTTGCTGTCATGGGTAGAATTTTGAGATGGTATGCAGTATTCATTATATCCTAAAATAGAAAATGGTATATCCTCAATGAGCTGAGTTTCAGACAGTGTAATGACATCTGGTTTATGATCAAGTTGATTGAGTATAACTAGCATACTTTCGAAATTTGTTATCATGCCACATATATTTAGGTGCATGATTTTAATTCCTGCAGTAAAGCTAATTAATTTGTTCAAGTGTTGAGTACTGTTTACAATCTTTGAAGTAATATCTTGAAAATTAAGGTCTACTTCGTTATCTGATTTCATACCGTACGGTAGTTGTTTTATTTCAGGGTACTTCCATAATTACTTTACACTCACTAGGAAACAGAATTTCATAAAATATTGATTGATCACTTGGCTCAGGAAAAAAACCTTCAGTTTCCTTGATTCCCATGAACTGTTGGCAGGTCAGCTGCAGTCTTGATTTGTAGAATCGGGCTGTTTTCATTTTTCCTCATGAAGATCTTCCCGTTCCTGGTCCATGGAAATTTATAATTCATTGTCCGTTTAGAATTCCTGGCAAGCCAATATAAGTTTTGGTTGTCTTTGGTTAAATGTTCATTTATATGCACTGGCGAGTCTCCGTTGATCTTGACATCTGTGCAAAGAAATTTCCCATGTTTGCGTTTTTTGCTCATGATCATGTCTTTAGTTTGGCGGGAATAAAATTTTGCTACTATGAGGGGCGTTTTCTTCTTGCCATCCTTATCTGTAAAGGCTGGCAGTCGGTGGCAATATTCAATGTCCCTATCAATTTCGATTTCAACACCAACTGCACCTGCCACTTGAGCCACAATATTATACACATTCTCGTGTTCGGAGACTGGTGTCCCGGCGATTTCAAGGTTCTAATTCTTAGAGTATTGCTCCAAGTCATTAACTTGCCTTTTAAGATTCCCATTTTGTTCTTTGAGCAAGTCATTCTCAACTTTAGTGTTGTTTACCTGTAGAGTGAGTTGGTCAATGCAAGATTTTTGTGTGATATTTTGCTCCAAGAGTTCATCAAATTTTTTTGATTGGTACTCCAGAGAGCTACAAACATCTTTTAACACTTGTTGCATATTGTTAACCGCTTCACACAAGCTTGCGTTGTCCGGTTTGACCTTATTCGGCTGAAAACTTGATGTAGCTGTCTTCGTTGAATTTGGGTTATGTTTGCATTGTTGACAATGCCACATAATTTGGCCAGGATTTGCAAGCATTGCTTTAAAAACGGCGTTCGTCACACGAGCACAGATTAGATGAAACATTTCACCACACTTTCCGTCACATTGTACGAAATTTCCATTCTCCTTCAAAGAAACTTTACAGGAGGTACATATAACATTACTATTCTTGGGCGCCATGTCGTCTAAAATCTTAAAACAATGAACATTAATTCTCTAACAGTTTTTCTTCAAACTGATTTTCAGAATCAGTAAATCAATGGATTGGGTACAGGTTTTTCTTCTGCATTCTAATACCATAAATATCTATTTTTGTAAGAAGTGTGCTTTTTGCAAATACTGTTGCTGTATCATGCTAGAGTTGTCGTCTACGACCTTAAAAATATCATCATCATCATCATCATCATCATCATCATCATCATCATCATCATCATCATCATCATCATCATCATATAGGCCTCATAAATTAGCAGTGAAGAATTGCTTTTTAATTTCATAAATATCAATTATTGTAAGAAGTGTGAGATTTGCAAATACTGATGCTCTAACATGCTGCAATTATGTGTTGTCGTCTAAACCCTTACAACTACACACATCAAAAAAAGTTTTGCATCACCTCGGTTCCAAGAGTTCCGGAACCGTTAAATACAAAGGGAATAGAGATCAACACAAACAACATTTCAGCTCGTTTTATTGCTCATGAGACCCACACATTGCATGTTGTACCATCATACAGCTAGACTTTCAGCATTTGTGGTCCAGATTGCAGTACACACCACTACCTCTAATACCCAGTAGCACGTCCTCTTGCATTGATGCATGCCTGTATTCGCCGTGGCATACTATCCACAAGTTCATCAAGACACTGTTGGTCCAAATTGTCCCACTCCTCAACGACAATTCGGCGTAAATCTCTCAGAGTGGTTGGTGGGTCAAGACGTCCATAAACAGCCCTTTTCAACATATCCCAGGCATGTTCGATAGGGTTCATGTCTGGCGAACATGCTGGCCACTGTAGTCGAGCGATGTCGTTATCTTGAAGGAACGCATTCACAAGATGTGCACGATGAGGTCGAGAATTGTCGTCCATGAAGACAAATGCCTCTCCAATATTCTGCCGATATGGTTGCACTATGGGTCGGAGGATGTCATTCAGGTATCGTAAAGCCGTTTCGGAGCCTTCCATGACCACCAGTGGCGTACGTCGGCCCCACATAATGCCACCCCAAAACATCAGGGAACCACCACCTTGCTGCACTCGCTGGACAGTGTGTCTAAGACGTTCAGCCTGACCAGGGTGCCTCCAAACACGTCTCCGACGATTGTCTGGTTGAAGGCATATGCGACACTCATCGGTGAAGAGAACGTGATGCCAATTCCGTGGGGTCCATTCAGCATGTTGTTGGGCCCATCTGTACCGCGCTGCATGGTGTCGGGGTTGCAAAGCTGGACCTCGCCATGGACGTCGGGAGTGAAGTTGCGCATCATGCAGCCTATTGCGCACAGTTTGAGTTGAAACACGACGTCCTGTGGCTGAACGAAACGCATTATTCAACATGGTGGCATTGCTGTCAGGGTTCCTCCGAGCGGCAATCCGTAAGTAGCGGTCATCCACTACAGTAGTAGCCCTTGGGCGGCCTGAGCGAGGCCTGTCATCGACAGTTCCTGTATCTCTGTACCTCCTCCATGTCCGAACAACATCGCTTTGGTTCACTCTGAGACGCCTGGAAACTTCCCTTGTTGAGAGCCCTTCTTGACACAAAGTAACAATGCGGACGCGATCGAACTGCGGTATTGACCTTCTAGGCATGGTAGAACTACAGACAACATGAGCAGCGTACCTTCGTCCTGGTGGAATGACTGGAACTGATCGGCTGTCGTACCCCCTCCGTCTAATAGGCCCTGCTCATGCATGGTTGTTTACATCTTTGAGCAGTTTTAGTGACATCTATGAACAGTCAAAGGGACTGTATCTTGGATACAATATACACAGTCAACGTCTATATGCCGGAGATCTGGGAACCGAGGTGATGCAAAACTTTTTTTGATGTGTGTATTAAACGTTAATTATTTCACAGGTTTTTCTTCTGCATTCTAATTTCATAAATATCGATCATTTCGCATGGTTTTCAGATACAGTAAATCAATGGATTGAGCACTCTAAATCGTATAACCGGCGTGTGTTACGGCGTCTAAAACCTTAGAACTATTAAACATTGATTCTTTTACAGGGGTTCTTCTATCATTTCCCATGGTTTTCAGAATTACTAAAGCAATGGATTGGGTACTCAGATCGTATAATATCATAAATATCGAATAACCGATGAGTGTTATGATGATCCAATTTTCAGTGATTGCCTTCTTAAGTTAGGGAACGTACAACTTGCAATTCTGACCGAAATGTATCGAATAACCGATGAGTGTTACGGCTAAGCTCTCAATCAATGGACTCGGCACAGAAATGGAATCAACAGTGACGAATTGCATTTTAATTTCATGAATATCAGAGAAAGAAACCAGTCACAGCACGCTCTCATGCTGACGCTCCACTCGGGAAAGCGAAGTCACCCCTGTAGGTAACGTGCAAAGGAGTTTAGCGTTGAGCGCTACGCACAGAACAAGGAAAGCACCCCTGTAGGTAACGTACAAAGAAGTTTAGCGCTGATCGTTGCACTTAGGAACAAGGAAGCCTCACTGTAAGCGGGGCGTGAAGAAGTTTTCAATTTAGGGCTGTCCTGATAAGGGAGAAGGACGCTCCTTAGCCAAGAAGATAAAGTAGGAAATCTTGACCAAGATGCTTTCCCGCGGTGGTCGAGAGCACTAACGCGCTATCTCGTATCTCGCTGGCATCGGGAGAGCGTGGGTTCGATTCCCACCTCGGCCGTCCTGAAAATGGTTTTCGTGGTTTCCCATTTTCACTACCAGGCAAATGCCGGGACGGTTCCTTTCAATAGGTCCACGGCCGATTTCCTTTCATAATCCCTTCCCCGACCCGTCCTGAAAAGAAAAATACATGGCCATTGGCTGCATTAATAAAATTATTATTATAAATATCGAATAACTGGTGTGTGTTATGATGATCCAATTTTCAGTGATTGCCTTTCAGTTAGAGAACGTAGAACTTGGAATACTCACTGAAATGTAAACAGTGTTCTATAATCATTTGTATGAAATGAAAACATAACAACCTTTCTCCTTAAGTCTCTCATTATAAACCTATTGGGAAATGTGTGGTTTGTGAACAGGCGAGATTTTCTAATTTCGTAAATGTCTATAATTTATACGAAGTGTGCGATTTTCAGATACTGTAGCTGTAGGAAAATACGCTCCGTAATTGCTGTCCACTTCACATCGTAGCCGCTGTGACGCCTGTTTAGTGTCACTTTAACATTCTGAGATCTTTCCTTTTTCATTCTACATGGATTTCAGAAACAGCAAATCAAAGGAATGTGTAATCGTATAATTTCATATTAGCGGTGACGAATTGCATTCGAATTGCATAAATATCAATGTTTGTAAGAAGTGTGCGATTTGCAGATACTGATGCTCTAACATGCTGCAATTATGAGTTGTCGTCTAAATCCTTAACACTATTAAACGTTAATTTACCGGTATTTTACAGGTTTTTCTTCTGAATTCTAATTTCATAAATATCGATCATTTCGCATGGTTTTCAGAAACAGTAAATAATTGGATTGAGTACCCTAAATCGTATAACTGGCGTGTGTTACGGCGTCTAAATCCTTAGAACTATTAAACATTAATTCCTTTACAGGTTTTTGCCATGGTTTTCAGAATTAATAAATCAATGGATTGGGTACTCAAATCGTATAATTTCATAATTATCGAATAACCAATGAGTGTTATGATGATCCAATTTTCAGTGATTGCCTTCTTAAGTTAGGTAACGTACAACTTGCAATTCTGACTGAAATGTATCGAATAACGGATGAGTGTTACGGCTAAGCTCTCAATCAATGGACTCGGCACAGAAATGGAATCAACAGTGACGAATTGCATTTTAATTTCATAAATATCAAAGAAATAAACCAGCCACAGCACGCTCCACTCGGGAAAGCGAAGGCACCTCTGTAGGTAACGTGCAAAGGAGTTTAGCGTTGAGCGCTACACTCAGGACAAGGAAAGCACCCCTGTAGGTAACGTGCAAAGGAGTTTAGCGCTGATCGTTGCACTTAGGAACAAGGAAGCCTCACTGTAAGCGGGACGTGAAGAAGTTTTCCAACGAGTGCTGTCCTGATAAGGGAGAAGGACGCTCCTCAGCCAAGAAGATAAAGCAGGAAATCTTGACCAAGATGCTTTCATAAATATCGAATAACTGGTGAGTGTTATGATGATAGAATGTTCAGTAATTGCCTTCTTAAGTTAGAGAACGTACAGCTTGGAATTCTAACTGAAATGAAAACGGTGTTCTATAATCATTCGGTTGAAATAATAACGTAACAACCATTCTCCTTAAGTCACTCATTATAAACCTATTGGGGAAAGTAAGACTTATGAACATGCGAGATTTCTCGCACGGGTCCGCTAGTCCTTTCAAATTTACTTTAATGTCAACAACACGTTGCTTCAATCAAGTTAAACTTATTGACGTTCAATAATGAACCAAGTATATATTTATATTAAATCCGAAGATTTAAGTAATTGCTATTATGATAAATATCATAAAAATATAACTCCTAATTTAACAGTACGAAATAATTAGGAAGTAATTGTGAAAATATTCTGAAATAGTCCCCTATCTATAAACATGGATTCGCATAGAAATTCAAAAGACTAAATAATATCAAAAATGCAACGAAGAATAAAAATTACACTACGTCAAAATCGAGAAACGATGACGTTTGAAAACACTAAAATGAAAATTTTGAAATATATTAACTAAACTGAACTATCAAACATTAAACATTAAAGATGGTCAAATACTTACAAATGGTCAGGTCTAATATCAACAATTTGGCTACAGCTGACGAAGAGAAATTTGGAAGAAATAGAAAGAGTCAAAGCCACTTTCCTGAATAGAACATTGTGCCTGTCGAAATTCACACGGTCTCGCCTCACCTACGTGCTAGCAAGAGAGCAATTTTTCATCGAAGATCTTCGCCTTAACCTATTACTACCATCAACCGCCGCCTACACAGAACTTGTACAAGAACTCGATGCAAAACGGCAAGACATATGGCCAACGTTCTTTTCAACAGATGCCATGATTTACAGAGAATGGACTCAAGTTGGATATGAACTACGGCATGTAGTGACGCTATACGCCGTGCATGGTTTCCACCACCGGATATGCCAGATTGAGAAATTCCACGACCCGGACGATAACTGCAGGTGTAAACTGTGTGGGTCAACCTGTGACCGTTATCACCTGCTTTTGTGATCCAAAAGGAAAGTCTCGCTGACAGATTTCTGCAATGACTGAATGTGTGGTCTTATTATGGTTATTGTATGCACGGTCATGTATATATTTCTTTTGGCAGTTAACTGCACTTATAAAATTATTAATATCAACAATACTGTCAAACAAAACTGTTATGTCGTGGGAGATACAAGATAAATAGCATACACTTGTTAATATAACACAATGGTTTATTAAACACTAGTCGATACACAACGATACACAATGTGAACTAACTTGAGCGGAACTGACGTCTACAGTCCGCGGGTGCATATATACATAGTAGCTGGAAAGATCCAGAATCGAATGTTCCAGATTGGAATGTTCTTGGCATAGTGACTAGAATGTTCGTGTTAACTCAAGTAGCTTAAATACACAACATTTCCTCCCTCTTTTAAATGGATGATTTAGGAATCAGGAGAGAATCTCAACGGTGGTCGGCGCTGGCGAGTACTCCTGCGGGGAATAAAAAGGGTTTGCGAAATAGGCGGTGCCCTGTCTACAGGTGTAGCTGGTGTGGCTGGTGGTGTTTGGGCTGTTGCTGGTGTCTCGGAGAAGCGAACTCGTCTCAGGCTCGGTGGCTCAATGGCTGGTTCTTGATCATTGGTTGACTCTCGAACGTTGGTCGGTCCTTGATCGTTGTCCAAGTTGGTTTTGCCTTTGTTGGTGTCAGCAAACGATCTGATCTGATCAATGTGGCGCTTGAATCGTTTTCCCTGGTAGTTGATCTCGTAGTGAAGGTCACCAGTGCGTTTCACAATTGTTCCAGGGAGCCACTTGTCCAGCTTGATATTGCCAGACAGGAAGTAGACTTTCTATTCAGGTTCCAGAGTGCGGAATGTTGTTTTTCTCTAATCTTCGTGTGGACGTCATCAGGTCTGGTCAAGTTGAGTCTCGTGCGGAGATCTCGTCCCAAGAATAGCTGGGCTGGAGATTGGCCAGTGGTGGAGTGTGGGGCCTTGCGGAATTGACGGAGGAACTCGTTCAGGTTGGCGCAGAGCATTCCCTTAGTTGTCTTCATCGCATAGAGGGCGTCCTTCACCGTTTGAACATAACGTTCACATTGGCCATTGGTTGAGGGATGGTATGGCGCTGACAACTTGTGATATTTCACACCAATGTTTCCTAGGAAGGTCTTGAACTCGTCTGAGACGAATTGTCGGCCGTTGTCGGAGACGACAGTGACTGGCACGCCATACGCCGTGAACAGGTCATCCATGATGGAAATTGTTGCGGCTGATGTTGATGTTATGGGTTTGACCTCGAACCACTTGCTGTATGCGTCGACAACAATTAGCAGCATGGTGTCAGCCACTGGGCCCGCGTAGTCAATGTGGATCCGTTCCCATGGTGCCTTCGGGTATTCCCAGTGGTGATCTCGGAACTTGGGTGACGCATGCGCATGAGCTGCACACACGGCGCAAGCCTTGGCGAGAGACTCAATGTCGTTGTCGATTCCAGGCCAGAACACAAAGGAACGTGCCATGCCTTTCATCTTGACTATCCCCAGGTGAGCCACGTGCAGGTCGTTGAGGATAGCGTCTCTCAGTGAAGGAGGGACAACAACTCGATGCTCGAACATCAGACAGTTTGCGGCGAGGGTGTACTTCGCTTCTGGTGCCTTGTAATGCCGGCGGGTGAGGTCTTGCCCTTCTTCGATGATATGGACAATTTTACCCAGATGTGGATCTTTCCTGGTCTCGCGTGCGATTGCTTCTGCCCTAACTGGTAGCTGTTGGATCTGATGGACTGCAAAAAAGTCAAAATCATCAAAACTGTCCGTCTCTTCCTCCTGTGGAGGAAAGAAGTTTCTGATGAAGTTAACTGTTGTTGGTAGGTGAGCTCAGGAGCAGTAGTCAGCGTTGGCGTTGGCTTTGGATGTTTTGAAGATGACGTTGTAGTCGAAGTGTGCTAGGTAGTCGGCATAATTGGCCATGCGACTGATGCACAGGACCGGTAAAGACTTCTCCGGGTGCATGATCTGGGTGAGAGGCTTGTGATCATTGATGAGAGTAAAGTGGCGAGCATAGAGATAATTTAAAAACTTCTGTACAGCCCAAACAATGGCCAGTGCTTCCTTATCGATCTGAGGGTACCTTTGTTCCGTTGCTGTCATTGTTCGACTGGCGTAAGCAATTGGACGTTCTTGCCCGTTGCTGACCCGGTGTGACAATACTGCGCCCAGGCCGGTCTTGCTGGCGTCCGTGGCCAACGGGAGTGGTAACGCTGGGTCATACTGCATGAGTACCTGGGGCGAGATTAGGGCGTTCTTGATGTCTTTGTATGCCCTGTCGCCTTCTGGTGTCCAGATGAGAGGGTCCTTGAGCAGCATGTCTCTGAGTGGTCTGTCTCTGGTGGACAAATCGGGGATGAACGAACTGTAGTAGGTTGCTTTACCAAGAAACAGTTGGAGTTCTTCTGGTGTAGTTGGTTTCGGTGCATCACGTACAGCTCGGATGTGTGCATCCGACTTGTGGATGCCTGACGCATCGATTTTGTGGCCAAGGGCTTCCAGAGAAGTTTGAGCGAAAACGCATTTGGCTCGGTTGAGCTTGAGGTTGTGTTGCCGAAACCGTTCCAGAGTGGTGCTGAGGGCCTGCATCAGATTTTCAAAGCTATCAGTAAAAACTATACTGTCATCGAAAAAACTTACGACGTTTGGGAGACCATGCAGGACTGTGTCCATTCGCCGCTGCCAGATAGCGGGGATGTTAGCTGCTCCATATACTGCTCGCGTTGGGCGGATCAGACCGTGAGTTGGCGTGTTAAGCGTGAGAGCATGGCTGAACTCATCGTCGACCTCGAGATGAGTGTACGCGTCGGAGATATCCAGATGGCAAAAGAGAGTGGCGCCGCGCATTCGGTTGAACAGATGTTCCACCTTGGGAATCGGATGTTCATCGATGATGATCCGCGGGTTGAGAGTAGGCTTGTAGTTGCCTGTGATCCTCAGTTTGCCGTTCTTCTTGGCGACGACGTGCGTTGTCGATGCCCACTCAGAGTAGTCCACTCTTTTGTAGAAGCCAGATGCAATTTTCTTGTCGATTTCCTTGGCATAGGCATCGCGGAGGGCAACTGGTACGCCTCGAGCTCTGGCGAAAACAGGTGTGGCTCCAGCCTTCAGGTGCATCTTCGCTGCGGGACCTGAGATCTTCCCGGGGGTGTCGCTGAACACATCCTGGTAGCGAGGTAGAATGTTGTCGAGCTGCTTCTGTTGTTCCAAGGTCAGAGCCTGCTTGTCTGAGAGCTTGTGGATCGGGTCGAGTTTTGCGAAGAGGTGACCAAAGTCGATCTCCCGTACAAACTCTGAAATCCACTCTCGGCCAAAGAGCGATTCGACTTCATCGTCAACCACGTAGAGATTCAGGTTCCTGGTTGTGGTTCCGATGGTGGTGCACACTGACGTTTTGCCAATGCATTTAATCGGATGGCCAGTGTATCTGACGAAGTTACGATCGTTTCTCTGCAACACAAAACCTGGTTTGATCATACTTAGCTTTCATTTGCTCATGGTTGAGCAGGGGGCGCCGGTGTCGAGTTCCATTTTGACGGTGGTTCCCTCTATGCTGACATCAACCAGTGGCTTAGGTGCTGCGTTGACCGATCCGATGACCTCGATTTTGCTGAGGTAGTCCAAAACGTCGAGGTTTTATGCTGGAAGCTCTTCTTCGGTCACATGGTTTGTTGTTCGATGTTTCCTCGATTTCGCTCGGCAAACTTTCCTGATGTGACCTTTCTTGCCACACTTCAGGCACTCTGCGTTCAGGAACCTACACTGACTACGAGGGTGAGCTTCACCACACCCTGCACATGTTCATTGGTTGTCCTGGGATGCACCCTGGTTTGCCTGGTGTGGCCCTTGGTGCTGTCTGATTAGGTTGTAAGACCCTTGACTTCGATGAGCTGACTTGCTACGTGGCGTCTGCTGGTTGATGTTCTTCCTGGACAGAGGCATCTCGTATCCAATCCGATTGGTTGATTCAGACTTAGCGGCAGCTGTTTTGACCTCGTCGGTGGTAATGCGAGTAGCTTCGAGTGCGTGCGCGATTTCATATGCTGTGGTGAAGTTCTCTGGTAGTTTTGCAACAATCTCGTCGCACATTGCTCGTGATTCCAAACCTGCGAGCATTTGTTCAATTAACATGCGATCAAGAAATGTGCCATACTCACAAAACGTTGCAGCCTGCCACAGTCTTAAGGTGAAGCTAGCGATGGTTTCTCCTTGCTTCTGCATTACACTGCGGAATGTGATGCTCTCAGCAAACTTGTTGCGTGTGGCGTCGAAGTGGCCTTTCAGCTTGGATTGAATCTCGTTGTATGACAGAGTTTCCGGATCATTAGGACTCACCAGGATCTTCAGGGCATCATTGAGTTCAGATCCCATGTAAACCCGTGCAAAATGTGCGTGTTGATCCGCGGGTACCTTGCTCAAGTTGAGCGCCCAGGTAAAGCGAGTGAAATAGTCGGCTACAGTCGTCCCGTCGGTTGTACGATACGGTTGCATTGTGAATTGTGGCGGTCGAGGCTGTGATGATGACGTTGTTGAACTTGTCTCTCGGATAGCGTCGGCGATGATTGCCGAGAATTGTTGGAGTTGCTCAGAGGTTAAGTCCGGCATGGTGAAGACGAGTGGAGAACAGTATATCTAACACGCACTTGCGATGAACTTAGTTCGGTGCAAACACTTGCGTTGAAGTTAGAAAGTTCACTCGGTTTAGTTTCCAACACGCACTGCGATGAACGTCGTTCGGTGCAACACTTGCGTTGAGGTTAGAAAGTCACTCGGTTTCACAACGTTATTTATCTTATCCCACTTCTGGCACCACTGTTATGTCGTGGGAGATACAAGATAAATAACACACACTTGTTAATATAACACAATGGTTTATTAAACACTAGTCGATACACAACGATACACAATGTGAACTAACTTGAGCGGAACTGACGTCTACAGTCCGCGGGTGCATATATACATAGTAGCTGGAAAGTTCCAGAATCGAATGTTCCAGATTGGAATGTTCTGGGCATAGTGACTAGAATGTTCGTGTTAACTCAAGTAGCCTAAATACACAACAAAAACTACGAAATATAATCAGATCACCTTATCTACCTTCAGCTCGAACCATCTTCTTCATAACCTGGATCTTTGTTGAACTCCGGAATAATGTATTGCTTCGGTCTGCGTTCGAAAAAGAGCTGATCTAGCTTCATTATCTTATAAAAATCTATTTAATTTTCAAATTCTACCTTCTAAAATTAATTAAAATCTTTTCCTAAACAAACAAACTGTGACTGTTCCGGTCACAATGTTCCCAAACCCTTATTTGGTTGACTGCAAGAGAAGTCAGGTTAGGGTAATTTGTTCATACCATTTCTTTTCTTGTTCATCATCATCATTTAGGTTGTAGAATTTCATTTTATTTAGTGTATATATATCTTGTGTATCTCGGGGACTCAGTCAGGAATATTTCATTTAATTTGTATGGGAGATGTCAGTATACAAGACAGCGGATTGTGTAGGTAAGCTACAAGATGTTGCAACAGCAGGAAACTCTAGGCCAAATTTAGATTGGGCCGAGAATAACTTCCCTTGTCTTGAAGAAAGCTTTGTGTAAATTGTGTAAGGTTCTGACGTCAGAGAAGAGTTTCGCGCCACGAGTTGTAAGAAATATACATGGGTTCGAGATTATTGGTGTATTTTGTATGGGTTGGAGGGTATCATGACCCTGGCGGAGAAAGACGAAAACATGTGTTTACAAGATGAGAGGTGGGATTTTCGTGTATAGCGGGGCTTCACTTCTATTGTAGCGTCTGATTGGAAAGGTCGCGTTCTCGTAATTTGGCGTAGGCCTATTTGGAGAAACAGTTTTGTTGAAAGCATGGCTTGTGAATGTACTCGAAACGGCTACATATCACAACGATGTTATCTCTGTTAGCACAATTCAAGTTGGGTACGGAAGCACATTCATTTCTCTCGCAGAGATGTGGCTATGTAAACCAGTAAACATCTCTAACCTCAAACCACGTGTGGAAAATCTTAGAAATGCTGGGGAGAACTGATCTATCGAGCATGTCTCGTAGATTATCTGCTAGATCGTCGATGAGTGAGTAACAAACATCTTTATATTCCAACATTCATTTTGGGTCACATGTTTTCGTCATTGCCGAGGAGAGAAGATAGTAAACCATAGTCTGTTCGACGAGAGTCCCCGCCATATGTTTAAAGTTGATATTAATACACATATTTTGAAGGTTATAATTAGTTTTCTTTATAGGGAATTACACCTAATAGTTGAACGCCCAAATGATACCAGTTAGGTTGACCAAATGTGTGTCCAACACTCCACGACCCTGCCATTTCAATTGTGTGGTATATGATGAAGTACTTCCGATCAAAAATAGGAGGATGATTTTGGGAAGTTTTAAATCAGTCGCCCAAGAAGGGCTGGTAAAAAGTTACAACATAGCACCTCAACGTGGGGCAAGAGTAGGGAAACCTAGCAGGTATCATTAGGGCACATATGCACACAGCCGATAGACACCTTAGGAGTATTAGGGTTCACAGTAATTTGTTTTGTTTTAAGGGGTATGTCCACATCAGACAATTTAGAATTAAGGTCAAGGGTTGTGTGTAAATCAAACAGTAAAATGTCAGGTAATCAGGAAACTGGGGGAAGTGGCAGTGAGGAAGATGTGGAAAAGACAGTGGGAACATATGTTACCATTGTTACTACTGAGTCGCAGCTGATCGCTGAAGGTAGTAACTTAAATGTAAATGGGGGGGTTATGAACGATAGTTTGATCCAAATGCTACTGAGTGAAATAAAAGAGATTAAGAAGCAAGGAGAATCTATGAGTAAGGAAATTAAGGAGCAGGTAGGCTCTGTAAATGAGAAGGTAGAGTCAGTGACCAAACAGATAGTAGAAGTGAAGGAATTTGTAAGTAAGGAAATTCAGGAGAGCAACAGGGCCACGAACACAAGGATAGAGAGTCTCAGCAAAGAAATACGGGACCATAAGTCTGTCCTTAATAGTAGAATGGAGAGTATGAACCTGGAATTAAGTGGGAAAATTAGCAAACAGGGAGAGGAAATCAGGGCAGAAATGCAGGGGAATCAGGCTGGGATCACAAGTAGGCTAGAAGGAATGGAAGGCCATCAGAACCAGCAAGATGTGGAAATAACGAAAATTAAGTCAGAGATAGCTAGTTCAAGGGCAGAAGTACAGAATGTAACGGGAAAGTGTGATGAGATATGCAACACTGTACGTGGGAATAAGAGGGAATATTTAGATAGAGTAGGTGCCGTTGAAAATAAGTTGGGAGAGATTGAGGGTCTGAGAGGGAAGCAGGTGGCATTGACCGAGAAAAACGAAAAGCTGCAGGAAGAGCTGATAAAGGTCAGGAGAGAGTTGAAAGAGCGACCGATGAGTCAAAGGGTTGTGATGCCATCTAGTTTGCTACTCAGGGACCCTGGTCTGCCACAATTTAACTCAAGGCAGTTCAACCCTATGGAGTTTTTAAAAACCATTGAGAAGAAATTCAGCAAGGATCTAGAAGACGGGGTTGTCGAATGGGAAACAGTGTTGGAGATCTTGTCTAACTCATTTCAAGGGGATGTGAAAGCATGGTTCCAAATATACAGGCCTAACATGAATAGTTTAAGGGAATTCAGGGATAAATTCAAAGCTAAGTTCTGGGGGGAGGGGGTACAGTCCAGGGAAAGGGAAAAATTAACTTTTGGGAAATATAAGGAGAGAGAAGGGGTATCCCTGACAGAATATTTTTTGGCACATGTACTTATTTGGAAGAATTTGGATGGGCTGACCTCTGACAGTGATGTGGTTAGGGTCATGTTGAAGCACTTCCCACCTAGAATTCAGGAGGCAGCTTGTATGCAGAAGGTAAGGACGGTAGAAGAGTTGGAAGAGCTTCTTACGAGCTTTGACGTTTTAGGCAAGCAGCACATGGAGAGGCCAGAGGTCAAACAGGAATTTAGGGGCAATAGGGGGAATAATCAGGAGTTTAATAGGGGTAGATTTAATCAGGAGCAAAGAGATTATCAGCAGAGGCAGGAAAACTATCAGAGAGGTGGGGGGCGTCAGGATAATTCACAGCGACAGGAAGGTAACTATCAGAGAGGTGGGGGGCGTCAGGAAGGTGGTAACGAAAGAGTACAGGTGAACCAGAGGAGACAAGAACAAGGTGGTCAAGGAGCTTTAAACTCCGAACGGGCTGTGCAGGGAGGTCAGTCAGGCAGTCCGTAAGAAATGAAGTCAAGCAGTGTGTTATTGTGGGTGAGGAGGATTTTATGCCTATGAGTCGGGAGGATCTGCTAGCTGACCAGCAGGAGTTCTCATGTATCGGGGAGAAGGAGGCTTTTATGTCAACTGTTGAGTTGAGCATACTAGGTAAGAGAGTGCAGGCATTGGTGGATTCGGGGAGTGAGAGAAGTGTCATCAGTAAGGGATTTTATGATACTTTAATCAAGGACGGTGGTAAGTTGGAAGAAATTCCAGTTAAGTCGACATATGTGGTAACTGCTGTTGGTAATAAATCCCAAAGAGTGGGAAAGCAGGTATTGTTGCCCATGAGGTTTGGTAATGAAGTTGACCACAAGACTTGCTTGGTAATTCCTAACCTAATTTATGAAATGATTTTGGGGATAGACTGGCTTAACGAGCATAGTGCTGTTATTGATTTTGACCGGGGTGTCATCAACTTTGTGAGGGGGAATATAAGCCAGGAGATGAGAATGAAATGCAAGAGTGTAGATAAGACAGTAAAGGCATGTGTTACTGAGGTCACTGTAGGGGATATGGCAGAAGGTAAGGCTGACGATGAGGAGGAAGTTGTGGATTTATGTCACATTGCTGTGGAGGGTGATAAGTGTGATCAACTCCAGCAGGCTGTGGATAAGAGTGGTTTAAGTGTTGAGGAGAGGGATAAGTTGTTAGAGGTTTTAGAGCTAAACCAAGAAGTTTTCAGTGACAAGCCAGGGCTAACACATGTCTATACGCATCAGTTCGAAATTGTAGATCATTCTCCATTTTCAGGACCCAAGTACCCGATACCTCACAAATTTGCTGATGCTGTGGAGAAAGAAATAGGCATTATGCTGAATCAGGGTATTATTGAGCCTTCAACTAGTGCATATCTGAATCCCTTAGTTGTGGTTGGGAAGAGTGATGGCTCGGTCAGGTTGTGTATTGATGCCAGGCAGCTCAATTGTAGGATATCTGGGGACCAACAGAGGCCAGAATGTGTTGAGGAACTGGTTCAGAAATTCAATGGTAAGCAATGGTTTTCCACTATGGATCTGAGTGCATCATTTTGGCAGGTACCGTTGAGAGAACAGGACAGGAAGTTGACTGCGTTTAGCTTTAAGAGTGGTTTGTACCAATTCAGGGTCGTTCCTTTCGGAACAAAGACCAGCAGTTCAGCGTTGATTAGGGCCTTAAATCTAGTGTTAGGGAGGGACACACACGAGTTTGTGACAATGTACATAGATGATTTAATTGTTGCATCTTACACATTAAAGGAACACCTGGATCACTTAGACATTGTTTTGGGGAAATTAAGGGACGGGGGATTTACAATTAAACTTAAGAAGTCTCTGTTTTGCACAACATCAATCACATTTTTAGGGCATACTATCACAACACAAGGGGTGTCTCCCGAACAGTCACGATTAGACAAGATTCACAACACTGCTACACCACGTAACGCCAAACAATTGAGGTCAATATTAGGGGTTTTCAATTATTTTCGTAGATTCGTAGTTAAATATTCCTGTCTTGTAGAACCGTTTAGGGAATTGCTGAAGCAGGGTACTAAGTGGGTATGGACCCAGGTGCACGATGAGGCTTTTAAGGAGTTGAAGAGAGGCTTTGTAGAGACTGTCATGCTTAGGTATCCTCGTCTGGATTGTCCCTACATTTTGATGACTGATGCGAGCATGCAAGGCATCTCAGGCATTTTGTGTCAGGAGGATAGTGAGGGCAATCTAGGGATTGTCTCATTAGCAAGCAGAGGGCTAAGCATGGCGGAGAAGAGATATACAATTACTGAAATAGAGATGTTAGCAATCGTATACTCTCTAGGGAAGTTTAGGAGTTATGTGTTGGGCAGTAAGTTGCAGATACTGACTGACCATCATGCATTACTTTTTATTGGATCCTGCAAGCTCACTTCGAACAGGATGTCAAGGTGGATATTGGCTATAAGTGAATATAACTTTGAGGTAAGGCATATTAAGGGTACTGAGAACATTGTGGCTGACTTCATGAGTAGAAACATTGGGGGTGATGAGGGTCATCAGGTACTGGAGGTACAGGAAGGTGTTGTTATCTGCGTAACCAAGGTAAGCGAGTGTGATTATGAGATACGCTGCTTAAGGAATCTGCTTGTAGAGCAGGAGAAGGATGAGGTCTTAGGTGATATCTTGACTCAGTTGAGAGGTATGGATGTGGATAGTAGAATTAAGGTTGGAAAGTATTGGTACAAGTTGGAGTGTGGTTTCTTGGCTAGGCTGTGCCATGAAGGTGCCTGGAGAGTGTGTGTGCCAAGCTCATTGCAGGTAACGATGATTTGGTATCATCACAAGGCTTTAGGGCATTTTGGATCAAGCAAGGTTCTTTTTGCTGTTCAGCAGCATTTCATTTGGAAGAACATGGGAAGGCAGATTAGGAAAGTTCTGGCAAGTTGTGACTCGTGTCAACGGTGTAAATGCCCAACGAGGTTTCTTGAGGGACCTCGGCAAATGGTGATCACAGAAAAACCAAGGGATTTACTCTGTGTCGATCTGTATGGTCCATTGGTTAAAGCTCAGTTTGGATATCAGTATATCTTCGTGGTTGTTGACGCATTCAGTAAACTCGTCAAACTGTATCCCCTGAGAAAAGCGACCGGGAAGGGTTGTGTCCTACAGATCACTGATAAGTATGTACCTGAGTTTGGGGTGCCTCTCAGGATACTATCAGACCACGGTAGTCAATTCACCTCAAAGATCTGGAAAACCAAGTTGAGTGAATTGGGTATCAAGCACATATTCTCATCTATTCGATATCCTCAAGGGAATTTGTCCGAACGAGTTATGAGAGAATTAGGGAGAGTATTTCGCACCTATGTGAGCAATCGCCACAATGCGTGGTTCTCCAAGTTAGGAGATATTGAACGATGGTTCAATAGTACGTTCCATGAGAGTGTAAAATGCACTCCCTATGAAATTCAGTATGGTAGGAAGCCTACCAATGAGCTTGCTAGAATGCTAGGTTTGGTCACGGGAGAGGAGATTGGGAAGGATGTTTGTATCCAGCAGGCTAGGGACAACTTAATCAAGGCAGGGAATAAGCGTAGGCGCCAGCAGAAGCGGGTAAAGTTTGATTCTTTTGAAGTAGGCGATCAGGTGCTTCTGAGGGTTCCATATCCGTCTTCAGCTGTAGATAAGGAGATAGGGAAGTTTTTTCATCTATTTCAGGGGCCTTTTAAGGTGGTTAAACGTATTGGTGAGTGTGCCTATAGTTTAACGGACCAGGATGGTAAGTCTGTCAGTACACCTCCGTAGATATCACTCTGTAAAATAATATGGCATGGACTCTTAGAGAATCAGTCAACATAACGTGATGGCATGACAAAACTCAAGAGATGTGACGAAGAATGCTAACCAGCAAAGTGGCATCGAGTGTTAGATGGATAGATGGTATGATAAGGCCTGTGCAGGCAAATACCATGGCTTGTGAAGCGATAGGGTCTCATGATGAGACGAAGAAAATGAAGTGGTAGACCTAAGACACTTGAGAGAAATCAGTGAGGCTAGGAAATGGACACAATAAGACATTCGAGAGAGTGAGAATGTGTGAAAATTTGACAAGTGTGTATGTATATATGTCTTCCAGGGTTTATTTATGTAATAGTGTAATTCTTTGTGTTTTCAGTGCGTTGCTTGTTTGAGTGTTTGTGATCCACACTTGTTTCACCCGTGTGAATCACATGGGGGCGTATTGTGACTGTTCCGGTCACAATGTTCCCAAACCCTTATTTGGTTGACTGCAAGAGAAGTCAGGTTAGGGTAATTTGTTCATACCATTTCTTTTCTTGTTCATCATCATCATTTAGGTTGTAGAATTTCATTTTATTTAGTGTATATATATCTTGTGTATCTCGGGGACTCAGTCAGGAATATTTCATTTAATTTGTATGGGAGATGTCAGTATACAAGACAGCGGATTGTGTAGGTAAGCTACAAGATGTTGCAACAGCAGGAAACTCTAGGCCAAATTTAGATTGGGCCGAGAATAACTTCCCTTGTCTTGAAGAAAGCTTTGTGTAAATTGTGTAAGGTTCTGACGTCAGAGAAGAGTTTCGCGCCACGAGTTGTAAGAAATATACATGGGTTCGAGATTATTGGTGTATTTTGTATGGGTTGGAGGGTATCATGACCCTGGCGGAGAAAGACGAAAACATGTGTTTACAAGATGAGAGGTGGGATTTTCGTGTATAGCGGGGCTTCACTTCTATTGTAGCGTCTGATTGGAAAGGTCGCGTTCTCGTAATTTGGCGTAGGCCTATTTGGAGAAACAGTTTTGTTGAAAGCATGGCTTGTGAATGTACTCGAAACGGCTACATATCACAACGATGTTATCTCTGTTAGCACAATTCAAGTTGGGTACGGAAGCACATTCATTTCTCTCGCAGAGATGTGGCTATGTAAACCAGTAAACATCTCTAACCTCAAACCACGTGTGGAAAATCTTAGAAATGCTGGGGAGAACTGATCTATCGAGCATGTCTCGTAGATTATCTGCTAGATCGTCGATGAGTGAGTAACAAACATCTTTATATTCCAACATTCATTTTGGGTCACATGTTTTCGTCATTGCCGAGGAGAGAAGATAGTAAACCATAGTCTGTTCGACGAGAGTCCCCGCCATATGTTTAAAGTTGATATTAATACACATATTTTGAAGGTTATAATTAGTTTTCTTTATAGGGAATTACACCTAATAGTTGAACGCCCAAATGATACCAGTTAGGTTGACCAAATGTGTGTCCAACACTCCACGACCCTGCCATTTCAATTGTGTGGTATATGATGAAGTACTTCCGATCAAAAATAGGAGGATGATTTTGGGAAGTTTTAAATCAGTCGCCCAAGAAGGGCTGGTAAAAAGTTACAAAACTTCAACACTGATAATATTCATTCAAGTCCTACGTATAACCGCGACTGCTGGCAAGACGTTTGTCGACCATAAATCACATTACTAATTCTAAATTGCCTTAATTACTAATATTAAATACTGCGAATAACATATAATCATTTAGATCTTATTATAACCCACAAAAATTACATGTAAAATATTCAAACAATAAATTTCTAGGTAAGAATAAAACTTTTATAATTATATATAAAATATTGGTTCAAATATAATATAATCAACTCATAACAATATATCACTCTCTTAAGTCACTCCAAACATATAAGTATAAATTTACATAATAAAATTATTTTATAAAAACTAAAAATCTTGCTTATAGAACTTATATTTATTCATATTCACGTATAACATTTCTATTCATAGATATATCAATCACCTTATTTATAACGCGACGCCTCTACCAACAAGCCATTTCATCATTTCCGCTTCAATTCGTTTCTCACCAGTCAAATATTTGCTCAACCGAAAAAGCACTTTTCAAAGAACCACAATCAACAAATTTATCAACCTGATGAATTCGTTTCTCACCAGTCCTCAAATTTTTGGTCAACAATCACGCGACGCCTCTACCAACAAGCCATTTCATCATTTCCGCTTCAATTCGTTTCTCACCAGTCAAATATTTTGCTCAACCGAAAAAAGCACTTTTCAAGGAACCACTTACTTACTCCTTGGCGCTACAGCCCTTGTAGGGCCTGGCCTCCCGGACAATCTCCACCCATTCTTCCCTGTTGACTGCTTCGGTTCTCCATCTTCTGACTCCCATCCTTCTCAGATCCTCCTCCACGTTGTCCAGCCATCAGGTCCTAGGTCTTCCCCTCACACGTCGTCCTCCTGGCTTCCCATTGAAGACCTTCCTTACAACCCTGTTCTCTGTCATTCTTTCTACATGTCCCAACCAACGCAGTCTACTGCTCTTAATTTCCACTACTATATCTGGCTTACCATACAACTCTCTTCATCATCATCATCATCTTCATTTCCCCTTTTCCAGTTTACACTGGGTGGGGGCAAATATGATTCCTCTCCACTTTGTTCTGTCGTTCCACCATTCCTCTTCCAACACAGTGTTCCAATCCAGGTTCCGTTTTCTGATACTATTCTCCACCGAGTCCATCCAACGCATTAATGGTCTTCCTCGTCCTCTCTTCCCTCTTTTCCGTCGTTCCAGTGCTCGTCTTGGTAGCCTTAATTCATTCATCCGTTTGACATGTCCAAACCTAATCAATCTGTTTTGCTCCAGTTTGTCATTTAGTTTCTGTACTCCCAGTTCTTTCCGTATATCTTCATTTCTCACTCTGTCCCTCCTCGTTTTCTGGACCATACTTCTAAGGAATCTCATCTCAGCTGCCTGTACTCTGCTCTCATCCCTCTTAGTCATTGTCCAAGTTTCTGCTGCATATGTCTTTATAGCAACATAATATGCTTTGTACATAACTTCTTTAGCCTTAATTGGTATATCCTGGTTCCATACTAGTCCCCGTACCTGTTGCTAGAAAGCACTCCCGAGTTGTATTCTTCTGCTAATTTCCAAATCTAGTCTCCCATCTTCAGTCAGTTCACTTCCCAAGTATTTGAAGTGTTTCACTACTTCCAATTCCTTATCTCCTACTTTGATTAATCCTTTTCCTTCTTTCTTTTCTCTACTCATCACCACTGTTTTATTCTTCTCCACATTTATCTTCAATCCCCATTGCTCAATCTTTTCATTTATTACGTCTAACTGTCCTTGTACCTCCATCTCATCCTCGCCCCAGATCATAATGTCGTCTGCAAACAACATTACCTTCATCTTTGCCCTACTATATTCTTTCATTGCTGCCTTCATGATGTCATCGATCACCATTACGAACAATAATGGTGACAACATACTTGCTTGCTTTAGTCCAGTGTCAATTTTAAACCATTCCGATATCCCGACTCTAGTCTTCACATTACTGTAGCACTCCATGAACATTCCTTTTATCATGTCTCTCAGTTCTTTGAATATCCCCCTATTTGTTAAGCTTTCCCAAACTTTTGTTCTAGGGATGCTATCATAGGCCTTTTCTAGATCAATAAAAGTCATTACCATATCCTTCCCATATTCCCAACGCTTTTCAATGTTCTGTCTCAGAATGATATTGGTTCCACTGTTGACCTGCCCCCTCTAAATCCAAACTGCTCCTCCTCTATTTGGCTTTCTATCTTTACTCTAATTCTTTTTTCTAGGATTCTTTCTATTACTTTGGCAACATGCGAGATGATGGTGATTCCTCGATAGTTACCACACACCTTCCTGTCTCCTTTCTTGAATATTGGCAATATTATTCCCTTTTTCCAGGTTTCAGGTACTTTCTTCTCTCTCCACACACTCCTGAGAAGTCTGTATGTCCACTGCAGTCCCACTGGTCCTGCCGCCTTGATCATTTCTTATGCCACTTCGTCCATTCCCACAGATTTCCCCATCTTCTTCTTCATAACTGCCCATTCCACTTCTGCCATAGTAATGTCTGGTTCTTCTTCCATTTCTTCCTCCGCCCTTTTGGCTGTTTGCGTAACCTTTCCACATGCCTGGCGTCTCACCTTCAACAGCTCGCTGAAATATTCTTTCCATCTGTCCGTTATCTCTTCTGGTTTTTTCAATATTTCACCGTCTTTGTTTTTCACGAACCCAGTGTTCACCTTTTCATTCCTTCTGCTTTTTATAATTCCAAACAGTAATTTATTTCCACAATGTAAATCCTCCCGTATTTCCTGAGTGAATTCTTCCCAGCTTTTCTTCTTTTCCTCTGCAATTACTTTCTTGCAAACTTTGTTTGCTTCTATATAATTTGCTCTACTTTTTTCAGTCGTTTTTGTTTTCCATTCCTTCCAAGCTTTCTTTTTCTCTCTTACCTTTTCTTTCACTCTATCATTCCACCATTTTGTCGCCTTTTCCCGTACCTTTCCTGACGTTCTACCACATGTTTTCTCTGCACTGTTTACAAATGCACTCTTAAACATTTACCATTCTTGTTCCACATGAGTAATATCCGTCCTTGGTATCTGTTCTTGCAATTCTCTCTTACACTCTTCTGCAATCTACTTTTCCTTTAGTCTCCAGACCTTAATCTTTCTTTCCTTTTTTTCTGGTAATCCATGACCTTTCCTACTTTTAATTTTTCTACCACTCTCTTATCTCCAAATTATTTCTGATTCGCCAGAATCCACCCTCTTTTAGTGGCCCATATACTTTCCTGAGTATCTTCCATTCCCATCTCCTTAGCAATTCCTCATCACCTTGTGTCATGGTCGAAGTCTGAACTATACATCACCACAGGTCTCGCTACCGTACGACATACAGTCAGCTTCAGATTTCTACTATGACTTCATGATTTTAAAACTTTGCTTAAAGCAGAAGTAACTCCTATTTCCAGCTGCTATCCTTGCATGTATTTCTTCTCTCATATCATTGTTTTCAGCTATCTTTGACCCTAAATATTTAAAATTTTTACAGCGTTCATATTCTTTCTAATTCAGTTTCACATTTTTGTCTAATTCATTATATTTTCTCCTAGATGTTAGCATATACTTCTTTTTTGACTGATTAATCGTCAATCCAATCTCTGCCCCGTATTCCTCTAATTTATTTAGCTTCTCTTCCAAATCCTGTTTCCTCCTAGATAATAAATCAATATCATCTGCATAAGCGGTTAAGTAATGGTCCTCCTGTGTTGCCCCCTTGTTTACTTCGTATTACATTCTCCAAGGCAATGTTAAACAGTAAGGTGGAGAGAACACCACTCTGTCGTAATCCTTGGTTAACTTCAAAAGTATTTGATAGACTACCTTCAACCATTACTTTACACGTTGTTCTTTCCAAAATCATTTGTACCATTCTTGTTAATCTATTAGGTATTCCTGCCTCTTCCATTGCCTTCCATAGCTGATTCCTTTTAATGCTACCATATGCTTGTTCAAAATCTATGAACAGCTGGTGTACATCAATGTTGAACTCGTAGTAACATTTTTCAAGGATGGTAAAAATCTGGTCCGTAGTAGATCTATTAACTCTGAAGCCACACTGGTAATCTCCTAGATATACCTCTACATATATTCTCAACCTTCCAGCTGTAATTTTTGCTAAAACTTTATACACAATACACAGCAATGCTATTCCTCTGTAATTACCACAGTCTGCTTTGTCATGTTTCTTATGTATAGGGCAGAGTATTGCTATGTTCCACTGCTCTGGCATTTGCTCCTTTTGTCATATCTCTACCGTGATCTTATGCAACCGTCTTGTTAGTTTTTCCCCTCCATATTTTATCATTTCTGCTGTGATGTTATCTTCTCCCGGCGCCTTATTATTTTTAGGTCCTTAATACCACCTTCAACTTCTTCCAATGAGGGTTCCTTGACTGATTCCAGGTCTGCCTCTACTCCATTTTGTTCCTGTCTCATCTCCTCCCTCTGTCCAACTTCTATCTCCAAGGTGGACTGGGTTCGATTCCCGGTCAATGCATGTGAGATTTTTGAAGTGAAATGCCATGTCCTGTGGTTCGGATTCCACCTAAAAAGGAGAAGGTCCGGTGGCTCACAATCATAAGATTCATGGTCACGTAAAACTACAATCATCCTTTTCAACTTTTATCTCACCTTCATATCCAATTTCCTCATTCAGCAATTCACTAAAATACTCCACCCATCTATTTAACATATCATCTTTACCTCCAATCAAGTTAACCTTTTTATCATTACAGAAAGCTGCTCTGGGTTGAAATCCTTTCTTTATATCTTTAACCTTTGAATAGAACTCTCTGGTTTCCTGAGCCGTCTTTCTCTCTTCTAACTCCTCAATCCACTGCTTCTCAAAATCTCTTTTCTTCTTTCTACATTCCTTGTCCGCTTCCTTTCTCTTCTCCCTGTATGCCTCTACAGTAGTTCTTGTTCTTTGCAACATTCTTGTTCTTGCCTCATTCCTTTCTTGAATCTTCTTTCTACACTCTTCATCAAACCAATCCTGCATCCTCAGTTTCTTCTTTTTGCCCAGCACAGTTTCCACCGTGTTTTGTATTATATCTTTGACCGTCTGCCACTGTTGTTCTATACTTTCTCCTTGTTTCTCTTCCAGTTCATTAAGCTTATTTGTCAAAACCATAGTGTATTGCTGAGCTATGCTTTCATTCTTTCTTAATTTAGCATCATCAAACCTATGTATAACAACTCTCTTAATCTCTCTGTACTTGGCTATCCTTTGTCTATATTTAACTCTTACCAGATAATGATCACTATCTCCGTCTGCTCCTCGACAGCTATCCATTTCCAACACATCTGAGGCATGTCGTCTATCTATAAGCATATGAGCAATTTGTTTTTCTGTGATCCCATCAGGGGAGCACCATGTCACTTTCCTTATATCCTTCCTTTGCATCCATGTGCTTTTGATAAGCATGTTACTGCCTATAGCAAAATCAATCAGTCTAATACCATTATCATTGGCCCCTCATGTAAACTCTCCTTTCCCGCTGTACTCCTGCAGGCAATTTCTCTTCCCACTTGTGCATTAAAGTCCCCCATAACAACCTTCACATCATGCTTTGCCACTCGTGCTAGTTCCTGTTCCAGCTGTTCATATAAAAGATCCTTTTCATCCTCCTCTGCATCTTCGGTTCATGCGTATGTACATATGAAGGATATATTGAAGAAACGGGCTTTCACTCTTAATACACACATACCTTCGTTAACAGGTTTAAAATTCAGTATAACCATTTTATACTCATTATCAACAAGAAAACCTGTCCCCCCCATATCCTCTGTTCCCACAACTATAGAACAGGGTGTGTGTCCCCGTGGCAAGTATTCCACTTCTGTTCCATTTTACCTCTTGTATTGCTGCCAGCTTTACATTATATTTCTTCATTTCCATCTTCAAGTTCCGTAATCCTCCAGGTTTACTCAGTGTTCTTACATTCCATGTCCCAAAATACCAATTCATGTGCCGTTTCCGTTGCCAAGGTCGTTTATCCATTTCATCCGTCCGGTTTCCTTTGTCCTTTGGTTCCGTAACAAGTGTTTTTTCCGGGGTAGGGTTGTTAGCCCCTCGCCCAACCCCCAAACTGGAGGACCAAGGTACCGCTCTTAGTCTGGCCCATCACCTTAGGCTTGTCCAGCTTGGGTGGCCCTACCAGGAGCCGAAGCTCCCGCTGGCATAGCTCCAAGGATCATTTGGGCTCGCAAGCCTCCATACACTCGGCAATACCTGATTGCCTTCTGCAAGGTGACGGTACTGGCGGGAGGACTCAGATTTAATAACCATTTTAAAATATTTCAAAGTTACAATAGAATTATTTCAATGTTCAATGATTCTTCCTGGAATATTGTCGTTAATTTCCTAATAACTCACGTAGATGTACAATTTCGGATATTCATCTTTGTTGATCTCGTATATATGCGTAGACTTCCTTTCACTTATATAAAATGTCAAACTCACTTCGTTGAAACAATCATTTATATGTACGTGCCCTCAAATAATCTAAGTCTTTTCCTATTATACTGTTCATTCAGCGAAGCCGCTCTTCAACTTGACCGAAGGTGACGAATACCCTCCCGTCAACCTATCTCTGCGTTCCTCGCACTATATTTGTTCCCAGACAAACACGTCTATTCTCAATCGTTGCTCAAAATGGAATAATATGACTGGGGACGCGTCTCTTCTCTCCTTATCAAAATAAATTGGCGTCATTGTCGTTTATTAGCGGAGAACAATGAAAGTTTACTTCATAACCAAATATCTCCGTTATCTGCTTTCAATTAAAAATTCCGTATTTTTAATTCTCTTTATTTTTCTGTAGTGTGATTATTTTATTTGTACTCCAAAGTAATTATGATATAATTGCACGTCAACAATTATTAATATTCCCATTGTCTGTAATACTGTCACGAGATTCCTTTGTCAACAAGCTCGGCCGCGGGTCGTGTGCAATGACACGTGTCGACTCGAGCTAGCCACGCTTACTCACGTGACTGGTCAACAAACCGGTTCCTGCTTACAAGGCCTCGCCGAAACTAGGTACTGTAACAAATCCAGCTCGCTCAAAATCTCATTTATAGCCATGTTCAAAATATACATTTTCAAAACTCTTCATTTCTCTACACATAAATGAGCCGATAAAATCTTTCAACGCTAATGCGTAGCTTGCTTGCGTTACGGAATGCTCGTATGTGAAGCGGGTAGTCTAACCAGTCCCTTTAAATCAAAACATAATTGTTACGCACCGCCGGTTCGATGCTCGCGTCGTGACTTACACTGGGCTTTACAAATACGGGTTCAGTACCAACCATGGGAGATATGGTGATCTTTTTCACAAATGGGGAAAGATCGCCTCTCCTGAGTATACATGTGGATACCCGCGTCAGACAATCAGACATATAGTCGAAGAGTGCCCTCAGAACTTGTTTTGTGGAAACCAATTGGACGTTTTGAATGTTACAGCAAATACGATTGACTATATAAATAATTTATCTGTAAATTTGTAAATCTTGTATATGTTTTTCTTTATGTTCCAAAAGTGACGTGTAAATGGCATACGATTAATAATAATAATAATAATAATAATAATAATAATAATAATAATAATAGGGTTCGCTTTATCGTAGGCCTGGATGTGGTTGCCTTTCTTTAACGTGCCCCATTGCTGCTTCAAATCTGTTAAGCTCAGGTGCTCTAAGATTATAATCAGATGCCTATTAAAAATGTTAAAATTCTTTATAGTCAACTTGTAGGCTACAGTCGTTGATTTATCTACTTCATCAGTATTAGGCTATATCTTCCAAATTTAAATGTATCTACTTACTGAAGTACCGAACATCAAACAATGTACCGACTACACGCTTATTACATATTCATGAACACATTATTTCTTTCTCGGCAACTGGTGACCGAATTTCATTTTTAATCTGATGAGTTACTCCTTTCAAATTACTAGTTTGTAAGCATAAAGCTTCCAGTCTCATAAAAGCATCTGTTTCTAGCTCTTTTCGCACATAATTATGTGTTAGGCTTCTAAAAATTCCTTCCCTTCAACAAGAGCCCGCCTAGAATTGCCAACAACATTCAACACATATGGAGTCTATCACCCTTGCGTCCGCCATTTTGTCTCGACTGACCTGTCATCTACATTCGATTGAGTTCACGAATACGGGTATCAATCAAACTATATTGCCATTACGTATGTGGGATGAACAAGTGAATTGGAATACTGGTATAATAACGTATATATATTGTACCCAATTGGAGATTGGTACAATTCGAACCTGGAACCATTTGATAAAAATTTAGGGAAATCATAGTTAGCCAAGAAAGATTCCTACAGAGAACGGACTTTAAAACCAAGCCAAGAGAGAGCAGATGGCTAATTAGAAAGCAACCGGATCAATAAGTTCACATTAAAGTGACAGTTTTTAATATAACATAAACGTTGGGAGCAATAAACAGCGCAATTAGAAGTGCCTACAGCTGAAGATATTGGGGGAGCTCAGAGCTTTCAACATTCCACAACGCAGCAGCCAGTTAAGTGTGACATTAATGTGGAACAATTTTTAATATTAACGATCATTATACATATTAAAGCAGGCCCCAAGTAATGCAACTCTGCAGTAAAATTGAATATATAAAAAGGGAAATCCCCGCATAAAAGTTGAGAATCGAGGGAGAGCAACTTGACAAAATAAAAACACCACTTCAAGAAGCCAGAATCAGAAGTGTAAGCAGGAACAGGATGCTTCTGTAGGTTTAAAACCTGTAAAATAAACAAAGAAGAAAACTGCTGATTCGAATGACGTAATTTGAAGAGCGCGGATCGATACCGCGGAGAGAAAGAGGAAAGTCGATCGGCCCTTCAACGAGTATAACAATATTTTTTATTCATTAAAAATGTATGAACGATCAGATTTTATTCCGCTAAAGAGGTATCTTACAGTTATAATGTTCCACACCTGTAAATAAAATTAGAAGCAGATTGGAGCACGGATTCAGAAATCGAGCTCCCGAAGTCATTAAGGGACTATGTTTTATATGAAATCAGATAAAAAAAAAGGCTCCGAGCGAAGCCAGAGTTACCACAGTTCGATTCGAGGCCTCAGTGGAGGCCACTGTGATCACAGTACCTGACAGTCCGTGACAGTATCATCACAGAAAAACAGTTCTACTTGAGACCCCGAGTGGAGGTCACGCTACACGCTGAACCACAAGTTTATTCAGTACGCCTCATTGTAGGCTAGTTACGTTACAAGTCACATAAAGTTGCGCTACGCTGATAGTCAACGGTTTGAGACTCGGAGGAGTCATACGAACTTGTAAAGAACATTTAAATTACGAACTTTTGAAGAAGTACGCTAAGTTCAGTTATAGTGGTCAGCGGGGAACTTTGAGTTCTAAAGAACACTAGTTCAAAACCAGTTCGCAGAAGTCATAGTGACTCGAACAAGTTGCGTTGCGTCTAGTAAAGACATTTAAAGACATTAGATCCCAGAAGGGACAGCAACAGAAATAGTAATTGTGAATCGCGTAGTACCGAAATTGTTATAGAAAGAACCTAGGGGATTGTTGGTTCGAAACAGATCGATAGACGTACTCAAGCGCGTATTCGTCAGGATAAATAAGCCAGAAAGTTTATGGTCCTCGAACTGGAGGCCAAAGTATAGACAATTGTGAGTTGCGATAGACAAATATAAGAAACGCGTGACAGCGAATTGTAAAGACATTTATCGCCTAGTTGAACAGTTCGAGCAATCAGAGCAACGTACAGTATAGACATTACCTAAGGATCGAAAACCAGGAGTTTTCCAGGAATAGGAAAGGAACTTTGAAAGAGTAGATCACACGTTCGATGCAGGGAAGTAGAGGTAGCATCAGGGGATCGCCAGCGGGAAAGAAAAATCGCCAAATCACTGAGATACGATCCGTGTGTTAAAAGTGAAGTGTAAATAGATAAATGAAGTGTATTCTTTTTATAAGTGTTGAGAAAAGTGAAATAATGTGTTTTATTATGTATCAGTGTAATCAAAGGAATATAATATGATGATGACAAAGAAGAGTGTAAGAATGGGTTTTTAAAAAGTGTATTGAGATGGGTGAGCCCATTCAAAGTTATGGTCATCGGCCAAACCAGCACGTGAGGTGAGTCATGAAAATTTCATTAAATCTTATGTTGTATCATGTACTGAATTAGTGAGATCCTTCACTGATTAGGGAAATCATGCATTGATTTAACTAAATAATGGAAGAAATGCACTAAATAATTAAAGAAATGTAAACTAGTGAGTGGATAATAATTGAAATGATGGTAAACATTAACCATGAGTATAATTTTGTAAATTGTGGAAATATATAATTGCATTGCGCAAAGTAAAGTAATGGGAACCCGTAATAATGATAATCAATAAATAAATAAGATCTGAGAGGAGAAATCTAATATAATTGTACCACTGGCAAGTATTTGTGCCAAGCAAATGAAGTTTAAAGCAGTGATGTAAATGAGCACCGTAATAATAATAATAATAATAATAATAATAATAAGGATTGTTGAGTTTTGAGACTCCTAAAGTAATGGTTAAATAATTATTCTATAATAATGCGTTGATGAACAAAAATTGAAATGAATAATAATAAAGAGCTCAAATTTGAAAGAAATAAGTACGGTAGTTAAATGGTTTTTGGATACCTTAAATGTTGATGAAGTGATAATGATTTTTACAAACCTTAAATGTGAAAGGGATTAACGTAAATGGTGATTTTGGAACACCTTGAGATTGTATTGAGAGAATTGTAGGCTGTTACGCGGAGTTAAGGGAAAAAGTCGATAGGAAGACCAGTAATTTATACCGCGATGTAAGTAAAGTTATTTGTTATATAAATGTGTGATGGAAATCCAAGTGAATGTTGTATTGCCATAATGGGCCAAATGAATAATGAGTTAATGAGGTAGCATCAAGCTAGGAATACGTACGTGATCCATAGCATGCTTTATTCGGGAGATTGGAAAGTAAATAAGTCGGATTAGTCGTTGTATTTAAGGGTAGCACCCGTTGGTGGATAAAAGGTCCAGCCAAGTCAGCTTATGGTATGGTATATGTGCGTGTATTATGGTAAATTGCAATATAAGACCGGTTGGGAAGGACTAAGAATCTCCAACGCGGCGTTGCTACAGTTGTTCTGACATATAAGACTGATGGGAGAACAGGGGTTCCTACGATATACTAGCAACTGGGGAGACGTAGGTTTGCCGTTTCCGAGCCTAAGCTATGTATGACCGATCCTAAGTAGCCAGCATTGTTTATATCCGACAAGTAATTGAATTGTTATATTGACTGGGAAACAGGGTCTCGCCAAGTAAACTTATGCGTCGCATGTCGTCTCCGAATAAAATGCATAGTGATATGGAAACACGGAATAATGTTATGATAATGAGGAAGCAGTAATTGCAATAATTGCGATGATCTGAAAGGCTTGGATATCCACACAGTAAGAAAGGGAGTATGTAAACATGTGAATACCGCGAGGGAACAATGGATGGTCTAGACGAAGGTGTAAATTTTAAACTAATAGCCTGAAGAGGAGGGGGGGGGGGTTACTAACCGACCTTGGCCTAGTTGTAAGAGAGCGAGGGAGCTACATAATGGAGGCTTTGGGAATAGAGCTTTGAGGGGTCTGAGCTTGTATTAGCAATTAACGAGTGCTATGTAATATTTTTGATAGAAAGGTGCTAGAGTGACATAAAGCTGATATTTGTAATGCTGGAAGTGAGACGAATATCCCCAGCTAAAATTTAAATGAATTATTTAATATTTAACGGAAATAGTCCGAATAAATATTGTTGATAAGTGCTCGATTTCTGCCTGGAAAGACAATGGAAACTATACGGGTAATGAATATATTGATTTGAATCTAATTGTAAAGAAATCCACTGAAGAGTAATGAATAATAGCGCATGATACAACATAATGAAACCACCTTATAGCATGAGAAAGAAGTAGAGGGTGTTGGGTTCGACTCATGACATGTTGAAATTTATGTATTGTGTTTTGAAGAAGAAATACCTAAGGCTTGAATGAGAGAGAATTGTTCAGTGTAAAGAACTAAATAAATGTTAATAAATAAAGTTATAAGGAAAGGAAAATCCTGAAGGGAATGAAGTAAAGTAAATGTTTACAAGCCTTAGATGGAATTTTTGAAAACGCGATAGGCACGCTTTGTGTCTAAATTAATGTAATTCTTAATGAAGGAAATAGTGGTGATGATAATTAGAGAATATAAGCAAGATAATTTGATTGATTTTTGAGTGATTTTTGAATGATTTTGTATTGATTTTCATTGATTTTTACTTGATGGGATTGATTCCAAGTTTTTTTGTGCATTCCTAAGAATAATAAACTAATGTTAAATTGTAATATGTGAGTAATTTTTGTAGTCTTGTTGACCTAGTAGTGTCTCATATCTGAATGTGCGGTCATATAGTGGGATGAACGGTACACCCCTGAAGCCGAAGAAGCTTAGCCAGGTTATGACCAAGCATTCTCCGTTTGTAAACGGGCCCAATATATGATATGGAATGTAACAGGGGTACTTCAGTACTAATTATTCATGCCGAAATGGCCCTCCTTGGCGACTTACTACAAAAACAAACAATAACCGCGCAACATTTAGGGCAAGAATGAATATTACAAAGGGATTTTACATGCAACAAGGAAAGATAAAAGAATGACTGACAATGGAACTGTGGAGCATGTATTAAACACTCAATTGTGAGTGGTAGTTGAACACCAAGTTAGTCAGTAGGATATATAGGCCGAAGCTAAGGCAGGGGCTAATGGGCAAGATGGCCGCCGCGCGCAATCACTCTATGTTATTCTTATGGAGGGGTCAGTCAGAGCTGGGGCAGGGGCTAATGGGCAAGATGGCCGCCATGTCCTGAGACCGTGGATGATGTCACAGGGGGAGTTCGGCCGTGTGGTTGCTAAATGGAATATTTATTGTTATTATTATTATTAGGTAATCATGCATTGATCATGTACAATCAAGACCAGCCTTATATTGTCCACTTTTTGGTGTAGTGGCTAGTATTCTTAGCTGTTACTGTAGAGGCCCGGGTTCGAGTCCTGGCTCTGTCAAGAAATTTAATTCTGGGCTGAGGGTTGAGATGAGGTACACTCAGCCTTGTGAGGCAAAAAAACTCAGAGCAGCTGGGTTTAATTCATACCTCAGCCATTCTACCTAACCTAACCTAACCTAACCTAACTTTAAAGTGCAAAAAAAAGTGAGAGCAAAAAGTGTAATAAAAAAAAAGTAAGAGCAAATGTAAGAGCACAAATAATAAACTTAGTTACAACCTACCCTAACCTAACCTAACCTAACCAAGCATTTCCTCGCCTAATTTCACCTAACCTAACTTCAAAGTGAGTGCAAATATAAGAGCAAAAAGTGACAGCAAAATGTGAGAGCAAAAAGGTAGTGAGCAAAAAAGTGTCAGCAAAAAACGTGAGAGCAAATGAGAGAGCACAAATAATAAACTTAGTTATAACCTAACCTAATTTAACCCACAGAAACCTCATTTAAAGATTTTAGATTTTATTTTAACATTTTATATTTTAACATTTTAGATTTTTTCATTTTACTATTTTTAGATTTTACATTTTTGATTTTTTGTATTTTAGATTTTAGTCTTTTTTTAGATTTTACATTTTAAATTTAATATTTTTTATTTTAGATTTTACAATTTACATTTTCCGAAAAGAGTAAACTACAAGGTCACATACCTAACTTTACCAAACTTTACCAAGCTAATCCAAAGGCTAATGCACATACACAAAGTATATAAGAGCACATGCAATTATCCTTATGCTAGTCTTATAGGCTACTGTACAACATGATCACTACCCCAACCGGGTATTTTTTTCATTTTGTTGTTTACACAGTTGTCAATTTTCCAATTTCCCATTTTCAGTTTTTTAAGTCAGTTTAAAGTTTTTCAATTTCATAATATGGAAACATGGATTTTACATTTTGTTGTTTGCACATTTGTCAATTTTCCAATTTCCCATTTTCATTTTTTTATGTCAGTTTTAAGTTTTTCAATTTCATAATATGGAAATATGGATTTTGCATTTTGTTGTCTACACATTTGTCAATTTACCAAATTCCCATTTACAGTTTTTAAAATTTCAGTTTATTGTTTTTTCTATTTTGTCAATATGGAAACATAGATTTTCCAATTTGTGTTTACATGTTCATTTTGCATTAGGAGTGGAGAGAGGTGGGTAGTAATTAAAAATGTACAAGCAGTGTCCATACAATATTTTTTATTTTAAATACATGTACACTACTTACAAATAATACATTTTATATATAGTCTATTCTTTTTTTTTGTTATAAATTGTACAGTTGTCTTTATTTTGTTTTCTATTTTATTTATTTTTGATTATGAATACCACTTTTTATGTTTGTAGTGCCATGGTTTTATTTACTAAATTGTTTTGTTTTATGTATTTGCTAGTTGCAGGCAGAAGATTTTGATATTCATAACTTAACTCTTTAAGCATGGTTAATGATTGAGTAATGACCATAGGCATGTGTACCTATACCATTAGCATCAATCACTCTTTTATCATCACCAGGACACAAAGCAATTTTGTTTAGTCTTATAGATGATATGTCATGTTGTTTAGAAGCGATAATGTTCATTGGTATTCCTTTTACATTGTTTTTCATGACACAATCCTTATAATCTTGAAATCTTATACAATTTTTGACAACACCTCTGTTAATACCTTTAATTTTCTTTACCATTTATGTCTAAAGCGTACATTTTAGCTCTAAGTCCAACAAATGCTTTTATAATTTGTCCACAAGCCTCGTCTTTAAATTTCCCCAACGTTTTCTTGTTTGATGTAGAGTAACATATGTGATTAGTAGGATAATCTGATGTGTCCAGGTGTTCTAGGAAATCCAACTTTTCTTGATATACATCTTGGGTGTTAACCAAATAAATGAACGAGTCGGTATCCATATACATGAGTTTAAGATTGTTCATTCCATAATAGGGTAGCAGGACATCATAGTGGTGGGAATACATTAGAGTTTTTGAAATATCCAGTATACACATTCCAATATATATAGGCTTATTGAATACAATGTTACGTTTAGCCATGTGGAAAGCAGCTAGGTTAGGACCATAAATTGTTCTGTCGATGAATGTTGGTTTAGCTATTAGCTTTTCTGCCTTTTTGCTGTCAGTCACAAGACGTATGTCTATTCTTTTACGGATATTTTCCATTGTTTTCCCAAAAATGGCATTGTTGAATAATTTGTACAGATTTTTCTCAAAATCATTTTTGGCTTGTTTTCGAAGGTTGTTATTAAAATCAACGTATGCCTTTAACCAAGGTCTTTGTTTAAACTTTAACACACGATGAATTTTTATCAATTTTATTCCATGATCTAAAGCCTGTTTTAATGCCATGTAGTGAACAACATATCGCCTTCGATTTCCAAGATGAGGAATTAGTTTTTTCAGAGACGAATCCTTAGGTTGTGTACACTCTGGTAGGAAAGGTAAATCGTTGTGTAGATCATGAAGGTCAGATGGGTAATCAACATCAACGTCTAGAATGTATCCCACAGGATCGTCTTCCTTTAGTTTTTCTAGATCAACAGTATCTGGAGAAACCCACTGAAATCCACCATAAGGAAGGGAGTGGCACATAGCCCACCCGTATTGGTTGTTGGCATCATCATAGGTAATAAACTGCGATGGTTTCTCAGAATCATAGGTTTCCATGTATTTATTGTTAGCTTCAGCATACCGATGAGACACCTGGCATATGCTTCCACGTATTCCAGACTCAATTAGAAGAATCTGATCGTAATCCTGTAGCAATTCAAGTTCAATGCCTGTGTAAAAGAGCATTGCCTCGAAACTTAAACCAGGCGAAGTAAAAAAGTGTGCAGCATCCACTCGGTGTGTTTCTAGTGTTTTGTTTCCAAACGTTTCAAAGCTGTCTGCAAGAAGGAGTACATCTGATGTTAGGTAGAGGTCACTATATTCCCCTAGAGTTTTAATGTTGAACTGATTCCAGACATTTTTGGCATGTTCATAGTCTTCTTGACTAACATCTTCTTGACTGAATTTGTTAAAGAATGCCTCTTTTGGAGGTAAACACGTTTCACTTAACTTTTCCCATGAGTCAATGTAGTCATAACAAAATACCCCTTTACGAGTCATGAGCATTGCATTTTCTTTTCCAAAGTACTTGTCTGTTTCAGGGTATGATGTTAAGTTGGAAACTAAGTTTTCCAAACTACTCGGCATTAACCGAAACGTGTCCACAAATCGAAGCTTAATATTTCCTACATATTTGGTAAAGGAAATGTACTTTTCTTTGGAGTTAGCGATAACATCCACTCTCTCGGTAGTACATCCCAATTGCTTTACAATGAAATTTGCGTCGTAGCCACTCATATTATGTAGAAACACAGGAACGGGGTTACGTGTTTTACACCTCATATTACAGTTATTGTGAGCACTTCCACGGTACTCCCCTGTAATGTGGCAGTGGTCTCGAACTTTCCAGTCCTCTTTGGTAAATGGTTTTTGACACAAATAACAGGTTTCAGAACATTGGAACTCTGATTGCTGATCCAGAGTTAAGGCCTTTGGAACATTTAAGCTGTAAAGTCGATCAATTTCATTAGCTATTGAGATCAAACAGTCCATAAACTTTTCTGCAGCGTCAGGTCCACGATAAATAACAGGTTGGCTTGGAAGGTTTGTCTTTATGTGTTCCACAGCAGGTGAGGGTATAACGTATATACCAAAGCTCATAGGAACATGACTCTGGTATGGCACTGTATAACTTGCTTTAGGATTGGGTAAACATGTTTGATATGGTAAGAGTATACTTTCAAAATCTGCATAGATAACGTAAGGTATTCTCAGCATTTTTTCAACATTTAAGAATTTGACAATGGGGTTTTTAATAGGCATTTCAACCCTAGCAATGTCATGCTGGACACACAAAGCTCTATGTTCTTTCAATTTTTCCATTCCTTGTTGACCATATCGATTATCGAAGTGAGTAAAACACCGTTTACATGTATATATCTTATGTCCATGGTGAGTAATCTGATGTCCTTCTAGTTTATCAAAATCTTTGATAAAGACGTAGTGGTTCTGGCCGGATGATGAACTTAGCAGAAGGAGGTCACGATGGTCTTGCAGCTCTTGATCCACAACCTTTAGAGGAAACAATTTATTGTCTTTTTCCAGTCCAAATACATTTATGGATATGTCGTTGGCTTTCTCAAATTTGGGAATGTCAGCTAATGACGTAGGAAACGATATCACTGAAAAATCATACTTGTTTTCCAGGGCCTTGTATTTAGTAACGCGTTCAGCTTTCGTTTTAACCAGTTTTGCTAAAATGGCATACATAAAACACTTTTCATCCTTTAAGTTTTGAGGATTAATGCAGGCTTTTCTTGCTTTTATAGCTGCTGGTAATGGAATATATGTGCTACCACGCAAAGGATTGTACTTATTTATTTTCAATCGTACTCCTTCCACTGCTAACAAAGCCCAATTACTGCCTTTTAGCTCAGATTCCTCCATTTCCGTAGTTAACTTTGTAAATTGTGTTTCCAAGAAACTACTTAAGTCCGTTTCCAAAAATAGGGCCTGATTTCGTGTTTAAAAGCACGATCTGTAATTTCATTGGTAGATGTATGAATGAATCTACATTCAGCCACAAGATTAACTTTTATCGACTTGTGCATTGCTAGTTCTTTCTGCATAGCTTGCATTATTTGCTGTTTGGACTCTTTAAGGTATGAATTTAAATCCTTGCATGTATCGCAACGAATGAAATAGGATTTAAGTCGACCTTGAAAAGTTGTCTCATATTCAATAAGTCCATTTTTGTCAGGGACCAATGACAGTAGGTAAAGTTTTGTAAGCTCAGATTTTTGTCTTTTAGCTGCCGACACAACATTACAACATTCTTCATGACGACGTCCATTGTAGGCATTGTTGAATTTATTGCCACACGTTTTACACTCATGAAATTCACCACACGATACTTCATGTCGCTTCCTATGATAGTCTCGAAGAAAAGTCTTTCCACACTCTTTACACATATAGCTAGGAATGGCTTCTTCCATTATGAATGTTGATTTCTGCAAACAGCTGCTTACTGCGTATCACAAGGTTAGAGGTTGGTCAGTGAGACGGTCTTTCACGATGTGAACACCGTGAGAGGTAGTAGTCAACTGGTGACATTCTTGTAAAGGGTCCTCTAATATACCCCTAGTCTAGACCAACAGCTCTTTACAGCGTATGACAAGGCTGTAGACTGGACAGTGAGACGGTCTTTCACGATGTGAACACTGTAACAAGTAGTAGTCAACTGATTATATACTTGCTAAGGGTTCTCTAATATACAATAGTCAAGACCAACAGCTACTTACTGAGTAGTACAAGGCTGTACAATAGTTGTTTTGACAGTCTTTCACGATGTGGTCACTGTGAGTGGTGGTAGTCAACTGATGATATTCTTGCTAAGGGTCCTCTAATATACCCCTGGTTAAGGGTAACAGCTGCTCACTGCTTATCACAAAGCTAAAGACTGGTTGTTTCAACGGTCTTTCACAATGTAAACACTGCGACAGGTAGTAGTCAACTGAAAATATTCTTATAGCCTACTCAAGGTTATCAGGTACTTACTGCATATCAAAAGGTTGTACACTCATGTGTTAGACAGTCTTTTTTGCTAAAGGCCTTCTATATTCCCTACACAAGGCTATACATGTTAGTTCTAAACAGTTAGTGGTTAATTGTATAATAAATTTAAATACACAGCATATACGAGCACGTTTTCACTCGGTAAAACTTTACCAAATAGTAAAATGCGACACGCAAAGTATGTTTCCGCTATCTAGCGGAGACTATGAGAACTACTTGAACGACCAGCATGCTACCTAGTTCTCCATTTCAACACTCGCCCACTGAACGACCAGCATGCTATCTAGCGGTCGATAGCAATACTCACTCAACTACCAGCCTGCTACCTATCGGTCAATATAACAACTCACTCAACTACCAGCATGCTACATGGCTTTTTTTCAGTTTTTTATTGGCTTTTTTGTTGGCTTGTGTTGGCTTTTGTGGGCTTTTTTGTTGGATTTTGTATTAGCTCTTACATATTTGCTCTTGCTTGCTGGGGCTTATTTGGTCTTGGAAAGTATGTCAGTCCTTTTTTATGGCTGCATAATGCTTACAGCCATGTTTGTAAGCAGCAGCAACAACAACACACAAAATTCCAAAAAAAAAAAGTACTCTAAGGTTTATCAATGACTCTCAACTCTTACACTTACCTCTATCCCATGCCTAGTCAAAAAATAGTGTATTTTTCAAATTGTTCAAAAAAATATTTGGAAAGTAGGCTATATCATTAAACTAAAAATCCTGAAAAGACGTATGTTAAATCCAACACCTACCACTATACCACTCTCAGTCCAAAAATAGTGTATTTTTCAAATTTTCCAAAACATATTTCCAAAATGAGTTATATTTCCAAAATTAAAAAGTTTACAGAAATGTTTGTTTGACATAAATGAATGGCCTTTGCCTCCTCTACCACCGTACCAAGTCCCAGGTCTCTAGGACAAAAAAATAAAAAAAATTAAAATGGGTTTTATTTCCAAAATTAGGAATTTTACAAACACATTTGTCTGACGTAAATCAATGGTCATTTCCTCCTCTATCCCCATACCAAGTCTCATGTCTCTAGGACAACAAAAATAAAATTTTGAAAATGGGCTATATTTCCAAAATTAGGAATTTTACATACAAGTTTGTCTGACGTAAATCAATGGTCTTTACCCCCTCTACCCCCGTACTAAGTCTCATGTCTCTAGGACAACAAAAATAAAATTTTGAAAATGGGCTATATTTCCAAAATTAGGAATTTTACATACAAGTTTGTCTGACATGAATCAATGGTCTTTACCCCCTCCAACCCCATACTAAGTTTCATGTCTCTAGGACAAAACAAAATTAATTTTGAAAATAGGTCACTATTTTGGAAACTAGGAATTCTACAAAAACGTTTGTTTGACATAAATGAAAGGTCCCTACACCCTCTACCTTCAAACCAAGTTCCAGGTCTGTGTGACGAAAATGAAAAAAGTTCAATTGGGAAAGTAGGCGATTTTTCATAAAACCAAATATTCTAAAAAGTGTTCTATGGGCGTAAAAGAATGGCCCCTATGTCCTTTAGTGTTTATAATAAAACGTTTTTTTTTTTTTTTTTTTTTTTGAAAATAGTTCAATTTTGAAATTTTTATATTTTGGAAACTAAAGAGTTTACCAAAAAATGTTGTTTGACATGAATGAATGGCCCTAACCCCATATACCACCAAAATAAATTTCAAGTCGCTAGGACAAAAAATAACAATAGTGGAGTGGTGGTGCTTCTAACGCACCCGGCGTTGCTCGGGCGGTGCTCATGTTAATAAGTGGATATCTCGCGAACCCATGATCGGAATTTGACATGCAACATATCAAATTATTCAGGCTGACGCTCTCTCGATCATGGGTTCGCAAATATATCCACAAAATCAGCGTAGCCGAGCGCCACCGTGTACGTTAGAAGCACCACCACTCCACTACTGTTATTTTTTGTCCTAGCGACTTGAAATTTATTTTGGTGGTATATGGGGTTAGGGCCATTCATTCATGTCAAACAACATTTTTTGGTAAACTCTTTAGTTTCCACAATATAAAAATTTCAAAATTGAACTTTTTTCAAAAAAAAAAAATTAAAATAAAAACGTTTTATTATATACAATAAAGGACATAGCGGCCATTCTTTTACGCCCATAGAACACTTTTTAGAATATTTGGTTTTATGAAAAATCGCCTACTTTCCCAATTGAACTTTTTTCATTTTCGTCACACAGACCTGGAACTTGGTTTGAAGGTAGAGGGTGTAGGGACCTTTCATTTATGTCAAACAAACGTTTTTGTAGAATTCCTAGTTTCCAAAATAAAGACCTATTTTCAAAATTAATTTTGTTTTGTCCTAGAGACATGAAACTTAGTATGGGGTAGAAGGGGTAAAGACCATTGATTTACGTCAGACAAACTTGTATGTAAAATTCCTAATTTTGGAAATATAGCCCATTTTCAAAATTTTATTTTTGTTGTCCTAGAGACATGAGACTTAGTATGGAGGTAGAGGGGGTAAAGACCATTGATTTACGTCAGGCAAACTTGTATGTAAAATTCCTAATTTTGGAAATATAGCTCATTTTCAAAATTTTATTTTTGTTGTCCTAGAGACATGAGACTTAGTATGGGGGTAGAGGGGGTAAAGACCATTGATTTACGTCAGACAAACTTGTATGGAAAATTCCTAATTTTGGAAATATAGCCCATTTTCAAAATTTTATTTTTGTTGTCCTAGAGACATGAGACTTGGTATGGGGATAGAGGAAATGACCATTGATATACGTCAGACAAATGTGTTTGTAAAATTCCTAATTTTGGAAATAAAATCCATTTTAATAATTTTATTTTTTGTCCTAGAGACCTGGGACTTGGTACGGTGGTAGAGGAGGCAAAGGCCATTCATTTATGTCAAACAAACATTTCTGTAAACTTTTTAATTTTGGAAATATAACTCATTTTGGAAATATGTTTTGGAAAATTTGAAAAATACACTATTTTTGGACTGAGAGTGGTATAGTGGTAGGTGTTGGAGTTAACATATGTCTTTTCAGGATTTTTAGTTTAATGATATAGCCTACTTTCCAAATATTTTTTTGAACAATTTGAAAAATACACTATTTTTTGACTAGGCATGGGATAGAGGTAAGTGTAAGAGTTGAGAGTCATTGATAAACCTTAGAGTACTTTTTTTTTTTTGGAATTTTGTGTGTTGTTGTTGCTGCTGCTTACAAACATGGCTGTAAGCATTATGCAGCCATAAAAAAGGACTGACATACTTTCCAAGACCAAATAAGCCCCAGCAAGCAAGAGCAAATATGTAAGAGCTAATACAAAATCCAACAAAAAAGCCCACAAAAGCCAACACAAGCCAACAAAAAAAGCCAATAAAAAACTGACAAAAAGCCATGTAGCATGCTGGTAGTTGAGTGAGTTGTTATATTGACCGATAGGTAGCAGGCTGGTAGTTGAGTGAGTATTGCTATCGACCGCTAGATAGCATGCTGGTCGTTCAGTGGGCGAGTGTTGAAATGGAGAACTAGGTAGCATGCTGGTCGTTCAGTGGGCGAGTGTTGAAATGGAGAACTAGGTAGCATGCTGGTCGTTCAAGTAGTTCTCATAGTCTCCGCTAGATAGCGGAAACATACTTTGCGTGTCGCATTTTACTATTTGGTAAAGTTTTACCGAGTGAAAACGTGCTCGTATATGCTGTGTATTTAAATTTATTATACAATTAACCACTAACTGTTTAGAACTAACATGTATAGCCTTGTGTAGGGAATATAGAAGGCCTTTAGCAAAAAAGACTGTCTAACACATGAGTGTACAACCTTTTGATATGCAGTAAGTACCTGATAACCTTGAGTAGGCTATAAGAATATTTTCAGTTGACTACTACCTGTCGCAGTGTTTACATTGTGAAAGACCGTTGAAACAACCAGTCTTTAGCTTTGTGATAAGCAGTGAGCAGCTGTTACCCTTAACCAGGGGTATATTAGAGGACCCTTAGCAAGAATATCATCAGTTGACTACCACCACTCACAGTGACCACATCGTGAAAGACTGTCAAAACAACTATTGTACAGCCTTGTACTACTCAGTAAGTAGCTGTTGGTCTTGACTATTGTATATTAGAGAACCCTTAGCAAGTATATAATCAGTTGACTACTACTTGTTACAGTGTTCACATCGTGAAAGACCGTCTCACTGTCCAGTCTACAGCCTTGTCATACGCTGTAAAGAGCTGTTGGTCTAGACTAGGGGTATATTAGAGGACCCTTTACAAGAATATCACCAGTTGACTACTACCTCTCACGGTGTTCACATCGTGAAAGACCGTCTCACTGACCAACCTCTAACCTTGTGATACGCAGTAAGCAGCTGTTTGCAGAAATCAACATTCATAATGGAAGAAGCCATTCCTAGCTATATGTGTAAAGAGTGTGGAAAGACTTTTCTTCGAGACTATCATAGGAAGCGACATGAAGTATCGTGTGGTGAATTTCATGAGTGTAAAACGTGTGGCAATAAATTCAACAATGCCTACAATGGACGTCGTCATGAAGAATGTTGTAATGTTGTGTCGGCAGCTAAAAGACAAAAATCTGAGCTTACAAAACTTTACCTACTGTCATTGGTCCCTGACAAAAATGGACTTATTGAATATGAGACATCTTTTCAAGGTCGACTTAAATCCTATTTCATTCGTTGCGATACGTGCAAGGATTTAAATTCATACCTTAAAGAGTCCAAACAGCAAATAATGCAAGCTATGCAGAAAGAACTAGCAATGCACAAGTGGATAAAAGTTAATCTTGTGGCTGAATGTAGATTCATTCATACATCTACCAATGAAATTACAGATCGTGCTTTTAAACACGAAATCAGGCCCTATTTTTGGAAACGGACTTAAGTAGTTTCTTGGAAACACAATTTACAAAGTTAACTACGGAAATGGAGGAATCTGAGCTAAAAGGCAGTAATTGGGCTTTGTTAGCAGTGGAAGGAGTACGATTGAAAATAAATAAGTACAATCCTTTGCGTGGTAGCACATATATTCCATTACCAGCAGCTATAAAAGCAAGAAAAGCCTGCATTAATCCTCAAAACTTAAAGGATGAAAAGTGTTTTATGTATGCCATTTTAGCAAAACTGGTTAAAACGAAAGCTGAACTCGTTAGTAAATACAAGGCCCTGGAAAACAAGTATGATTTTTCAGTGATATCGTTTCCTACGTCATTAGCTGACATTCCCAAATTTGAGAAAGCCAACGACATATCCATAAATGTATTTGGACTGGAAAAAGACAATAAATTGTTTCCTCTAAAGGTTGTGGATCAAGAGCTGCAAGACCATCGTGACCTCCTTCTGCTAAGTTCATCATCCGGCCAGAACCACTACGTCTTTATCAAAGATTTTGATAAACTAGTAGGACATCAGATTACTCACCACGAACATAAGATATATACATGTAAACGGTGTTTTACTCACTTCGATAATCGATATGGTCAACAAGGAATGGAAAAATTGAAAGAACATAGAGCTTTGTGTGTCCAGCATGACATTGCTAGGGTTGAAATGCCTATTAAAACCCCATTGTCAAATTCTTATATGTTGAAAAAATGCTGAGAATACCTTACGTTAACATCATACCCTGAAACAGACAAGTACTTTGGAAAAGAAAATGCAATGCTCATGACTCGTAAAGGGGTATTTTGTTATGACTACATTGACTCATGGGAAAAGTTAAGTGAAACGTGTTTACCTCCAAAAGAGGCATTCTTTAAAAAATTAAGTCAAGAAGATGTTAGTCAAGAAGACTATGAACCTGCCAAAAATGTCTGGAATCAGTTCAACATTAAAACTCTAGGGGAATATAGTGACCTCTACCTAACATCAGATGTACTCCTTCTTGCAGACAGCTTTGAAACGTTTAGAAACAAAACACTAGAAACACACCGAGTGGATGCTGCACACTTTTTTACTTCGCCTGGTTTAAGTTTCGATGCAATGCTCTTTTACACAGGCATTGAACTGGAATTGCTACAGGATTACGATCAGATTCTTCTAATCGAGTCTGGTATACGTGGAGGCATATGCCAGGTGTCTCATCGGTATGCTGAAGCTAACAATAAATACATGGAAACCTATGATTCTGAGAAACCATCGCAGTTTATTACCTATGATGATGCCAACAACCAATACGGGTGGGCTATGTGCCACTCCCTTCCTTATGGTGGATTTCAGTGGGTTTCTCCAGATACTGTTGATCTAGAAAAACTAAAGGAAGACGATCCTGTGAGATACATTCTAGACGTTGATGTTGATTACCCATCTGACCTTCATGATCTACACAACGATTTACCTTTCCTACCAGAGTGTACACAACCTAAGGATTCGTCTCTGAAAAAACTAATTCCTCATCTTGGAAATCGAAGGCGATATGTTGTTCACTACATGGCATTAAAACAGGCTTTAGATCATGGAATAAAATTGATAAAAATTCATCGTGTGTTAAAGTTTAAACAAAGACCTTGGTTAAAGGCATACGTTGATTTTAATAACAACCTTCGAAAACAAGCCAAAAATGATTTTGAGAAAAATCTGTACAAATTATTCAACAATGCCATTTTTGGGAAAACAATGGAAAATATCCGTAAAAGAATAGACATACGTCTTGTGACTGACAGCAAAAAGGCAGAAAAGCTTATAGCTAAACCAACATTCATCGACAGAACAATTTATGGTCCTAACCTAGCTGCTTTCCACATGGCTAAACGTAACATTGTATTCAATAAGCCTATATATATTGGAATGTGTATACTGGATATTTCAAAAACTCTAATGTATTCCCACCACTATGATGTCCTGCTACCCTATTATGGAATGAACAATCTTAAACTCATGTATATGGATACCGACTCGTTCATTTATTTGGTTAACACCCAAGATGTATATCAAGAAAAGTTGGATTTCCTAGAACACCTGGACACATCAGATTATCCTACTAATCACATATGTTACTCTACATCAAACAAGAAAACGTTGGGGAAATTTAAAGACGAGGCTTGTGGACAAATTATAAAAGCATTTGTTGGACTTAGAGCTAAAATGTACGCTTTAGACATAAATGGTAAAGAAAATTAAAGGTATTAACAGAGGTGTTGTCAAAAATTGTATAAGATTTCAAGATTATAAGGATTGTGTCATGAAAAACAATGTAAAAGGAATACCAATGAACATTATCGCTTCTAAACAACATGACATATCATCTATAAGACTAAACAAAATTGCTTTGTGTCCTGGTGATGATAAAAGAGTGATTGATGCTAATGGTATAGGTACACATGCCTATGGTCATTACTCAATCATTAACCATGCTTAAAGAGTTAAGTTATGAATATCAAAATCTTCTGCCTGCAACTAGCAAATACATAAAACAAAACAATTTAGTAAATAAAACCATGGCACTACAAACATAAAAAGTGGTATTCATAATCAAAAATAAATAAAATAGAAAACGAAATAAAGACAACTGTACAATTTATAACAAAAAAAAAAGAATAGACTATATATAAAATGTATTATTTGTAAGTAGTGTACATGTATTTAAAATAAAAAATATTGTATGGACACTGCTTGTACATTTTTAATTACTACCCACCTCTCTCCACTCCTAATGCAAAATGAACATGTAAACACAAATTGGAAAATCTATGTTTCCATATTGACAAAATAGAAAAAACAATAAACTGAAATTTTAAAAACTGTAAATGGGAATTTGGTAAATTGACAAATGTGTAGACAACAAAATGCAAAATCCATATTTCCATATTATGAAATTGAAAAACTTAAAACTGACATAAAAAAATGAAAATGGGAAATTGGAAAATTGACAAATGTGCAAACAACAAAATGTAAAATCCATGTTTCCATATTATGAAATTGAAAAACTTTAAACTGACTTAAAAAACTGAAAATGGGAAATTGGAAAATTGACAACTGTGTAAACAACAAAATGAAAAAAATACCCGGTTGGGGTAGTGATCATGTTGTACAGTAGCCTATAAGACTAGCATAAGGATAATTGCATGTGCTCTTATATACTTTGTGTATGTGCATTAGCCTTTGGATTAGCTTGGTAAAGTTTGGTAAAGTTAGGTATGTGACCTTGTAGTTTACTCTTTTCGGAAAATGTAAATTGTAAAATCTAAAATAAAAAAATATTAAATTTAAAATGTAAAATCTAAAAAAAGACTAAAATCTAAAATACAAAAAATCAAAAATGTAAAATCTAAAAATAGTAAAATGAAAAAATCTAAAATGTTAAAATATAAAATGTTAAAATAAAATCTAAAATCTTTAAATGAGGTTTCTGTGGGTTAGGTTAGGTTAGGTTATAACTAAGTTTATTATTTGTGCTCTCTCATTTGCTCTCACTTTTTTTGCTGACACTTTTTTGCTCACTACCTTTTTGCTCTCACTTTTTGCTCTTATATTTGCACTCACTTTGAAGTTAGGTTAGGTGTAATTAGGCGAGGAAATGCTTGGTTAGGTTAGGTTAGGGTAGGTTGTAACTAAGTGTATTATTTGTGCTCTTACATTTGCTCTTACTTTTTTTTATTACACTTTTTGCTCTCACTTTTTTTTGCACTTTAAAGTTAGGTTAGGTTAGGTTAGGTTAGGTAGAATGGCTGAGGTATGAATTAAACCCAGCTGCTCTGAGTTTTTTTTTGCCTCACAAGGCTGAGTGTACCTCATCTCAACCCTCAGCCCAGAATTAAATTTCTTGACAGAGCCAGGACTCGAACCCGGGCCTCTACAGTAACAGCTAAGAATGCTAACCACTACACCAAAAAGTGGACAATATAAGGCTGGTCTTGATTGTACATGATCAATGCATGATTACCTAATAATAATAATAATAATAATAATAATAATAATAACAATAAATATTCCATTTAGCAACCACACGGCCGAACTCCCCCTGTGACATCATCCACGGTCTCAGGACATGGCGGCCATCTTGCCCATTAGCCCCTGCCCCAGCTTCGGCCTATATATCCTACTTTAGTCTTACGTAATTCTGTCAAAAATTTAGAACGTTTTTCAACCTCTACACTACATTGAAGAATTAAATGATTCATGGTATAATCCGCGTCACCTTAAATAAGTTACTAAACGAAAACAATGTAGCCAACTTTAACATCCATCGCCTATGCGTACGTGCATGGTGGTTTATGGTCGAATTTCTTGACGTTAAGTTGTTTTCTTGTGTCAGCACATTGTCGCCAACCCTGCGTAAAATCTCGCCGTCTCCAAAAACCACAATAACACTAGAATTTCTTACCACACAGTTGCTGACGGGTGTCTCGGCGATAACTCCCAGAATGCATTGCACACAATGTATCCAACATTATATATACATCTTTCACTGATGTCCATTTCATTAATTAATTTCACAGTTTTCTTTGGAATTTCCAGTCAAATGAAGTTGTACAAGTTAGGTACCGGTACTACTTAAATACGTCAATTAAAACAGATTTTCATGTTATTATAGAATCAGATTATAGAATATGTGTGTGTTCAAATTAACTCGCTGAAATGATTCGAACGTTTTATTTAATTAATTTTTGCATAAATTCTTATTTAGATTTCATCAGGATGCCTAAACATGCGACAACAACATTGGAAAAACTCTACGGAAGATCACTTGCCGAATAGATTTTGGATTTGAGTAAATAACCCAAGCGTACTTACGAGTATAAAGAACTAGGTTAACTTTTCGTTGTTTTATTTATTTATTTATTTATTTATTTATTTTATATTCAGTTAGAGCACAAATAAAGTAATAAAAATGTTAGTGTGGTCTTTAGAAATTTTGAAATAGACTTCAGACTGCATTTTTTGTATCAACAAAAGATTGGTGCTTTTCAGTCAGTCAACACGAATGCACCCAAAAGAGTTGGGTTGTACCCTAATCTTGAAAGAAATTACATGAGATTAATAAATACACTAGGATGACCAGTTTCGATCGCCAAGCGATCATCATCAGATCCATTACACTTAGGCTATAAAATCTATGTGTGACAATACGGGTGAAAATATTTTCAATACCGGTATGTACACTTATATAGTTGCAGCATTGGTAATGCAACTTGTCGGTAAATGTTAGTTGTAATCTATATGAAATGCTACAATGGTGATAGAACTCCAGAATTTGTCTGTTTGGAGTGACTATATGTTTGTTGTGAATGGTCAATTTTGATAGTACTGTATAGTATAGGCTACTTATCTGGTTGGATGTTTTCCGCACTAACAAAACCGAGCAGTTTCAACTTCACTCGTGCACCAGTAACAGGCGACTGAATTGGTATGTTAACTTGCTGAACTGGTTTTCCCTTCCCCCGCCCGTTCCTATGTGCTGTCTGTATTAAGTGTACGCGTACCTTTGGTGTGTTGCCAAGCCTAGACATGATGTATGTTATTGTATTCAGGACGGTCTTCAACTATTAATGACCGTGGAGTAATCCTCGCCAGGCATAAACTAGTAGCCATATAAGCGCTGCCGTTCTCTGAGGATGTCCCGGCAGCTTTAATACTGCCGTGAATGTCGGCCTAGGTTTATTGAAGAAAAAAGTACATCGTACATCCTGATCCAAATAACATGTACCTATTATAACCCCCCTAATTCCCCCCCCCCTTTTTTAATCTAGCTTGGCTGTATCGCTAAGTTGTGTCTTATTTCCGACAGGGTGTGTTTTTAGTAGAGTGAAGAGGGGTGAGCTCTCCATGAAAGTGTGCTCATTTAGATTGTTGGCGTTGTTTCATTTGACTAGATGTATCTCGATTGCTTCCTTTATGTCAAGAGCTCTGCCTTTCGATTCGTGATGAATTATTGTTAGGTCCGTTTCAATGTTAGTGAAACCGTGTCCCGCGTCGCACGTGTTCCCATACGGCTGAATGTGTTCCGTATTTTATCGCATTTCTATGTTCATGGTAACGTGTGTCTACTTTTCTTCCACTCTGTCCGATGTACTTATAATTAGCTTGACAACCGGTATCTTGGCACGTAATAGAATATACCCCTGACTTTGAATACGGGTCTTGTTTATTCAGATTAGTATTTTGCAGGTGCCTACCGGTTGTGTTATTCGTTGTGAATGCAATTTTATGCCTTGCTTTTTGAACAGATCAGTGATTTTTTATGTGTTCGCATTCACATAGTTGAAGCGCGCGATTTTTTCTCATTATTGTCTGGTTTTGGAGTCATTTTATCTTTGTTTTTATGTTTGGCTACAATTTGGTATATTTTGCTTGGCGCGAAATTGTTTTCCCCGTAATGTTTTTTGTATCGTTCAAACAAAACATAACCTAAACATAGCCTAACTAAATATACACTCAGCAACATATTCTTAGGTTACATTCGCCTTCTAATATTGTAACTTATCTTATTCTCGACTTCCAAGTGCTGTGAGCCATTATGTTATTATTTATTTATAAATTGGTTTTGTAACATGACCTGAAACTATGTAGGCATAACCTCTAATTCGAAATAATCATTATACAAGACTTTGCTGTTAGGTAGGATATATAACATATTTTACATGGTGCAATATTACTCATAATCTTGGAAGTACGATTCACACTCGATTAGTGGTAGGCCTAGTTCATTTGTGTGAATGTGTTGGTGGTTATTTATGTTCGGTAGCTTATATGTAGTACTGACCGATACTAATTAGTTGGCAGATGAAATGTTAATATTATTTCTATTTGTTTCAGTCATGGTTGCGACAGATTAGTGTGGTAACTCCTTATAATGCAACAAAGGTTGTCCAACATGGATCAATCATCTGAAGAGGTATATACTCAACTGCACATGTGTCACAAATGCAAAATTTCAGAGAATACCAACAATATCTCATAGCTCTCGACATACTGCACCAGTGAATGCCTGGGCAAAAATTACTGATGCACTAAAGTTGGGTAAGACAAAGCCATTGGTCGCTACTTGGTTAGATGACACAGTCTGGGCGAAGCCACTGGTTGCTAAAAGGTTATACGATTGTCTGGACAAAACTATCGGTCGCTACTATGGCCTAGTTGTATTTTCCATAGAAGCAATCTGACGTTTCGACGCTACTGTACAATAACAGTGGAAGATTTGATCGCGCGCAGGGCTTCTTGCCATGGAAACTATACAGTTCTGCCAATTTGAATGACGCTAACTGGCCACATGCTCTTCGCCAACCAGATGATGGATAGTTGTTTCTTTTATCAGTGGAATACTTTTTGTTGTATGATTTATAATTTAGTGTCCATTATGAATTTATTTACCACCGGTTGGTGTAGCGACTAGCATAAGCACATAGTAGGCGTAGCAATAATTCTGAACGGCGTATCAATCTTTTAATTTTCGCTTTCATTTAGACAATAGGCCTATATGTTTTTCATTTGGTCTAAATCCTGCGATCCCTTCTGAGAATGTATTTTCGAGGTATTTTATCTCATTAGAGATTTCTTAAATTAGGAAACTTCCCGGCATTTGTCTGGAGTAGAAGTGGGAAATCACGAAAAACCACTTCTAGGATACCTTACCGAACCCAGCTTTTCCCAGTTCTGCCTCACAAGGCTAAGTGTACCGGTACTCTATTCCAGTCCTTGACTAGAATCAATTTCTGTTTGATTATAAACTCTCGGAATGGATCTGCAACTGACAGCCAACTTTCAAGTTTGCCATTTTAATGTCTAAATTTGCAAAGCCGACAATGATATGAGGTACTGGTTTTTTAACTCCAAGTCGTAGACACATGCATTGTTTCTAAAATGCAGTGTGAATTGTATCACAAAGCATATAAAACTGAAGTACGGCAAACTGCAGTAATCTGTTTAATCCCAATATGGGAATTGAGGTTTATCTATTTGTCGTGAGTAGTGTAATACAGTACAGTAGTTTGTCCAGTTATTAATTCCCACATCTCGTTCGAGTGAAGGCAGTCTCAAGATGAGCGTAACCTGGTGTAACTAGTCACAAGATTCGCAGACCATGGGTTTCATCACAAGCTGTGTAAAACCAAGGAATACCATGAGCCAAGATTGAATTGTGTTCCTGAAAGATGTTAGAAGTTGTGTGACCGATACAGTGAAACGTGGCTAATTCGAACTTCTATAATTCGAAATCATCTTTAATTCGAATTTTTCGCTTGGGCCCTAGCATTTTATATACAATCAATGCTAAAAAATCGTGGTTAATTCGAATTATATTTTGGATAATTCGAAGTTTTACGTGTAAAAAGCCGATCGGAAGCCAAACAGGTGGGTCAGGAATTCCCGAAAAACGACAAACCACATCACAAAATGTAGGCGTTTTTTTTATAGTAGAAATGACGTAAGTGATTCTGTTTTCCGTTCCTTCAACCTTTTGTGATGACCGAGAGACTTACAGTAATTGTAGGAAACAAGTAAAAATCTCAAACATGCTTGAAAAACTGTAGAATTCTCTAACACTTAACTAGATTGCTGGATTACTACTGTCGTTAAATAGGTGAATAGTACATTTTGTTTTTAATTTATCATTTGAAACATTTGAAGTTAATCACGATACAGTCATTATAAAGTACCGTTGTCTGTTAATCTGCTTTGTCGAACGTAAATCATTATGTACACGTAATACAATATATCTTCTCTACCCTTTTCAAAGAACTTTCTTAATTCGAATTTTTGGATAATTCGAATTTTTTTACTGGTCCCTTGAGGTTCGAATGATACAAGTTCCACTGTACCATGTTATGTACTGTATTCTCCGGAAGGAGTCATTGACTAGCTTCTGTACTGCAGACTAATGTCTTGGTTTCTGTTGCTTTCTATGTAGTGATGACCTTTGGCTGAAATATACTGTATTCGTTACAATATGGGAATTAAAAAGAAACACATTTCAGCCAGTATAACATTGAACTTACTAAGTTTGGTAATAATTCTCAAGGCGGTTAGGTGTGAACCATTGTCAGAAAATCTTGCCGTGTGGTACCTAGGGTAGGACTGTGTTATGCTCTATAGTGATGCCATCGTTACGTCTGATTTGACGTTCCAGTGCTACGCAAGAGCTATCTGGCGGCCGGAAGTGAATTGAAATCACTTTAACTAGCCAAACACAGGCAGCCATTCAATCGATATATCATGACGAAACGACTTTTGTTCACAATGTTGCCCGCTAAATCGTGATGAAACACTATGTGTCGTGAGTAATAGTACAGTAGTTTGTCCAGTTATTAATTTCTACATCTCGTTCGAGTGAAGGCAGTCTCAAGATGAGCGTAGCCAGGTGTAACTTTGATGCATGGGACACAAACCATAAAATCTCTCTCCTTAAATAGGTGTGCAATTCCAAAATTATAAAAATATCAATGGATCAATAATAATTCCAGAACCGTACGAAGAGAAATACAAGGCTAATTGACAAATTCCTAGATTACAACGTTCTGTTCGGTGCCAGAAAGTGTAGGCTATATTTTTATACTAATGTGTATCTCCTTTTAGAGTGCTTCATTTATTAATTTTAATGTATTGAACGCTAAAATATATTATGCTATTGGTTGTACTCAAGCCTTATAGATTGAATAATAATGCCTGGACACCAATAATAAAACTATGAAATAAAAATCCACAGCCTGCTTCCAGTCGACCGACCGGTTCAGGGAATGGAATGAATGAAGCCCCCATTTAGCAGCGAGGATATGAACTGTGTCGGCTGCCGAAGCCAGTCGCACTCCCGTGGGGCAGTGATTAAATGAATGACAGATGAAATGAAATGGTAGTGGAGAGTGTTGCTGGGATGAAATTGTGACAGGGAAAACCGGAGTACCCGGAGAAAAACTTGTCTGCCTCCGCTTTGTCCAGCACAAATCTCACATGGAATGACCGGGATTTGAACCACGGACCCAGCGGTGAGAGGTCGGCGTGCTACCGCCTAAGCCACGGAGGCTCACCAATAATAAAACTAGAAAATTGTTATTTAAAAATTATAATTTTTGAGAGATATACCTCCGTTGATAAAACTTGCCTTCCGACTCCTGTAATCAACTCATCAATTTGTCAGTGAATTCTTACTTTTTATAGAACTAACCTTGGGAAGATGCCTTTAGTTTTCTGCAAGTGGCTTTTAATGTGATGAGAGGTCAGGAGAGCATCCTACCGATCATCTCGTTCTGTGCGGCTAGCATTCTTGGCAGTAGGTCTGGGATTGATTCCCGGCTCTGCCAAGAAATTTTAATTTTGTCCTGAGGGCTGGAACAGGATACACTGAGCCTCGTGAGGCAAAACTGAGAAGAGGGGCGTGCGATTCTCATCCAAGCCATCTTGGAAGTGGTTTTCTTTGGTTCCCACTTCTACTCCAGGCAAATGCCGGGATGGTTCCTAACTTAAGGCCATGGCCGACTCCTTCCAAATCATCATGTGAATTACAAATGCACACACTAATACAAACACCAAAAATAACACAAGTTGTCAGGCAAATTCCTTTCACACCCAAGTACACGGGTCTACATGACCATGATGTCGCAAAGCCTCTAAATCAATCAACAACTACATTCCACCATTTCAAGAATGGTTGTCATTGAAGTATGATCCACAACTAATTCGAGTGGTTTCGGGCCTAAGCATTGGAACAACCATCTTTGTGCATCTCAATGGAGCATTGCCATGAGGTGTTCATCAACTAGTCTCAATTCTGCCTCCATGTATTGTAACCTTTATGCATATGATACGGCATAAATGTTCCAAGTTAGATTTATCAAATGTGCTCATATTTGAGAAGGAAATAGGTGCGGCCAACGATGAACAAGGGGATGCAAGGGAGCAGGGGGTGTCAACCAGATAGGGATCATTTGGCACCATCGGTGTAGTAGCACGTGCCAGTCGTATGGAGCGCTGTATATCGTGTTGCCAACATATGCATGATACAACGTTGTAATTAAATTGCAAACATATCACTATATTTAGTCAATAAATATACACATAATTCCTAATTGACATTTCCTTGCAATTATCTTGCTCACAGACGATAATTACGGCACTTACCATTAAATAAACATTATTTCTACTGGGTTGGCGGCACTGACCATGCCATGGCGGCTCTGTTGATGTGTTGTATGTAATAATATTGGCCGTATACAAATAAGCTAAATAAGCTAATGTTGTGTTCTATCTCATCTTTCTTATATCAAATTGTCTTCGTGGTAATGAGAAGTGAACAGTTCTTCTTCTGCTACGCCAAGTAAGTACGCTTATTTTAAGAATTTAAGTAAAAACGTGTTTCTGCGTGTGCAAAATATACCGTAGCCTAGTTTTGAATTTATATTAGACGCAGTGTACAGGTGACATTCCACTTGACATATTAATTAACTTCCACTATTATTTATCCCACAGGTAGGCCTACCAAATTCTGGGAACAAACAAATCGTAAATTGCTGTTCTCGAAATAGCAGAGGAATGTGGCAATTAGGCCTACTCACCTTAGAAATGACCAGGTAAGAGTCTATGTTTCCGTAATGTTTTCAACTTGATTACATCTTGCAGAGATACGTCCAGTACCATGCGCCTATTGCATATGTGTACTGAAGTTCTTGAGGTGTGTTAATAATTCATTTTACATTGCGGTAGATTAAAAATGTCATGATTCTTGACAACGTGTCGAAGCTTTAATATTTTCCCCTTCCTTGAATTTCAGATTATTATTGGTACCGTATTCAAAAAAGATCAGTTCTTGTACATGTTAGCTACTGGTGCTGTGGCAATTCAATTGTGACCTATTCAATTGGAAGAATAGGTAGTAATGCCATTACTGATGTAGAACTGTAATGTTCTGCGACCCAAATACCATTCAAATGCACCTGTCCTCCTCTAATAAGCCAAGAACAAACAAATGTGTAGATGTGTTTCCTCGCATATTCATGGTATGGGCACTTTGTATTTATTTTTGTAGATACACAGGAAAATAAGCTGTACGGTTTATGTTATGGTAGGAATGCAGTGTTTGGGCTGGGTGTTCAGTTGGTCGAATTGGTAGTAATGGCAATACTGATGTAGGACTGTAATTACAGGTTATTAAAACTTAACATTCACCCCCATGGTCTAATAGGTTTAATGGCCTAGGATCATATAGTCTTACCAATGTGTAACTATATACATTAAGTTAATGTGTTCTTGTCCTGTGGAACGAAGTCCAACGTGAATATACTTTTGCTAAGTCATGGTGCTAAAGTAGTCGACTCGTGTAATGTTCTGCGACCCAAATACCATTCAAATGCACCTGTCCTCTTCTAATAAGCCAAGAACAAACAAATGTGTAGATGTGTTTCCTTCCATATTCATGCTATGGGCACTTTGTATTTATTTTTGTAGATACACAGGAAAATAAGCTGTACGGTTTATGTTATGGTAGGAATGCATTGTTTAGGCTGGGTGTTCAGTTGGTCGAATTGGTACGGTAATAATGGCAATACTGATGTAGGATTGTAATTACAGGTTATTAAAACTTAACATTAACCCCCATGATCTAATAGGTTTAATGGCCTAGGATCATATTATAGTCTTACCAATGTGCAACTATATACATTGTGTTCTTGTCCTGTCGGTCTAAGTCCAACGTGAAAATCCAATAAAACCTTGGAACCATTGGCCCGATAACCCCACCCTTATCTGCCAATTTTTATTTTATACTCTTGGTAAGTTAATAAGTGTTAGGTTCTGTCGATGATATTCTGTAACAGTGAGATAGATACAAGACAAATATAATTGATTTATTGTATGCCAATGTAATGGTTGATATACCTATAGGAAGTATTTTATTCCCACACGTTATTTACAATATTTTTCAACACGTAGGATGCCAATGTCTAAGCTTACATGGAGGGATTTTTTCAACAATTGATTCTGTAATAAGACCACCTTGTGGTGTGGTTGCTGCCACTCCTGAGGTCCTGGGCTAGTTTCCAAGCTTGATTAAGTAATTTAATTCTGGTCTGACTGTTGGAACGGCGCACACTCGCAGAACTGAGAAGAGGTAGGTTCGATTCTCACCTCGGCCATCCAAGAAGTGGTTTTCCAAGGTTTCCCCACTTCCACTCCAGGCTAACGCTGGGATGGTTCCCAACTTAAGGCTACGGCTGCCTCCTTTCCAGTCCTCATCTGAATTACAGGAAGTATACACACTACTACAGATACCACAATAACACAGATTATCATACAAATCATACACTCCCCCAGGGGCTCACATCTAGTGGGACGTGGGTTGGCGACCACGGGGCCCCAGCTGAGTCCCGCATTGCTTCCACTTACTTGTGCCGGGCTCCTCTCTGTCTTCTTTCCTGTCGACCTCACTTGGTCAACTCTTGTTCTCTTCCGACCCCGACGGTATTAGGGTATCCAAGGCCTAGGGAGTCTATTCCTTTCCCGCCTTAATTGGCCCTCGTCTTATCTTTTCTGATGCCCTCCTCCTGCGAGGGGTCAGCCTTCTTTTTCTTTTCTTGTTATCTCCTGCCTTCTGCTCAAGGCTCTCAAGGGGCAGGGTGAATGTAGCCCCACCACCTTTGGTGCGTCCTGGATATTGCTACACCCTCAGGGGCTCACGGCTGGTGAGTTCGGGAGATGGCGACCCCGAGGGATTCCTGAGCTGGGTCCGGTTTTCCCCCTTTTTTCCATTGCCTCTGGGGCCTTTCGTGGCTCTCCTTCCTTCCAAGTCCCTCGATCCTAATTTTTCGAGGGTTTGAGGGCATTTCTTTTCCTCCTGTCCTTTGTTTGCCTTATTCTCCTTTTGTTTTCCATTTCTTCTTCTAGTAACCTATATAAGTTTGTAGTTAGTTTCAGTTATAGTTTACTTTTGATTTTCATCTTCACGATCACCCAAACCATTAGGGGCCGATAACCAAGATGTTAGGCTCGTTAAAACAACAAATATCATCATCAACAAATCATACACACTTCCAAATACATGGGGCTAAATGAATATGTTATCGAAAGCCCTAAATGAATTAATATCAAAAATACAATGATTCTTTTAAAATGTAGTTAACTTACAGTAGGTGCAAATATACACATGTCAGCAAATTCAAGTTCCCCGTTTCAAGCATTAAGTTACACATTTATTAAGTTTACTGTTTCAACATACACACTGGTATGTGTTGTAAGAATTTGCGGTTCATCGGTGTCAGCCATTACATCAAGTAGGTCCATTATTATGTGCTGGTCCCTACTGTTATACTTTGGCAAGAAAGAAGAAAGGAACATGCCTCAACACATACTTTTAGGAGGACCAGATTTGATTACTGTATTTTTGCTAAGTTTGATCTTGGCTCTTGCTGTTATCTTCTCTTCATTGACAACTTTTTAAATAAAACATGATGAATTCTAGCAGTATTGAGTGTTTTTCTTGTTTTTCATTGATAGTCCTATTTCTCCTTTCCCCTTAACAGCACGTAATGGAATGCACTGTATTAGTGTGCGATGTTAATTTTTGATGTAGCCTACTTACTGCATTTCACCCTTCAAAATTTTTAACTGGATATATTTTAAAGGGCATATGAAATGAACTACTGTATAGAAATTTTGTGATATCCAATTCTTGTTCTGTCCCCTAATGTATTTGGCACTAATTACACTAACAATTTTAGTGTGATGAGGATCTGGTTACACCACCTGATTCCTTAGCATTCTCTCTTAAAATTTTACTGTTATTGCTAACAGCAACAAGCATTTTAAAATATGAATTTTCTCCCTTCCCAGTACTTTTCCTTTGTAGTTTTTTCTAATAACTAATTGGTTATAGGCCTAATTGGGCCATTTTTTAAGCTGAGTAATAATATGCTGCAGGCCTTGTAGTAGCCTAATTTTTGTCACCAATGCAATATGCTCCAATTGCAACTGAAAGAAATTTAAACATGTACTGTATATTAGAGATGAGGTTATGTTCTAAATGCTGTGATTGTTCATTTCAAAGTTCTGGAATTCACAATTTCCCACTTTGTTATTATTTTTATTAATTTTTTCTGTTATTGGTATTTTGAATGTGATTTATTTACTTGTAGATCATATTATCTCCACACTTAAAGACGTGCCATAAGTATAGGGAGATTGTGATTTTCGGAACATTGAAGTGGGCTGAGCATTTAGGACGGGAATATTTAGCGGAACGATGGGAAGGGGCAGGGTGGAGGGGAGGGGGCGGGAGGGTTAGTGTTTACGAGATCTGCTCATAGGTGGCGCTACCGGTCGACATGTTGCTAGTACATCAGTCAACCACCAGATAGCGCTGAAGTCTTAGGTACCAAGAATTAGCATGGCTGTTTGGCCATCTGTAGTAGTAGGTAATCTGTGCAAGGGAGCGCACGGAACGTGACATACCGCAACTTTCCCTGAGAGCGAACAATGAAACGAAGCTCACAGCCGCAACACATGGATAGCAGATGTGATTGAACCAAGGATAGAGGTCGCTCAACCATAAGTGGGGGTGGTAACTGATCACTCGCCAAACTGAAAAATAAGCACCTCCCAGTTTAAGGAAATTAGAGAAATAATTAACGCACAAAATTATGAGTTGCAGCATTGGAAAGAGGGCGATTTTAGCCTCAAGAATCTCATTTTAGAAGTGAGGAAAACAGCAGTATTGGAATTAATTCGGCCTAAAGAACTGGAGGAAGGAAAATTTGAACGAACCAATCAGAATTGTGGGCGGATAGACGCTTCAAAAGACCGCAAAAATCTTGGACAATGAAAATTACTACGGAGCTAATAAGCGGCCGAACGTACGATCCTATTTCGAAATAAAACCAAGTTTGGGACAATGGAAACAAGAGCAATCGAATGAACCTAGTCTCATCGTCATACGAGTGTTGCTCCAGATTTAAATTTTGAGAACCTCCCACTCCTGATGATTTCAGAGCCAGACCTTTAATTAGCCTGCCCAGTGTAAGAAAAGTTAGTCGATTTCTCCATCGCCGAGCGGCGAGAGCCTTTGCCGGACCGTAACCCATATTATTGCAAACATTTTATAAGTATAAAATCAGTTGATTCTTGATCGCTTGATAGGCGATAGTTCACGTTGGTCAGTACCGCGAATTCAGCGCGAAAAGTGAATAATTGATAAGTAATGAACAGTGACATGTATTCTGATAACGGTAGCGACATGCAAATTGTTCGGGATAAGCCAGTGCGAGTGGAATTCGTACTTTAGAAGATAGCCATCCGTGCTATAGGCAAATTCAGTGGCGTAGGAGCTAGATTGACTATTGGCCGAATTGAGTAGGTCATGCCTAGCTGTAGATTATAGGAGGCGCTCCGCTAGACAAAACAGTGCATAGTGTGTGTGAGAAGTTTCAAGGTGATCCTTCACTTTTGCATGAAACTGTAAATTGTGCTTAAAAGGTGTCCTCCCCAGCAAGAGAACATGTATCGTCAGGAACCAGCAGAAGGATCGTCGTTCATAAGGATTAGCCGAAGGGTCATCATGAGCTAAGTGACCTAAAATTTGGTGTATGCATGGCATGATGTTGGTTACAACAGGGGTGGGGTAGGTTATCCAATTATAAGCCATTATAATTAGCAGAGGTTACCGGAATGACAGGTCGGAGAGGTGCAACTTGTATATAATTTCATATTTTGTTAGAGCTTAGTGTGTGTTTTATTCATTTGTTGCGTGATCATCTTTGTTGTTTTTGATATAACGTAAAGGTTATTTTGTTTGTCCATGGGATGCACGATAATGGGTTGCAAGTGCAGTAAGTAAACGTAAAGTATGAGTTTGGAGGGAACCATTCCGGGATGTAACAGGCCAATTCTAATAATGATATTTTGAGCCTGAGCTCAAAGAGATAAGGGCTGATGACCGTTGTCGAGATACGAGACAACCCAAGACTAGTAAGTGAGACTGCAGCCACATTTGGTAAGTGAGTAAGGGTAAGAGGTAGAGCAAACTGAGCTGAGAATGCAAAGAAAGGTAAGAAACGGAGGTACATGCCCGTGGTTTTATGATGGTAAGTCGTAAGCAGAGGAATAATGCCCGCAAATTAATTGATGAGATGATAATGGGAAGTAATGATATTCCTTGTGATTGTGAGGGAGGTGCTGGAAGGGCCCCTTTACCGCACGGAGAAAGTATTGCATTCAGCTGGGCTATTTTCAAGGGAATCCCCAGGGGAGACCAGGTAGACCTTGTACCACTATGCGGGCCGGCAGTCTATTGTGCTAGTGAGGTCATCAACCAAGGCAGGTCCCGAGAGTCTGTTTATGTTGAGGAAACGAAATGGCTTGTTATATCGTGGTAATCAGCCACAGGCACTTGACCATTTATATTCATGTGGGGATTTTTGATTTAATTTTGATTCGTCTCGCTTCAGGAAGCGAAGTTTTCCGTGCATCCATGTAAATAAATAATTGTGTGAAGTCATTATGGGGGCATAGGCCACCATTGTTGTTAGAGGTGATCCGCGCATATGATTATATATTTTTTCGATTTTTTCGATCCGTTAAGCTTGGAATGGCTTGGACCATAACTATAGCCTTTGGTTTATGTAAGATAATGTTGTTGTAATTTATGCACACACGACCTGTAACCGGAAATCGCTGTCTCATACACCTGTAAACTAAAATTGCAAATGAGAGTGCGCTATGTAAATTGATCATTTAGGACATCACTTTGAAGTCATTTGTATTGGAATCATTGCAGTTGTGTTGTTCCTTTGGAACGGTCATGGACAATTGATCATGTGACATTTGTGTCGGCCCATTTTGAGGAGGCCAGTGTTTACTTTTTGTGTTCAGTTTTTTCTTTCTTTTTTCAGTAATGTAAGGGAATTTGGTTGTTTTTGTTAAAGGGGGATTTAACTTAATTAGGATGTTTCTTGAATAAATAGTGTTGTTTAAGATACCTCTGGCATATTATTTTACTGTAAGACTCCCGTGATCCTTAATAAAAAAATTCCCAGGATGTTGAGTGTAGATTAATGCCACGCGAACAGAGCACCCCCTGAGATAAGAGTCTGCATCCTTGAGGACCTGAAGGGTACAGTATGTAAGCCTATTATTGCAACAAATTAGCACTTTTCGAAAATGAAGAAATAATTAGCAAATAAGTACCTTACTATTTTGTTTCTCTCCTACTCCTGAATCCTCCCCTGAACATTCATCTTAAAAATAGAACGGTCTGCATTTTTGGATCAATTATAAAAATATGGCATATAAGAAGAAAAGCACATATTCAGCTATAGCTCCCCGGCAAAACTGAAAAAAGAAACCTTGAGTAAGTATTAATGTCTGTACTTATTCATTTTATATGATGGCTTGAAAGGCAATCTAGAAGAGCTAACTTAAAAGTTAACTTTAACTTCACTAACATAATACTGCTTAAGTGTTTGACTGTTGAGGACTGATGGCCAAGATGTCCCAATTTTAGCGAGGACTGTCTCTCAACTTTATGTAAAGTGTATTTTCGTAAGAAGGCCTTTATCAAGTGTGGATCATTTTGTGATACGTATTACATGGATGTGAGTGGTGACTTTTTGGTGTTAAATCATGTAGTTTGGCAACACTGAATGTGGCGGCCATGTTGGTTTTTTTAATAACTTATTTAAGCTTGTTTTGACTATACCTATTGTCTTGATTGACCGCAATCACAGAGATGTGATGCTCGTAGATGAATGCGAGCCAATATACGCTGGATATAATGCATGATTATAACGTAACCTGATCTAGTGTATTTCTGGGGCAGATGACATCGTAGTTCCGCCCCTTAAAACAACAATAATGTATTTCTCTTAAAAAAACACGGTTTAATTGGGGGTGTTAGATTGCAAACGGTAATAGAACTGTGCCTTCGTGCGTGCGTGCTCAGTCCATTGTCACGTCTATTCTTGTCGTAATTGAATTTTAATTGATAGTAAAAGTCAAAATGGGTAATTGCAATAATATAGAATTTGCTAGTACCTCTGGCAGAAATTTTTGCTAATTCATCAACCAATGTCCGGGTACCCTTGTAAAGATGAGGTCGTACCCCATATTTGATAGTTCCAAAGCGAGTTGAATGGTATTGAGTAAGTTATATACGGTACCAATTGTCAGAGAACTGTACAGACCGCATTGCAGTTAAAACACTATAGGAATTGAAGCCGATAATGGTTTTCCATAAACGGTGATATTTGACTTCCGCGGTAAATATGGTAACGTTATGAGGTAACTGAAATTGTTGCTGGATGTTGAGATCTGAGGAGAAAAGTGCTGCCCCGACACCGCCAGGTTCAACAAATTTGGACCCATTGGTATAGAACGTTATATGACTAGCATATATGAAATGGTTGATTATTGCTGCGGCAATTTGTGGATTATGACGCATTGGGGACACACAAGGATCGAACATATGTATAATTATTGTAGGTTGATAGAGGGAAACTGGATATTTGCCTATATAACAAAGGGGTTTAAGAGTTTGTAGGATAGTGGGGCGGAAGGGTTGAAGAGTAGTATAGGCCTATGAGGTTCAGTAGTGACCAGGTTTCCTAATTTCAATACGAAATATCGCCCAGAAGATGAAACAAGGACACAAGGTATGTAAAAGTCACATTCATATCTGCTGCAAGTGTATAAGGTGCGTTCCACTCTTATTCAGAATGAATGAGAATTATTACCAGCATCCACTGGTAATATTGCAAATATTTCCAGTGCAGCAGTGATAATTGACAGTCTCTTGTCATGGATTTATGGCATGTGAAAGAAACTTCCACTAATTAAACTTGTGTAAAGCTAAAATTGCAGGTTAGATTTCGTTGAAACGCTCTATCAAAGTTCCAACGTTCACCACTAGGTGTACGTGACATCTGGTAGCGGAAGTTGGAACTACTTGAAATTGAATTGAACTTGTAGCTCACCCCCGTAGGTGTTCACAATGAAGCAGCTACAGCCTCTGGCAAGCCGAACTTGTCCTCGTACACTCCCGGCACTAAAAGCCATATGCTAAATAAAATATTGCTTAAATAAGTTATTTCATATGGAAGAACTCTGTCTTCAACTACTGCATTGTTGCCTTCTATACCAGGGTATGTGCAACTCATGGAAAAAATTCAATTTAAGAGGACACACATATGGTGGGACTTTTAAATCACATATGCAATGACTAGTGGCAACTGGAAACTGGCAGGATATGAGCTGACACACATTGTTAAGCATTTTGCAGTAGGCATATGGTTTTTACCATAAACTGTGTATATAAGACAGGTTTCACCAGCCAATCACAGACTGTATATGTGAGCGTTGTGGTCAATGCTGTTTAAGAATACCATATAATGTAGTCCTACTGGGAACTAAGACTTAAATCTCAGACGTTATTCTGTTGTCAAAGATAGTGCGAGTTTGAGCATGTGCTCATTTTCATTTCTCTTTATTAATTTCTTTTAATGGCTATTAGCTCCAATAAATATTTTATTTATTATAACAATTTTGGGTGCAACAATAAAGTCCAATGTCAAAATGCTGACAATAATGTGCTATGAGCCTATAGCAAAATGGGGACTTTCATAGATCGCGATCGTTTTCGTACAAAAATTCCCCTAAAACAAAATGCCGGCTTTCGTGACGTCACCAACGACGTCACGAAATACTCCTCTGGCAAGCTTACGGGAAAAGCCTGGGTAATAGGGGTTTTGGGTGGGGAAAACTCAAAAACAGAAATCTGCATTTACAAAAACCTTCGAAACGCAACGTGTATCGCCATCTGTAATTGACCTACATAGCTCAATTACAGATGGAGATACATACGAAAATTTCCCAATTTAATGTTATATTTATAAAAATGGTGTATCGTAATCAGTAATTGGCCTATGTAGCTCAATTACAGATCACGATACACTTCGTAATTTTCTAATTTCTATAAAGGTTTGTATCGCCGTCAGTAATTGACCTATATAGCTCAATTACAGACGGCGATACATAAAAGCATTTCCCAATTTCTGGCTATATTTATAAAAATTTGTATCGTAATCTGTAATTGGCCTATGTAGCTCAATTACAGATCACGATACACATCGTAATTTTCTAATTTCGTATTTATAAAAGTTTGTATCGCCGCCGGTAATTGACCTATATAGCTCAATTACAGTTGTTGTTGTTTGAGTCTTCAGTCTTTTGACTGGTTTGATGCAGCTCTCCATGCCTCCCTGTCCTGAGCAAATCGTTTCATCTCTACATAGCTACCACACCCTACATCCGAGGCAATCTGTTTAACATATTCTAACCTTGGTCTACCCCTACAGTTATTGTCCTCGACCCTTCCTTCCATAACTAAGCTTGCTATTCCTGGGTGTCTTAGTATGTGTCCTACTAACCTATATCTTCTCTTCATTAGCAGTCGCCAGAAACATCTCTCCTCTCCCACTCGTCTTAATACCTCTTTGTTTGTAACCCTATCTACCCATCTGATCTTCATCATTCTCCTGTAACACCACATTTCAAATGCTTCAATTCTCCTCTTTTCTGCTGCACCAACAGTCCAAGTTTCACTTCCATAGAGCGCCACGCTCCAGACAAAGGCTTTCAAAAATGACTGCCTAATACCTAAATCTATATTCGATGTCAACAGATTCCTTTTTTGTAGAAATGCTTTCTTTGCCTGAGCCAACCTACTTTCTATATCCTCTTTGCTTCGTCCATCACTGGTTATTCTGCTTTCTAAGTAACAGAAGTCTCCTACTTCCTTCAGCTTTTGACCTGCCAATTTGATCTCCATAGAGGTTTCTGATTGATTTCGGCTGCATTCCAGTATTTTTGTTTTACATTTATTAATTTTCATCATGAATTCTTTCCGTAAGACGCAGTCCATACCATTCAAAAACTCATTCAAATCCTCAGGCTTGTCGGCAAAGATGACGATGTCATCAGCAAATCTCAGAGTAGAAATTATTTCTCCTTGAATCTTCACTCCCACTTTAAATTTTCCTCTAATTTCCTTCATTGCTTGTTCAATGTAAAGATTGAAAAGTATGGGTGAAAAGTTGCAGCCTTGCCTAACACCTTTCTGAATATCAGCTTCTCTCTCATGTCCTTCAGCTCGAATGACAGCTGTCTGGATTCTGTATAGATTGTAGATTACCCTCCTATCCCTGTACTTTATTCCAATAGTTTTCAAAATGTCAAACAATTTAGTCCAATCAACGTTATCAAAAGCCCTTTCTAAGTCTACAAATGCCATGAACGTTCTCTTATCTTTCCTTATTCTACCTTCCAAAATCAACCTAAGACTTAGTATAGCTTCCCTTGTTCCTACATTTCTCCTGAAACCAAACTGGTCTTCACCCAACTCCGTTTCTATCTGGCTTTCAATCCTCTTGTAAATTATTCTAGACAGGATCTTTGAAGCATGAGTAATCAAGCTGATTGTACGGTATTCTTCACATCTGTCAGCTCCCACTTTATTTGGTATAGGGATGATTACATTCTTCTTGAAATCAGGGGGTACCTCACCTGTCTCATAAATCCTACACACCAAGTGAAATAACCTGAACAGACCTTCATCCCCTATGCAGCGTAGCAACTCAATCGGTATATCATCTATGCCTGGTGCTTTGTTCCTGCTTAAGTCTTCCAAAGCTCTGTGAAATTCTGATCTCAATATTAAATCTCCTTTCGCATCCTCATCAATTTCCTCCTCCCTTTCCATTACATGATTCTCAATCTCCTTTCCCTTATACAAACTCTCTATGTAAGCTTTCCATCTCTTAACTTTTTCTTCCCTATCTGTTAGAGGCTTTCCTTTGTGTCCTTAATATTACAGCACTTTAGTCTTCTTTTCCGCGTATTCCTAATCCTTCGATAAGCTGTGTCTACTTTTCCTAATTTCAGATAATTTTCTATACCTGCACATTTCTCTTTCAACCATTCTTCTTTCGCTTCCTTGCACTGCTTGTTAACCTTATTTCTCAGACGTCTGTATTCTGTTTTCCCCTTTTCAGCTCTTACATTCTTGTGTTTCCGCCTTTCACCCATCAATTCTAGTATATCCTGAGTGATCCACGGTTTTCTACCTATTCTTTCTTTCCTACCAATGTTTTCTTCTGCGGATTTTGTTATTTCATTCTTCAAAAGTGCCCATTCGTCTGCCATTGAAGTATCTTTAGGGTTTTTCATTATTCCTTCCGTTATACTCTTCTTGAACCTTTCGTTTACATCCTTTACTTTCAGTCTGTCTATTGCTCACCCTTTTGCTTTTGACTTTTCTTCAGTTTCTTCAACTTTAATCTGCATTTCATTACAACCAGATTGTGGTCAGAGCTTATGTCAGCACCAGGATATGTTTTACAATCCAAAATCTGGTTTCGAAACCTCTTCTTGACCATAATGAAGTCGATTTGGTAACGCCCTGTATCTCCTGGTCTCATCCACGTGTATATTCTTCTATTGTGGCTATTGAAGAAGGTGTTAGCTATGACCAACTCATGCTCGGTGCAGAATTCCATCAGCCTGCTTCCTCGATCATTCCTTTCACCTAATCCGAAATCTCCTACTATCTTCCCTTCTCTCCCTTTTCCTACCACAGCATTCCAATCTCCCATTACTATAACATTTTCATCACCCTTGATATACCTCAGAATTTCGTCTATTTCTTCGTAGACCTTTTCAACATCCTCATCATCAGCTTGACTGGTATGCATATAGACTGGTACCACTGAGGTGCAGGTAGGTTTAGTATTGATTTTTGCTACAATAATCCGTTCACTATATTGCTCATATTATTCCACCCGCTGTCCAAGTTTCCTACTCAATATGAGACCAACCCCTGCTTGGCCATTGTTTGATTTAGTGCTAATGACCCTATAGTCTCCTGACCAAAAGTCCTGTTCTTCCTGCCAGCGCATTTCACTAATCCCAACCAAATCCAACCTCAACATATCCATTTCCCTTTCTAAGTTTTCTAACCTTCCACTTTCTAGCAGACTTCTAACATTCCACGCTCCGATCCGTAGAATGTCAGATTTCCTCTTTGTCACTTCTGTGATGTTAACCCCCTCTCTAGTAGTCCCCACCCGGAGATCCAAACGGGGGACTAGTTTACCTCCGGATTGAAATTTTACAAGGGAGGAGGCCATCATCACATGTGTGGCGATTCATACAAAAATTTCCCAATTTAAGTTTTTATTTATAACATTTAGTATCGTAATTTGTAATTTACCTACATAGCTCAATTACAGATCGCGATACAGATCAAAATTTTGTAATTTCATTTTATATTCATACAATTTTGTATAGCAATGTGTAATTGGCCTATATAACTCAATTACAGATCCCGATACATATCGCGTTTCGAAAAGGTTTCCTATAAATGGTTATTTCTCTTTCGGTTTCCTCCTCCCAAAACCTCCTATTCCCCAGACATTTCCCGTAGGCTTGCCAGAAGAGTATTTCGTAAGCTCATTAATGACAATATATCCGAATAGGGACAGTCAACATCTTAACCCTGACGGACAAGACTGAGGAGCTAGTGGACTTCTTGATGGAAAAGAATATAGCCATCCTTGGTCTCAGTGAAACAAAATGGAAAGGAAAATGGGAAAGGTAACTAAAGGAAGGATACAGGCTGTTTTACAGTGGAGGACAGGAGGCAAGAAATGGAGTAGGTATGATTATAAGAAAGGATGTCCTAGAGTATGTGGAGGAGGTGAAGAAGATAAGTGACAGGATGATCATAGGAAGGATACAGTTCCAGACAGGGACAAAAGATCTGTTCCACGTATATGCTCCACAAACGAGGAATAAAGAAGAGAATTTAGAAGAATTCCAAGAAGATGTAGAAAAATATATAGAGGATAAGAAAATAATGGTAATGGGTGATTTGAATGCACAAGTGGGAAGGGACAGACAAGGAAGAGAGGAGATTTGGGGACCATATGGTTATGGCAGTAAGAATCCAGAAGGGGATTTCTTAATGGAATTCTGTTAGCGGAACCAATTAATTATAGGGAATACCTGGAACTCGTCTTGTAAAACGTTGCAGCGTGGTGATGTACACATTAACCTTTTGGATCAAGCATGCAAAGAACATGACATTTCTTATCGCCATAGTCATCCTGGTTTAAGACATGTGGCAGATAAAATGTTGTTGTAAAAAGCTAAACAACGTTTCACATCCTGTGACGCCTCAATGGGAGAGAGGTTGGCAGCCCTGATTGTGATGAGTGTTATGGAAGGAAAGTTAATGATGCATGGACATAAACATTGAGGAATTGAGGATTGAGGAAATGGGATTTGTTTGTATTCTATTTTTTGTAAATCCACTATGGCTATGAAATAAAAACAAGATTTACCAGTACACGATGCTTTTCTAAAATTTTTAAAATGATGAGGTTGATTGGCATATTTTTCATTTTGACATTTCACACATGGACAATTCACCATTTCCAATTTCCACTTTAAAAAAATATCAATTTAAAGTTTTTGTGTTTTGATAATATGGAAACATGGATTTTCCATTTTGTTATTTACACTTTTTAAAAAATGTCAGTTTGATGTTTTTGAATTTTCATGTTTTACACATTGCCATTTCCACTTTTACACTAAAAAATGACAGTTTAACGTTTTCTAATTTCATGATATGGAAACATGGATTTTCTATTTTTTGTTTATTTGCACATGTTTCATTTGATGTATGTCGAAAGTTCATTTTATGTTTTTGTCAATGATTTTGATGCGAGTGATGAATTTTGTTGATATGGAAACATGGATTTTCCATTTTAAGTTTTTTGTCAATGATGTTGATGCGAGTGCTTGACCATGGCGACGGTGCAGTCTGTTTACGTGTTTGCAGAAACGTAGAAGCCTACTAGTCGACTGTAGGTAAGACTGTTTTATAAAAATAATGCCTATCTTCCGCTGCATTTAAAATCAAACAAAACTATTAAAAAAACAAAATAACTATTTACCATTTACATATAAGTGTTTGCTCTGGTCAAACGATCAATGCCACCCACACAGCTTTTTTCTTTCTACTCATACATTCGCACAACCATGCCTGTCTTTGGGAACAAACAAAACCACTTTATTTATTCGCAAAGCACATTCTTGCCATGCACACTCATCCCAAAATACCTTTTTTAAAATTATAAATTTAACATTTACCATTACAAAAAACATATTAAATACTAGTCATTTAAATTACAAAAAATAATATTACTCATTTAATATTTACAAAAACAGCATGTTTGTACAGCTTTAAAAGAATCAAACTGTTTACAATCACCCACTTTTAAATTCCCAACCCTATGAAAGTTAAAATAAAAAAATAAATATAAAAAACACAAGGTTGCACTGGGCTTTTAAACAGCAAAAGGTCTAGGTAGTTTCTACTATTTACAAAAGAATATTTACTTTTTACAAAATCCACTATTTACAATGACAAAAACCAATATTTACAATATACAAAATACTCAATCTACTAGTTACAAAAAGCCATGTCCCTAAACCATGATACTGAAAAAGCACACCTCTTCTCCTTGTGGTCATAACCCCATGGTAGGCTGGTGAGCTGGTCATCCACCCATGCACGTTTGTTATCCATTGAGGCGAGGGTGCGTTTTCTCTGCTCTACAAGATAAAAATTATGGTTTCTGGATTGTATCCTGCACTGTTTATGCGACATAGCTTTGCCAGTTAGTAAAACCGCTAGGTAGTCGTCTACACGTAGTGATTTTACCACTGGCCTTCCTTACAGTCTAGTGTGCGATCAGCATACATTTTGGAAGCCTAACCTACGAATTCCGTCATAATGGAATAACCGCATTCATCTTTTAAAACGACCATTTTCTTCTTGTTTTTGATAGGCAGCTGAAACACGTTGTCAGCGCTACACGAACAGGTGTCGAACCAGTCACTATGTTGCCTCATGACGTCATAGGGGTTGCAGTGGCGATTGTGGTAAATGAATGAGTCCTTATCCATATACTAAAGAGATACTTCCTTAAAATAATGTTTGGCAAACTCGTAGTGGAATCGATACATGACCGATATGGAAAAGTCTAAAATGACTTGTCCCAAGTAAATGGGCTTATCCATGGTCACACTGGTCTTATTCAATTCAATGGTGGCCAAATCCTCATCGATAATTTTGATCGATTTGAAATTTGGCTCGGCAATGTACCGCCGGGCACCCCACCGCCCCTCCCAGACATTAACCAATTTAATATCACGGTATTTGCGGACATTCTCCATTGACTTTCCATAGATGCAGTTGTTCATTAATTTAAAAAAAAACAATTTCAAACTGCTGTGTTGCCATTTGTCAGTGGTCTGTGTTGAGTTGCATGTATGGCTTGAGCCATGCTTTTTGTGTAAAGGAAATACCCCTGTGGATTTTCTTCAATACTAAGCCTTGGGCTAGGTATTGCACCAACATTTGGGTATGTAGCACATACCGATTTTAGTTGTAAAGTGTGCCCATGAGTTTTTAAAATTTCACTTTACTGTCAGGGGGAACCATTTGCTCTAGGCAGAATGGAAAATCGGCATGTTCATCATACAAGGATGAGGGATATTCAATATCCACTTCTAACAAATATCCATGGCCTGTTTCTTGGCTGGCCATGTTCACATCAAATTGTGATACTTGTTTGTCAGTCAGCCAAGCAAAATCCTCGTGGGGCAAAGGCTGGCTCATGGCGTAGCCATACAAATTAATCACTTCAGAGTACATTAAGTACGATTCTGGTTTGCCCTGTGAATAAGAGGGCATGTAGGAATTATTCGCTTCGGCATGCCGCCGAGTAAGCGACACAAAGCCACCGCGAATGCCCTTTTCAAAGAATAAGACCATGTCTACATCCGTGAGTAAATTAACTTCCACTTCAGTGTATTTCAAAGCTGCATCAAACGAGAGCCCTGGACTCGTATAATAGTGAGCCGGGTCGAGCCCATAGATGTGTTGACACAACTCACGGAATTTTTCAAACACATCTGTGAGCAGCAATACATCGAGTTTTAGGTAATGCATAGCATATTCACCTAGCGTCTTGATAGAAAACGCTCGCCAAAGTTTCCACACATGTGCATAGTCTTCATCGGAAACGGTACTGCGTGTTAGTTTCGAGTAAAATTTATCTTGTGGTAGGAGAGTTTTGTTACAGAAATCATACGGGAAATACCTTCCCGGATGCACAATTTAAATTGCTCAGGATCTTAAAAAAGCATTCTGGTGTATTTTAATTCCTTCTTATCCAAGCCGTTGACCAAAATATCTAGCGAGGATGCCATAAACTTGAAGGAATGCAAAAATCGAATGCAAAAGTTGCTCAACCGCCATGTCAAGACTTTAAAACGCTCATGGTTCTGGGGGATAATTGAAAATGAGCCCTTGTTGACATGAACCAATTCACGAATCAGAAACTGAATGTCATAATTTGCCAGATTAAGAAAAAATACACTGATAAATCGAGGAGCTGGAAAGTTCAAATTGCATTTACTGTGCGCAGCTCCCCGAAACTCTCCCGTATAGTATGAGTGGTCTCAAACTTCTTCCTCTCCGTCTAAAATAGGCTTTCCGCAAATATGGCATGTAGTGGTATGCTCATACTGCTGCTGCTGTTCTGCAGTTAGGCTCATGGGTACTAGGTTGTCCAGTAACTCCTGAACATCATCAGGCAACTTGACAAGTTGGTCCAAAAACCATCTGGCACAATATGATCCCTGATGGGATTCGTAATAGGATTTTGTGAGGCCATAAGCACACACCACATTAAATCCTATGGCAAAGGGTTCGTGTGTTTGAATGGGTGTGGTTGAGCTGATGGTGGGATCTGGTTCACATCCCGCCATGGGTATGGTGAGAGCTTCAAAATCTACATACACCACGCAGGGAAAAATATCACGCTTGTTAATGTTGTTAAATTTCAAAACAGCTTTGTCCCCTTGTGGCAATACCAATCTCACCGCTTCCTGAGAAACACAATCTACCCTATGTCGTTCCAAAAGCGTAGGGGTTTTAAAATATTGTAGGCAACGATCACAAATATGTTTTTACCATGTGTTTTGGACGCCTACAGATAGATATAAAAGATGAATGTGGTATCGTTTCGTTTTTTTTGTAGCATAAAGAGGACCCACAATGTCATCACCATCAAGGCCATACACCATCAACGAAAAGTTCTGCTTATCTTGTTCAAACCTATTAATCTCGTTTAAGCCCATAGGGAACGATACTCTAGTTAAATTTAAATTTTGTTTTAATTCGTCAAACTTGGCCTTGTACTTTCCTAGTCGAGAACCATTACGGTCTTGTGCTGCTGCAAATATGCGGCCACACACCACAGAAAGCAATCATTGTCATGGTTCTCAATATTCACTACAGCCTTTTTCGAAGCTATTGCTGGTGGTGTGTCAATAAAGCTAGACCCAGCATTGAACGGGTTGAATTGACAAATGTTGATTTGTAGGTGATGAATTTTGTTTAAGGCAAGGCAACTCGGTCGTTGTTTCAGTTTATTAAATTTTGTTAGCAAGGCATTGATCACGTTGGATTGATACCACTCGTTCAGATTATCGGCTATCAAAAGCTCTCGCATTTTACTGCAAACATAAAATGTTTTTTATACTCACCGTCCTTGTTTTTATATATGAAATCGCAGACTAGTTCTGTATTGGCCTTTTAAGCCATATGCAACCCTTGCGCTGTACAAATTTGTATTATAAAAATTTCAAAACCAGATTCGACAAAGTCTTTCGGGATTAAACTTTCCCCAACATTGACCACGCGGCCAGAGCAAACACTTAACTTAAAACATGACTCGAGGGGTTCCCAAGTTAAGCTATCGGCAACGGCAAAAGATATAATTTTTATAAAAAGACAATCTCACCCGAGTTTTCAGCGGTAGACTCTCCAGCAATGGTTCCCAAACAAACAGCAGTGGTCAATCGTTTTAGCAGCACTCTAAAAAAGAAATAATATAAACCACCATGAGTATATCAATTCCAAATAGCACCTTTGTACAGCCTAAAACAAAAAAATACAATGAAACAGGTTATATAAACAAAATCTTTCCTGGGTTTTGTAACTTTTTGCCTTCTCTCGTAGGCTCGAGTGAAATGGTTTTCCGTCTGTCTTCATATTTCCCACAACAGGTATGCGGATTATCTAAAACAAACAAAATAAAACAACCAATCAATAAAATTGTAAACCAATAATAATTTAAACATCCATCAGGATAAAAAATCAAACAGTGTTAATGTTACACTTACCTCTAAATATATAATCTATCCAATATGGTCGCTGACTGGGGTTAAGCACACAAATCCAATTACTTTTACACAGATAAGACACGGCCTATGCTTGCACTGCAAAGTTCAAAAGAGTAATGACACGCTACGCGCTATGACCAGTGTCTAACATCCAGCCCCTCCCCGCCCCTCCCCTCCCCTACTTCCCCTCTCACCGCTCTTGCCGGGCCCTGGGATGGTCACGTGATTCCATGTTCGATCTCCGTGTTCCCCTTTCCCCTCTCCTCTCTGCTCTCTTCGGCTGACTTGTCCGTTATCACTCTTACAGTGTTGCATCCTACATCCACCCTCTTATCGCAAGTCAGCGGTGTTGCCAAGTCACGTCTTGATAAGATTTCACATTCCGCTAGCCAGCTCCAGCTCCAGCTCCAAGCTGCCTCGAGCAGATTTCTTTCTTTGCTGGTCGGCATTGCAACCTGACATAGCCAAGTTCTTGTTGTCGACGAAAAAAGCCCGCTTTCATTCACATCATACAATTATCATTTATCATGTTACTCATTACTAACACGTTAAACATCTCTTTCAGGTGTAAAAATAATCTTAGCACGCTTCATTCATTTTGGGATTATTCGCCATCATTCATCCGTGATAGGAATAAATGGAAATCGAACCCTCGCCCTGTCGTACATTGCCTCGCCGAAATAGTGATTGTTGTATTAGGATTACCACCACCGTGGCCATCGACTGGCTCGTTTAAACACACGCCCAGCGGAACAGTCTTTCAGTCTACCACCACTCTTTATTAAAAATTTGAAAAACAGGAAAAAAAAAAAATCTTTTTTCAATGTTAGACCGTTTTTGAATTTTTTGGAAAAAATAACTATTACATTGGTAAGAGAGTGTCACCCCGAGTCCTAGGACACCTCATTTGTTAAAATCCGACCATGCATTCGCCAAATATAACAAAAGGTCTAAAATAACGTTTTTACCCCCACAAAACATTTTCACTTCTTTTCAACAGCTAAATCCCCGTAAATCGCACAACGAGACGAAAAGAAAAACAATCTACGCACGCCCTCCTAGCATCACTCCTTCCTTACCAAGGCCGCCAGGGGCTCACAACTTCCTAAATGTCGCAGCTCCGGCCTTACCACACTACTGCACAGTTTTTGTCCGAGAGACTTTCATTTATGTCAAACAAACTTTTCTGTAGAATTCCCAAGGCGGTCCGGGTTCGATTCCTGGTCAATGCATGTGAGATTTTCGAAGTGAAATGCCATGTCCTGCGGTTCGTATTCCACGTAAAAAGGAGGTCCCGTGGCTCATGATCTCGAGATTAACGGTCACGTTAAACTACAAGCTTGCTTGCTGTAGAATTCCTAGTTTTCAAATATAAACATTTTAAAATTGGACTGTTAAAAAAACACAAAAATAAAACAGTTTTATTATAAAAATAAAGGACATAAAGACATTTCTTTTAAGCCTATATAACACTTTTTATAATGTTTTGTTCAAAATTATCGCCTACTTTCAAAAAAAATATATATATATTACGAGTGGTCCATAGGAAAGGAGATGTCACCCCGACTCATACGACACCTCATTTGTCAAAATCCGACCATGGGTTCGGTAGATATTAATTATTTAACATGGCTCAGCATGTACAGTTGGGTGCAAATAAAATGGGGGTAGCAGAACTCCTATTACCCCCCTTCTGAAGCCTTCTCCAAGCTTAGTTTGTGTTTACTAATGTGACAGGACATAACATGAGAAGTATAAATGCCAGTTTAAAAGAGCATAATCTTCTAATTTGAGAGAAGACTAGGACAATTCACACACACAAATACCAAGCCTTCATTTTACGTGTTCATTTTAATGACATAGGTTATTTCCGATTCCGCAAAGAAAATCTTCACACGCTTTGTACCTCCTCCACAACCAATGACGTTCATGAAACTCTAAAAAAGGCATGCATAAATTTCCTATGCTTACTACGAACAAGAACATTAAAAAAACTGATAAACTAGTTCTTAATCAAACCTTACAGAAAATATGGGTTTGTCGACATGACACTTTTGGTGGGAAGAAAACTGAGGAACAATCCATATCACTTCCATTACGGCAGAACACCAATAAAATTATAAAAGTAATTATAAGAGCCAGTATTTAACGAAACTCCACATTCACTTCAATGTTTCTGCAAGCCATAATGGCTCTCGCACAACTCCATGAGAGATGATTGACTTCAACTTCCCTCTCAATCTGACAGACACATTAATAACAATTCGCATACGATTAATTAGAGTAACCCTGAAAAGTGACGGCTAATGGGGCTCTGGTGAAGCTACGATAGGCCTAGCAAGCCAGTAGTGAATGAAACCAAATGCTTTCAAGAATGGAACGAGCCTCGGACATGACGGATATAATACACGACGACACGGCTGTAAACACGGACTAAGATTTGGAACTTAAAACATAAGAACGCTGACGGTGAAGGTGGAGGAGATAGTGGATATGATGGAAAGAAGGAAGTTGGATTTATTGGAATTGGCAGAAACAAAGTGGAAAGGGGAAGGAAGGAGAGAACTGAGAAAAGGCTATAGACTATACTGGAGTGGGAATGAAGAGGGTAAAAGGAATGGAGTGGGAGTACTAGTACGAGATGGTTTAAAATAAGAAGTGAAGAGAATAAGTGATAGGATGATGAAAGTGAAAGTAGCACTGAGGGGAGAGACCATGGAAATAGTACAAATGTATGCTCCACAGGTAGGCTGCTCCTCTGAAGAGAAGAAGGAGTGTGATGAGGAAATGCAGAAGCAGCTGGGAGGAAGGAATATGATTGTGTTGGGGGATCTGGATGCCCATGTAGGAAGGGAAAGACAAGGGTATGAGAGTGTGCTTGGACCAGAGGGTTGGGGCGGAAGAAATGAGGAAGGAAAGAGACTGTTGGACTTCTGTCAAAAGGAACAGCCTCCTAGTTGGGAAATCCTCATTCAACAAAAGAGGGAGCCACACAATCACATGGTACAGTGATGACTTGACCAGGAAGTCGGTGATCGCCTATATCCTGTATGAGAGAGAATTAAATAAGAACATCACAGCCATCAAGGTGATACCATCGGAAGACTTGGATAGCGACCATCGATTGCTGGTAATGAACCTGAGAGAGACTAAGGAGAAGAAAGGGACTGAGAACCAGGAAAGACGTATAAGGATATGGAAACTGAAAGAAGGAGATAGAAGGGTCGAGTACCTCAAAATGGTAAGGGAAGGAATCCTAACAGATGAAGAGGAAGGGTGGAAGAGGAATGGGCTAGATTTAAGAAGACACTAGTAGGGGCGGCAGAAGCAGTATGTGGAAGGACAAGTAGTAAGAAGCGGTGGAAGGGTTGTGTATTTACTTGAGATAACGCGAACATTCTAGTTGCTATGCCCAGAACATTCCAATCTGGAACATTTGAATCTAGAACCTTCCAATCCCTCACTCCATACTTGGACTTCTATGTATACCCGCAGACTGTATACGCTAGTTCCGCTCTGGACCACTCAAGTTACGTCCACCTTGTGTATCAACTTGTGTTAAATAAACAAGTGTGTGTTATTTATCTTGTATCTCCCACGATATAACAGTGGTGTCGGAACTGGGATAAGATAAATGACGTTGTGAAACCGAGTGAACTTTCTAACCTCAACACAAGTGTTGCACCGAACTACGTTCATCGCAGTGCGCGTTAGAAATACTAAACCGAGTGAACTTTCTAACATCAACGCAAGTGTGTGAACCGAACTAAGTTCATCGCAGTGCGTGTTAGAAATACAATTCTTCACTAATCTTCACCATGCCGGACTTAACCTCTGAGCAACTCCATTAATCCTTGGCAATCATCGACGACGCTATCCGACAGACAACAAGGACAACATCATCATCATCATCACAGCCTCAAACGCCACAGTTCACAATAAAACCGTATCGTGCAACCGACGGGACGACTGTAGCCGAATATTTCACCCGCTTTACCTGGGCGCTCAAGCTGAGCAAGGTACCGGCGGATCAGCATGCACACTTTGCACGGGTTTACATGGGTTCTGAACTCAATGATACCCTGAAGATCCAGGTGAGTCCTAATGATCCGGAACTCTGTCATACAATGAGATTCAATCTAAGCTGAAAGGCCACTTCGACGCCACACGCAACAAGTTTGCTGAGAGCATCATATTTCGGAGCATAATGCAGAAGCAAGGAGAAACCATCGCTAGCTTCACCTTAAGACTGCGGCAGGCTGCAACGTTTTGTGAGTATGGCACATTCCTTGCAAAAACAAAAACAAAACAGAGAACTTCACCGCGGCATATGAAATCGCGCACGCACTCGAAGCTACTCGCACAACCGCCGAGAGGTCAAAACTCCTGCCGCTAAGTCTGAATCACCCAATCGGATTGGATACGAGGAGCCTCTGTCCAGGAAGAACAGCAACCAGCAGCCGCCACGCAGCAAGTCAGCTCATCTAAGTCAAGGGTCTTACAAACTAACCAGACAGCACCAAGGGCCACATCAGGCAAACCGAATTACATCCCAGGACAACCAATCAGCATGTGCAGGGTGCGGTGAAGCTCACCCTCGCAGTCAGTGTAGGATCCTGAACGCCGAGTGCCTGAAGTGTGGCAAGAAAGTCACAGCGGAAAAGTTTGCCGATCGAAATCTAGGAAACATCGAACAACAAACCACGTGACCGAAGAAGAGCTTCCAGCAGAGAACCTCGATGTCGTGGAGTACCTCAGCAAAATCGAGGTCATCGGATCGGTCAACGCAGCACCTAAGCCACTTGTTGATGTCAGCATAGAGGGAACCACCGTCAAAATGGAACTCGACACCGGCGCCCCCTGCTCAACCATGAGCAAAACAAAGCTAAGAGTATGATCAAACCAGGTTTTGTGATGCAGAGAAACGATCGTAACTTCCGTCTGTTACACTGGACATCCGATCAAATGCATTGGCAAAACGTCAGTGTGCACCAACATCGGAACCACAACCAGGAACCTGAATCTCTACGTGGTTGACGATGAAGTCGAATCGCTCTTTGGCCGAGAGTGGATTTCGGAGTTTGTACGGGAGATCGACTTAGGTCACCTCTTCAGGAAATCCGATCCAATCCACAAGCTCTCAGACAAGCAGGCTCTGACCTTGGAACACCAGAAGCAGCTCGACAACTTTCGATCTCGCTACCAGGATGTGTTCAGCGACACCCCCGGGAAGTTCTCAGGGCTCCCAGCGAAGATGCACCTGAAGGCTGGAGCCACACCTGTTTTCGCCCGAGCTCGAGACGTACCAGTTGCCCTCCGCGATGCCTACGCCAAGGAAATCGACAAGAAAATTGCATCTGGCTTCTACAAAAGAGTGGACTACTCTTAGTGGGCATCGACAATGCACGTCGTCGCCAAGAAGGACGGCAAACTGAGGATCACAGGCAACTACAAGCCTACTCTCAACCCGCGGATCATCATCGATGAACATCCGATTCCCAAGGAGGAACATCTGTTCAACCGAATGCGCGGCGCCACTCTCTTCTGCCACCTGGATATCACCAACGCGTACACTCATCTCGAGGTCGACGATGAGTTCAGCCACGCACTCACGCTTAACACGCCAACTCACGGTCTGATCCGCCCAACGCGAGCAGTATATGGAGCAGCTAACATGCCCACTCTCTGGCAGCGGGCGAATGAACACAGTCCTGCAAGGTCTCCCAAACGACGTAAGTTTTTTCTATGACAGTATAGATTTTGAAGATAGCTTTGAAAATCTGATGCAGGCCCTCAGCACCACTCTAGAACGGTTTCGGCAACACAACCTCAAGCTCAACCGAGCCAAATGCGTTTTCGCTGAAACATCCCCGGAAGCCCTTGGCCACAAAATCGATGCGTCAGGCATCCACAAGTATGATGCACACATCCGAGCTGTACGTAATGCACCGAAACCGACTACACCAGAAGAACTCCAACTGTTCCTCGGTAAAGCAACCTACTACAGCTCGTTCGTCCCTGATTTGTCCACCAGAGACAGACCACTCAGGGACATGCTGCTCAAGGACCCTCTGATCTGGACACCAGAGGGAGACAGGACATCAAGACATCAAGAATGCCCTAACCTCACCCCAGGTACTCATGCAGTATGACCCAGCGTTACCACTCCCGTTGGCCACGGACGCCAGCAAGACCGGCCTGGGTGCAGTACTGTCACACCGGCTCTGCAACGAGCAAGAACTTCCAATCGCTTACGCCAGCGGAACAATGAGAACAACGGAGCAAAGGTACCCTCAGATCGACAAGGAAGCGCTGGCCATCGTGTGGGCTGTGCATAAGTTTTTTAATTATCTGTATGCTCGCCACTTTACTCTCATCACCGATCAGAAGCCTCTCACACAGATCCTGCACTCCGAGAAGTCTTTACCGGTCCTGTGCATCAGTCGCATTGCCAATTATGCCAACTTCCTAGCACACTTCGACTACGACGTCATCTTCAAGACATCCAAACCAACGCCAACGCTGACTACTGCTCCCGAGCTCACCATGCCAACAACAGTTAACCTCATCAGAAACTCTCTTTCTCCACAGGAGGAAGAGATAGACAGTTTTGATGATTTTGACTTTTTTGCAGTCCATCAGATGCAACAGCTACCAGTCAGGGCAGAAGCAATCTCACGAGAGACCAGGAAAGGTCCACATCTGGGCAAAATTGTCCAGATTATCGAAGCAGGGCAAGACCTCTCCCGCGATCATTACAAGCACTAAAAGCGAAGTACACCCTCGCCGCAGACTGTCTGATGTTCGAGCATCGAGTTGTCGTCCCTCCTTCACTGCGAGACGCTATCCTCAACAACCTGCACGCTGCTCACCTGGGGATAGTCAAGATGAAAGGCATGGCACGTTCCTTTGTGTTCTGGCCTGGAATCGACAACGACATCGAGTCTTTCGCCAAGGCTTGCGCCGTGTGTACAGCTCATGCGCATGCACCACCCAAGTTCCGAGATGACCACTGGTAATACCCGAAGGCACCATGGGAACGGATCCACATTGACTACGCGGGCTGACACCATAATGCTGATTGTTGTCGACGCATACAGCAAGTGGCTCGAGGTCAAACCCATAACATCAACATCAGTCGCAACAATATCCATCATGGATGACCTGTTCACGGCCTATGGCGTGCCAGTCACTGTCGTCTCGGACAACGGTCGACAATTCGTCTCAGAAGAGTTCAAGACCTTCCTAAGAAACATTGGTGTGAAATATCACAAGTTGTCAGCACCATACCATCCCTCAACCAATGGCCAAGCTGAACGTATTGTTCAAACGGTGAAGGACGCCCTCTATGCGATGAAGACAACTAAGGGAACGCTCCGCGCCAATTCTCCCCGTCAATTCCGCAAGGATCCACACTCCACCACTGGCCAATCTCCAGCCCAGCTTTTCTTGGGACGAGATCACCGAACGAGACTCAACTTGACCAGACCTGATGACGTCCACACGAAGGTTACAGAAAAACAACGAGCTGAAATGAGCTCAATATTCCGCACTCTGGAACCTGGACAGAAAGTCTACTTCCTGTCTGGCAATATCAAGCTGGACAAGTAGCTCCTTGGAACAATTGTGACACCCACTGGTGACCTTCACTACGAGATCAACTACCAGGGAAAACGATTCAAGCGCCACATTGATCATATCAGATCGTTTGATGGCATTAACAAAGGCAAAACCAACTTGGACAACGATCAAGAATTAACCAACGATCAACAACCAACCAATGAGCAACCGAGCCTGAGACGAGTTCGCTTCACCGAGACACCAGCAACAATCCAAACACCACCAGCCACACCAGCTACACCTGTAAACAGGGCACCACCTATTTCCCAGACCCCTTTTATTCCCCGCTGAAGTACCCGCCAGCGCCGACCACCATTGACATTCTCTCCTGATTAAGTTTCCTAAATCATTCATTTAAATGAGGGAGGAAATGTTGTGTATTTACTTGAGATAACGCGAACATTATGCCCAGAACATTCCAATCTGGAACATTCAAGTATGGAACCTTCCATCCCCTCACTCCATACTTGGACTGCTATGTATATATGCACCCGTAGACTGTAGACGCTAGTTCCGCTCTGGGCCGCTCAAGTTGCGTCCACCATGTGTATCAACTAGTGTTAAATAAACCGTTGATTAATATTAACAAGTGTGTGTTATTTATCTTGTATCTCCAACGATATAACAGGAAGGAAATGAGAAGACAAAGGATATAGTAAGGGAAAAGAATCAAGCCTTTAGGAGGTGGTATCAAAATAGGACGGTGGAGACAAGGGAAGAGTACCAGGAAAGAAAGAAGGAGGCAAAGAGAGTAGTGGCTGAGGAGAGAAGAAAGTGAATGGAAGAGTGGACAAAGATGATGAAGGAGGATAGTGAAGGTACAAAAAAGGTCCTGTATGGGATGGTAAAAATAAGAGGCGGAAGGATCTGACGGATTACGTTAGAATGGCGAACAAAAGGGGACAAGAGATAGAAAATAGGGAAGAACTGAAGAATATGTGGTAAGAATATTTTGAAGAATTTCTGAACCCAAATGAAAACCACGGCGAGGAGGAAGTAATCAGGGAAGAGGAAGATGGACTGCAAACAGAAAAGGACTTAACATGGAAAGAAGTGGAAGATGCAGTGAAGAAGATAAAAGGAGGGAAGGCACCGAATGTGGACGAGTTGAGTGTCGAGATGGTGAGAGCAGCAGGAGAGGTGGGCATACAATGGTTGTACCGAGTGATGAAGACAGCATGGAAGGAAAGGAAGACCCCAGAGGACTGGAAAAAGGGAATAATTGTTCCGATCTTCAAGAAAGGTAGTAGAACAGAATGCAGAAACTATCGGGGAATAACACTGATGAGTCATTGTGCAATGATGTTTGAGAAAGTTTTAGAAAAGAGAATTAGGACAAGGACAGTACGAGGGATGAGGGAAGAACAACATGGCCTCAGAGCAGGAAGGTCCACAGTGGATTTGATTTTGCTGTAAGGCAGTTACAAGAACAGCACTATGAGTATGGAACAGATCTACTGATGGCCTTCCTGGACATTGAGAAAGCAAATGACAATGTATGCAGAAACAAAGTATGGAAGTCCCTGGAGGACAGAGGAGTAGAAAAATGGACTATACGGAGGATAAAGGAGATGTACAAGGGAAGCGTGAGCTGGGTGAAAGTGGGAGGAGGGAGATCGGACTGGTTGAGACAGAGAAACGGCCTGAAACCAGGAAGTGCACTGTCACCGTTACTTTTCATTGTGGTGATGGATGACATAATGACCCGAGTGGCACAAGTAATTGGGGAAGAAAAGATGAAAGCGATGGTGATTGCAGATGGTTTGATGATTTGGGGAAACAAGGAGAAGGAAGTACAGGAGCATTTGGACGTGTGGGAAGGAATGATAAAAGGATATGGGATGAAATTTAGCATAAATAAGAGTGAGATGGTGATCACAACAAGGAAGAAGGAAATAACCACAAAGGGAATAACAATTGTGGGGAACAGCTGAAGAAAGTGGAGAGTTTCAAGTATCTGGGAAGCCTGATACAAAATAATGGAAGAAACGATTGAGAAATAAATGAGCGGGGAGACAGGCAGAAGCATTCCGGAGGAGAGTTAGAAGCATGATATGGAGCAAGGATGTCCCTCAGAACAGCAAAAAGGTCATATATCGGGCGTACTATGTCCCTATCCTGACTTATGCCTCGGAGACCTGGGTTATGAAAGGAAGGGGGAAGAGCAAAATACAGGCAAGTGAGATGAGGTTCTTGAGAAGCAGTATTGCAGCTACAAAGATGGACAGAATAAGATATGGGAGGACCAGAGAATTAATGAAGGAGGAACCATTACAGGATGGTATAGAGAAATGTAGACTTAGATGGTATGGACATGTAAAACGAATGGAGGAGAAGAGGATACCCAGGAGGGTACACGAGACGAAGTGGAAAGGAAAGAGACCGAGAGGAAGACCGAGAGACAGGTGGCTGAAGGAGGTGGAAGAAAGCCTGAAGAAGAGAGGAGAAGACTGGACAAGGGTGGAGGCTGAGTGATGGTGGGAAGACAGAAGACGTTGGAGAGGCTTGGCACTTCCCAAAATATCACCCCGATTCTGTAAGAAATGGTTAAGCTACATCAAGTCTTTAGGACCCCTAAAGACTGGTTAGCAGTCGAATTGGTATTCTGTAACGCCAAATCGCATCCATAATGTGACATAGGTCTTACCGCTGAACCATCCACCGAAAATGCATGTTTCGAGGGCTTGTTAGCCGTGTTTTAGTCCATGGTTAGCTTATTTGTAATGAAAAATCAAAGATGGAAGCGAACAGCTGATATGTATGTTATCACTTAATGGCTTGAATATTAATTTATTCATTGAATATGGGCTAAAGTAAGCACAAAACAATATATTTTTGATTCTTCAAGTTGTGCAAATATCTTTCTTTGACGATTATGGTAAATAGTATACTTAATATGAATAATGTCGTCCCGTGTAATGTTATTAACTTACACTTTTATTTTTGTTTTCAGATGCCGTAAGCGATCTAAAACGATTAATTGATGGGGAAGAAACTTAAGTGCTATTTTACTACTTTGGAAATAATTAGCTTTCATTTTAATTGTAGAATTCGAATCATATTTGCGGAAGCTTGTAGTCAGTAGTCCTCCAAGCTTGTTTCAAGGTTATGGAAATAATTGCTGTCAGAAGTTTGAAGACGAATACCTACCTAATGTGCGGCAATTGTGCTTTTAATTATTTAAATTAAGGCTGCAAATGTTCACATTACTTCACGGCCTTGGCCTATGCCATTGGTAAATTATAATTAACTTAATTGTGGTGAAGAGACATGACAACATAATTATCATAATGGACTTTCACAAACTGATATTAACTCATTTACGTAAGAGAATGAGAGGAATTGTTACCCCCATCGACAGAACTGGTAGTGTCAAAGCATTCAGTCCTGATCCCGTAAGTATATAAACAATAGGCTATCATTTAAGACCTTGGCAAATAGCCTTAGTAGGCAGGCTGGAACATAAAGAGTGCCAGTATTCTACTATGCTTTCATATTGAACTAATGAGGGAAGTTAATGTTACATGTAATGCATGCAGTCGATTAACAGTGTAGGGGAGAAATAACAAATAATATCAGATCCCAAATGAACTGAAGTTTGTGGTCAGTCTGCTTGGCAAGTTGTCATTGCGAAGGGAGGACTTTCTTGTAAAAGATTACATTGCATGCTTCTGCTGGAAACTAAAACCTTAGCACTGGATACACGTAGTTGCTCACAGTTTTAATAACCTGGTATGACACAGCTCGGTCATCTAAATGGATCAGATGAGAAAGAAAAATCACAACATGGTGCTTTGGGAGTTTATGTCTAACATAAAGGTATGTTAATTTTCTTCATTTCATTGTGTTATCATTTGAGAACTAACTACATGCAGCAAGGCGTAAAACTTTCCAAGAGTGGAGTTTACCTGAACTACTGAAATTAGTCAAAATACCTGCAGTAGTGGTATCTTGAGACAATATAGTAATAGATGTTTACTTCTCCGCTGTCTGTATCCCACCCAGCCATCCCAAATAGGATCAAGACTTATGTTGGCAACTCTGGCACTGTACATACTCTAATGACAGTTGGTCCCCCTGCTGGAGGGTTGTTGACCCATTAAGAGGAAGGGTCGTTTTCTTACCTGCGTCAAGCAGGACTCACTTGCAAGCAGGTAGCAGTGGCTCCCGGACATGGTGTCATCACACACATGTAATATCTACTGTACTTGTTCAGTGTTTAATCATGTACATACAATGTAAAATATATTTCTTTATACAGTCCACCACATCGTATTCTATGTATTCGACATAAGTTTTGGTCCTCCGGGCATGAGTATATGGCAAGAAAAACAGTGAAAATTGAACTCGTGTGATCCAAAGACAGCATGGTTTCTCACAAATGGCGTGGGTGGTTACCAGCATGGCGACTACTGGACAACAGAATTCATCATCCTGGTAAGTCACCGATCATCCTTAATTATTCCTTGTGACTAATATGCATTCCTTTCTTTCTTCATTCAAAACTGTTCGTTTGTACTTGCAATGTATTGGTATTGCTAGTGATCACACATGATTTCGCCCGTAAAACTGTATGTTATTTGTACGCAGTTTTCCCGCAACTCTTTGAAACAAAACCAGGAGTTCATCTTTGTATTATGTAAATATGTTAGGTATTTGTCTTTTCGTTTTGTCATTCTTTTACGTATATGCATTTGGTCTATTGTGATTTTATATCATTCAGCAGTTTATTGGGAATTGCTAGTGAAAAATGGAACAAAAGATAAAATCACTGTGTAGCAAAAGGGGTAGGTTAAAGGCTAGCTTATCTCGCATACAAGGCTTCGTAGAGAAATTAGATTCTCAATCTAAGGACGTAGATCAGTTGGAAGATCGACGGGCTCACTTATCAAAAATCTGGGAAGAATATGAAACAGTTCAATCACAAATAGAGGATTTGAAAGAGGATGAATCATTTCAAGCAGAACAAGAATCTTATCGCTCCGACTTTGAGGAGCAATACTTCAAAACATCTGGTCTTATAAGATCCATAAACAGTGCAATTTCCAAGTCAGCAACTTCGCTAAGTGATTCTATTGGTGAATCAACTTCCAGTTCGCAAACACGTTCAGTTAAACTGCCTCAAATAAGTTTACCTACATTCGCAGGTGATTATTTAGAATGGCCCAATTTTGCCGATACCTTTAAGAATCTCATTCATGAAGATGCAAATTTGTCAAAAATACAGAAATTTCATTACCTAAAATCAGTGGTATCAGGCAGGGCGGCAGACGTGTTACAGTCTCTAGAAATATCTGCAGCGAATTACGACATAGCGTGGAACCTGTAAAATGAAAGGTTCAATAACCGGCGAGCAATTGTTTCCTCCCACATTAATTCGGTCCTTCAGATTAACAAAATAGAAGTAGAATCTTCCAAGGCATTAAGAGACTTGTATGACGGCTTCAGAAGGCACATACAGTCGCTATCAGCGCTTGGTCTGTCTTGTGAAGAACAATTAGATGCCATTTTGATACATTTAATAACTAGCAGATTTGACGCTGAAACGTTAAAAAAATGGGAGACCTCGCTACCAACTTTTGATCTACCATCGTATCAGACACTGGACAAATTTCTACTCGAAACATGTAATGCATTGGAATCGATCGAGACTAAGAACTGTGATCGCCCAAAACAGCTGAAGCAGGTAGGCGTTTCATCTAAAACGAATGCATCTGGTTTCAAACCGAGGCCATTCACGAACCCAGGAAAAAATTGTTTCCTTTCACAGAAAAATCAGAAATGCCCGCTTTGCACGGAGGAACATCCCATATTTAGATGCAGAACCTTCACTTCTATGGGTGTTTATGACAGATGGCGGGAGATCAAGAAGCATAAGCTCTGTGTTAATTGCCTGTCTGGAAATCACTTCGCTAACGAGCGCACTCGTTCATGTTGTAAGCTGTGCAAGGATAAACACAACACCTTGCTTCACAGGGACCAAGGGTCACCGAACCACAATAATAGTCAAACTTCAAACAAGAGTATTGTGTCCAATAATACTTCATTGTCTCCCCTTAATGAGCAACATAGTAGTAATGCTGTTTCATTGCACAATCACAACAATGATGTTTCCTCTCATGTATTGTTGTCGACAGCAGTAGTGAATGTCAACAATTCAGAGGGAAAAACCCGTCATGCTCGGGTTGTGTTAGACAGCGGCTCGCAACTCAACTTCATAACCAGGGAATTAGCTCATCAATTACGATTGTTAAAGACAATGACTAATATTCCGATACATGGGTTGCATAACACTACCATCAAGGTGGGGTCGGTGGTAAGAACAAAGAATTCTTCGCGGTTCGGTTCCTTTGAACGAATCATGACATTTCACGTAATACCTTCAATTACTGGTCAGTGCTTACCCACTAAAAATATCAACATCACAGATTGGAGTATTCCAGAGTTTATATTAGAAAACCTTGCGGATCCTCAATTTAATGTGTCATCATCCATAGACATTCTCATTGGAGCAGAATTCTTTTACGATCTTATCGGCGCAGAACAATTTCAGCTCGACAGTTTCTCAAACAAACTACCGTTGTTTCGCAACACGGCTCTTGGCTGGGTAGCAGCAGGTAGTGTTGGTTTGTCTGAAAAGCACGCAGATAACAGTTCTTCCTGCCTCTTTGTGTCAGGTAAGATATTCAATGAGCCGGGGAAAGCACTGCTTGGCCAAGGACATTCTGAGCAAGAGATTAGTGAGAGGCTATTTACTGACGGTCACAGAAGGAATCCACAGGATAGGTTCATAGTCCCACTACTCCTTAAAGAGGACCCGAGTCAGCTAGGTAGCAATGTTAATGAGGCAATTAGACGGTTTCACAGCCTAGAGAAGCGTTTTGAAAGGCAGCCCCAAGTCAAGTCGGAGTACGTACAGTTTATGAGAGAGTACACTGACCTGGATCATATGGAGGAAATTCCCAGTAATGAGATAAACAAACCATTACAGTACTACCTTCCGCATCATTGTGTATTTAAGGGTAATTCATTGACAACGCGCACTCGCGTGGTATTTGATGGCAGCTCGAAGGGCGATTCTGTATTATCCCTCAATGATTTGTTATTAGTAGGACCGATCGTTCAAGATGATTTATTTTCAATATTGGCTAGATTTCGCATGCATCGCTATGTATTGACCGCTGACATAGAAAAAATGTATCGACAGGTCCTCATAGAACCTGCACATACTGACTTTCAGCGTATCGTGTGGAGGGAGTCCCCTAAGGACGAGCTTAAACATTATCGTCTCAAAACAGTCACATATGGCACGTCATGTGCACCCTTCCTGGCCACAAGATGCCTCTCTCAATTGGCGAATGACACTAAGGAGGAATTTCCTGAAGCTTCGAATGTAATACGGTGGGATTTTTATGTTGACGATTTAATGACAGGTTGTGAATCAACTGACGGCTTAAGAACCACTCACAAGTGTGTTTCAGATATTTTATCCAGTGCGGGTTTTACCTTAAGAAAATGGTGTTCGAATGAGCCCAATGTACTATCGAGCATTTCTAACCACGAAACAGATCCCAAGTACATTATTAAGGTAGATGAGGGTGAAGACTTGAAGTTGTTGGGGCTATCTTGGAAACCCATCACAGACACTTTTCAGTTTGAGTTGAGAAGTGATTTCAGTTCGACACAGATAAACAAAAGAATAATTCTATCAGACCTGGCTAAAATATTTGACCCCTTAGGGCTTTTGGCCCCAGTATTGATTAAGGGTAAGATTTTCGTCCAGCAACTGTGGCAAATGAACTTAAATTGGGACGACGTTCTCACAATAGAACTTCAAATTAAATGGATTCGTTATATGCAGGATATTGCTAAATTGAAGGAGTTCAAAGTGCCTCGTCATGTTAGGGCAGTAGAATTTGTGGAGTATGAAATTCATGGATTTTGTGACGCGTCTCAGATTGCTTACGGCGCTTGTGTTTATGTAAGATCTCAGACAGGAGATGGTAAAATAACAGTTCACTTATTGTGTTCCAAGTCTCGCGTTGCGTCATTAGGCTCAGTAACTTTACCAAGATTAGAACTATGCAGTGCTGTATTACTTGCTCAGTTGGTCGAAAGAGTCATGAGATCCATAAACGTAACTAAAGACAAGTGTTTTTGTTGGACTGACTCCACAATAGCATTAGCATGGATTTCGGGCCATCCACACCAGTGGAAAACATACGTCGCTAATCGAGTGTCGCAGATTCAACAGTTGACAAATATTGATTGTTGGCAGCACGTCTCTACTCATCATAACCCAGCAGATATGATCTCGAGAGGAGTTACCGCGGAGAAGCTGTTAAATTCATCATTTTGGTTATCGGGACCATCTTGGCTTTCAGATAATAAAGACGAATGGCCTTCACAGCAGAGGCATAGCTCTCAAGAATTACCTGAAGTTAGGAAAACTAAAATCGTTCTAGTGTCATCTACAGAATCCCTTGGATCGAATCTGATTAACAGATACTCTTCCTGGAGCAAGCTGATTAGAATAACAGCTCTCGTGCTCAGATTTATCAAAAATCTTAAAACTAAAACAGACAGACAAACAGGTGCTCTTAATCCGGTAGAACTAGAGCAGGCTAAGTATTTATGGTGTAAAATTGCGCAAGGTTCTGAATTTTCACAAGACATAAAGGCTCTCAAACAAAATTTGCCACTACCCAAGGGAAGCAAATTACATGGATTAGCACCGTATTTGGATGAGCAGGGTCTGTTACGGGTAGGAGGCCGTCTGCAAAATACTAAACTAACGGTCAACAGAAGACATCCTATTTTATTACCTGGCAATCATCGCATTACAATAATGTTATTTGATCATTTTCATTTTGTTTTTCTTCATGCTGGAGCTCAGACTTTATTGACAATGATGCGACAGCAATACTGGCCTCTATGTGGGAGGAACGGTGCTCGAAAAGCAGTGTATCGATGTAAGACGTGTTTTCAATTCTCGTCTCGGCCGTATCAACCGATAATGGGATCGCTACCTGAAAGGAGAGTAGTTCCCAGTCGACCATTTGCATCTTCAGGAATAGATTTCTGTGGCCCAGTATATTTACGGCCTTCCTCCAGGAAGGGCGCTCGGATTAAGGCATATATAGCTATGTTTGTTTGTTTTGCCACAAAGGCTGTACATATTGAACTTGTAAGCGATCTGTCTACAGCTGCCTTTTTAGCATCACTGAAAAGATTCATGGCTAGACGAGGAACTTGCACCCACATATTCACTGACAACGCAACTAATTTCGTAGGTGCATCACGTGAGCTAAAGAAATTCTTTAATGATATGAATACCAAGCAGTCACTCATAAGCTTTGCTACTGAGAAGGGGATTCAGTGGCATTTTAGTCCTCCTGGTTCACCTCACTTCGGAGGGTTGTGGGAGGCTGCAGTTAAATCAGCTAAGTATCACCTTAAGAGAATAGTAGGAAATGCTGCATTGTCGTTTGAAGAAATGACTACAGTGCTTGTACAGATAGAGGCAGTTTTGAATTCGCGCCCCCTCTGCCCACTATCCTCTGATCCCAATGATCCGGAAGTATTAACCCCATCCCACTTCCTGATCGGTGGCTCATTTCATCTTCCTGTGGAAGAAGATGTGTCTCACACTCCCTTGAATAGACTGAAGCGCTGGCAACTGCTGCAGGCTATGTTCCAGCAATTTTGGCGTCGATGGTCCAAGGAATATCTCGGACAACTCCAACAGCGTTCTAAATGGCGGTCGCCCGGACAATCCCCACAAATCGACACTCTGGTTGTTCTGAAGGAAGAAGGCGTGCCTCCACTTCATTGGAAACTGGGCCGTGTCGCAGCAGTGCATCCAGGAACCGACGGAGTTACGAGGGTTGTTACCATCAAAACACCCAGCGGAGCTCTTTTGAAAAGAGCAGTGTCAAGACTTTGCCCATTGTTGAGTGAAGAGAAGTGAATTGTTTAAATGTTTGTGTACATAGCGTTTATTTCAACTCTTATTCCAGTTAATAGAACAAAGTGACAGTATTTAATTGTTGTTTGAAATATTTGCTATTTCAAGGGGGGGGAGTATGTTGGCAACTCTGGCACTGTACATACTCTAATGACAGTTGGTCCCCCTGCTGGAGGGTTGTTGACCCATTAAGAGGAAGGGTCGTTTTCTTACCTGCGTCAAGCAGGACTCACTTGCAAGCAGGTAGCAGTGGCTCCCGGACATGGTGTCATCACACGCATGTAATATCTACTGTACTTGTTCAGTGTTTAATCATGTACATACAATGTAAAATATGTTTCTTTATACAGTCCACCACATCGTATTCTATGTATTCGACAACTTATATAGATGAAATTCCAGCTGACTCTGCTATTTTTAGCACCATGTACAGTATTGCCTACCACACGCATTCGATACTATATCGCATCCGGCAGACCAATGGTCTTCGCCTAGACCAATAAGGTTCATCTATACCTTGCGATGCACTGGCGTTTAGGGGAATTCTTAGTTACCTTGATGACGTAGTTGATGACATGATGGTATTGGAGTTCTTTTTTCACATAATTACAAAGGTGTCATGTGGTGCATTTTGTATCGGACATGTTGACAACGTAATATGACTTCAATTTGTCGGCCACAAACATCTGCCGTCGTTGACCAAGCTACAAATAAAAACCTTCATTTAAGCAATATTAGTGAAATTTGACAGTATATTAGTGATATATGACATTTTTTTTTATTGTGCAGCAGTGCTAGTTTTTGTTGTTTTAAGGGGTGGAACTACGAGGTCATTTGCCCTCCCCCCTAATCAACTCTATTCACATCTCTAATGAGCTGGTACTGCGGAGAGCAAAATCTAAGTGGGAGCTGATGATTACCATCAAATGTAGGAAAATTGCATACCTGGGTCATGTGTTATGTGGTGCAAAATATGCAATATTACACCTTTTTTAAAAGGGCAAAATTGCTCGGCAACAAATAGCGTCTGAAATTAAGCTAAAATACCTTTTCTCTCCTACCGATGAGCTCTCAAAGTCCAGTGTACAGCTAAACGCCGGAATCTGTAAGGTGCGTTTTGTAATAGTCATCATCATCATCATCATCATCTTCATTTCCCCTTTTTCCAGTTGACACTGGGTGGGGGCAAATATGGTTCCTCTCCACTTTGTTCTGTCGTTCCACCATTCCTCTTCCGACACAGTGTTCCAATCTAGGTTCAGTTTTCTAATACTTTTCTCCACCGAGTCCATCCAACGCATTCTTCGTCTTCCTCGTCCTCTCTTCCCTGTCATCCGTCGTTCCAGTGCTCGTCTTGGTAGCCTTACTTCATTCATCCGTTTGACATGTCCAAACCTAATCAATCTGTTTTGCTCCAGTTTGTCATTTAGTTTCTGTACTCCCAGTTCTTTCCGTATATCTTCATTTCTCACTCTGTCCCTCCTCGTTTTCTGGACCATACTTCTAAGGAATCTCATCTCAGCTGCCTGTACTCTGCTCTCATCCCTCTTAGTCATTGTCCAAGTTTCTGCTGCATATGTCTTTATAGCAACATAATATGCTTTGTACATAACTTCTTTAGCCTTAATTGGTATATCCTGGTTCCATACTAGTCCCCGTACCTGTAGGTAGAAAGCACTCCCGAGTTGTATTCTTCTGCTAATTTTCAAATCTAGTCTCCCATCTTCAGTCAGTTCACTTCCCAAGTATTTGAAGTGTTTCACTACTTCCAATTCCTTATCTCCTACTTTGATTAATCCTTTTCCTTCTTTCTTTTCTCTACTCATCACCACTGTTTTATTCTTCTCCACATTTATCTTCAATCCCCATTGCTCAATCTTTTCATTTATTACGTCTAACTGTTCTTGTACCTCCCTATCATCCTCGCCTCAGATCACAACGTCGTCTGCAAACAACATTACCTTCATCTTTGCTCTACTATAGTCTTCCATTGCTGCCTTCATGATGTCATCCATCACCACACTTCCTTGCTTTAGTTCAGTGTCAATTTTAAACCATTCCGATGTCCCGACTCTAGTCTTTACACTACTGTAGCACTCCATGCACATTCCTTTTATCATGTCTCTCAGTTCCTTGCCTATCCCCCTATTTGCTAAGCTTTCCCAAACTTTTGTTCTAGGGATGCTATCATAGGCCTTTTCTAGATCAATAAAAGTCATTTGTAATAGTTTTTTTTTAATGCAGACCAATGGCTTTTGCCTGGGCCAATAATTATTAGGTGGAGGGCTGCGTTAGCCATTTACACGAATACACCCCTGGTTTTTGTCTTGCACAGTAATGTTTGTTGTGCACTTCTGTAATTAATGTTTTTTGTGAGAGTGAAATTTCTTAAATCCACTCCAATGGGCTTTGCCTATACCAATAATTGCTAGATATCCGTTAGCCATATATACACACCTGGTTTCTGTCATGCACAGTGGGGTAATCGTGCATCAATAATCTTTATCCAGACTAGACCTGAGTGGTGTATTTTGTATCCCACATGTTGGCATCTGTGGTGATAGTTTAAAATTTGAAATACACTTATCTTCCGTCTAGTCAATACTTTTTTTTGTGTTTATTTAGCCTACACCCTAGGACATTGACTAGACAGAACATAAGTGTATTTCAAATTTTAAACTATCATTCGTCAATACGGACCAATCGTGAACAATGTTAACCCCAACCTGTGGTGATGTCAATGTGTGCTTCTTAATAACAGGTGAAGAGACCTCATGCACTGTCAAACATGGCTGCCATCGTTGAATGAGCAATAAATATTAACACACATTTCTGGTGCTGTAGTGACCGCGGTTAGTAATATCAGTTGGCGATGTCCCACAGAAAATGAAAATCGTACAGTGTGCGCACAAAGTCCGTATACCCCTACTCATTATTATTTATTTCTATTGTCAGTACAGATAAATTTGTACTTACATCTTAGGAATTTAAAACCTCATATTTGTCCGTCCATGGTCTCTGCACAGCTGAAGAAATCAAGCGAACCCACCTCACGTCATGATCTGGGCCGGCATGATACAAACGCATCTGTTTGAACCATATGTTTTGATCGTTCTAATGACTGGCTCATCCCGCAGCTGCAAAATTTGGGAACCTTAAACAGTGTTTGGTTTCAACACGATAGGGTGAAGGCTCACTTCGCAGTGGCTGTTCAACAACGTCTGAACACAGTCTTTGGGAATCGCCGTTTCATATCACATGCAACACCATCATTCTGTGACTAAGTACTTGGTAGTGCATTCTTAACGAGAGGTATGACACGTCAGCTGTTCGCTTATGTCAACGACTTGATTACTCTGACTCTCAAACTCCGGTCTATCATGCGAAATACGAGGTTCATTTGGAGGCTTTTATATGCTGGTCTACCAAATTAATGTACACTTGTATTATTTGCTGGGTAACTTTATTTTATTTTTAGTGGTGATCGAAATGACAGACTACATCAAGGTCATCTGCCTGACTGGGTGATAAATGATATTATTAATCTGTAAACTGAAGATGGTTGACATGAGGTTAGTCTTTCCTTAGTGTGTGGTCCATTTGTGACGATTGAGTCTGATAAAAGATTGCATTTATTGGTCTTGCTCAGTAGTATAGGAAGGGCAGTTTTCTCATTTCTTGAGAGTATTTCCAGACACTTCCCAGCATGGAAATTTAGCAAAATACTACACAAGACTGCTCCTCAAAGAAAAGAAAAAAAAACACATTATTATTATTATTTAAAATAATTATTCTTGTTTTCGCATAAGGATGTAGCCGGTTTAAATTGTTTTGTTACACTATAATGGCTAACTTGAGTTTAAGAATGTAGCGTATAGGCTACACGAGCACATCTCCAGGTCATGATACAAAATGAATCGAGAAATTTGTTCATATATTTTGTCACAGTACTGGTAACAATATCAGGGATTGATTTTCAATTTTCCAGGATTCTCTGCCAAAAAATCTGTGATACACCTTCCAGTGACCTGGTCTGAACGAGAAGACGAAGAAAGAAACTGAATTTGATTATCTCTACAATGGGACACATTCTACAGGTGCATTGCTGTACAAACTGCTGTATTTTCAAATGTTTAATTTTATGTTATAAATTAAGTGTTCTATTTGAATAATTTGTTAAAGAAAACATTGAGTATGATTTGAGCCTTGCTTCCTGAACTGCTGCAATCCTAACCCCAACTGATCCCACCAGAACCAGTAGGCATTCCTCCTAATTCACGAGGTTTGTGTTTTCCTCCTTTATGTCCTGATGAAGATTGTGCAATTAGAAAGTAGACTTTTTCATACTACTGTATGTGATAAGAATGTCAAGAATTCAGGTGAGAGTTATGTTATCCACAAAATATTTCAATGTAGTTAGTCATAATCTCATTCCCAGTAGTAGTAGTATTTAGGGACAAGGTGTTGCCTGTGGGGACATGCTAGGGATGGATCAACCTCTGCCCCCTACTCCCCAGAGATTTTTTAATCTGCTTGGTGCTGATGCAAACCTCTGTTTTCTCTCTCCCCCGTCCTTCATCTAATAATACATTGAGTGTGAGGAACAAAGGTCATACTCGTAGTTAGTGCCTCCTCCCTTGTGTGTAGAATCTCGGAAGAGCATTGAGTCATTGTGATTGCTATGCCATATAGAGACGAAGCGAGAAGGGATTAGGCTAGGTAGAATATATTGAATTTAAAAGAAGGCTATTAAATAACTTCATCTGAAGGAAACTGGATTAAATTCCAGTAAGTGGTAAATATTGCTAAAATGTAGAATGTAGTTTTATTCTAGGATAAGGAGTTAGAAGCACATAAATGGCCCACTGATGCTTTCTTTCTACTAATTTGCAAACTTGTAACTTAACATGTAGACCTATGATACGCAACAGTCCTAAACTTATAAATTGACGGGAGTAACGGATTCTATGGTTAGTTCCAGTGGCATGAGCTGCTCTTCATCATTCCAGGTGCAACAGGTCCACATAATGCACCCATACCCCACTCCTTTCTGATCAAAGTTCTTAATGTGAGAAGTACCTTTAAGGAGAACAATACTAAACTGCAGTCTAAATGATCCTGATCTTAGCTTCCTACAATTTCCTTTGACCTCTTGCCACCTGTTTTACCTGAAGGGCACTTGCTCTGGTTTATTATTGAAGGCTGGTATTACGATGGATCATTAAATCACTCTTTGACTTTCTTGGCTGCAGCCAGAGGAGCAATGTGGTGTTCTGACTAGAACCGATGATTTCATATTAACACTACACTAGGCCTACCGTGAAGAAAAACTGGCATACTAGATTGGACCATCGCCCCCCATTAACTTCTATTGTGTTACTGCCCAAAGAGTTAATACCTCATTCTTGGAGATTTTTGAGCATTATTCTAAATTTATACACCTATTCTTAACGGTATTGTCGTACATGTTGGGATATTTCCATAGTTGGTGCTGTGATATGATATTTTAATCAACCTACATGAACGTTGGGATACATAATAACCACCCACGTAATTTTAATTTTAACTTTTCATTGTAATTATTTTTGATATCAATTTGTATGGAAGGAGAGGGTATTTTATTATGTTTATATTCAATTGGAGCTAATGGAAGATTTTCGATATACGAATACTATAAATTTAACGCGAGGGCAAGATTGAGCAGGAAGCCGAGATTTTAAGTCATTTAGAGAGGCTGAGTAGATGTCGCAACTCAAGTTATTCTCGACCATATGAACAGCGGGGCGCTTTCCCAGAATTGGAGCAGACAAGGACTGACGCCTCTCTGAGGCGCTTTTCCACGAACTTGGTTCATGTGAGGTCAAGCTTACTGAGGACAAGAGAAACTAGGCTTTCGACGTACAGCATTCCCTTATTTGGCTATAAGACCTGCAATTCTCAGAATCGGATCCACGCTACCCCTGAGCAAATCAGAACGTTGAGGACAACCCAATTTGATGGAGTGGGAGACTTGGGGACAGCATCGCAAGAAGAGATTGGTCTACGACCACGTGTAATGGGTGCTGGAGAGAGGGATATCAAGAAGTTTTATAAGACTCAACCCAGGGACGGAGAGTCACTCTATTTGATTCTTTTTCTTTAATCAGACTCGATTATCATGTTGATGGTCAGTCTAGTCTACTTTTGAGCATCCCTAAGCTCATAAACTATTACAGTTGCAGTATGCTGGGAACATATCTCGTTCACGCATATTGATTATAACAGTTGTATCTTTGGCTGTTGTCATAAATGGGATTCTCGAAGCTAGTAGTTCATCTCACGCAACGCTATAATTTTACATATCAAGAATTTTCAAGAAGATGTTGGCGATCTCGTACAGAAGAAAACAGATTTGCTCGAGGTTGAGCATATCCTACCATGAAGTCAGCACTGGTGAGCGTAGATGACATTATGACATATCTCTCTGTTTTTCTTTCAAAATGAATCAATCTTTCTTTGGGCAAATTAACTGTAAATTCATTTTAATTCTGCAATAAGTTAAAGTAATATGTCTCCGCTTCGTCTTGATTTAGCCCCCACGTTAATAGTAAAGTCTGCGTCTTCCATTAGCATGTGTTTTAAAGTGTTTTTTTTTTATTATAATTAAATTCAATTTTTTTAAATTCAGTTTCCTTGTTCAATTCTTGTAGATAGAATTAGCTATAATACCGAACCTGTCCTCTCTTAGTGCATATCATTTGGTTAGAAGCTGGATGTTTCCCCACTAGCTGAGTCAAAGAGAGTCTATATACCTGAGGTAAATAATGGTAAGTCTGATTATAGGTATATTTCGATGTCCTAATGGTAATTGGACACGATGGCGCCCACCAGGTATAAATGTCTATAGTGGATTCACCACAGTACTTCAGGTGAATGACCATTACTTATAGTTGTCCAACTGTGGAACTTGTTGTGGTGCAGATTCACTCCCATCAGAAAATAATAACCATCACATTTGGCGCCCAACGTGGGGACGAAAACCAGTGGTATTTATAGAGAGAGGAAAGGTTTTTTATTTCTGTGCAGTGTGTGTTTTTTGGGGGGGATATATATATTCTGTGTGCTGTGTCATAATGTCGGGTGAAGAGGAAAATATGAAACTTAGAAGCGGTCAGGTTACGAGTGGTGAGGAGAGAGAGAGAGGAATGTGGAAGCTACTAATGAGGGCAGTCCGGAGGGAACGAGCTCAATAGAAATAACGGAGGTATTCCCAAAGAGCGGAGCTGATAAGGAAAGTGCTCAGAGTTCTAATGAGGGGATAATGGCGATACTTATCAAATCAATAACAAATTGGATTCTACTAACAATAAATTGGAAGCTACTAAGAAAGAAATTAAAGAGGAGATGAAGGTGAATAATATTGAAATCAATAATAAATTGGATGCTACTAATTCTAAATTAGAAGCGACTAATTCTAAATTGGAAGCGACTAATGTTCAAATGGAGAATGATAATAGAGCAATTAACATTAAATTAGATAAGTGTTGGGCGGAAACTAATAATACAATTGAGCAATTAAACAAAAGAGTAGACAAGGTAGTGGAAATTAACGGGGAGGTGCGTAGGGAGTGGCAGAAAATGAAGGAAAATTGGTTGGAGTTCAGAGAAACGATAGTGGAAGAAGTTGAGAAGAAGATTGAAATTATAGAAAATAAAGTAGACATGATTAGTCAACAGCTGGTAGAGAGTGTGCAGGAAGTAAGGGCAGAGATTCTGGAACATAACAAGAAAGAAGATAAAAAGACTAGAGAAAAAATAGGATTGGAGATAGGTAAAGTAAGGAAAGCATTAAGCAATCAGGAAATTAGGATGCAAAGAGCAATAGATGATGAGAATTTGCAAATTAGGGACAGCTTTAAAGCAAGTATAGAGGAAGTTAGTATGAGATTAGCGAAAGTGGAGAAGCGGATGTTAGGCCACAATCAGAAAGAGATAGTTAGAGAACATGAAGGGCAGAAAGCTGAAATCAGGAACTCGGGAAGTAAAAGAAAAACACAGAATAAAAGTGATTTAGTAGAAGAAATGGTGCAAGGTGGTAGCATAGGCGTTGAGGGGAGGCAGGAAGATAGAAATCATAGGGGTGGAAAGAAAGTGCAGAATAATGGTAATTTCTTAGAGGAGATGGAAGCCAGACTGAAAGAAAGAGAGGAAGAACATAGTGAGGGGTGGAGGGAAATAGTGGCCGAGATGGACGGGGCAGGAGGAGGTGAAGCGAACTGTAAGGTCACCATTGATAGGTGTAGTACAGAGGATGGGGAAACAATAATAGTAAGGAGAGAAGAGAGAGTGACGATAAAAACAGAAAGAGATAAAGTCGGTAGTGCGAAGGAAGGAAGTAATAATCACAAGTAGAACATTTATGTAGCGTTGCAGTACGGTAGGTTGTGTCGCCAACCGGTACTCTTATGTATATTGTAATAAATTTGGCCTAGATGTGAGAAGTGATTTACTAAGAGAGTTAACAGATGTTCAGGAAGTAAGTGAGTGCAAAATTTTATATCCTGTGGCCAAAGTCTATGTGTCTAGGGCGTCCGTTTTTGCATTATTTGATTCAAGATGCGCACGGAGTTCTTTGAGTGCCATGTTTTATTCTAAAATGAAGGAGAGAGGTACCATTCTTGAGGAGATGCCCATTAAATCTACTTATGTTACTACTGCTGTTGGGAAGAGGTCCCATTTAATTTCTAAACAAATACTGGTTGAGTTAGAAATTGACGGTCACATTGAGAGGCTGGCCTGTTTAATTATACCGAACCTAGTATATGAACTGATCGTTGGTTCAGATTGGCTTAGTAGATATTCAGCTCAATTATGCTATGAACAAGAGTGTGTTAAGGTGAATTGGAACGAAAAAGAAATAATTAAACCGTTTAACAACCCAGGTAAGCAGTATGGGGTGACGTCAGAGGTGTGTACGTTGAGTACGGTGGTGTCGGCCAGTAGTGTCGAGGAGGTCGGTCAGGTATCTACGGGTATAGAACCTGTACCATTATTTTTTATGGGTAATGTGCAAACATACAGGTCTTTAGAAGATTCCTTGCGGGTTGCAGCATTTAGAGATGAGTTAGGAGAACAACGTAGTGTTCAACTTTATAAGGTGTTGCTAGACAACAAGAGAATTTTTGAGGAGAGAATTGGCAAGGCCAATTGTTACACACATACGTCAAACGTGCATAATTATTCTGTGTTCGTTGGACTTAGATATCCAGTTCCTTTTCGGTATCAAGAGGCAGTTTAACAGCAAATAGATCTGATGCGAGAAGATAGCATAACGGCCCTTACAGCAGAAGGGAAGGTCAAATTTCAGGTAGAGGTACGCTCATTTTAAATTAGCACTTTAGTGTGAGAAGGTAAGATTTATAGTGTCAAAAAGGATTCTTAAGAACGAGGAAGGTATACAACTATACGGAACGTACAATATCAATAGTCTGAAGAGATACATATCATAAGGATATGAGAGATGGTGTACTATGTACAGAAGCGTGAAATTTGGTAAGTTTTATTTTTTATGAAATAATAATAATAATAATAATAATAATAATAAACAGTTCACGTGTGACAGACATTCTGACTCAGGTAAGGTGACGTCAGAGCTGTGTATGCAAGAGCGTGTTGGAGAACACATAATTTGCTCTGGTCAGACAAGACAGGAGCAAAGGTAACGGTGTACATAATATAGGTCATATTTAGCGTACGGCTGTTGACCTGAATTTAGGGAGAAGTAAACATTTAAAGAGATGGACTAATTGGTAGTCCAGCACTGAGATACGGGTATTTCTGAAGTGTACACAACAGGTAATGTAACACGAGATATATTTAATGGGATACTTTGTTGATATAACATGCACAGAAATATTAATCGGATTATAGATACTTCTATATTTTGTATTTTCTTTCAGTAGTACCTTGTATGTAAATTCTTTACAGAGAATATGGCATGGGGTCAGAAACGTTTCACCAGACGTGTGAAAGTGTCGTAACGTAAAGTTACAGTGTGATCTCATGTTGGTATAAAGCATAATGATTTGAATTCTGGAGAAGTGAGATTTATAACACTTGTATTGAGTGAATTTCCAAGAAGTCTCAATCAATTTTTCACGTAGGGAGTGAAGGAAACCGCAGAAAACGGAGCATAAACCTATCATGCGATAGTATGAAGGCAACACAAGAAGTATCTCGTGTGCAGTGTTTTTTTAGGGTCTATCAACATATTTTTATAACTAGCGGCATATACCGCGAACTGTTAAAAAAAACTTGTATAGGCACGATGTGCCAGATCAATGAACAAACACTGTTATGAAGGACCAAGGAGAGGGGACTTTGTATTTAAGAGTGATTTATATGTTTTTTTTGTGAAGGGTTATGTATATATATATATGTATTACTTGTTTTTTTGATGATGGGTCTTTAGTTTATCGTATCGATTTTACCTAGCAAATTCGAACGATAAACTGGGGCGAATGGGATATTTCCATAGTTGGTGCTGAGATATGATATTTTAATCAACCTACATGAACGTTGGGATACATAATAACCACCCACGTAATTTTAATTTTAACTTTTCATTGTAATTATTTTTGATATCAATTTGTATGGAAGGAGAGGGTATTTTATTATGTTTATATTCAATTGGAGCTAATGGAAGATTTTCGATATACGAATACTATAAATTTAACGCGAGGGCAAGATTGAGCAGGAAGCCGAGATTTTAAGTCATTTAGCGAGGCAGAGTAGATGTCCCAACTCAAGTTATTCTCGACCATATGAACAGCGGGGCGCTTTCCCAGAATTGGAGCAGACAAGGACTGACGCCTCTCTGAGGCGCTTTTCCACGAACTTGGTTCATGTGAGGTCAAGCTTACTGAGGACAAGAGAAACTAGGCTTTCGACGTACAGCATTCCCTTATTTGGCTATGAGACCTGCAATTCTCAGAATCGGATCCACGCTACCCCTGAGCAAATCAGAACGTTGAGGACAACCCAATTTGATGGAGTGGGAGACTTGGGGACAGCATCGCAAGAAGAGATTGGTCTACGACCACGTGTAATGGGTGCTGGAGAGAGGGATATCAAGAAGTTTTATAAGACTCAACCCAGGGACGGAGAGTCACTCCATTTGATTCTTTTTCTTTAATCAGACTCGATTATCATGTTGATGGTCAGTCTAGTCTACTTTTGAGCATCCCTAAGCTCATAAACTATTACAGTTGCAGTATGCTGGGAACATATCTCGTTCACGCATATTGATGATAACAGTTGTATCTTTGGCTGTTGTCATAAATGGGATTCTTGAAGCTAGTAGTTCATCTCACGCAACGCTATAATTTTACATATCAAGAATTTTCAAGAAGATGTTGGCGATCTCGTACAGAAGACAACAGATTTGCTCGAGGTTGAGCATATCCTACCATGACGTCAGCACTGGTGAGCGTAGATGACATTATGACATATCTCTCTGTTTTTCTTTCAAAATGAATCAATCTTTCTTTGGGCAAAGTAACTGTAAATTCATTTTAATTCTGCAATAAGTTAAAGTAATATGTCTCCGCTTCGTCTTGATTTAGCCCCCACGTTAATAGTAAAGTCTGCGTCTTCCATTAGCATGTGTTTTAAAGGTGATCTTTTTATTATAATTAAATTCAATTTCATTAAATTCAGTTTCCGTGTTCAATTCTTGTAGATAGAATTAGCTATAATACCGAACCTGTCCTCTCTTAGTACATATCATTTGGTTAGAAGCTGGATGTTTCCCCACGAGCTGAGTTAAAGAGAGTCTATATAGCTGAGGTAAATAATGGTAAGTCTGATTATAGGTATATTTCGATGTCCTGATGGTAATTGGACACGATGGCGCCCACCAGGTATAAATGTCTATAGTGGTTTCACCACAGTACTTCAGGTGAATGACCATTACTTATAGTTGTCCAACTGTGGAACTTGTTGTGGTGCAGATTCACTCCCATCAGGAAATAATAACCATCACAATGTGTTAAACTGCTCTCAGTAGTCAATTAGGCCTAGGCCTACAGGAAAGTTGCCCAATAGCTTACTGGTCACATAAAACATTTATCTTAACTTAGGTTTCTGATACAATTCATGTTGTAATAAACCAGACAACACACTATTTGATTCCTACTAAACTAAAATGAATATTTATGTGGACAGGCAATGTAATTTCTCTTCGGAAGGGAGTTGGGTGTATAAGGTTGACATGATCCGCTGGAATACAGTATCCGTTGAATACTATAAATAAGAAGCGTATATATTTAGATCGTAGGCTTTCGCGGCCGGTGTCAAGTTTATCATCTTGGCTTACAGGATGGAGCCGCGTCGCATATCGGTTATTATTTCCCGACGTTTCGGCTGACATTGCAGTAGCCTTAATCATGGGTAGGTACGAGTTGGTGTCCCGAAACGTCGGGAAATAATAACCGATATGCGACGCGGCTCAATCCTGTAAGCCAAGATGATAAACTATAAATAAGATACCGGTACTCCGAAATAAAATAAGGCATTAATTAAGGCAATAGCTAAAGAAAACCCTAACTGAAATAGATATTCATGTGAACAGACAGCATAAATATTTTCGCAAATGGGGTTAGGTGTATCTTATCAGGTTGAAGTAATCCGTATGAATGGTCAATGCATACGATAAATAAAACACCATAATAGGCGAAAGTATGGGTTAAGGCAATATGGAACATAGGAAATAGTTTTAAAAAATAATACAAACTAATTGCGATATCGAATGGTATGAAATACGTTGAAATACCGCGCCAATCGATTTACCCGTCATCTAGTGGAAGGCTTTCGTACTATGAAGATGGCTATGAAATCCTGATCCTGAACTCGTAACAAGCGCCATAACAAGGTGCCTTACAGAATACCACTTTGAGCCTCGCTAGCCATTTGTTGTTATGCCTATGGTTACGATTCCGTCGTATCCATGTTGGTGGGTTGTTAAGGAGTGAAGTTACAGAATCGGGGTGTATAGCCGTACCCAACATAACGATTGTCTAAATGAACACTGTTTCACATTATAAACTCACGAAGAGAAGCTAAAACCCCTGAAAGGCGCTCACACGGAAAAATATCCATAACTTTATACATTGTTGCCAAATGTAATAACCTCTTCAGGCCGTAGGTATCATATATGATACTCCGGGTCTTTATTTTTTTACAGCGCTCTGCCGCGCTCATGACTCGCGCGACCTAAGGTATCATGTTCCGCAGCGTGTGCGACGCGCGTTATTCACTTGTTTCGGCTTCCTGCATTACTCGCTAGGTAGAGACAGGCGGATATAAACAGAGGGAAGTCTGCTAATCAGCATGGCTGGAATAAACAAAGGTAAGTTGCGGAATATTTTTATTTATTTCATGTTAGTTCTTGTTAAATATGTTACATAACCCATCTGGAGTAATATAGAGATATAAGTTTAGTTTAAAAGGTTAATTTCTAGTGATGGTGACAAGTTTTATCCGTGGTATCACACATGATACCTACGGACTAAATAATGATTTTCCTGGAATTCACATATTTTAGAATAAAATGTATCTCACGGAGTTAATACTCTGTCCGGGCAAATAATACATTAACGTAGTGTTTTCACGATATTTTCTCCACGATTTTAGTTGCAGTAAACACAGTAAGTGCTACGTATACGTTTCTTCTTTAGTAGTTTTTAATGTTTTTATTATTTTTAACCATTTTAGGGCTGACTCAAGAACAGATTGAAGAGTTGGTTACAATTTATCCAAATGATTCTGAAGTAGAGATGGATCTGCAGGATGATGATAGTGATGGTGAGGATGACAATGTTATTGCTCCACTACAACCCCAGTTCGCTGATGAATCTGATGCAGGTGACAGTGAAGAGGAGCTTGCGCCCACTCAGGCATGTCGTAAGAGGAATGATGGTTGGCGCCACAAAAATGAGTAAGTTACTCCCTCCAAATATGTATTAATTTAGAGACTTGAAGCCATTCTTTAGGTGTTGCTAATACAAAATTTTCATTTGTAGCTCTTCAGTCGGTCAACCCGATTTTGCCCATTGCATGTGCGGGGTACAAGATATAAATATAAAAATATAAAAAATACTCCTGAAAAAAAATTACATGCATTAGTTAATTATCATTCTTAATTTCCCCATTTAACAGTGAGCAAAATCGTGTTGACCAACTGAAGAGCTACAAATGACAATGTGTTTTAGGGGTAATTGCGTATGCCAATAAATATCATGAACAATTTTGGTGTAGGTGGGTACTTCATGCTACAGTAGCAATATGCTATCTCAGAAGTTCTGTGTAACCTTATTTTGATTTATCATTCTTCCAGTTTTCATCCCTTCCGGACGGCCTCTGTGAATGATGCTCCACCCATTGATCAGCATCCTCCTGTGCATCCTCCTTTCGAGTACTTCAGTCGCTACATCCAGCCATCATTCTTTCAAGATATGAGTTTGAACATGAATATCAGGCATGTTTTAATTACAGGAAGGTCATTAGATTGCACTGCAGATGAGATAAGAAAATTCTGGGGAGCTAGTCTTGTTTCTTCGCTATTAGGCTTTCCAAGGTTGAGAATGTCCTGGGAAAGGAAAACTAGATATCCATTAATTGCCGATGCTATATCTAGGGACAGGTTTTACTTCCTAAGAAGTAACCTAAAGGTATTAGATGATAATTCCGTTTCAGAGGAGCAAAAGCAGGATAGCTTTTGGAAAGTTAGGCCAATGTTAAATCAAATAAGGAATGCTTGCTTGGAAAATCCCAGGCCCAAAGATGTTTGCATTGACGAACAGATGATTCTCTTCACTGGCAAGGTTCGAATGAGACAATATGTTAGAGGGAAACCCCACCCAGTAGGTCTGAAAAACTTCGTTGTGGCAACTCAAGAAGGATTGCCCTTAGATTTTTTATTGTACGAGGGCAAAGGAAGGGAAATAATTTCAGAAAAGGTTCCCTTACCAGACAAACTTGACATAGGTGGTCGAGTAGTGCTAAAGTTGGCAGATACATTACCATCTGGTTGCTCAATCTACATGGATAGATATTTCACTTCAATAGGATTGTTAGACAGCTTGTTGGGTCACAGAAGTATTCTGGCTTGTGGCACAATAATGGTTAGTCGTCTGCCTCGTTCTATTGAATTCAAGAGAGACGTGGACATGAGGAAGGAGCCCAGGGGCTCCCATGATCAGGTTGTAAGAAAGGACGATAAGATCACAGTGGTTAAATGGTTCGACAACAAAGCTGTCTTCATGGCATCAACAGAATTTAGTGTGGAACCAATTGAACAATGTCGACGTTGGTCAAAGAAGCATGGTCAGTCCATTAGTGTTCCAAGACCACACTTAGTGAAAATGTACAACCTTAAAATGGGTGGGGTTGACTTACTGAACAGGGTTATTGCAAAGTATGGCATGAAGTCTCGAACAAAGAAATGGACTGTAAAGGTAATCCACTATTTCTTCGATTTTGCTATTGCTGCATCATGGTTAGAGTATCGGCAGGCTGCAATAGAACAAGGATGGAAGAGAAAGGATATCCTGACATACTACCTATTCAAGCTGGACATTGCAGAAAATTTGATTTTCTTTCAACAGGAAGAGAATGACAATGAAGAAAGAGATCCTGAAAATGAAGAAGAAGGTGAAGAATCTCCCCAAAGGAAGAGGCCAAGGACCCCAAATGTCTTGCCTTCCCCTAAAATGAGAGTGTACAAAGCACAACATTTACCCCAGATGATGGATCAGATTCAGAAAAACAGGTCCAAATGTAGGAACCCAGGATGTAAAAGTTTGACTTTTGTGCAGTGCGAAACATGTAAAGTGTTTCTGTGTTTCAAAACTGCACGTAATTGTTTCATGGATTTCCACAAGAAATAAGTTGTAATGTGTTGTAAGATCAGTCAATTTTCAAGAGTTTTCTATCATAGTAGCACTGTACTAATGAAATGTTGTGTTCAATTTGTACACTGTACTTGATGTTTTCATCACATCTTCAACTAGTAATTTGAGTAATGTGTTTCTTGTTTTCTATGATTTATTTTATTCTCCTAACTAATGTAAATATATTGTTACCTGTTTGACTGCCTGTTACATTTTTGTTTGAACTCTTCTGTGTGTTGTACTGATGATATAACATTTTCTTCGAAACTAAAAATTGCAGCTAATTGTTGATAATTTTGTCAGTTTTATCTATTTTTCGTACTTAGCCAAAATTTGTGTTTTTACTATTTTACTTTGATTTTATAAATAAATATCTTGTGTAATGCTATTTAGATAGTCTGTTCAATATTTAGTGTTTAAGATACAATATATACCTAAAGTGTAATTTTCTGGTTATTACCAAATTAACCGAGTTGAGTCCTGAAGTATCACATATGATACCTACTATAGAATCTATAGTAATATGGTAATAATTTTTCCGAACCAATTTCTCCTCACTTTAGGTCCTTAACCTGCCTAGAAACCTAATCTTTTAGAAAGAAATTCAAAAAATGCATTTCAGGACTGAAGAGGCTAAGCCTACCCGCTCAAAGATGATTATATCCCATCTTCTTTGATTATATCCTCTTTGGCCAGAGGGAGTGGTGTCCAATAACATACTAACAAAAGCGAAATCCAATACACTGCCATAACCTAAGTTTGATTGATGTATTATAATAGATAGCAATTTTTTAATTTCAGTGTGTTCTGACTATTTAATAGCCAGTAGGCCTACTTTTTTTTAAGAATCCACAATTTTACACGGGTCCGCAAGAAAATGAAAACGATTAAGCAGGTTTTAACATGTTGAGTTTATATCAATGCAATTGTGTTTTTGAATCACAATCATAGCTACAAGTTTCTGCCCAAAGAATATAGGGGAGAAAGGTTACTCAGGCTTAAAATTTGATTCCGATTACAACCGTCAGGGTTACGTCATCCACCAGCCTAGCCTGCTACCTGGCGGTGAGGCAGCGTACTAAATTTTAAGCGCGGGCGATTTGAATTTTATTTAATCGCGTACTGGTACCCCGCTCCCCCCCTGTACCGCTCCCTCTGTATTTACACGTAGTAATATGATTTATGTCGGCGTATTTTATTTATTCCTGTTCCTTTTGTTCTATTTTATTTAAGAGCAGATATTAAAACAAAGGCTCATAATAATGGATAATTACTATTAATATAGAAAATACCAGCCTGAAATCTTTAGTTTTGATATCTGATCTTACGTAAAACAGAGCAATAGGAACAGTGAATAAATACATTTTATTGACATAAATCGTAATATTATTACATGTAGTTACAAAGAGAGGGATACAGGGTCACGGGGGAGAATAGGAAGCAGGATATCCTTTATTATTATTATTATTTGAAACCTGTACCATGGCAGTTGCGTAGTACTCCCCCAACTTTTCTCCCCATGTCCCCTCTCTAATTTTTCTAGTATTATAGGTTTTTCTATCATTAACATTTCTTTTATAGTTTATAATTTTTTAATGGCAGTGCTTAAAGGTTACTTTTGCAGAGGATGTCATGCGAGATGAACTGGTGTCTTCGGGATTTCCTTCCATAAGTCTCAGCTGAGTTCGGCCTTTGCACCCATGGCCTTGTAACGCTAGGAAGTCATTCACCTACTACACAGTACTATAAGTTATAATATCAGACAGGTAGAAGAGAGGTTTAGTTGCCACCAGTGTTGTGGGAGCACAGCAAACTAAGAAGAATGTAGAAGAGAGGTTTAATTGCCACCAGTGTTGTGGGAGCACAGCAAACTAAGAAGAATATAATAAACCAATACAAACCATGCATACCCTATAAAATATGAACTTATTAACCGCTGTTGAATGAGATACGATACTGGAAGGAAACAGAATTCTGAAGGAAAAAATGAGGACAAAAATAAGTATGTTTATATGTTCATATTATATTCTTCTTTCTTAGTTTTTACAGATATAAAATCCACAGAACATTTTCATGAAAAGAGTAATATTTAATTTCATCAGGTCATTGTCCCAGTAGATAATTGTCATCACATGGAAGAGCCACGTATATTGCGAATCTGTAAGAGAAAAATACAATTAAAATCCTAATAATGCTGTAGGGGCTTTGCGACATCGTAGTCATGTGGCTTTATGGTACTTGGAAAGTGTATATGGGATATGTCTGATTACCCATGACATTGTGATGGCTGTAGGTGTGTGTGTATTTGTAATGGAGACTAGAATTTGAAAGGAGGCAGCTGTGACCTTAATTTAGGAAATATCCTAACATTTGCCTGGGGTATAAGAGGGAAACCACAGAAAACCATTTCTAGGATGGTTGAGATGAGACTTTGAACACATCTCTCCTCAGCTCTGCCTCACGAGGCTGAGTGTATCCCGTTTTAACCCTCAGACTAAAATTAAACGTCTTGGCAGAGCCAGGACCTCGGGATCCTTACAACAAATTACATTGTGTACCTAAATAGTCGTTACACATACATCTCATAATAAAGATGTTGAAGCAACAACTTGTGCAAGGACAGTAAGCAGCTACTCTCTGGGTTACAATGTTAAGCATGCACATATAGAACTTTTGCTGCTCATAGAAGGAGGGGACAAGTGCAGTGTGGATAAACCCGATCACTTTAATTCCATTGTTATTAATACTAATAATACAATATTATTACTTTCCTAATTGGCCTGGATGTGTGTAACAGGCCTCACCCCCTGGGTGAATGCCACTGTAGCCTTGATATTAGGATAATGCTGCTTTAATGAATGCACAAAAGTGCATTTAGAATAAATATATAAACTGGAACTATTATTAGATGTTATTTGAAGTGAAGAATGCCACTAGCCAGTAACTTACATCAGAACAAATCCACCATCTCGGAAGTTCACAATTTACCCCAAGCACAGTAAGCAGTAAGATCTATGTGTATACCCCCCTCTTACTGTGATATTATATAGCCCATCCAAAAACATCCATAGAAGAAAGAAAAAACAAGAAAAAATATCAAATGAACAATATTAATCTGTGGATTAATTCATTGGTTACACAAATAGCCTACCAATCAGTAAACCGATTGAAGCATTTCTTGATGCAACATGCATTGAATTCAATGTTGTGATTGACTTAAGGGGAACCGATAGGCCTAGTCATTATATTCACTGCAATGTTACATAGGCTATATACTGTCTGTAGCCTTTTATAGTCCAGTCTGCAAGCCTCTGTTTGCAAACAAGTCACCTCTATGATCCCCTGCTTCTACACCTCTCACTTTAATAAATTGTTAAACACTGAAACTAACTTACCATAGCCTCCTACGTCTATCTCTGCTTCTCGTATCCTCTATCTCCGAGCTCATTAACCTCTTAGGTAATCTCTCCTCCCCCATTCTCTTTGCATGACCCATTCGAGTCTGCTCATACGAACAGCTTCATATAGCATTTTATTTCCAACCTAGTCTTTATCTCATCATAATTACACATATTATCAGGCAGATTACACACAATCAAGCAGTAAACGGGTACGTCCAAGCAATCGCGCCAAGATATAGAAAAATTTCGAATAGGGCACTTTCTTACCACAGAATATCAAGAAACATATGTATTGAAATGAAATCCTTTGAGAAATCTGCGGTAAATGGAAAAATAATGCTGTGATTTATAAGAAATGTACCACTTGTCACAAGCAATGAAGATGCAGCGCCATGTTTGAAAAACGCAGGTCTGCAGTCATCTGTTCATCACCACGAGGCAAAGAACTTAACGAGAATGACGAAGCACTCGCTCGCACATCGCATGAAAACTTAAAAGAATGTATATTTTCTGCTAGAGCTGAGAGACCGGACCAAACAGGCGACAGAAACGATCAGGCACATATATCGCAAATTAGATTATTCCGCATGGTACTTGAAAGGTGGATCGTACCCCCATCACCATGGGCGCTACAGGTGACTTTTCGAAAATCCAATACGTCTTAATACTAATTTATGGGATTGGTTCTCAGGGGAGACGGCTGGGACCAATATTTTCAAGTCCGCAAAATACTACAAAGCGCAGGCGCGAGCTCACGGCGCGCGTGCGCGCCAGCGACCAAATGAAGTACCGGAAGTACTGGAATTACACCCAATAGCAACACAAACTCTACGCACTCTCTGTCTCTGAAGATCGGCAGTCATCTGTTAACTTCTATCAAGGCAAGGAATATCGCGAGAGACCTACTGTTTTGGCGCACGGTGTGACATATTCACACATCAGACATACGGGTATATCGAATGCACACCTTAATGAGCGCTAAGGGTAACTTATCACATATCAAATGAAAGAAACGTCTTAATACTAATTATATAAAACACAACACCGTACCGATCCCGGTTGTACAACGCAAATTCTATTATTCCACTTAGTACATGGGAGGGTAATCGAATCCCAAAATTCAAGGGAGCTACGGGTGACATTTCGCACAGCCAATGTAAGAATCGTCCCCATACTATTTTTAAGAACACAATACCGTAACTTTCTGAATTACACGCCACAAATTCGAATTTATGAGTAAGTACTTGTAAGGGGAATCGAACCCTCGTTCCTCAAGGGCGTTAGGTGTGACCTTTCACACAGCCAATGTAAGTAACGTCTCCATACTATTTTTATGAACACAATACCGTAACTTTCTGGGTTACACGCCGCAAATTCGAATTTATGAGTAAGTACTCATGAGGAGAACCTCACCCTCGTTCCCCAAGGGCGTTATGTGTGACTTTTCGCACAGCCAATGTAAGTAACGTCTCCATACTATTTTTATGAACACAATACCGTAACATTCTGGGTTACACGCCCCAAATTTGAATTTATGAGTACGTACTTGTGAGGGGAATCGAACCCTCGTTCCCCAATGGCGTTAGGTGTGACTTTTCGCACAGCCAATGTAACAAATGCCTCCACGCTATTTTTATGAACACAATACCGTAAATTTCCGGGTTACACGCCGCAAATTCGAATTTATAAGTGCGTGTGAGGGGAATCGAACCCTCCTCTCCCAATGGCGTTAGGTGTGACTTTTCGCACAGCCAATGTAACAAATGCCTCCATGCTATTTTTATGAACACAATACCGTAACTTTCTGGGTTACACGCCCCAAATTCGAATTTATGAGTAAGTACGTGTGAGGTGAATCGAACCCTCATCTCTCAATGGCGTTAGGTGTGACTTTTCACACATCCAATGTAACAAACGTCTCCAAGCTATTCATATGAACACAATAACGTAACATTCTGGGTTACACGCCACAAATTCGAATTTATGAGTAAGTACTTGTGAGGGGAACCGAACCCTCGCTCCTCAAGGGCGTTAGGTGTGACTTTTCGTATAGCCAATGAAACAATCGTCTCCATGCTATTTTTTTTATCAATACAATACCGTAACTTTCTGGGTTACACGCCGCAAATTCGAATTTATGAGTAAGTACTTGTGAGGGGAATTGAATCCTCGTTCCCCAAGGGCGTTAGGTGTGACTTTTCACACAGCCAATGTGAGTAACGTCTACATACTATTTTTATGAACACAATGCCGTAACATTCTGGGTTACACGCCGCAAATTCGAATTTATGAGTAAGTACTTGTGAGGGGAATCGAACCCTCGTTCCCCAATGGCGTTAGGTGTGACTTTTCGCACAGCCAATGAAACAAACGTCCCCATGCTATATTTATGAATACAATAACGTATCTTTCTGGGTTACATGCCGCAAATTCGAATTTATGAGTAAGTACTTGTGAGGGGAATCGAACCCTCGTTCCCCAAGGGTGTGATGTGTGACTTTTCGCACATCCAATGTAACAATTGTCTCCATACTACTTTTATGAACACAATACCGTAACTTTCTGGATTACACGCCGCAAATTAAAATTTATGAGTAAGTACGTGTGAGGGGAATCGAACCCTCGCTCCTCAAGGGCGTTAACTGTGACTTTTCGCACAAGCAATGTAAGTAACGTCTCCATACTATTTTTATGAACACAATACCGTAACATTCGGGGTTACACGCCCCAAATTCAAATTTATGAGTAAGTACTTGTGAGGGGAATCGAACTCTCGTTCCCCAATGGCGTTAGATGTGACTTTTCGCACATCCAATGTAACAAAAGTCTCCAAGCTATTCATATGAACACAATACCGTAACATTCTGGGTTACACGCCCCAAATTCGAATTTATGAGTAAGTACTTGTGAGGGGAATCGATCCCTCCTCTCCCAATGGCGTTAGGCGTGACTTTTCACACAGCCAATGTAAGTAACGTCTCCAAGCTATTCATATGAACACAATAACGTAACATTCTGGGTTACACGCCACAAATTCGAATTTATGAGTAAGTACTTGTGAGGGGAACCGAACCCTCGCTCCTCAAGGGCGTTAGGTGTGACTTTTCGTATAGCCAATGAAACAATCGTCTCCATGCTATTTTTTATCAATACAATACCGTAACTTTCTGGGTTACACGCTGAAAATTCGAATTTATGAGTAAGTACTTGTGAGGGGAATCGAATCCTCGTTCCCCAAGGGCGTTAGGTGTGACTTTTCACACAGCCAATGTGAGTAACGTCTACATACTATTTTTATGAACACAATGCCGTAACATTCTGGGTTACACGCCGCAAATTCGAATTTATGAGTAAGTACTTGTGAGGGGAATCGAACCCTCGTTCCCCAATGGCGTTAGGTGTGACTTTTCGCACAGCCAATGAAACAAACGTCCCCATGCTATTTTTATGAATACAATAACGTATCTTTCTGGGTTACACGCCGCAAATTCGAATTCATGAGTAAGTACTTGTGAGGGGAATCGAACCCTCGTTCCCCAAGGGTGTGATGTGTGACTTTTCGCACAGCCAATGTAACAATTGTCTCCATACTACTTTTATGAACACAATACCGTAACTTTCTGGATTACACGCCGCAAATTAAAATTTATGAGTAAGTACGTGTGAGGGGAATCGAACCCTCGCTCCTCAAGGGCGTTAACTGTGACTTTTCGCACAAGCAATGTAAGTAACGTCTCCATACTATTTTTATGAACACAATACCGTAACTTTCTGGGTTACACGCCGCAAATTAAAATTTATGAGTAAGTACGTGTGAGGGGGATCGAATGCTCGCTCCTCAAGGGCGTTAACTGTGACTTTTCGCACTGCCAATGTAGGTAACGTCTCCATACTACTTTTATGAGCACAATACCGTAACTTTCTGGGTTACACGCCGCAAATTCGAATTTATGAGTAAGTACTTGTGAGGGGAATCGAGCCCTCGTTCCTCAAGGGCGTTAGGTGTGACTTTTCGCATAGCCAATGAAACAATCGTCTCCATGCTATTTTTTTATCAATACAATACCGTAACTTTCTGGGTTACACGCCGAAAATTCGAATTTATGAGTACGTACTTGTGAGGGGAATCGAACCCTCGTTCCCCAAGGGCGTTAGGTGTGACTTTTCGCACAGCCAATGTAACAATCGTCTCCATACTATTTTTATGAACACAATACCGTAACTTTCTGGGTTATACGCCGCAAATTAAAATTTATGAGTAAGTACGTGTGAGGGGAATCGATCCCTCCTCTCCCAATGGCGTTAGGCGTGACTTTTCACACAGCCAATGTAAGTAACGTCTACGTACTATTTTTATGAACACAATGCCCGTAACATTCTGGGTTGCACGCCGCAAATTCGAATTTATTAGTGAGTACTTGTGAGGGGAATCGAACCCTCGTTCCCCAATGGCGTTAGGTGTGACTTTTCGCACAGTCAATGAAACAAACGTCCCCATGCTATTTTTATGAATACAATACCGTAACTTTCTGGGTTACACGCCGCAAATTCGAATTTATGAGTAAGTACTTGTGAGGGGAATCGAACCCTCGTTCCCCAAGGGTGTTATATGTGTGACTTTTCGCACAGACAATGTAACAATCGTCTCCATACTATTTTTATGAACACAATACCGTAACATTCTGGGTTACACGCCGCAAATTTGAATGTATGGGTATGTACTTGTGAGGGGAATCGAACCCTCGTTCCCCAAGGGCGTTAGGTGTGACTTTTCGCACAGCCAATGTAACAATCGTCTCCATACTATTTTTATGAACACAATACCGTAACTTTCTGGGTTATACGCCGCAAATTAAAATTTATGAGTAAGTACGTGTGAGGGGAATCGATCCCTCCTCTCCCAATGGCGTTAGGCGTGACTTTTCACACAGCCAATGTAAGTAACGTCTCCGTACTATTTTTATGAACACAATACCGTAACTTTCTGGATTAAACGCCGCAAATTAAAATTTATGAGTAAGTACGTGTGAGGGGAATCGAACCCTCGTTCCTCAAGGGCGTTAGGTGTGACTTTTCGCACAGCCAATGTAACAAGCGTCTCCATACTATTTTTATGAACACAATACCGTAACATTCTGGGTTACACGCCGCAAAATCGAATTTATGTGTAAGTACTTGTGAGGGGAATCGATCCCTCGTCCCTCAAGGGCGTTATGTGTGACTTTTCGCACAGCTATTTAATGGTTCCACGTGCTCCTTAGGGGCTGAACGAATATAATAATAATAATAATAATAATAATATCGGACTGTTTCTTCGATGAGCGTGTATTTAACTATGAGTTGCAAACACTATAAATAAGGTTATCATCTAGGCTTACAGGATGGAGCCGCGTCGTTATTGTTTCCCGACGTTTCGGCTTTAATCATGGCTCCATCCTGTAAGCCTAGATGATAAACTAGACACGGCCGCGAAAGCCTGCAATCTAACTATAAATATGTGTTTTCTAAAATTACAAATAGGAAAAATATTCATAATACACAGAATTTACATTTAAATTTTAAAAGATATCATACACATCCAATGGCAAACAACACCAATTATTTTAATAACAAGGGGCTTCCTTCTTGCCTTGTCATTTTCAAAGAAGACTAGGATTTCATTAGTCCAATTTCACTTTCAAATCAGATTCAAAAGCAAGAACAGCAAGGTGACTAACACAATCCATTTTGTAGGAAATTTCTTCTAGTTTTAGAAAATGTATGGTTCATAAATATACCATCAATCTTTCATGTCAAAATAAATTATTTACTGTAAGAGTGCGCAACAGTTCTGACTGACAGCTGTCATGTCTGGCGTATCAGCAGATCTATAACATTCCTTTCAAGCCTAAATTGACTTTCTCTTTTTCTATCCCACTGGTTTCGCTCCTGGCCGTGGTAAGTGATTTTTGATAGGCGACAAATATCACGGCACGCATGACATTCGTTGATGGCATGTTAATGAACCCATTTGAATTTAGTAGGCCGTGTTCATAGTGGCAACATTATACTTGGGATTTTCAGCCATCACAAAGTTCCTCCTTTCTCTACTAGAAAGCGCTCTAGTGTCAGGGAGATTAGATATCTAACTTCCTTGACTTTCATGGCGCTCCAAGGAACGACAAGATTCGAAATGCAAGCTGCCCTCTGGGTGCCAAATAACAAGATGAAGGAAGACCATACAGCTACCAAGGAACTGTTAGCAGGTATAACTGGAATAATACATAATTTTCCTGTCAACAACTGAAGTAAAGATCCTTTTCCTCTGAGTAGGAATGCCTCTAGGTTGTTCTTGCTGCCTGGGTACAGGAATCTTCCCAGTTTTCATTATTTTCAGTTTAAGAAAATCTAATGTCTTCCAATCCTCCTGATACTCCTTTTTGTACAAAAGAAGTAAATTGCCACGCTTTACTTTGATTGTAAAGTAACAATGTTGTGGAGATATCGCCGTTCAGATGAACTGCTTTTTTAAAATCTTTTTCAGCGATATGAGACTTTTCCATTTATAAAGGCTTATAGGGAGGTGAAAGGCTGATTGTGCGTTTAACTCTCGCAGTAAAGAAGCGCAAGTGCGCTTCATAAGAAGGGAGTACAACACAGTTCCCTACCCCTGTTGGGGTCCGGGCACGAACACCACGAGCCTACCGATGAGCCAGCTTGGTGTTCCTAGGTGAAACCCCACATACAAGACATGGCATGAACCTAGACTGGTTGGTTCCTTAGTTTAGGGGCCATACATCTATGACTTAGCTTTCCACGGTGGGTGAGTGGTTAACGTGTCGGTCTACTAACCCCAAGCTTGCAGGTTCGCTCCTGACCGTGGTACGTGATTTTTGAAAGGCGGCAAAAATTACGACATCATGTCATACGATGTTGGCATGTCAAAGAACCCATTTTAATTCAGTAGGCCGTGTTCATAATGGCAAAATAAATCTCGGGAGTTTCCTCCAACACAAAGTTCCTCATTTCTCTACTAGAATGCGGTATAGTATTCAAGGAGCTTAGATATCTAACCTCCTTGACTTTCATAGTGCTTGAAGGAACAACGAAATTCGACATGCAAGCTACCCTCTAGGTGTCAAATAACAAAGCTTGCACCCGGCACCTGAGGCCATACAATATTATTTTTTATTTATTTGAGCGAAAATTCCCCTACAGGAGAGCGATTAAACTTGGATCACATGATGTCATTTGAAGGCGTGTCTCCTCCACTCCTCCCAAAATCTCTTCATTCTCGCGGAATGTTCCCGGTTCCTCTCATCCGTCCACTTTTTTCCAGGTTGTCGTAATGATCTTGGTTCGAACTTAACATTCTTGATTTTCGTCTGGCACTCAGTTCGGTCTTCGAAATTTTGTATACAGATAATTTGTAAGTCTCTTTGTACCTCTTTAAGCCATTCCGTGCCGCATTTGCTCTGTGTTATGATGAAAATGAAAATCCACAGCCTGCTTCCAGTCTCCGACCGGGTCAGGAATGGAATGAATGAAGCCCCCATCTAGCGGCGAGGATATGAACTGTGCCGGCTGCCGAGGCCTGACGCACTCCTCTGGGGCAATGATTAAATGAATGACAGGTGAAATGAAATGATAGTGGAGAGTGTTGCTGGAATGAAATTTTGACAGGGAAAACCGGAGTACCCGGAGAAAAACCTGTCTGCCTCCGTTTTGTCCAGCACAGATCTCACATGGAGTGACCGGGATTTGAACCACGGACCCAGCGGTGAGAGGCCGGCGTGCTGCCGCCTAAGCCACGGAGGCTTCCTCTGTGTTATGATACTGAGTAGTTTCTTGGGCAATCTGGAGGTGGCCATCCTGTGGATGTGAGTGTAAAATTTGGCTCTGCGTTTTCTAATTTCGTCTGTTATCGTAATGGTGTTTTGATAGAGTTCAGTACTATGTCTCTTCATCCAAATGCCGTTTCTGTTGATTGCTCCGTAGATCTTCCGGAGAATTTTTCGTTCCTGCTTTTCCAGTTCCCTAATCTTGGAATGACCATCGATTACTATTGTTTCAGCCGCATATGTTGCTTCTGGAAGAACAACTGTTTTATAATGTCGTAATTTGGCGTTTGTCGAAACGCATTTCTTGTTGTAATGTGCCCACGTTAACCTGTAGGCCTTCTGGAGCTTAGTGATTCTGTCTTCATTGGCGATTCGATTAAGTCCCGAGGGCTGTATAATTTCGCCAAGGTATTTAAAACTGCAGACTTGTGCGATTTTACCGTATTTGGTGTTTAAATGGGATTTATTTTCTGGCCTTCTCTCCATATATTTGGTCTTGTCGTAAGATATATGTAATCCGGTCTTTTGTACAATCTCATGGAGCTTTTCCACTGCGTAAGTCGCTTCCGATCTGTTGTCTGCGACAATTGCAATATCGTCCGCGAAAGCGAGACATTTGACTTAAGTTCTGTTCTCTTTTTTAATACCGATCTGAATGCCCTTTACAAGAGGTTCCCATTCCCTAATTATCCTCTACAGAACCATATTGAAGAGGATTGGGGATAGTCCATCCCCCTGTCGGACTCCCGTCTTGATTTCGAAGGGCTCTGATATTTCGGCCATGAATTTCACTTTGGATATTGTTCCTGTAAGTGCCTGTTCTATGATTTTGCGTGTCTTACGATCGATCCCAAATTCTTCCATGATTTAAAGAGGGTGTCGCGGTCAACAGAGTCGTATGCTTTTCTGAAATCGATGAATGCAATCACGGTATTTCTAGATTTCCTCATTTGTAAGATCGTCTTTAGGCACCAGATCTGTTCAGCACACGATCGCCCTTTTCTGAATCCAGCCTGGTAGTCACCACTGAGTGGATCCATTTGGGGCTCTAACCTGTTCAGAAGTGCTGTGGAAAGGATTTTATAAGCAACCGGGAGCAGGGAAATTCCTCTATAATTGTTGATGTCCGTCTTGTCGCCCTTTTTGTGCAACGGGTGAGTCAAAGCGCATTTCCAGTCATGTGGTAATTGCTTCGTTGTCCAAATATCTGAAATTATGGAATGGAGTTTCCGCGTCAGTGTGGGATCATTCAGTTTCCAGAGTTCAGCAATGATCCCATCTTCCCCTGGTGCTTTGTTGTTTTTGAGTTGTCGGATTATCTCCGTAATTTCTTCAATGTCGGGGGCTTGCGAGTCCAAGTGTATGAATACCGGAGGAGAGAAGTCAAGTTTTACTAGAGGTGGTACACAGTTAAGAAGAGAGTTGAAATATTGGGCTAATAGTTTGCAATTATTTTTGAAGTTAGTTTCCAATGAGCCGTCGTGTCACTTGAAGCACAGACTGGGTGCTTGGTATCCCCGTAGAGTTTCTCTAAATGTCTTGTAGAAATTTCTAGTATTATTTTTGGTGAAATCCTCCTGGATTTCGTGGAGTCTGTTGTTGTCATACCATCGTTTTTCTTTCCTAATTATTTTTGAGGCCTGTTTTTGAGTGGTAAGAAAGTTCTCCCAGTTTTCCTTTGTATGGCTACTGTGAAATTTTTTCCAAGCCATTATGCGATTGTCAACTGCTTGATCGCAAATTGTGTTCCACCAACGATGTTTTCTGGAGCGAGGTGGTTGTCCTAGCTTCATGGCTTCCTGAATTCTCCCCGTTAGTATTCTCCAGTCTGTTGATTCCTCGTGATTGATTTGCAAAGTGATTTCATCCTTGTGGAGTTTCAGATATTCCGGATCTGGTCTGAAATTTTTTGGTGGGCGTTTTGGTCTTCTATTTGGTTGGAATTTTGTCTTTATTTGGAGAAGATAATGATCTGATTCAAAGACGCATTTACGAGCCCTGTCGTTCAAAATTTATTTTATGTTTTTCTTGGAGATTGCGACATGGTCAATTTGGTACTCACCCTGTTTAAGACTGGGTGATCTCCATGTGGTCAATTTATGTGCAGGTTTTTTAAATTGGGTGCTCATGATTTTAAGTCCAAAGTTTCTACAGAAGTCAATTAATCTTTCCCCATTTTTGTTGGTACGTTTGTGTTTAGTATGAGGGCCTGTGGTATCCTTGAATTTCCTTTCTTCCCCTAACTGTGCGTTAAAATCACCTAATAAAATTTTCACATGGTGTCTTGGTATGTTATTGGTTGTTTCTTCCAAAGTTTCCCAGAAATTGTCCACGGTTTCAGGATCAGTTTTATTGTGTTGATTTGTGGGGGCGTGCACGTTGATCAGCGTGTAAGCTTTATTAGCTGATTTTACTGATAGTAAAGAGATTCTCTCGGTTGGAGAAGTAAAGTCGATGATCGAATCAAGCACAGAATTGTGTACGGCGAATCCTGTTCCCAAGAGAGGTAAGTTGTCATGAATTTTGATGGCAGGTTTTCCCTTGTAGATTCGGAAATTCCCTGTGTTGAAGTGTTCTTCGTCCGTGAAGCGTGTCTCCTGGAGCGCAGTGATTTTTAATTCAAAATTTTCCAAGGTGTTGAGAAGTTGTTTTAGCTTACCCGTCTTAGTGAGGGTGTTAACGTTAAGCGTGCCAACAAAATGTTTACGTCTGGTCTTGAGAGTATGAAAAGTTCTTGAGAAGCTCCGATTCTTCTCCGCATGGTGTCCCTGATCCCCCAGAATCCGATGATCAGGTGGGTCCAGTCCATCGACTGGTGTCTGGGGTAGTGATTCTATGATCGTCTCTTCCATCATGCGCTCAAGTTGAGTTTTGAGTGTTTGTGGTAGTCTCAATTGAGACCACAAGTATACGATATTATTATTATTATTATTATCATCTATGACATGGGCCCACCGGCATTACTTCCCCTCCTATGGAAGGTATACTGAGGGATATTTAACGCTCTTCAAAATCCCACGACTATGGTGTCCCATTCACCAGAAAGGGGCTGGCACTGGGTGATCAGAGGAAGGTCAGGGCAGGAATTTAGATATCAAGCAAGCAGGGGAATGTGACGTTTGGATCGTGGAGATTGATTTGCAACTTTGCTGCCAAGTTGGAAATAGTCCAGGAGAGGACGTGGGGTTATTATGTCGGGGATGAAGTTGGAAGGGGTAAGCAATGTCTCCCAAGAGGTGGGCACACAGCTGGTAGAGAAGTTGTCGATGATGATGATGATGATAATTGTTGTTTTACGGGGCCTAACATCTAGGTTATCGACCCCTAATGGTCTGGGTGATAGCGAAAATGACAATGAAATGGAAACCAGAACGAAAATTAAGTGAGACGGAAAATACTTTCAAAAAGGAACTCAGATTAAAACTACTCACAAAATGGAAAGCGGTAATACTTACAAAAGGGAATTTAGAACGAAAATACTCACAAAAGGAATAGATTGAAAAATACGCACAAAATGTAGGCTAGGTTCAAACTACGTACATCATGCAATGTAGAGTGGAAATACTTACAAAATGCAATTGAAATTCAAAATACTTACAAAATGAAAATGAGATAAAAAATACGTACAAAATGCAATTGAGGTTCAAAATACTTACAAAATGCAATTGAAATGGAAAAGACACAATGCAATTTAGATTGAAAAAGGCCGGTTCAGATTCAAAATACTCACAAAGTGCAATTGAAGTTCAAAATACTTACAAAATGCAATTGAAATTGTAAATGCTTACAAAATGTACGGTAGAATCAAACTACTCATTTGGATTGACAATACTTACATACCGTAATGCAATTTAGATTGAAAATACTTACAAAATGTAATTTAGATTCAAAATACCCACAAAATGCAATTTAGAATCAAAATACTTGCAAAATGCCCACCATACAAAATGCAATTTATGTTTAAAATTCTTGCGAAATGCGGTAAATAATAATAATATCGTATGGCCTCGGGTGCCTGGTGCAAGCTTTGTAATTTGACACCCAGAGGGTAGCTTGCATGTCGAATTTCGTTGTTCCTTGAATCACTATGAAAGTCAAGGAGGTTAGATAATAGATATCTAAGCTCCTTGAACATATTAGCGCTTTCTAGTAGAGAAATGAGGAACTTTGTGTTGGCGGAAACTCCCGAGATTAATTTTGCCATTATGAACTCGGCCTACTGAATTCAAATGGGTTCATTGACATGCCAATATCGTATGACATGCGTATCGTATTTTTGCCGCCTTTCAAAAATCACTTACCACGGCCAGGGGCGAACCTGCAATCTTCGGGTTAGTAGACCGACACGCTATCCACTCACCCACCGTGGCAAGCTGTGAAATGCGGTTTAGGTTGCAAATACAAAATACAATTGAAATTCAAAATACTCACTAAAATGCCCTGCTCCTACACTGAAAGACTTGCTAAAGGGCAATTTAGATTGTCAATCTTTACAAAATGCAATTGAGGTTGAAAACACACGCAAAATGAATTTTAGATAGAAAAACTTACAAAATGCAACGTAGAATAACATACATACAAAATGTAGCCTAGTGTGGATGCAAAAAAAAAGGCCAAAGGGAATTTAGATACACGGGGAGCCAATTAATTAAAAAAACAGTGCGGGAATCTTAAAGAAAAAAAAACACAAAAGATGTCTGTCCCCTCGAAGAATGAGGGTTCAGGAAAGATGAGACAAGGGCCAATTAAGGCGGGAAAATGAGCGACTCCCTAGGCCTCGGATACCCTAATACCGTCGGGGTCGGAAAAGAACAAGAGTTGACCAAGGGAGGTCGAGAGGAAAGAAGGCGGAGAGGAGCCCGGCACAAGTAAGTGGAAGCAATGCCGGACTCAGCTGGGGTCCCGTGGTCGCCAACCCACGTGCCACTAGATGTGAGCCCCTGGGGGAATGGTAGAGAAGTAGGAGTGGGGTAACGTTAGATGTCTTCATCGCCAACACCAGATACTTAGCATGAGATAGAGTCGTCAGTGACTGAACCTCCTCATAGAAAAGACTAGTAAGACAGTCTCCCTAAAACTCAAAATTTATACTAGAGTCGACTATTTATAAATCGAATCGTTAGGGGATGTCAAAATAAATTAGACTAATCGAACGTTCGAGTTATGGAGATATGTATGTAAAATGTTAAATTCGTCATACACTGGTCGCAAAATACAAAGTATTGTCTGTAATTAACCTGATGCGACGTTTAAACGCGACGATGTACGGTCTGTAACTAAACTGACAATGACAATTGTGTTATATGTAACTAAACTAATGCGACGATTAAACGCAACAATGTGCTATCTGTAACAAAACTGACGTGACAATAAGCTATCTGTAACACATCTGACACGATGTTTAAATGCGACAATGTGCTATGTGTAACTGACTGACGCTACAATTTGCTATGTGTAACTAAACTGACGCGACAAGGTGCTATCTGTCAGGGGCGTAAAACACACGCGTACAACGTACATAGACGCCGCACTGTAATTGCAATTAATTAATTTCTCGGAAACGGCTGAGATGCGCACCTTACTTCTTCCACCTGGTATACGCCTGGTCATGCCCTACACGTGTACTAAAGATGGTTCGAATCGGTGACACCATGTAAGTAAGTAACTAACTAACTAAGAAACAAATAATAAATAATCACTAAAATAGATAAATAAATAAGTAAAGAAACAATAACAATAATAATAATGTTATTGGTTTTACGTCCCTTTTTAACAATTGTGGCTTTCAGAGACGCCAGGGTGCCAAAATTTTACCACGATGGCGATCTTTAACGTGCCTGTAGAGCTACTAACACGGTTTCGTTACATTTGTGCACTCTCAAAAGCAAAATGACTGCAATATGATTTGATCTTGCAACCTTGGGAACAGCAGGCAAGACGTATTTCTATAGTAGATATGAGGTGTTCCTGACCAGAAAGGCAAACTCTACAATTGCACGTTTTGAAAGAATGTTATTACAATTTTCTAACAAGGGCTAACTCGACATACAGTATTATTCCTCCTGTGTGATTTCATCCAAAAGTTTAGATGGTAATAAAACAAAAAATATACCTCATTATTCATTTAATATAATCAACACGCGGCATAAATGTAATGATAATAATAATAATACAAAGTTGTATATTCAACTTGTAACTAAGGCATGATGGAACACACACTACTAACGCAACTACCACAGGCCCCGGACACACGCCCGGTCTTTCCCGATCATCGGATTCTGGGGGATAGGGAACGAAATCATGCTTCAGAGAAGGATCGGAGCTTCTCAAAATCTCTTCGCCCCAAGAAAAAGAACTTCTTGGGTACTATTAACATCAATACCCTGTTGAAAACAGGAAAGCTCAAACAACTGACTGACGTCCTGGACAAATTTGATATTCAAATCCTAGCAATTCAGGAAACACGATTCCAAGATGAGAACCATTTCGACTCTGAAAACTTCAGGATATTTAAGGGTAAACCAGCCATTAATATCACAGGCAATTTATTAATGTTTGGGACGGCTTTTGCAGTGAGGAAAACTATCTTAGATTCAGTTATTGACTTCACATCGCCATGCGAAAGAATTTCAGTGCTCACAGTAAAATCAAGCAACAAGGCATATGCCTTGATAAATGCCCATGCTCCCACTAACATAGACAATAAGAGAAATCCACAGAATGTAGAAGACTTTTGGGAATTACTAGAGGAAACTACCAGTAAAATCCCCAAACATCACGTGAAAATCTTATTAGGGGATTTCAATGCACAGGTTGGCAGAGAGAAGATATACAGATCAATAGTAGGACTCCATCCCGCACATCGGCGGACTAATAAGAATGGAGAGCGTCTAATAAACTTTTGTACATTATTCATGCTGAGACTCATGTCCACGCACTTTATGAGACCATTACACAAAAAGAAAACCTGGAGATCACCTAACCCGTTATTAGGGGAATTTCAGATAGATCATGTGGCTATTTCCGCAAAGAATATGCTGGAGATTCAGAATGTTAAGGTACGAAAGGGAGTGGTAGATTCGGATCACTACCTCACGCAAATCAAGGTTCGGTTTCAACCAAACAGATCCAAACCTAAAGGCAACCGGTTTCCAAGAGTTGATCCGGACTGCTTGAGGAAGAACGCCGAGGTTTTCGTACGAGATTTACAGGAAGAAAATCCTAGGGAGTGGCCAGACCTTCGCAAAGCATTACAGTCATCAGCCATGAAATTAGGACAACCACCTAGGAAAAGAAAGCACAGATGGTGGAACACAACGTGCGATGAAGCCGTCAATGACCGAGTCAAAGCATGGCATCAGTGGAATGGACATCGGACAGTGGAAAGATGGGAGAACTTCCTAAAAACTCAAAAACTGACCTCTAAAACAATCCGGCGCGAAAAACGTGCCTACAACAAAATCAGACTCGAAGGGTTAGAACAGGATTTCCAGAAAAACAACACTCGAAATTTTTACAAGACATTCCGTGAGGACTTGTCAGGGTACAAACCACCAACTCTAAGTTTCCGTCGACGTAATGGACGACTAGAAACAAACAGTAAGGAGAACTGCAAGATACTGGCTGATTATTTCCAAACTCTACTGAACTGTGATCCTCCAGTGGAAAGACTGCAGTTTGAAAAACCGGTACCAAACCCAGACTCACTTCCCCCAACAACTCAAGAAATAAAAGAGATAATCCAATCGCTCAAAAATAACAAAGCCCCTGGGAACGATGGAATAACTGCTGAGATGTTGAAAATAGGAGGAGATGACCTCATAAGGAGAATTCATACACTCCTAACAGAAATATGGGAGAGCGAAATAATTCCGAAGGACTGGAAGAATGCCATTATCCATCCGTTGCATAAAAAGGGCGACCGAGCGGACCCCAACAACTACAGAGGTATATCACTTTTACCAATTATATACAAGGTATTATCTAAAGCACTCTTAAACAGAGTAGAACAACAAACTGATCATTTGATTGGTGAATACCAGGCAGGCTTTAGGAAAGGTAGATCGTGTTCGGAGCAGATTTGGAGCCTAAAGACGATATTAAGGATACGCCGCAGTACCAACACATTTGTCACCTTCGTGGATTTTAAGAAGGCGTATGATTCTATTGACAGACAAACTGTTCTGAACACCCTAGAAGAGCTCAGAGTTGACAGGAAAACCAGGGACTTAATCCGCCAGACTCTCACTGACACAACACCTCAAGTGAAGTTCCTAGGTGAACTATCAGAGCCTTTCGAAGTACATACCGGAGTTCGACAAGGTGATGGCCTCTCCCCACTGCTTTTTAACTTAGTGTTAGACAAAGTCATCAGGGAGTGGGAAAACAACATCAAAGGCATAAGCATTGGTACTCTGGAACAGAAAATAAAAGTAAAATGCCTAGCTTTTGCTGATGATCTAGCTATCTTTACCAAGACTAGTGAAGAAACCAAATATGCCATAGAGAAGTTACATGAGTTAGCATCAAAGACTGGACTCCAAATATCGTATGAGAAGACGCATTTCATAGTAAATGGAGACCAGAATATCCCGAGATCTCCACTACAGACCAACTATGGAATAATTAGACACGTACCTTCCTTCAAATATTTAGGAGAAATTATTGTACCGTCTGGATTGGACAGGAAAGCTAATTTAGAAAAAGCTACCAAACTTCAGAAAGCATACCGAATAACATGGAATCACTATAATAAAAGAGTGATGTCACGAAATGCAAAACTACGGCACTACCAGACAGTTGTTCTTCCGGAAGCATTGTACGCCTCCGAAACTATATCTCTAGGAGGCCACTCTCAAATTGGTGAAATCGAAATCCAGGAACGTAAAATTCTCAGGAAAATATATGGCCCCGTTTATGTTAATGGTATATGGATTAAAAGGAAAACCACAGACTTGTACACAGTAATCAATAAGTTCACTGATACCGTGCGTAAGAGACGATTGAAATTTTATGGTCACATCTGCCGAATGGACAACACCAGATATGCAAAAAAACTGCTTGATATAATTAATTCAAAGAAGGTCAAAATCAGTTGGTTAGAAGAAATCAAACAGGACTTAAAGGAAATAAACATTACAGAAGATAGCATCATGAATCGCAAGACTTTTGGAACCCGAGTTACAAATCACTCTTTCGCCGAAAAAGCTAAAAAGACCACTGGAAAAAAAATGGACGGAGGAACGTAAGAAGGGGCATAGTGAGTTCATGAGGAGATTTTGGGAGGAGAAGAAGAGGAAAGCTCCATCAACCCGAGTCAACAAGTTCAAGCGCGCTCCCAAAGTGGGCAAAACGAAGAAAGAAGAAGAATAATACAAAGGATTGCATACAATCAAACTCATTTGTCATGCTGGACAGAAGTATCGCCCTCGTCAGATTTAACGCCATTTGTAATTATTGAGCAATTTGATTGAGCATGGTTAAAAAGTTGGTTCCATCGTAGGGTTACCAACCGTCCGGCTTTTGAAGGACATATCCTGCTTTTCATTCATTTTGGTTATGTCCGGCCGGCTTTTCTAATTTATCGAAAATGTCCGGCATTTTCCGTTACAAGATTGTTCATTTAGATGTTCCCCTTAAAGTCAGCCAGTCAAGTACACGTGGCTACCTGACCGCCTTGTCGCAGCCCTTAAACTAAGGAACCAACCAACCAACCGTATTTTCTTTCCAAATGTCTCATTTTAGATTCCATTGTCTCTGGACGTGACACAGACAATAGACAAATTTGCTGGGTCCCTTCGCAAGGACGTAAGGTACTACGCCTTCATTTACTGGCCTCAATAATGCCATATAGCCATCTCGGCCCTTGGTACAAAACCATTGTCACTAGTTGGCGGACGCTAGCACGTGCTCCGTGACAGAGCACGGATTTAATCCTCTCCATGTTTGTTGCGAAACTCCATTTTCACTTTGCTGGTATCCACTATGGCCTTCATAAGAGACGATTTCTGGGGCTACATGAAATATTGTAATAAGACAATTTAATTACACTAGCGGACTCGTGCGAGAAATCTCGAATGTTCATACACCACTCTTTCCCCAATAGGTATATAATGAGAGACTTAAGGAGAAAGGTTGTTACGTTTTCATTTCAACCAAATGATTATACAACATTATTTAGATTTCAGTTAGAATTCCAAGTTCTACGTTCCCTAACTTAAGAAGGCAATCACTGCAAATTGGATCATCATAACACTCACCGGTTATTCGATATTTATGAAATTATGCGATTTGAGTACTCGTTCTTTTGATTTACTGTTTCTGAAATCCATGCAAAATGATAAAGGAAAGATCTCAAAGTGTTAAAATGACAAGATAGAGGCGTCACAGCGGCAAAAATATGAAGTGGACAGGAATTATGGAGCGAATTTTCCTACAGCAACAGTGTCTGCAAATCGCACACTTAGCACATTTTTTACAGTATTTTTTTAATGAAATTACAGATATTTATGAAATTCGAGTGCAATTTGTCACTGCTAATGTCTATTCTCTTTCAATTGAATACTTATTTATCACGATCGGCCGCTTGAGACCACTGCAGGAGGGATCTACACCACTAAAATACTGTAATATTTATGATGATATACCAGCCCTCTTGTACTAAGTGGAATAATCGAAATTGCGATATATGACCCGGATCCGAACGTTGTTGTGTTGATTTAATTAGTATTACTACGTTTCCTGCAGTGGATCAGCGAAAAGTCACCGGTAGCTCCCTTAAAGTTCGGGATTCGATTCCCTCCCTTGTATTAAGTGGAATAATCGAATTTGCGATATACGACACGGATTCGAACGGTGTTGTGTTGATGTAATTAGTATTAAGACGTTTCTTGCATTGGATATGCGAAAAGACACCGGTAGCACCCTTGTAATTCAGGATTCGATTCCCCTCCCATGTACCAAGTGGAATAATCAAATTTGCGATGTATGACCTGGATTAGTACGGTGTTGTGTTGATTTAATTAGTATTAAGATAACGCCCTTGAGGAACGAAGGTTCATTCCCCTCACAAGTACTTTCTCATAAATTGGAATATGCGGCGTGTAACCCAGAAATTTACGGTATTATGTTGATAAAAATAGTATGGAGACGTTACTTACATTGGCTGCGCGAAAAGTCACACCTAACGCCATTGAGGAACTAGGGTACGATTCCCCTCTCAAGTACTTACTCCTAAATTCGAATTTGCGGCGTGTTACGCAGAAAATTACGGTATTGTGTTGATAAAAATAGTATGGAGACGTTACTTACATTAGCTGTGGGAAAAGTCACACCTAACGCCCTTGAGGAACGAGGGTTCGATTCCCCTCACAAGTACTGACACATAAATTCAAATTTGCGGCGTGTAACCCAGAAAGTTACGGTATTGTGTTCATAAAAATAGTATGGAGACGTTACATACATTGGCTGTGCGAAAAGTCACACTTAACGCCCTTGAGGAACGAGGGTTCGATTACCCTCACAAGTTCTTACTCATAAATTCGAATTTGCGGCGTGTTACACAGAAAGTTACGGTATCATGTTTATAAAAATAGTATGGATACGTTTGTTACATTTGCTTTTCGAAAAAGCACACCTAACACCCTAGAGGAACGAGGGTTCGATTCCCCTCACAAGTACTTACTCATAAATTCGTATTTGTGGCGTGTAACCCAGAAAGTTATGGTATTGTGTTCATGAATATAGTATGGAGATGTTACTTACATTGGCTGTGCGAAAAGTCACACCTAACGCCCTTGAGGAACGAGGGTTCGATTCTCCTCACAAGTACTTACTCATAAATTCGAATTTGCGGCGTGTAACCCAGAATCTTAAGGTATTGTGTTCATAAAAATAGCATGGAGACGTTTGTTACATTGGCTTTGCGAAAAGCCACACCTAACGCCATAGGGGGATGAGGGTTCGATTCCCCTCACAAGTACTTACTCATAAATTCGCATTTGCGGCGTGTAACCCAGAAGGTTACAGTATTGAGTTCATAAAAATAGTATGGAGACGTTACTTACATTGGCTGTGCGAAAAGTCACACCTAACACCCTTGAGGAACGAGTGTTCGATTCCCCTCACATGTACTTACTCATAAATTCGAAATTGTGGCGTGTAACCCAGAAAGTTACGGTATTGTGGTCATAAAAATAGTATGGAGACCTTACAAAAAATTGGCTGTGTGAAGAGTCACATAGGAACGAGGGTTCGATTCCCCTCACAAGTACATACTAATGAATTCGAATTTGCGGGGTGTTACCCAGAACGTTACGGTATTGTGTTCATAAAAATAGTATGGAGACGTTTGTTACATTGGCTTTGCGAAAAAGCACACCTTACACCCTTGAGGAACGAGGGTTCGATTCCCCTCACAAGTTCTTACTCATAAATTCGAATTTGCGGCGTGTTACCCAGAAAGTTACGGTATTGTGTCATAAAAATAGTATGGAGACGTTACTTAAATTGGCTGTGCGAAAACTCACACATAACGCCCTTCGGGAACGAGGGTTCGATTCCCCTCACAAGTACTTACTCATAAATTCGAATTTGCGGCGGCCAGAATCTTACGGTATTGTGTTCTTAAAAATAGCATGGAGACGTTTGTTACATTGGCTTTGCGAAAAGTCACACCTAACGCCATTGGGGGATGAGGGTTCGATTCCCCACACAAGTACTTACTCATAAATTCGCATTTGCGGCGTGTTACCCAGAAAGTTACGGTATTGAGTTCATAAAAATAGTATGGAGAAGGAACTTGCATTGGCTGTGCGAAAAGTCACACCTAACACCCTTGAGGAACCAGGGTTCGATTCCCCTCACAAGTAATTATACATAAATTCGCATTTGTGGCGTGTAACCCAGAAAGTTACGGTATTGTGTTCAAAAAATAGTATGGAGACGTTACATAAATTGGCTGTGCGAATAGTCACACCTACCGCCCTTGAGGAACGAGGGTTCAATTCCCCTCAAAAGTACTTACTCATACATTCGCATTTGCGGCGTGTAACCCAGAAAGTTACAGTATTGAGTTCATAAAAATAGTATGGAGACGTTATTTACATTGGCTGTGTGAAAAGTCACACCTAACACAGTTGAGGAACGAGTGTTCGATTCCCCTCACATGTACTTACTCATAAATTCGAATTTGTGGCGTGTAACCCAGAAAGTTACGGTATTGTGTCATAAAAATAGTATGGAGACGTTACATAAATTGGCTGTGCGAAAACTCACACATAACGCCCTTCGGGAATGATGGTTCGATTCCCCTCACAAGTACTTACTCATAAATTCGTATTTGTGGCGTGTAACCCAGAAAGTTATGGTATTGTGTTCATGAATATAGTATGGAGATGTTACTTACATTGGCTGTGCGAATAGTCACACCTACCGCCCTTGAGGAAGGAGGGTTCGATTCCCCTCACAAGTACTTACTCATAAATTCGAATTTGCGGCGTGTAACCCAGAATCTTAAGGTATTGTGTTCATAAAAATAGCATGGAGACGATTGTTACATTGGCTTTGCGAAAAGCCACACCTAACGCCATAGGGGGATGAGGGTTCGATTCCCCTCACAAGTACTTACTCATAAATTCGCATTTGCGGCGTGTAACCCAGAAAGTTACAGTACTGTGTTCATAAAAATAGTATGGAGACGTTACTTACATTGGCTGTGCGAAAAATCACACCTAACACCCTTGAGTGTTCGATTCCCCCCACATGTACTTACTCATAAATTCGAATTTGTGGCGTGTAACCCAGAAAGTTACAGTATTGTGGTCATAAAAATAGTATGGAGACATTACATAAATTGGCAGTGTGAAAAGTCACACAGGAACGAGGGTTCGATTCCCCTCACAAGTACATACTAATAAATTAGAATTTGCGGCGTGTTACCCAGAACGTTACGGTATTGTGTTCATAAAATAGTATGGAGACGTTTGTTACATTGGCTTTGCGAAAAAGCACACCTTACACCCTTGAGGAACGAGGGTTCGATTCCCCTCACAAGTGCTTAGTCATAAATTCGAATTTGCGGCGTGTAACCCAGAAAGTTACGGTATTGTGTTCATAAAAATAGCATGGAGACGATTGTTACATTGGCTTCGCGAAAAGCCACAACTAACGCCATTGGGGATGAGGTTTCGATTCCCCTCACAAGTACTTACTCATAAATTCGAATTTGCGGCGTGTAACCCAGAATGGTATGGTATTGTGTTCTTAAAAATAGCATGGAGACGTTTGTTACATTGGCTTTGCGAAAAGTCACACCTAACACCATTGGAGGATGATGTTTCGATTCCCCTCACAAGTACTTACTCATAAATTCTAATTTGCGGCGTGTAACCCAGAAAGTTACGGTATTGTTTTCATAAAAATACAATGGAGACGTTACATAAATTTGCTGTGCGATGAGTCACACCTAACGCACTTGAGGAACGAGGGTTGGATTCCCCTCACAAGTACATACTCATAAATTCGATTTTGCTGCGTGTAACCCAGAATCTTACGGTATTGTGTTCATAAAAATAGTATGGAGACATTACTTACGTTGGCTGTGCGAAAAGTCACACCTAACGCCCTTGAGGAACGAGGGTTCGATTCTCCTTGCAAGTTGTTTGTATTTCTTCGGCTTTTCCCAATTAATTGGGGTCGCCGGAGCCAACCAGGCTCATTTTGGTTTTGGCCGGGGGATGCCCTTCCTAACGCCACGTGATTTATCAGGTGAAAATTCCACCCCGCTGTCACCGGGATTCGAACCCCGGCCATCCGGGTGAAAGACGAGCAGCTAAGCCACTGCGCCATCACGCTCCCTCGATTCTCCCTACAAGTACTTACTCATAAATTCGATTTTGCGACATGTAACCCAGAATGTTACGGTATTGTGTTCATAAAAATAGTATGGAGACGTTACTTTCATTGGCTGTGTTAAAAGTCACATCTAACGCTCTTGAGGAATGAGGGTTCGATTCTCCTCACAAGTACTTACTCATAAATTCGAATTTGCGGCGTGTAACCCAGAAAGTTACAGTATTGAGTTAATAAAAATAGTATGGAGACGTTACTTACATTGGCTGTGCGAAAAGTCACACCTAACACCCTTGAGGAACGAGTGTTCGATTCCCCTCACATGAACTTACTCATAAATTCGAATTTGTGGCGTGTAACCCAGAAAGTTACGGTATTGTGGTCATAAAAATAGTATGGAGACGTTACATAAATAGGCTGTGTGAAGAGTCACAGGAAGGAGGGTTCGATTCCCCTCACAAGTACATACTAATAAATTCGAATTTGCGGCGTGTTACCCAGAACGTTACGGTATTGTGTTCATAAAAATAGTATGGAGACGTTTGTGACATTGGCTTTGCGAAAAAGCACACCTTACACCCTTGAGGAACGAGGGTTCGATTCCCCTCACAAGTACTTACTCATAAATTCGAATTTGCGGCGTGTTACCCAGAAAATTACGGTATTGTGTCATAAAAATAGTATGGAGACGTTACCTACATTGGTTCTTACTCATAAATTCGAATTTGCGGCGTGTTACCCAGAAAGTTACGGTATTGAGTTCAGAAAAATAGTATGGAGAAGGTACTTGCATTGGCTGTGCGAAAAGTCACACCTAACACCCTTGAGGAACCAGGGTTCGATTCCCGTCACAAGTACTTACACATAAATTCGAATTTGTGGCGTGTAACCCAGAAAGTTACGGTATTGTGTTCAAAGAAATAGTATGGAGACGTTACATAAATTGGCTGTGCGAAGAGTCACACATAAAGCCCTTGAGGAACGACGGTCTGATTCCCCTCACAAATACATACTAATAAATTCGAATTTGCGGCTGTTACTCAGAAAGTTACGGTATTATGTTCATAAAAATAGTATGGATACGTTTGTTACATTGGCTTTGCGAAAAAGCACACCTAACACCCTAGAGGAACGAGGGTTCGATTCCCCTCAGAAGTATTTACTCATAAATTCGAATTTGAAGCGTGTAACCCAGAATCTTAAGGTATTGTGTTCATAAAAATAGCATGGTGACGTTTGTTACATTGGCTTTGCGAAAAGCCACACCTAACGCCATAGGGGGATGAGGGTTCAATTCCCCTCAAAAGTACTTATTCATACATTCGCATTTGCGGCGTGTAACCCAGAAAGTTACAGTATTGAGTTCATAAGAATAGTATGGAGACGTTATTTACATTGGCTGTGTGAAAAGTCACACCTAACACCCTTGAGGAACGAGTGTTCGATTCCCCTCACATGTACTTACTCATAAATTCGAATTTGTGGCGTGTAACCCAGAAAGTTACGGTATTGTGTCATAAAAATAGTATGGAGACGTTACATAAATTGGCTGTGCGAAAACTCACACATAACGCCCTTCGGGAACGATGGTTCGATTCCCCTCACAAGTACTTACTCATAAATTCGTATTTGTGGCGTGTAACCCAGAAAGTTATGGTATTGTGTTCATGAATATAGTATGGAGATGTTACTTACATTGGCTGTGCGAATATCACACCTACCGCCCTTGAGGAAGGAGGGTTCGATTCTCCTCACAAGTACTTACTCATAAATTCGAATTTGCGGCGTCTAACCCAGAATCTTAAGGTATTGTGTTCATAAAAATAGCATGGAGACGATTGTTACATTGGCTTTGCGAAAAGCCACACCTAACGCCATAGGGGGATGAGGGTTCGATTCCCCTCACAAGTACTTACTCATAAATTCGCATTTGCGGCGTGTAACCCAGAAAGTTATAGTATTGAGTTCATAAAAATAGTATGGAGACGTTACTTACATTGGCTGTGCGAAAAATCACACCTAACACCCTTGAGTGTTCGATTCCCCTCACATGTACTTACTCATAAATTCGAATTTGTGGCGTGTAACCCAGAAAGTTACGGTATTGTGGTCATAAAAATAGTATGGAGACGTTACATAAATTGGCAGTGTGAAAAGTCACACAGGAACGAGGGTTCGATTCCCCTCACAAGTACATACTAATAAATTAGAATTTGCGGCGTGTTACCCAGAACGTTACGGTATTGTGTTCATAAAAATAGTATGGAGACATTACTTACGTTGGCTGTGCGAAAAGTCACACCTAACGCCCTTGAGGAACGAGGGTTCGATTCTCCTTCCATGTTGTTTGTATTTCTTCGGCTTTTCCCAATTAATTGGGGTCGCCGGAGCCAACCAGGTTCATTTTGGTTTTGGCCGGGGGATGCCCTTCCTAACGCCACGTGATTTATCAGGTGAAAATTCCACCCCGCTGTCACCGGGATTCGAACCCCGGCCATCCGGGTGAAAGACGAGCACCTAAGCCACTGCGCCATCACGCTCCCTCGATTCTCCCTACAAGTACTTACTCATAAATTCGATTTTGCGACATGTAACCCAGAATGTTACGGTATTGTGTTCATAAAAATAGTATGGAGACGTTACTTTCATTGGCTGTGTTAAAAGTCACATCTAACGCTCTTGAGGAATGAGGGTTCGATTCCCCTCACAAGTACTTACTAATAAATTCGAATTTGCGGCGTGTAACCCAGAAAGTTACGGTATTGAGTTCATAAAAATAGTATGGAGACGTTACTTATATTGGCTGTGCGAAAAGTCACACCTAACGTCATTGGGGGATGAGGGTTCGATCCCCCTCACAAGTACTTACTCATAAATTCGATTTTGCGGCGTGTTACCCATAAATTCAAATTTGCGGCGTGTAACCCAGAATGTTACGGTATTGGGTTCATAAAGATAGTATGGAGACGTTACTTACATTGGCTGTGCGAAAAGTCACACCTAACGCCCTTGAGGAACGAGGGTTCGATTCCCCTCTCAAGTACTTACTAATGAATTGGAATTTGCGGCGTGTGACCCAGCAAGTTAGGTATTGTATTCATAAAAATAGCACGGAGACGTTTGTTACATTGGCTTTGCGAAAAGTCACACCTAACGCCATTGGGGGATGAGGGTTCGATCCCCCTCACAAGTACTTACTCATAAATTCGATTTTGCGGCGTGTTACCCATGAATTCAAATTTGCGGCGTGTAACCCAGAATGGTATGGTATTGTGTTCATAAAGATAGTATGGAGACGTTACTTACATTGGCTGTGCGAAAAGTCACACCTAACGCCCTTGAGGAACGAGGGTTCGATTCCCCTCACAAGTACTTACCCATACATTCAAATTTGCGGCGTGTAACCCAGAATGTTACGGTATTGTGTTCATAAAAATAGTATGGAGACGTTACATACATTGGCTGTGCGAAAAGTCACACCTAACGCCCTTGAGGTACGAGGGTTCGATTCCCCTCACAAGTACTAACTCAAATTCGAATTTGCGGCGTGTAAAGGTTCATCTGCGAGTGAGTATTTTATCTTCCTCGCGGTGTACCTTGACTTGATATATTGAACAGATGACTGCCGTCCTGCGCACTAGTTCCAACATGGAGGTGTATCTCCAATGCGAATTATAGGAGTTACATTTTATTTAATTACAGCAATATTTCTTAATCTACCCTTTTTTCGATTTATTTCGGTTGAATTACATGTGTTCCTTGATATTCTCTGGAAAAGAAGTGCCGTAACTTTGCCGCGATTGCTTCGCCATAACCCCATTCTGCACGTACTGTAGGCCCTAGCTCTGTTTCAATAAAGTAGGGTTAGGCTATGTAAAGTCATTCATATAGTTCGCAATACTTCACAAAATCATTCTAATATGCCATCTAGCTAAAATCATTTTGAATTGAGAATACTACACTGAACGAAGTAATCACAATAAAGCCCACAATTCGTAAACAGAATCACTATCATAGTGGGTAGATATTAAAATCATATCCTGGCAGCAAAACAACTATAGAAATAAATAAATACCTACCGTATTAATGCAATATCCTACGAAGGAATGTCATGTTGGAAGCCTCAAAAGCACAAAAACACACAATCATGAGTAGGATAGCCAGTTGCCAGTGACATGTTTACATGTAACCGGCGTATCCACCCCTCATGAGCTTCAACCAATAGCAATCGAGTTGGACACCAGCGCTACGGAAGTGCAGCACTTGACGTTACAGACAGTTAGGAACAGGGCTCCGAGTGAAAGCCGAAGTTAAACGATTGACCTCGCGTCACTACATGGTAGCGTTACGATTGGTTAGGAAGTGAGAAGCTTATAATCCTCTCTGTTTCGAAATAAATCATGTGATTGTGCCAGAGCTTATCTATATTTACGACACTTTACTAAATGTAAAATACTGTAGTGTAATATTCAACATATCATATTCTCAGAATACATTACTTTGAAGTACCTCCATTTTCTGAACCTTGCACGTCGCCTTGTTAGTCTAGGGGAGTGATTCCTGCTTTGAGTGAGAGTGGACACGGGTTCAAACCCCGGAAGTGTCCATCATTTTTACTATTGTTTTACCTCTTGCAAAGATTCAAAAAGTGTATAAAAGAACCTTACGAACTTTTTTTTTTCGTGCGAGACTTGTACTTACTGTGTGCCAGTAATATAAATACATAGTTTGAGGTCAAACGCAATTTTTTTATTTTAGTCGCTTTACCCTACAGGTTGGCTTTTCCCTCGGATTCTGCGGGGGATCCCACCATTACCGCCGCCAGGGCAGTGTCCTGGAGCTTGAAACACCTAGACACGGGATAAAACTGGGGAGGTGGGACCAGCACCTCGCCCAGGCGGCCTCATCTGCAAAGTGAACATGGGCCTCATGAGGGATGGAAAAGGAAGGAAGCTTGTAGTTTAACGTGACCGTCAATCTCGCGATCATAAGCCACGGGACCTCCGTTTTACGTGGAATCCGAACCACAGGACATGGCATTTCACATCGAAAATCTCATATGCATTGACCGGGAATCGAATGAGGGATGGAAAGTGAGGGGAAGATTGGGAGGGATAGGCAAGGAAGAGGCAAGGAGGGTGGCCCCACCTCCCCAGTGGTATCCCCCAACCAGTTGTTTCAAGCTCCAGGACACTGCCCTGGCGGCGGTTATGCTGGGATCCCTCGCTGAGTCCAAGGAGGGTGGATCCACCTCCCCAGTGGTATCCCCATTTTAGGTGTTTCTAGCTCCAGGACACTGCCCTGGCGGCGGTTATGGTGGGATCCCTCGCTGAGTCCAAGCAGGGGCAGTGGCTTTAGTGGCGTAGTTCGTACATGCTGTTCTTCTATGCCCAAGATCGTGGGTTCAAACCCGGCCGAAGCCGGCGTTAAAAATCCCTCAGTATGCCTTTCTTCGGAGGGGAAGTAAAGCCGGCGGTCCCATGTCATAGATTTGTGGCATGTTAAAGAACCTTCCAGTAATTAAACCTGTGTGAAGCTAAATTATAGGTTAACATTTGGATAACGCCCTTAGGTTCCAACGTTCGTTGCCAGGAGCCGACTGCGGTGGCGTCTAGTAACCAAGTTCTGAACTAGTAGTTGTTGATGGTGGCGTGTGGCGGCAAAAGTAGGAAATACTTGAAAAAATCAATGTCTGTAGTCACAGCCCCTAAACTGAGGAAGCAACCCACCAACCAACCTAAGTCCGTGGGAAAAGCCAACCTGGAGGGTAAACCGACGGGAAAAAAAGAAGCATTTACCTCAACCTATGTATTTATATTACCGGTATAAGTACAAGTCTCGCACGAAAAAAAAAACGTTTTAAGGTTCTTTTATACACTTTTTTGAATCTTTTCAAGAGATAAAACAAAACTTTCGGGGTTTGAACCCGGGACCTCTCGCGCCCGAAGCAGGTATCATACCCCTAGACTAACAAGGCGACGTGTAAAGTACAGAAAATGGAGGTACTTCAATGTAATGTATTCTGAGAATATGATATGTTGAATATTACACTATAGTATTTTACATTTAGCAAAGTGTCGTAAATATAGATAAGCTCTGGCACAATCACATGATTAATTTCGAAACAGAGAGGATAATAAGCTTCTCACTTTCTAACCAATCGTAACGCTACCAAGTGGTGACGCGAGGTCAATCGTTTAACTTCGGCTTTCATTCGGAGCCCTGTTCCTAACTGTCTGTAACGTCAAGTAGTGCTCAGGCAGTGAACCTGTCAGTTGGCCGAGAGGCTTTGGAAGCGAAGGGTTTATAGTAGTTTCATCCCCCTGTTACTGCCAGTGTGTGATATAATTAGGCTTATTTTATTTATCCTGTGTACAAATATTCATGACATTTAAAAATAATCGCGAAAATCATGATTCGTTTGCGAGCATTGAATGAAGAATCCTCCGAAGAAAGTCAAGGGGAGGAGGATATTTTTACAATTACAAAAGAAGCTCAGGTAAGACATTTGATTATTTTCCCATTTAGCTCTCAATTCTTGGTCCTTACAGTTCCGTGTCCCGGTCAATGCATGTGAGATTTTCGAAGTGAAATGCCATGTCGTGTGGTTCGGATACCTCGTGAAAAGGAGGTCCCGTGGCTCATGATCGCGACATTAACGGTCACGTAAAACTACAAACTTCCTTCCTTACAGTTAAAATTTTTCCTTTGGTTGCCTTGTAGGCTACCATATCTTGAGCGGCCATTGGCTGCAATAAAATTTTATTTACATTTGGAGTTGCCATTAAACCAGGAGAGCTTAAAAAGAATATCGGCTTGGACATTCGGGATATTCGTTCTTTGTGGTGACGGTATATTACAAGTCCGTATTACAAATGAAGTACCGGAAGTACACGAAATGCAGTCAATAGCAACACAATTTCTACGCACTCTCTTGGCTCTGGGGACAGCAGTCATCTGATATTCTATGATGGCAAAGAATATCGCGAGAAAGAACAACACAGAGACCTACTGTTTCGGCGCAAGGTGTGACATATGCACACCATGCAGATGAAAGGAGGATTTGATTCCCGACATTCAAGAGCACTACGCATATCCAATGCAAGAAACATCTTAATTCTAATTATATCAACAAAACGCCGTACCAATAGGGGCCATACCTCGCAAATTCGATTATTCCATTTAGTACATGGGAGGGGAATCGAATTCCGAACTTCAAGGGTGCTACGGGTGACTTTTCGCATAACCAATGCAAGAAACGTCTTGATAATAATTAAATCAACACAACACCGTACGGTTCCGGGGCATAAATCGCAAATTCGATTATTCCACTTGGTACATGGGAGGGGAATCCAATTCCGAACTTCAAGGGTGCTACGGGTGACTATTCGCATAACCAATGCAAGAAACGTCTTAATAATAATTAAATCAACACAACAACGTACGGTTCTGGGTCATAAATCGCAAATTCGATTATTCCAATTAGTACATGTGAGGGAAAACTGACCCGGTCGGAGACTGGAAGCAGGCTGTGGATTTTCATTTTCAGTACATGTGAGGGGAATCGAATCCCGAACTTCAAGGGTGCTACGGTTGACTTTTCGCATAACCAATGCAAGAAACGTCTTAATACTAATTAAATAAACACAACGCCGTACCAATCGGGGCCATACGTCGCAAATTCGATTATTCCATTTAGTACATGGGTGGGGAATCGAATCCCGAACTTCAAGGGTGCTACGGGTGACTTTTCGCATAACCAAAGCAAGAAACGTCTTGATAATTAAATCAACACAACACCGTACGGTTCCGGGTCATAAATCGCAAATTCGATTATTCCAATTAGTACATGGGAGGGGAATCGAATCCCGAACTTCAAGGGTGCAACGGGTGACTTTACGCATATCCAATGCAAGAAACGTCTTAATACTAATTAAATAAACAACGCCGTACCAATAGGGGCCATACCTCGCAAATTCGATTCTTCCATTTAGTACATGGGTGAGGAATCGAATCCCGAACTTCAAGGGTGCTACGGGTGACTTTTCGCATATCCAATGCTAGAAACGTCTTAATACTAATTAAATCAACACAACGCCGTACCAATCGGGGCCATACGTCGCAAATTCGATTATTCCATTTAGTACATGGGTGGGGAATCGAATCCCGAACTTCGAGGGTGCTACGGGTGACTTTTCGCATATCCAATGCAAGAAACTTCTTAATAATAATGAAATCAACACAACATAGTATGGTTCCGGGTCATAAATCGCAAATTCGATTATTCCAATTAGCACATGGGAGGGGATTCGAATCCCGAACTTCAAGGGTGTTACGGATTTCTTTACGCATATCCAATGCAAGAAACATCTTAATACTAATTATATCAACAAAACGCCGTACCAATAGGGGCCACACCTCACAAATTTGATTATTCCATTTAGTACATGTGTGGGGAATTTAATCCCGAACTTCAAAGGTGCTACGGGTGACTTTTCGCATAACCAATGCAAGAAACGTCTTAATAATAATGAAATCAACACAACATAGTATGGTTCCGGGTCATAAATCGCAAATTCGATTATTCCACTTAGTTCATGGGAGGGGAATCGAATCCCGAACTTGAAGGGCGCTACGGGTGACTTTCTTTATATCCATTGCAAGAAACATCTTAATACTAATTTTATGATCATAATACTGTGCCTGGTTCATTCATCGCAAATCGAATTTACTACAGACTTCAGGAAAGTGGATCGAACCCTTTAACAAAAAGACGCCTCAGGTTACGTTTCGCATATTCGATGTATGAAATTTTTTTAAACTACTTAATTTTATGAACAGAATACCATATAGATCCAGGTCATAGATATCAAATATTTCAGAGCAAATTTGTTCAAATGCAATTATATTTTCTTAGTCAGATGCTCGGAGGGGAACTAGGAAGTTCCATAAAAATAAGTTTCTAAGGATTTATATTATAGGTATGCTTTGAAGTAATAAAATTATTTTACTCCAGACATCAAACTATAATGTATATCTAATTCACCACAAGTGTTCAAACCTGAGGTATTCTTCCTGTAGGATGTGGAGCTCCCTTGTTTGTGATTGAGGGGTGAGCTGCAGGATAAGTACAGACACGGTAGTTGCACTGTTGTACACTTAGTGCAACAAGTATACACAGCGCTCGGAAGTAACGGCAAAATGCATTTGGCACTCGGCCCCAGTGGCTACATTTCTCTGCCTAGCTTTCAAGCGAGATCCTTACTGTACCTTTCATTCCAGATTCCATACCAGTTACTTCTGTTGTTAGCTGTATAGTCGTGATTTTCAGAAAGTTAAGTTGTCTAGATAGCAATGTTAGTAGGGATAGAGGAATATAAGAATCTTAATACATGATCTGTTTAATTTTTATTTACTTTTTAGATACATTGTTCGTTGATGTTTGAAGGGGCAGAACAGCAAGGTCATCTGATCCTCTTTAACCTTTATAGTGCAAAAGACCTGGGGTATACATATCATTTATTTGGTCAATCCTGTTACAGAGTGGTAGAGGAGTATAAATACGGAACTGTTCAACAGGTGTGGTTTTCCTATGTGGGCAATGGAGTAAAAATTGTCCTCCTACAGGTACTGTTGATACTGCGCTTATCACTAATGAGGTTTATTTAACATGAATTTTTTATAGTACATACAGGGACTTTGTTTTATATGTGACAGGGATTTTCGCTCGCCCGTTAAGTCTAACTCCCAAACAACACAACAACTTTGCCAAAAACTGCACAAGATAAGTGAAAGGATTTTTGGAATGTTGGAAGTTAGTAAGCTTGAAATATAATTCAGTAATTTCAAAATATCACTTACTGTACTAACACAGAAATTGTAATGAAAATATTTTCGAATCTATGGTGAACACCGTAAACAGCACAATTATTTACTTTCTACCTGAAATATATTTACTCAGTGACTACAATCATTATAAAAATTAGATTTCAACTTTATTCCAATCTGTCCTAATTTCCTATCTTCAATAACAGCACCTTCTTCTGCTTAGCAATGCTTTACATTCACTCAGGACAACGGAACTGACAAGCACGTGCACTGTGGAGACCGCCGACCGCTGTATTATATGCTTTCCACCTTTGGTTGAAGATGGCAGTTAGCTTCACCTTTAATACACACACTTTATTGAAAAGTACAAACAAACTGAAATACACAGCGAACAACGAAAACCATGAATAATAGTTATTATTGCTAATGTTAACCAGGCCAGACAGTACTGTCCACTGGGCTGGTACACTGCATAGAGTTTATTCTCCGAATGTAGTTCCATCAGTTGCCAGACTAGCGTATGCAGTATACATGGAAGAAAAGATTACAGGAACAAATATAAACAGTTTATAAATAGAATGTCATGCTTAAATAATAAAATGATTAAAACACAGAATTATAGTCTTAACATTCAGACCAGCTATCCACTCAAGGTCCTATGTTGTAACATTGTGCAAGTCTTTCTGATCACCCAAGTTGACTTGAATAATATTTCAAATTTTCATTTGCTTGAACCTTCCTGTTGAGCGGGCAAATCCTGAGGCTAGGTCCAATATTCCTACTCTTGTGGCCTTGATGTAACTTTGATTCTATGCATATTATGGCCTAAAGATCTTCCAAGAAGATCAGTCCGGCTGCCAGATCACTGTTGCTCGATTAGCACCATCCAGGGGTCACGTGTAGGGTACTTGAAGGTAAAACCTACGGACGTGAGCAACTTCAGCCCCCATACCAGAGAGTACTGTCCACTGTTCACAGACCTTGCGCCAATGCTTGTCGACGAAGAGAAGTGTATTCAGTTTTTATACGACGAAGGACTGCTGAGATACAAAAAACTCTGCTCTGAGTGTGACTCCCCCCCCCCTGGCACTACAGCCCATGAAGGGCCTAGGCCTACCAAGCGACCGCTGCCCAGCCATTTGGCTTGCAGATATTGGGGTGACACGTGGTCAGTGCATCGGGTCCCCTTGGCCGTTAATCTTGGTTTTCGTGACCGGGGCGCTGCCTCACTGTCAGACAGCTACTCAATTGTCCTCACGAGGCTGAGTGCACCCGGTTCCAGCCCTCACGTCAGTTTCTAAAATCCCTGACGGAGCCGGGAATCGAACCCGGGGCCTCCGGGTGAGAGGCAGGTGCGCTACCCCTACACCACGGGGCCGGCTGAGTGTGACTCCCCACTTCATCCATTACCTGTGCGTGGGAGACTATTTGAACAGTTCAGATGCAGCAGAGGCCACGATAATGTTACGCAGTCCGTTAAGAAAGGGACTTGGCTGGAAAAATCGAATCTGCCTCCGTCACATATCCTTCTGATGACCTACTGTTTTGGCCGTGGATTTGATTACAAGGAAAAGTGAACGCAGTGTTCCACAGCTGGACGTGTTATGAGCAATCAGAAAGTGGGGGACTGCTTTAGTTACTGTTGCGAAATATGTGTATAACAACAGAGGAAGAATTGGTGGCCCAGGGCACATCGTCTACAACCAATGAAGTTCGGATGGCTGTGTGTCCTAATAATAACAGAGACGCCGTCACACTCTACCAACTCGTAGCACAGCATGTAGAGCAGACCAGCACAATTCATACCGATTGTTGGAGAGATTATAATGGTTTGCTTGCTGGAGGATTCGCTAGGCATCTGACAGTGAATCATTCTGTAACCTTTGTCTATCCAATTACTCGTGCCAATAGGAAAGCAGACCCTTTCCAAGAAATCATCAAAGACATTCGTCAGGTGTATCCCGTCGTGGTGTTTATTGAGCACAGCAAAGCCCAGACATCTCAAATCTTGTAAGTTGACCTCTGAGACCTGTAACAAAATGAACAAATAACTTAAAGATGGAGTAGGAGGCAGTTGATTAATAGTTGTGTCTGGATAGGAACATGTACATTACTTCTTATCAGTATTAGAATTGGGAGAGGTATGGTGTTAGGTATCATCATGGCATATCCTGGAAATAAGGTGCCCGATGTGATGCAATTCAAAAGTCAACCAGATCGTGTCACACTGTTAAAGGGCCTCCTAAAGAAATAATTTCTAAACAGCAAATTCAATACTGATCATAACCTGAGAATTATGGAGTGAATGGGACCCCGCTGGAGGATCAAGAAACAAAGCAGATAGTCATAGAACAACGTAGAAGACATGCCGAGACATGATAGGTGAAAGCTGTGGGTAGTGTTTGTCGACTACACCAAGGTGTTCGATCTATTCCATAGAAACACTCCAATCAGGAAGCATGATAGGAGAAAGAACACTATCACACTAGACCAACAAAGTACATCCTCCACAAGAACAACCCGCAGATAGTTGACAGCATAGTCCAATCCCAACCAATAAAAAAAAGAACGAACGGACTGCTATAGGGCGGCCCCCTGAGCCTGCTAATGTTCAACATTGTTGAAGAAATTGACCTCGACGGAGTGAACAAATACATATACCCTGAACCCATATTTTGAAGGAAGGAAGGAAGCTGTTTAGTATTACGTGACCATCAAACGTGCGATTATGAGCCACGGACCTCCTTATTATGTGTAATCCGAACGACAGGACATGGCATTTCACATCGAAAATCTCACATGCATTGAACCCGGTTCACCTTGGCGAGTGGTGAACAGCTAGACCGCTGCGCCACTACACTCCGAACCCGTATTTTGCTTGAGTATCAATGACTTTAGGCCACTACAATTTTAGAATGATTAAATTGATTTATTGTGAAGAGAAATGAGCTGTAAGACAGAAGACAGACGCCGGGAATTGAGGAGAGGAATACTGGAGAGATATGCAATTTGCACTACATGCAGTAGCGAGGGAGAAGAGAATTATTGTCGGCTTTCCCAAGGTGTGTTTACTTTCAAGGGGAGTTAAAAGGTAGCCGATATACGGAGCCGTGGCGAGCGAGAGGAAGAAGATCTTTTTATAGATAGTTTAGCAATGTTTTCATACAACGCAAATTTAGCGACAGTTATTTAATTAAGGCAATTTATATTACTTAATTGAGTGGAAAATTTTATGAAAGTTTTATGAGATAATAAGTTAGTTGGAGTTTTAGACGAATGAACTTGTGAATTTAGGTTAATGAAAATTTCTGAACAACACAAATAAGGTTTATGGATAATATTAAGGAACATTCTATGGAATTTTATGGATTATTTAAGAGTCTATTAGACAGATATGCTCAGCGATATTTGGCATAATTTCAAATAGAAATATTGGTAGGAGAGGAGAGAGCGTCATTTGGAACACTGGTATGATTTATTGAGAATGGTTATTACAGTAGGATTGGATGGTTCCTCAGTTTAGGGGCTACGACAGTGCGATCATATAGCCCCGTGTACCTTGGGTGTGTGTAGAATTTGCCTGATAACCTGTGTCAATTGTGATGGCTGTATTTAAGTGTGTTACCTGTAATTCAGGTAAGGACTGCAGACGATGAATTTCAAGTAGTTCCTACTCTTGCTACCAAATGCTACAGTCCACGACACCTAGTTGCGAACTTGGCTACTAGATGCCACTGCAAGCAGCACCTGGCGACGAACATTGGAACTTGAAGTGTTAATCAAATCTAACCTACAAATATAGCTTCACACAATTGAAGTTAGTGGAAGGTTCTTTTATCATGCCATAAATCAATGACATGGGCCCGCTGGCTTTACTTCCCCTCCGAAGGAAGGCGTACTGAGGGATTTTTAATGCTCTTAAAAAAACCGACGACTTCGGTCGGGTTTGGACCCGCGATCTTAGGCATAGAAGCTCAGCATGCTACCAACTGCGCCGCCGCATTCGCTTACAGTAGAATGTTAATAAAACCAAGAATATGGTCATTCATAACTAAGTCAACACTAGGAATTGGGAATATCCATATTGACAATATAATTGAAATTAAAATTAATTTTGTTTTCTTCCTAATGAATACGGGGGCTGTGTGGCGCAGTCGGTAGAGGCGCTGGGCTTCTAACTGAAAGGGAGTGGGTTCGATCCCCACCCAGGTAGTGGATTTTAGAAACAAAACTACCACTTTCGGAAACGCAAATAGCACTGGGGTTCACTCAGCCTACACCAGAAATGAGTACCAGGGTAATTCCTGGGAGCAAAGACGGCCGGGCGTGGAGCTGACAACTCCATCCCATCCAGTGCCGATGTCATAAATAGTGGAAGACTCTACCTTCCACTACACCCAGGGCCTCCATGGCCTGTACGGAGTAGGCTTTGCTTTGCCTAATCAATACAACACAGCGTAAGGTTAAAGTCCCTCACCCTTTTGAGTTACATGAATAATTTGTAGCCAGAAACCTTCCCTGTAGTGCACACAACGACTCACCCAAATTTCATCACAATTGGATGAATGGTATATGGACGCATAGGGGACATACAGACAGACAAACTATCACATAGCATCGATTTTTATATATATAGACTAGCATTACCCGTCGCGGCTTCGCCCGCCTGCAAAAATTGTAGTCGTAAAGAGTACACCTAGCAACGTCCCAATAATGAATGCTATATTTGATTTATTGTTTAATTTTGAATAATAATGATAATAATTTGGTAAAGATCATAAACAATCACAATAAAGACAATATACCGTATCACAACAATGGCACATAAATATCGAAATCTCCCCAACGTCATGTCGCATCGCATGTATAAATTTCGACTCGAAATCACAACACGGCTTCCGACCACAAACGTGTAACCACACTGACTAAACACAAAACACAAAATCCATTTACCTAAATTCCTACGAAAAAAAAGTTCACATCATAAAATTACACAAGTAAAAAACCTCTACGCCCACAATTTCCCCCCTTTCACCACATCGATAAACCCTTAGACACGTGTCGGCTTATATTTTTAAAATCATTTCTTAATATGCCGAGTACAATCAATCAATAGCAGTCGTTTCATTCCCCTGCATGGCTATTGCCCCTGCCGCGACGGGCCTTCTTAAACGGTTTCGCCGTCTCTTCGGGCCAAGGAGATAGGGTTTTTGGGAGAGGTGTAAATTTTGGTAACGGGGGAGTTTGGTGTTTGAATTTGGAATAAAGTGAGTTGGAATTGGTGGGGGGGGGGGCAGTATCGCTTCTGAGAAGGGAGAATTAGATGTAGGAATGGGGATGAGGGGGAGAAGGGTGACTGCTTTATTAGTTGTAGGAATAATTTTCAGATGACTGATATTGTTCGAGGAACAAGGAAATACAGAAACAATCGTTGCAATTGCCAAAAGTAGATGGAGTAACTTATATTGCTCGGGGATTTTTAAGTGTATGGTTGTTTGAAAGTAAGTAAGTAAGTGTGGTGTATAAGGGGCTGTATTGACGTCCAGATCATATGGTCGTGGTGAAGATGATGTGTGAATGAAGTATAGGTCGATATAATGGGGATGATGTTGAATGGTATGAAGCATTGCTGTGACGGTGTAGGGCGGAGATGTAGCTGGATTACAGATATTTTTTTTGTTTTTTTTTTTGAGACGTGGTTGTGATGAGTTCTTGCGTCGATGAGGACGCTGTTGTAATAATGGAAGATGATATTGGTGGATGAACGTGGTGAAGATGGTGTGGGAATGAAGTAGTATGATGTAAGGACATAGGTGCAACATAGGATGTTAAATGAAAATTGAATGTAGGATGAATGTGGTGAATGCTTGTGATGAAAATGATGATAATTTTTTTAAAAATTATTTATTACATAGCGGTTAAAGGGGATGGTCGTGGTGAAGACAGTGTGTAATAAGGAATAGTATGGTGTATAGGGGGTGGTGTAGAATAATGTTGGATTAAGATTGTATGGAGGATGAAGATGGGGATTGCTTGAGTTGTTAATGATGTGAAATATGTAGAGATGATTGAGGGGGCGGAGCATAGTACAGTATGGGAAGATGTATTGTAAAATGATGTTGGGTGATTGATGAACGTGGGATGAACGTGGTGAATGTTTGTGGAGATGAAAATGAAGATTTTTTTTATTTTTAATTTTTTAGAATTATTTTTGTCTGTTGTAATTTTTGAAGACTATGGGTGGAGCCAGTGAGGAAGGCCTTCAGTTTTCAATGGAGTGGCGTTCGTGATCGTAAGATGATTATACTGGGCCGTTAATCTGCTGCTGGGAGAAGTGCCCTGAGGCTGATGATGCCGAGCTTTGTACGTACTGGGGCTCGAAGCAGCTTGTGTAGGAGTGGGCTTACTATAGGGTTATTGGTATCCTGTGCCCGTTGGAGGTAGCGGCGTTGTAATAACTCGATGTATGTCATAAGTGGAGGCAGTGGCATTCTGTTCACGAGGTCTTCTGTGGTGTAGGTGAACGGCAGTCTCATTGCGACTCGGACTAAGCGGCGCTCCATTTGGAGGAATGGACGAAGGGAGTAGTCAGGGAATCCTGCCCACGCAGGATGGCCCTACACCAAAAATGTGCGGATTAGAACCTTATACGTGTGGTGAAGTAGTTTCTCGTATAGGCCCCAGGTTGTTCCAGCCGGACGCCGTAGGAGATACGCCTGCTTCCGTGCCATGGGAAGTTTTGACTTAAGGAAGGGGCGGAAGGTGCAGAATTCATCACATAGGGGGCCGAGGTAGCGGATGGTCGGAGTGGGGACTAAGCGGCGGTGATGGAGGTGGAGATTGAGGATTGCAGGTTGGAGCAAAAGCTCGCCTGCGGGGGGCGGAAAAGGATGGTCTGCTTTTTTTCGGAGTTCAGTCGCAGATACCATTTGCCACACCAGGAGGTGAAAAGATCGAGGTAGGGTTGGACGCGGGTGTTGATGTGATTTACGGTTTTACATAATAGATAATATGAAAAGGTAACCAGAATATCAAAGAAGATATAGCATGGATTATAGATTGTGGTATTCTATCTACAGTATATATATATAAATCAATATTGTGATAGTTTGTCTGTATGTATGTCCTCTATGCGTTCATATACCTTCATCGGAATGCGATGAGACTTGGGTGAGTTGTTGTGTGCACTACAGGGAAAGTATTCACAATAGGTAGCGCATGAGTAAAAGTTTTCCTAAGTAGATAATCCATTTTACTATAAATGGCGTGCGAGTCGTTTCAACTAATGAACTTCAGTGAACGTTTGTGCACGCCCCATTGTATTTGGTCTGTTGCTACCCAAGGACCGGGAGCCCTACCCGTCTGTTATCATAGGCTATATCCACATTCCTCACAGATTCGCGGCGCTGGGACCCGACCAGTACGCCAACAGCTCATTCTCTAGATGCAACGAGTATCGGTCTAAGCCAGCAAATAAGGTTGAGACTAGGAAGATATTACCTATATCAGTTTGAAAATTGCACCATGTTTGTTTAGTAATCGTTTCCTGTCTCACTAGCCTATTATTGTCTTTAAGGGCAAATGACCTACTTGTTATGAAATGACAATTCAAACCCTTATTTTTATTCTTTCTGAACGTTTAAAATCCCCTTGGGGCCAAAATTCTGTCGCCCTGACGTCTCAAAAAGCCGCAGTTGTTAAAAAGGATGTAAAACCTATAACTTTATTATTATCTTCCTTTCTTTCTATCTATCTTCGATTGGCATTGCAACGCATGCAGGGTATAGCTAGTACATAATAAATGGTGATATGAATTGAAACAGCATTTTACAAAATCAAGGAACATAAATAAAGTGTAGGAGAAGCATGAATGTTTAAGCATGTAAGGTATATTACAGCAGACAAACAATTCTGTGTTATGATAATAGAAGTAAGGATCTGCTATTGTTGTGAAAGGAATATTATTGGGATTGAAAAGGTATATCTTCAACGATCCACGTAGATGTTGTTGACCATTATATACGTAAATAATTTATGACGAGCTATATAGAGTATTGACATAATCAATGACATGTATAAAAGTAGTTCAATATGTGAAGGTAACATTCATGCTATACTGGAATAAGGAATTTTTTCTTTTCATTTTTATTTATCAGTGCCTTACTCCCCTTACACTATATTTACAGTACACTGAAGGGAGTCTCTGAAAGGAGCAAAGCCCCACTTTACATTCGGGATGCGTTATGAGATAATACTAGGATGCTTTAATGGAAGTCTATAATTAACATTATCCACTATGATTAAGTAAAGAAGTTAAAGAAGAATTGAATATCTCTTAACTGTTATATTATTATTAACAAAATTTAGCAAGGATTTGGATTTAAAGTTTGCTTAGCCTAATCACTTGGCTGAAAGTTAACCTGATGTGACGAGTATGAACAAGTACGACTATGTGATAGCAACGATAGATGAGTTAGAAATGTTCATGGTAGAAACACTGTCTAGAATTAACACAAGAAGGGTTGGATGAAGCATGTAAATATCGTACATGATAGAAAGATTAGAAATATAGAAGTTGTAACAGAACTATAAAAGTAGTTGAGTCAGTTGTATAGATTAAAATATTTTATTGCAATAAGGAAAGGGATTTGAATTTGAAGTTGGAAAGTTTATTATTATTATTTTGAGAAGACTAGGATGTCGTAGAAGAAGAATATTTTATTTTTGAAACTCCTTGTAATTTGAGGGTGTCAGATTCCAAGATTATTCCTTCCCAGAAGACACATACGACCAAACAATATTACAACTCTGTAAAATACTCATCTGCACAAGCGCACAGAATATGCACTGCACATGCAACCCAGATGCGAAATTTCGGAGATTAACAACAATCTCTCACAGCTCACTCTTAGCTATCGACTGACTGCACCACTGACTGGACGAAAATTACTGATGTACTAAAGCTTAGTAATGTACTTAAGTTGGGTGAGTCAAAGTTATTGGTCGCTGCTTGGTTACAAGACTGTCTGGACAAAACCATTGGCCGGTAGTAGGTTAGAGAAGACTGTCTGGACAAGAAATTACTGCTTGCATTACAAGGAAGGGGTTCTGGGGCATCGGGTTAGGTTTGAGTTTGTATGTAAAGGCTTAGTCCATGTCCACCACTATAGAACGTTAGCAGCACGGCTGTTGCTTGTATCATAACAAACAGTGTGCTGCCAACTAAACTGATGACACAACCTCTCACAGCTGCTCGTAGCCACTGCGGAGAACATTTCCTGGCACCCTGTAGTATTCTTAAAACACCAGGATGTTTAGTCGGAATATTGTGGGGCCATGTCTGAGTAGCCTTCCATGGTTCCTTGTTCTACAGTACATTGTGCTAACCTTGCCTAAAATGAAAAATTATATAATCTGACTTAATTATAATAGGACTAAAATAATAATAGATGTTGATTATTTAGGGGCTTTGTGACATCGTGGTAATGTAGCCCCGTGTACTTGGGTGTGTATAGAATTTGCTTGATAACCTATGTCACTGCGATGACTAATAATAATGTTATTGGTTTTTACGTCCCTTTTAACTACTCTGGCTTTAGAGACGCCGGGGTGCCGGAATTTTGCCCTGAAGTAAATCTACTGACACGACTCCCTCGCATTTGTGCACCCTTAAATGCCTGCTGACTGAGCCAGGATACGAACCTGCAAGCTTGCGCCCAGCAAGCGAGAACATTACCGCTGAGCCAAACAGACTGTCATGTCTGTAGTATTGTGTGTATTTGTAATTACGGTAGGATTTGGGTAGGAGGCATCCGTGACCTTATGTTAGGTACCATCCCAGTATGCCTAGAGTAGAAGTGGGACACTATGAAAAACCACTTCCAGGATGGCTGAGTTAGGTATCAAATGCGCCACATATCAGTTTTGCCTCACGAGGCTGAGTGAACACCGTTCCAGCCCTCGGACCAGAATTAAATTTCTTGGCAGAGCTAGGAATTGAACCAGGTCCTCTGCGGTGATAACCAAGAATGAGGCGGATATATAATAATAATATTAATAATGGTCTACCTACCAATAAAATAAACTGCCAGCCAATTCTTCGCTTCCGTTACCGTCCACCTGATCATGATCATAGTCAGTATCCAAGTCTCCGGATCTTGTTACAACTTTGTCTTCAGTATAAGAGTCACCAATTTTTTTGAAATTATCATCAACTAGCTATTCGTTATCTTTCACCAGAGGGCCGATAACCTAGATGTTAGGCCCCTTAAAACAACAATTATCATCATCATCTTTCACCAGAAGGCGACAGACTTTATCTACATCCTTAAGTTGTCGTAAAGCGTAATATCTTCATAGATATTCACTAAGGCAGCCAACCAAACCAAATAACCACTATAACAGCACTGCTGCAACTCACTGACAGAATGTTACATAATCGGGCACGCTGGAGCTTTCTATCCCACATGACACAACAGCTGTCAAAAGTAACACGTGTGGACTATTTTTTATACTCGTCATTTCACGACTCCAAGGAAATGCTTACTAAGGTATGGTATAAGATATCCCAAGACGGTTAGATCGTAACTTGAACTGTTGGCTTGATATTGAAGCAAAAACGAACCATGGAGCTGTGAGATTCATGCGCGATAACGGAGGGTTAAACAAAATATTTCTACAGGGGGTCTGAGAGTATTAATAATAACTTTTTGACAATATTGTTCACAAGTCTAAACAAACAATTTGTTGTAATCAGCGTAACCGTGGCGTAATCCATTATTGAACTGCTGACTATGTAGCATTGGGGGTCTGCACCGCTAGCTCTGGCCAAGAGTGGGGCGTACATGAACTCGGTCAGTGATATCACTATAGGTTTGTTCCAACACAGAGAAGAATCGTCCGAGAACTGCCGTAGCACAGGGACCGTTCCAACAAACTTTACGAACAAGTTCTGAACTTCTAGTTCTGTATTTGCTCTGTTCCAACATGTTCTGGAACTCGTGAAATCAGATCTCCGTCTAGAGTGGGGACTGGAAATTCTGATCATGAGCACAAGCCTTCTTCACAGCTGCTTCCATTATTGTTGAATGCTAAAGGAAAACCATAACCCTAGTGCAATCCTTGTAAAATACACTGAAGTACTTTTTCTTGTGGATGTAAATGGACAGCTTGGTATCATGTCCTATTAAGTGTTGTTCTAGAAGTCGGTGACCTTGTTTTGACTGACTTGATGAGAATGGGAGAGGAAGGAAAGAAAAAATGAAAGTTTTTTTTAATGTGATGTGATGTGGGATATTAATTTAATTCAGTGTAATGTGATGTTGTGTCATTGCAAACTTACCCCTTTATCTCATGGACCATGCTTGTCTTATGGATGAATAGTTGCCACTGCCTGCTCAGCTGCTGTTGGGTGGGTGTTGACAGAGAGTGGGTAACTCCAAACTGCTCCCAGCTCCCCATTCGTCGAAGAAAATCCTGTGAAAGGGGCGAATCAATGTTGTAGTTCCTGTAAAAATACAATTGACATATTTCATGAAGAATATTCTGTATTAATGAATTTTATTGTATAGTTGTGTCACTTCAGGAATAGTATTGCTCTTTAAGTGCTATGAATGGTGGAAGGGACATGTAACCTAGTCAGTGCCCATATGACAATATCGTTATCGTAATATTTGAGAATGTTGATGAACCTAATCCTATAGAGCAGTGAAATATGTTAATGCAAAAATTTTCTCTCCCCCCCTTCTGAAACATGCTCTATCACTTTCATGGGGTCTCTGTTTACCACTGCTAATAAGCCACTTATGCATGGGTAATGGTGTCACTTGTATCAGTAAATCGGGCTAAGCACTTCCACTGAACACCACTAGGATTCACCTCTTCATTCACTGTCTTTGAGATGCCTGCAAAGGCCTGGCTGAATTCGAGCCGACAATGGCAGCAATAGAAGAATTTATTCTTGTAAGGAAGTGGTCACATTGGCAAGCAGCTTATTGCCATTAGTAGTTGTTTGGGGGTGGTGGGTGAAAGGGTGCTGTGTGGGAAATGCTACTCGACACCTTTTCTCAGAATTCCTGCTGACAGTATCTACTGGTCAGTTCTTGTGAAATAAGACAGCAAAAGTACGGGTTTATTAGTCTTGAATGGTCGTGGGAGCTTCCTGCCTATGATAGGTTCATGGATACGAGGAAAGCGATATTTGGTACAGATTATGAAACATATTTTAATCAGAGCCGGCACCCCCGTTTATCACTGTCTGGGCCCCCTCTGAGGGGGTGCACCCCATACTGTGAGGACCTTGCTCTAAACCAGGGATGGCCAACCTTTTCTGAGCTTGGCCTGGTAGATAATTTTTTTTTTAAAATTCAGAGGGACATTATGGTGTTTGTAGCCATTTCTCAGTGTTGCCTTAGTAATTGAAATGTAATATTTTCCCGTTGGTCAACTCAGTTGTGCCCCATTAAAATGGATATAATTGTAATGTATTTATGAATCTCAAATACATTCTTTTCCATGATTAGGGAGCCACCCATTACAATTGGGTACTGTTTTTGATTCCAATATAGAGCCATGTAACTAAATTTACTGAATAATATAAACTATTTTGAAGGTAATCGACAATATTATATGAATATGAAGAAAGTATGCAGGTAAGTGTAGGGCTGCAGGCAGATTTACATATAAAGCATAATATTATAAAAGTAAGAGTTATTCATATAATCTATATCATACATTTCTTAGAATTTATCATCAAAGCAAACACATTGAATTATTATGCGAAAAGTCACCCGTAGCACCCTTGAAGTTTGGGATTCGATTCCCCACCCATGTACTAATTGGAATAATCGAATTTGCTGAGTTTTAATTCACTGGCCGTCAAAGCCAATATAGGCCTACCATCTTATTGGGAGGAATGTTTTGTTTTTGGTGGTATCACCATGTATCGACAATAATATAAAAATCAAGCAGTTCATTAAAATGCTAATATAAATCCAGTTCGCCTATTTTCTAAATACGGTAACTGGAGGACATATTTTCAGATATTTCCAAATTGCAGAGTTAAATTAAACAGTGGAAATATCCCTACATATGAATCTGCCTAATAATTCAAATAGCACTGTTTCCAAGTATCTAGTTTGTACTGGCCATTAGAGCGGATCCATCACGTTTTTCCTCTTCTTCACAAGCTATCAGGAATACTTCGCACTGTTCTTCGTAGCATAATGAATTTTGAGCGAAGTGATAACTTCGTATTGTACGTCACTCGTACTTGTGACGCCCATGGTTTTAGCAAAGCTTTGTTTTAGAAGGAAAATGTTTCATTTGATTATTGCTGACCGTTAAGTAAAATACAGTATATAAAACTCACTAAATCTTGTACTTCTTACTTAGTCGCTTTGATAACGACAAACATCGCAGGATCCTTTAACTATTATACATTCGTACTTAACGAATGTCACATAAATGTTCCATGAGTTAAGAGCCTGCCAATGTCTGTTCTGTAATTTTCTTCTTTCAGAATCACATCATTAAGTCCCTGGAGGATAGAGGAGTAGAAAATTGGACTATACGGAGGATAAAGGAGATGTACAAGGGAAGCGTGAGCTGTGTGAAAGTGGGAGGAGAGAGATCGTACTGGTTGGAACAGAAAAACTACCTGAAACAAGGAAGTGCACTGTCACCGTTACTTTTCATTGTGGTGATGGATGACATAATGACCCGAGTGGCACGAGTAATTGGGGAAGCAATGGTGTTTGCAGATGATTTGATGATTTGGGGAAACAAGGAGGAGGAGGAGGTACAGGAACAGTTGGATGTTTCGGAAGGAGTAATACAAGGATATGGGATGAAATTTAGCATAAATAAGAGTGAGATGGTGATCACAACAAGGAAGAAGGAAAGAACCACAATGGGAATTACAATTGGTGGGGAACAGCTGAAGAAAGTGGAGAGTTTCAAGTATCTGGGAAGCCTGATACAAGATAATGGAAGAAACGATAGAGAAATAAATGAGCGGGAGAGACAGGCAGAAGCATTCCGGGGGAGTGTGAGAAGCATGTTATGGAGCAAGGATGTCCCTCACAACAGCAAAAAGATCATATATCGGACGTACTATGTCCCTATCCTGACGTATGCCTCGGAGACCTGGGTTATGAAAGGAAGGGAGAAGAGCAAAATACAGGCCAGTGAGATGAGGTTCTTGAGAAGCAGTATTGGAGCTACAAAGATGGACAGAATAAGAAATGAGAGGACCAGAGAATTAATGAAGGAGGAACCATTACAGGATGGTATAGAGAAATCTAGACTTAGATGGTATGGACATGTAAAACGAATGGAGGAGAAGAGGATACCCAGGAAGATGCACGAGACGAAGTGGGAAGGAAAGAGAAGGGGGTGGAAGAAAGCGTGAAGAAGAGAGGAGAAGACTGGACAAAGGGGGTGGCTGAGAGATGGTGGGAAGACAGAAGACGTTGGAGAGGCTTGTGTTCCAAACAGACCCGGCCAGTGGCTGGAAACTGTGCAAGATGATGATGATGATGATGATGATGAATCCCCCCTTGAACTTTGACTTTATCACCCAATTGATGAGCGGCATCGGTGGCGTAGTTGGTAGCATGTTGAGCGTCTATGCCCAGGCAGTTGCTCACATCCGGGAGGCAAGGAGTTTCGGATCCCCCCGCCGGCAACCTTGAAGATGGTCTTCTGTGGTTTCCCATCTTCGTTCCAGCAAATGCCGGGATTGGTCCCTAACTATAGGCCACAGCCGCCACCTTCCAATTCCTCGTCCTTACATTCACACTTTCCTTCCCAGACAACACTCCACACGTGACGGTACTTGTAGCTCACTCCATGGGTGTCCGCATAGAAGCAGCTATAAACTCTGTCGAGCCGAACATGCCCTCGAACACTTCCGGCACTAAAAGCCATAAGTAAAAAAAAAAGTCAAAATCGCCAATTATTTAAATAACAAGGGGATTCCTTCCTGCCTTGTCATTTACAAACAAGATTAGGATTTCACTAGCAAGTCAGATTCAAAAGCAAGAACACCAAGATGATTAATAACACAATCCCGTTTTGTGTGTCCTTAAATAATCAACATTGCAAATGTGCGACAATGAATAATTCTCTTGTGTGTGTGTGTGTGCGTGTGTGTATGTGGAGGGGGTTAAACTTTAATAACTTGGCGTTTAATGCCCAAGCGGTTTTGTACATTTTTTTCCGATTTTTTTCTGCCCCTAAAACCTGGCCAGCTGCTCTGTTTGTTCCCCCGTAATTACGAGCATGAATACAGGAAATGACCCTTTATTGTAAGCGTGACCTTAAGGGACCAGTGTTTTACCAGTCAGCTAAGAATATCTTGTTTTAGGGGCTGAAATTTGATATCGGTGTTGCAATGTATAAAAATATCTCCAGAACGTGTTTTCATGTCGTCGTTGCCAAAGTGAGGTGGCGAAAGTAGTAGCCAGCCTAACCACTTTTGATAGTGTTGGGTAAACATACGGTATTTACACTAGGCATAACAATGGAGCTATGTTTCCAGGTCCATATATTTTTTAATATAAATACATATTACATCAGCAACATTAAAGAAGTATTCTATCGTAACATTTGTCAGTTGATTATCAGAAACTTTAATTTATGAATTAAACTGGTGACAATGACCAATCGAATATCAACATTCTCGGAATTCCAGGGGGGGGGGGGGGGCACGGCCCCAACTTGCCCCTCCCTGCAGGCGCCCATGATGGTAACTTATACATAATTATTTATTGTTATTATTACGTAGATTATTTGGAATCCAACAAACGGACACATCTGCCACTCGGTCAAATCTATCCTCAATTAAGCACAAATAGGAAGCTTATGGCTTTACATGACAGTTTATCTCACGATCATGAGCCTTGGGTCCTCTTTTTTAATGTGGAATCCAAGCCTCAGGATGTGACTTTTCACTTCGGAAATCCTACATCCTGCATTAACCAGAATTGAATCAAGCCTTGGCGAGAGGCAAGGACTACTGCATCTTCAGGCAATGTCATCATAATTACACAAGAAGATGGCCTTCTGTGGTTTCCCATCATCCTTCCAGGCATATGCCTGGGTTGGTCCCTAACTATAGGCCACAGTCGCTACCTTCCATTCACACTTTCCTCCCCAGATAACACTCCACACGCGACGGTACGTGTAGATCTGCATAGAAGCAGATACAAAACTCTGGCGAGCTAAATGTTAAAAAGAAAATTAATAAAAGTGCCATAATGCCAGTTAGGCCTGCTGTGCTCCCTTCCCTGATGGGGATAATGAACTATCAGTGGTAGGGCATGTTCGTATGCCTCAAGACCCTCTCTCACGGCAAATGGCTTATAAAGCTAATAGCGGAAACTCCACCTTAAGAGCATGCACTCATCGTGAGACAGAAATCACAGTGCCATATCTTGGTGCGTGTTGACAGCATCACTCATATTGCCGCCCATAGGTAGCTTTAATCCATGCGCACCAACCAAAATTGCCTTGTGGTGTTAACATTAGTTATGGTATGCTTGGCATTCCATTTTTAAAGAACTTAAATATCAGTAAAATGGTAGGCTACTTCATTACAATGAATTTCTTCTTAAATTTCCTTATTGCCTGGGATTTTGAATAAAGATTTCAGTTCACTTTGTTGTTTTTAATTATTACAGCCATATAGGGCTCAAATACTCCCCTTACCGACCATTACAATTGGATAAATAAATCGTCTACATGTCGATATGTCTTACGGTGTTTGGTTGTAAATCAGACGATCCTTTCAGATGTACTTTTCCAAATTGGACCGCTAGGAGGTGCTGGGGAGCGCTGTTGCTATTTTGCCGAAGAGTTTCCGCTATTATCTTTACTGGCTATTTGCTAATGGTATGCCTAGGTACTGTATGTGTAATCTTCAACGGAGGGTGATGAAACTAAATACCATTCTTCGAAAGCTACTTAGCATTATCACCCCCCGAAGACTGGTATATTGGCAACACCTTTACACAGCATTAATTACGGAATCAAAGTTTCATCAATAACTTACCTTTGCCTAAATTGAATTGTTATTTCACTGATCGGACAATTGATCCAGCCTGTAGGCTCTCTGGTCCCTCTACTGGACAACTGTATACCAGTATAACCTGCTGAGTGTCTCCTGCCCTGAGAAATGAAAAAGGAAGCAACACACACTGACAGTGAGATTAACGGTTCGCCTCCGATCTACGTAATGGTATACCACCGTTTCATTAAACCAGCGCTTACAAGGGGAAGATACGATGCATGGGTCACCGATTCGAACCATCTTTAGTACACTTGTAGAGCATGACTAGGCGTATACCAGGTGCAAGTAGTAAGGCGCGCTTCCCGGCCGATTCCGAGATATTATTTATAAATTATTCGTGATTGCTGTACGGCGTTCATGTGCGATGTACGTTAACATGAAGCCAAGGTTCGCGTGGTGCAGCGGTAAGAGCCCTGCTTCGTAAGCGTGGGTTCACTGAATTGAATCCCACCGGTGAGCCTTTTTTTTTTTTTTTTTTTTTTTGTAAACCTAGGCAATTCGTACAACTGTAGGTGTCGTGAATAATGTTCATTTTGCAGTCAATTGTAATAACGTTTTTTGTGAGAGGGAAAAGGGATTCTGAAATCATCGTATGGGGGTGAACGTTTGTGACATTACATAATGTACAGTCGGGGCTTTGCAAATACATTGGTATTATACGTGGTCAGGTGTATTCTGTTATATGTATACGTTTATACACTGAAGGCCAGTCTGTTCCGTTCATTGCAAGTCAGTGAACCATCAGACCACCCCGTACCCCGAAGGTAGTGTCTCATGCTATGGGTATTGGTTGGAAAGTGCTCGGACCTGGCGAGGTCACCTGCACACAAACTAACGATAACAGTGGGCAGTTGTACTAACCACAAATACTGTGAATAAAGGTATTCTTTCTTCAATCTCCTGTACGATTTATTCAGACTCCCTTTTCCCGCTCACATAACACGTTCTTACAATTGACTGCAAAATGAACATTATTCATGACACCTACAGTTGTACGAATTGCCTATGTTTACCAAAAAAAAAAAAGGCTCACCAGTGGGATTCGATCCAGTGATCCCTCGCTTACGAAGCAGTGCTCTTACCGCTGCACCACGCGCTCCTTGGCTTCATGTTGACGTGCGGCGCACATGAATGCCATACAGCAATTACGAATAATTAATCATTAATTTCTCGCAATCGGCTAAGAAGCGCACCTTACTACTTGCACCTGGTATACGCCTAGGCGTACTAAAGATGGTTCTAATCGGTGACCCATGCATCGTATTGTTACGGCTGTGAGTTTGTGTCATCACTCGCCGCATGAGTCACAACTGCCCCAGGGCTGGGCTGTGGCCTGCCTCCTGTATTGCGTGTGCCTTATGCAACAGGGCTACTAGGACAAAGGGATAGTCCAGAATATTCGTGACTGGACCAGCGATGGAAACCGCGAGAAGCCGTGAACCCTGGATGGATCTAGAAGCATTTATTGAGTCACCGGCCTGCTATATAAGCGCGACCTGTCAAGCAGTTGTTGTTGTTGTGTTTTACGAGCTAGTGCGAGCGATTATCTTGAGCGACAGAAGTGTGGTGACTTGCGAAACCCCTAGTGAAGCTGATTCTCTTGACACCGAGGAAGTGATTGTGGTGCTTGTGAAACAGTGTTTAGTACAGTGACAGACCTAGTGCAGCTATTTCCAGCGAGCGTACGGGGCCGGACTCATTAGCGAAGAGGATTAACTGTGGTCTGTTGACAAGTGAAAGGGAAAGTATTCTCGACGTGAGGAAACTGGAGTAAGGTAATGATTGCTGTTGAGTAGTGTATTTTTCTGGCTGCAATAAAATTAATTATTTCTTTAAGCAGTAATTGGTGTTGTGCTTTATACCCACCGTAATCCAGTTAACAAAGGTGCCACTAGGGGGTGGCACGTAACAGTATCCTCCCCTTGTTAGCAAAGGCAGATATGGCTCAACTTTAGCAGAATCCTATGGCAAAACACCTCATATACCTGATTTAATAGGATATGGGGCTAATACCATGGTAATTCACGTGCCGTGTATTATCTTGGCTGTCACCGTGGAGGCTCAGGTTCGATTCTCGGCTCTGCCAAGAGATTTAACCCTGCTCTGACGTTTGGAACGGGATACACTCAGCCTCACGAGGCTAAACATAGAAGAGGCGGGTTCAATTCCCACCTCAGCCATATTCGAAGTGGTTTTCTGTGGCTTGCCTCCGCCATAAAAGCTTGCTGTCGCTGTGAGACAGCAATCCACATCTTGATGCGAGTTTACAGATCACTCACCTTTCTGCCCATATGCAGAGACCTCTATAACACAGATATTGAGAAAACAGCCAACAATATCACTACGGTATGTTACATACAATGCAACATTATGGCATTTCTTGCACATCGTGTCAAAGCTGCGGAATCAAATTAATATTGCCCTCGGTTCTCCGAAAGTTCAGCCAAACAGACAGTTGTACAAAAATTCATTAAAAGACAGGATAGGCTATAACTTACCTGACGAATGTTTATACAACGGGGTACACCTCTCGAATGTCTTCGATGATTTCTTGGAACGGGTCTGCGTTCCTATTGGCACAGTCCTGACGCCACAGATATTCGATCAGATGCTCATCGATTGCAGCCCTTCGAATTCCGCCCATGGAAAGACGTCGACGCAGAGATCGCCAGCGCGACTCTATATTGTCTATATTGTTGGTATGGGCACGGGTAATTGGATCGACAAAGGTTACAGAATGATTCACAGTCAGATGCTGGGCGAATCCTCCAGGCAACAATCCATTATAACCTCTACAACGATCGGTATGAATAAAATTGTGGTGTTCAACTCGACATGCTGCGTTACGAATTGGTAGTGTGTGCCGGCGTCTCTCTGATTATTGGGTCACACGGCCATCCGAACCTCATTTGTTGTAGTGTCTATCATTCCAAGGATCCATGATCCATCCACGGGCCGTCCACGATTATATTTATGCCGGCCTATTTTACATTCATCTATCTGGACGATGTGCCCTGGGCCACCAATTCTTCCTCTGTTATTATACTTGTGTTCCATAGAGAGCGCACATATTTCGCGACAGTAGCTAAACCAGTCAGCTACTGTCCTACTGCTCATGACACGACCAGCTGTGGAACAGTGCTTGTGTTTCCTTGTAATCAAACCCACGGGCAAAACAGTACGTCACCAGAATGATTTGTGACGGAGGCAGCTTCGATTTTTCCAACCATGTTCCTTTCTTAACAGACTGCGTAACCTTTTCGTGGCCTCTTCTGCATCTGAACTGCTCAAATAGTCTCCCGCGCACAGGTAATGGATGCAGTGGGGCGTCGCATTCAGAGCAGAGCTTTACCGTTCTCAGCAGGCCTTCGTCGTATAAGAACTGCATGCACTTCTCTTCGTCGACAAGCATTAGCGAAAGGTCCATGAAACTGGTGTGTGGATCCATAATTGAATTTGCAATACAACGATACTAACAGATTAATTAAGTCCAACAGATTATTAGTCTCGTGTCGCACTGAAATATACCAACTACAACAAATCAACTATATCAAATGGGCATCGTCAACTGTAGGTAATCGAAATATTCGATTGTGAAAACCTTCGATTGCTTTAAAAGTTACTAATAGAAACATTATTACGACGCATGTTGTAAGATAGCTTACTTTACGAATAAATCAGTTTTTACAAAAATAATTTAAGAGCTATCCTCCTACACAAGTCTAAACTCCAATTCATGGTCTGTGAACTTGAGGAATGTGCATCATAGACGGCGAGAGGTAATGCTGGGATTCCCCGTCTGTGAATACTAGCTTATCCAAATATATTGGTCGGCCAGTCAATAGCCACCTTAAGCCTCATTTACATTTCATAATAGTTAACTTTTAAATTTCAATTCTCAATATAACAAGCTGTTAATGCTGAACTTGATCTAGCAAAGCAAAATCAGATTCGATTCCCGTCCCATGTACTATATGGAATAATCGAATTTCCAATGTATGGCCCCAATTGGTACGGCGTTGTGTTTATTTAATTAGTATTAAGACGTTTCTTGCATTGGATATGCGAAAAGTCACCCGTAGCACCCTTGAACTTCGGGATTCGATTCCCCTCCCATGTACTAAGTGGAATAATCGAATTTGCTATTTATGACCCGGAACCGTACGGTGTTGTGTTGATTTAATTATTATTAAGACGTTTCTTGCATTGGTTATGCGAAAAGTCACCCGTAGCACCCTTGAAGTTCGGGATTCCATTCCCCTACCATGTACTAAATGGAATAATCGAATTTGCGACGTATGGCCCCGATTGGTACTGCGTTGTGTTTATTTAATTAGTATTAAGACGTTTCTTGCATTGGTTATGTGAAAAGTCACCCGTAGCACCCTTGAAGTTCGGGATTCGATTCCCCTACCATGTACTAAGTGGAATAATTGAATTTGCGATTTATGCCCCGGAACCTTACGGTATTGTGTTGATTTAATTATTATTAAGACGTTTCTTGCATTGGTTATGCGAAAAGTCACCCGTAGCACCCTTGAAGTTCGGGATTCGATTCCCCTACCATGAACTAAGTGGAATAATCGAATTTGCAATTTATGCCCCGGAACCTTACGGTGTTGTGTTGATTTAATTATTATTAAGACGTTTCTTGCATTGGTTATGCGAAAAGTCACCCGTAGCACCCTTGAAGTTCGGGATTCGATTCCCCTCCCATGTACTAAATGGAATAATGGAATTTGCGAGGTATGGCCCCTATTGGTACGGCGTTTTGTTGGTATAATTAGTATTAAGATGTTTCTTGCATTGGATATGCGTAGTCACCCGTAGTGCTCTTGAATGTCGGGAATCAAATCCTCCTTTCATCTGATGGTGTGGATATGTCACACCTTGCGCCGAAACAGTAGGTCTCTGTGTTATTCTTTCTCCCGATATTCTTTGCCTTCATAGAACAACAGATGACTGCTGTCCCCAGAGCCAAGAGAGTGCGTAGAAATTGTGTTGCTATTGACTGCATTTCGTTTACTTCCGGTACTTCATTTGTTCGCAGGCGCGAGCTCACCGTGCGCATGAGCGCGGTGTGCTCGCGCCTGCGCATTGGAGTATCTTACGGACTTGTAATATATCGGCCTCAGCCGTCACCACAAAGAACGAATGTTATGCTTTTCAGCGTGCAGTCTAGTCTGCAAGCGAACCAGTCTTCTCCATGATCTCTTAGCCGTTAGCATTGCTGCCTCCAGTGCTTCTAAACCTCTCACAGGAAATCATTGATCACTAAATCTAACCATCACCTCCCTAGGTCTTCCTATGCTTCTTTACCATCTATAGCCAAATTCATTAACCTCAGAAGTAATCACTCCTCTCCCATTCTCAACACATCAACTGGGTTGGCTCATATGAACAGCCTCATCTAACATGCTTATTTCTACCTTAGGCTTCATCTCTTCATTACACGTACCCTCCTGCCATTACTCCCATCTATTTGTCCCAGCAATCAACCTTTAATTCTGAACGACGTATCACTCTTTTCTTTTTCGTTTTCATTTCAACAATATATGATTTTCATAGTCCCGTGGTGTTGGGGTAGCGCGCCTGCCTCTCACCCGGAGGCCCCGGGTTCGATTCCCGGCTCCGTCAGGGATTTTAGAAACTGACGTGAGGTCTGGTACGGGGTGCACTCAGCCTTGTGAGGACAATTGAGTAGCTGTCTGACAGTGAGGCAGCGCCCCGATCACGAAAACCAAGATTAACGGCCGAGGGGACCCGATGCGCTGATCCCGTGTCGCCCCAATCTCTGCAGGCCAATTGGCTGGGCAGCGGTCGCTTGGTAGGCCTAGGCTCTTCATGGGCTGTAGTGCCAGAGGTTATTATTATATTATTTATATGATTTTCATACCTTATTTCTTCGGTAGCACTGAATGAAATACGAACGAGCGATGACATTCTCTACGCCTATAGTACATGAATTAGCCAAAATACCTTATCAAACGATGAGAAATAAATCAGGGAATGATGTTTTAATAGATGTTTACTCCTCTGCTGTCTGTAACCCACCCATCCATCCCAAATATGATCATGACTTGTACAGGCAAAATTCCAGCTGTGTCCGCCATTGTCCACATAAATTATTGTGAAGACTACTGCCAACCATGCCCTTACAGTAAGTTACTATGTAAAACAATGAAGCGCCCAGTTCATTCTCTAGTGCGCATCATTTTTGTGTCAACTGTGCCCCGCTAGCTACGCACGGCCAAGGCCGCACCTACACCCAACCATTCTAATCTTCGTTTTGATAGAAGAGGTTTTGAGGAAGTGATTGGTGGTGAAGGATGGGGAAACAGGAATAAGGAAGGAGAGAGATTGCTGGAACTGTGCAAGATAAATGGGCTAATGGTTGGAAACACATGGTACAAGAAGAGAGAGAGCCATAAAATTACTTGGTACAGCAGGGATTTGACTAGGAAATCAGTGGTGGACTACATTCTATGCGGGAAGGAGACAAAGAAGAGTATCACGGATATAAGGGTAGTACCTTCAGAAGCCCTGGACAGTGACCACCGTCTGCTGGTCGCCAAGGTGAGAGGACTGAAGGAAAAGAGGAGAACTGAGAACCAAGAAAGAAGAATAAGGACATGGAAGCTGAAGGAGGATGGAAATAAGGAGAAGTTCCAGATATTAGTGAGGTACAAATTACCGAAGGATGATCCGAGAACAGGTGAAGAAGAATGGAATAGGTTCAGGGACGTGTTAGTAGAAGCAGCGGAAGTCGTGTGTGGCAGAACTAGTGGAAAGAAAAGGTGGAAGGAAACACCATGGTGGAACCCCAGAACTAAGGAAGCAGTGAAAAAGAAAAATGAAGCATTCAGGAAATGGTTCCAACAGAGGACAGACAGAACAAGAGAAGAATACCAAGAGCGGAAGAAAGAAGCAGGAGAAGTAGTGAAGGAAGAGAAAAAGAAATGGACAGAAATGATGGAGGAGGACTGTGATGGCAGTAAGAAAGTGTTGTATGGAATGATAAAGGCAAAGAGAAGAGATACAGGGGAAAATGTCAGAATGGTGGACAGGAATGGAAAGGAGGTTGAAAATATGGAAGAAGTAAAGGTTATCTGGAGAGAATACTTCAAGGAACTCCTAAATCCTACTAAAACCAGCGTAGTGGACATTGTGGAGGAAGAAACAGACAGTGACCAAGACATTTCAGGGAAGGAATTGACATGAAAAGAAGTGGAGGAAGTATTAAAGAAGATGAAAGGGGGGGAAAGGCACCGGGAATAGACGAAGTGAGTGTGGAGATGGTGAGAGCAGCAGGGGTGATGGGAACACAGTGGCTCTTCTGAGTAATGAAAGTGATATGGAGGGAGAAGAAAATACCAGAGGACTGGAAAAGAGGGATAATAATACCGATATTTAAAAAGGGAAGTAGGAAGGAATGCAAGAACTACAGGGGAATTACACTCTTGTGCCACTGCGCCAAAATATTTGAGAAGGTACTGGAGAGAAGAATTCGGACAGAAGTTGAAGATGGGCTGAGGGAAGAACAGTATGGATTCAGGCCAGGAAGGTCAACAGTCGACCTCATCTTTGCTGTAAGACAGCTACAAGAATACCATTATGAATATGGGAAAGATCTGGTGATGACCTTCTTGGATATTGAGAAAGCATATGTTAGTATTAATAGAAACAAGGTATGGGAAGCAATGAGAGCAAAAGCAGTGAACAAGGAGACAGTGGCAAGAGCGAAAGCAATGTACGAGGGAAGCAAAAGCTGTGTAAAGGTGGGAAGGGAGAGAATGGAATGGTTTCAACTGGAGAGTGGTCTGAAACAAGGAAGTGCCCTCTCACCCCTGTTATTTATAGTGGTGATGGATGAAAACTTATGAAAAGTGGTAAATAGCATTGGGGAAAGGAAAATGAAGGCAATGTTGTTTGCTGATGACCTTCTGGTATGGGGAGAGGATGAGGAAGAAGTACAAGAGCAATTAGATGAGTGGGAGAAGGTAGTGTTATCATAAGGGATGAAGGTCTCAGCACCAAAGAGTGAAGTGGTCATCACAACGAGGAGGAAGAACAGACTGGATATGGGCATAACACTTGGAGGACAGCAGTTGCGGAAAATAGAATGCTACAAGTACTTGGGAAGCATAATTGAAGAAAAGGGAGGCAATAGGATGGAAATAAATGAAAGCGGAAGGTGCGCAGATGGATTTTTCAAGAGTGTTAGGGGGATGATATGGAATAAAGATGTACCACAAAAATGTAAAGGAATCATCTACAAGACCTACTTTGTGCCAATTTTGACATATGGTTCAGAAACATGGGTGATGAAGGAAAGGGACAAGAATAAAATACGAGCAGTGGAGATGAAGTTCCAGAGGAGTAGGGTAGGAGTAACAAGAATGGACAGAGTAAGGAATGAGAGAGTCAGAGAGATGGTGAGCGAGGAACCATTGCAAAATAGAATAGAGCGATCTAGGCTGCAATGGTATGGACATGTGAGGAGGATGCGAGAGGAGAGGATACCGAAGATGATGTTTGGAATTGGAAATGAAGGGAAGGAGGCCAAGGGGAAGACCAAGGGACAGATGGACAGAAGGAGTTAAGAAGAGTGTGGAGGAAAGAGGAGTGTGCTGGGACATAGTGGAAGATGAGAGATGGTGGATGGACAGGAAACGATGGAGAGGCTTATGTTCCAAGCAGACCCGACCAGCGGTCGGAAACTGCTCAAGATGATGATGAGTAGTGCTGTAATCGCGGGGTTGGCAATACTGTCTTTGACGATAATTAACACGCGTAATGGCGGACACAGATGGAATTTCATCTAAATGAGTCGTGATCAAATTTGGTGCGGCGGGTGGGTTATAGAGAGTGGAGGAGTAAACATCTATTACTACATCATATCCAGATTTTTTCCAAGTAAGAGTGGAGTTTACCTGAACTGAAGTAAAGAATTCTTAAACTACTGAAATTAGCCAAAATACCTGTAGCAATGGTATCTGGTGAAGGTGTAGTAATAGATGTTTACTCCTCCGGTGTTGTAACCCACCCAGCCATCCCAAATAGGATCACAACTTATATTGATGAAATTCCAGCTGACTCGGCCCTTTTTTTTAGCATCTTGTACAGTATTGCCAACCCCACTCATTCGGCGCTATATCGCATCCGGCAGACCAATGGTTTTCGCCTAGACCAATAATTATTAGGTAGCGCTGCCCTGCCGGCCACGTTAGCTCATATAAACATCCCTGGTTCTTGTCACGCACAGTGGGGGTAGTCACGCATCAATAAACTTTATTTAGGCCAATGGTTTTGCCAATTATTTCTTTTTTTCAAATAATTACAAAGTTACGTGTGTCTTGTGGTGTATTTTGTATCGGTCATGTTGGCAACGCAATATGACGTCAATGTGTCCGGCCACAAACATCTGCCGTCGTTGAACAAGGTAAAAATAAAAACCTTCATTTAAGCAATATTAGTGATATTTAACAGTATTTTTAATGTGCAGCAGTGATATTTTACAGTACTTTCAATTCCTAATGACTCCCAGAAAGGTATGTGAATGATAATATGTTCGATAATCTACCACATTCTTTTTTGGTTCTGGTTCTGGTTCTGGTTCTGGTAAACTCCACAATTAATTTTTTCCATACCATTACTGCAGGTATTTTGGCTAATTTTGTACTTTACTCTCGATCAAGGAGTGATATGTCATTCAGTGTTACCATCAATCCTGCTATCCTCATATCAGTTACCTCCAGTTTATGTAAGAGATATCCTGAATCCACTGAGCTTTCACTTCCATACAGTAAGGTCTGCCTTAAGTACTGAGCAATGTAGAGAGGTTTGTTACTTCCCTATTATCCATTTGAGTTCAGATTGCCAACGACCATGTTAGGAACTAAGCATTGGGAACTCTACTGCTTTAAGTAGGCAGCCGCCATGATGATCTGCAAAAAATATTATAGGAATAGGTAATGCTGTTGTTCTTTTCTTGGGAGCGTGGTGGCGCAGCTATCAAGCTGTTGGTCTCTTACCAACGTGGACCGGGTTCGATTCCTGGTCAATGCATGTGAGATTTTAGAAGTGAAAGTCCCATGGCTCATGATCTCACGATTAACGGTCACGTAAAACTAAAAGCTTCCTTGTTCTTTTCTCTACTGCCGTAGGGCAAACACCGGTGGACATCCATCGGAGAATGACGAATTGTGTATGGGGCAGCATGTCTGTCGAAAATCACTGTTGTTCTTTGATTACTGGGGCCCATTGCTTATTGATTTTAAGGAACTTAGTGTCTCCATCACTGGGGAATGGTACTGCGCTACACTGGAGAAATTACAGCTTTCAATTAAGGGAAAACTGCTATACCGTTATAATTATGAGGTGCCGATATGAACACCAATTACATACTTTGTTCGAAAAGTTCCAGGACAGAGGTTGAGGAAATAAAAAAAAATTCTACTTACCAATGATCCTGGCTCCTTTCGAAGTAGTCCCCTTTGCTATCTAGGCTATACACAACTGCCAACATTTCTGGAGATCTTGAAAGCCAGCAGGGAAATTGTCAACTGCGATGCTTGTAAGCTCATTTGTCACAGCCCTTTGGATATCTGCAATATCTAGATGAATCTTGCCTTTCAGTCACCTTTTCACTCGTAGAAACAAGAAAAAATCGCAAGGGGAGAGGTCAGGGGTATCTGCCTGATGTGGGTTGGCAATAACAGAATGTCTAGCCAGATTCTCGGTAACAGATAAAGCAGTATGGGGTCTGGCATTTGTCAAGCAGCAAGAACCAGTCCTGAGAATGCTACAAATCAGGCTGGCGACGTCGAATTGCTTGTCGCAAATGTTTGAAGACTTCGATGTAAAGAGTTTGGTTCACTGTTTGACTTGGAGGGACATACTCATGTTTAACTATGCCTTGGAAGTAACTGTTCCCGAAGGATACAGGATGTTTATTTTCCGAATGAGCTAATTGTACTTTAACGAAACTTCAAAAAGAAGTATGGCCCGGCTAACTCGAGCATTTTACCAGTGTTTCACCCCAGTGTACCATTGGGCTCAGTTGGTATGGTACACCTCACCAAGACGCATGGTTAGTACATACTGAGAAGGCCACTGCAAGGCTCAAATGATGCCACGAGCAGTGCCAATGTACTATGAGAGACGAGCACCCTTTTTATATAACAGTTACATCCTCACCTGCTCATGGCATCATTTGAGCCTTGCCATGGCCTTCACAGTATGTACTAGCCAAGTGTCTTGGTGACGTGTACCATACCAACTGATCAGCCCAATGGTACACTGGGGAGAAACGCTGGTAAAATGCTTGAGTTAGCAGGGCCATTTTTTCAAACTTAAAGAAGTTTTGTTAAAGAACTATGCCTTTACTATCAAAGAATGCGATCAACATTGTCTTCGTTCTCGAAGGTTGTCGTTTGGCATTTTTGGATGCTGGTAATCCAAGACTCCGCCGTTCAGCACTTTGACGCTTCGTGTGAGAGTCATATGCTTCCTTAATCATTGTTCACGTTTCACTAGGGGTTTTCCCGAGCTTAACACAGAACTTAATGTTCACTCTTTGCTCACAATCGGCATACATTGTGTCACTGTAATTAATGCGCCAAGAACCCAAACAGTGTGTTGCTAAGTACGGTCCTGTCAATTACCGTAGTGAGTTTGCGTATAAACATGACCAAGGTTATTTCAACGACTCACACATACCAACTAACATAGTAACAACATTTGTTCCTTTTTAGTATTGCAAACTCGGAAATAACAACACCTGTCCTGGAACTTTTCTGACAAAGTATGTATATTGGGTTGGGAGTAACAATTAATTTAATCACTTAGTGCCTGAAATAAATACATGACTAATATACAGTGCACCCGGGAATGTTCTCCGCAGTGCCTACAAGCTGCTGCGAGAGATTACGTTGGCAGCACGGCTGTCGCTTGTATCATATCAAACAAACAAACAGTCAACTTTATACTCACCACAGCCATTCATAACTGATGCTAGAAGTGCTGATGACACACATGCTGGCTTATTGCAATACACACTGACGAATTGGACAGCCCACACCCCACACATGTGGCCTTCACCCTTTCAAGGACACTGTGCTGCCAACTCGCAGATGCACGTAGCCACATTCCCTGGCGCCCTTTACTTCTCACACACGTGGGGAGTTCAAATGAATGACTAGTTTCGTTCCTCAAGCAAACATCAGATCCTGTTCACTAAGGCTTAATTTATGTTCGGCAGATATGTATAATTATAACACTTATGTACAACAGTATTCAAATTAAGGTACTTTCTGTTATAAACATTCATTCAGAAATTTTCTACTTTCACTTTCTCCATATAGCCTACTTAATATTTTACATATTTTTAAACATAAGAACAATATAAACTAAAATTATATTCTGGATTTAGTTATTTTGCACATTTTTCTGCTAGAAGTAAGTAAGTTAACTGTGTCAATTTACAAATAATTTAAATGGATTGGATAATAATTTTGTCTTCCAAATTAATTTCCAATTTTCTCTTCCAATGTAATTTTCAAAATTAAAAGTTGAGTTATATTGACAATCATTTACCTTTATAAGATGGTATATTGGCATTCATAGGGAGGTTATGGCTGCTTGAACTTTTAATTCTCGCAGTAAAGAGGTGCAGGTGCTCTTCATAAAATGGGAGGTAGTGCGCAGTTTGCTACTCCTGTGGGGAGTCTGAGCGGGGACACCAAGAGCCCGCTGTTGAGCCAGCTTGGTGTCCTTGGCGAAACCCCACACAAGACACGGCACAAACCTAGAAAAATTACTACGTTTTAATTTACTTTTATCTTTGAAATGTTATTAGCAATTAAGTCTACAGGCGTGTGAAGCATTGGACATTGCTCATTGGTAATTTTGATCCCTTTGTCAGAGTTCTTGACCTGTAAATAAAAGATTCCAAATACGCTTACAAAATTTACATGTAGGAACAGATTACTAATTTGTATGAAGATTTAAAACATCAGGTCTGCAGTAAGTAACTGGCACCCTACTACAGTCATCACATAAATACAGGTTATCAGACAAATTCAACACACACCCAACTATATGGTGCTGATGACCTAGGTGTTCCAAGCCCCTAAAAATGTTTGAATGACAACATAATATTTTGAACACCACAATAAGAGTTTCTGCCTGTGGATTTGGACATTGCACGCTTTGATTTCGTTAGCTATTGTTGGCTTGGATTTTTCCTGCTAAGTTTATCTCAAAGTGAGAAGGTGTAGTAGCAGAGAAGGCTGCAGTACTAACTGCTAATGGGCATCATGGAGGCGACTTGTTCGTAAACAGAGGCTTGCAGACTAGACTAGACTAGACACTGAAAGGCAAATCAGTCACAAGTGAAAATGTATGTATGTATGTATGTATGTAGTTTGCACTATGGTTTGGATTTTACTTGTGCCTTTTTTTTATGGCATATTTGCTTTATCATTTGCATCCCTAATGAAAAAAATCAATTCATGTACCCATTATCATGAAAAGTATTGGCTAATAGCCTTCTTTCTAGGCACATATGAAAACCCAAAAAAAATAGTGACAATTCTTTGTGGTAATTTTGTTTGGTAAATCTTACGTTATGTGGAAATTTTCATTGTGAAAACTAATTTTGCAGCCTTGTAAACTTTCATTCGGTACGTTACGTAATTTATTTCTGTAAAGACCAGTCTGGCTCATATTTTTGGAATGACACCAAATTGTTAAATTATCCTATTTGTGCAAGAAAGCAATTGTAACATGTAGTTTTTTAACCTTTGCAGGAGGAGGCAACATTTAAACAGTACAACACAGCCCTTTCCTTCCTGAGGGAGAAGAAAATCACTGAAGCAAAAGAGATTTTTCAAGAATTACTAAATAGTGAATTTTTAATTAAGGTAAGTGCCAGCATCTAGGTTACACCAACCTTGTGCATAACAGAAGGAAAGGTAGCTATTACACCAAAATGAAACTGTTATCAGAATCACTCATGATCCTGTAGCTTGCACCGATTTGGAGAAAATCATTCGACTCCTTTCCTATGATACATTTAGCAAAGCAGTGACCCTGGTGTTACTGTGTGGTACATGGGCTCTGCTCAAACTGTGCAGTTGCTCTCGTACTTCAAGTATACATTTGAGATGTAATAACATCAATCCTGGGCCAATACCCACTCACCACAGTTATGGTATGTTTAAACGTCAAGATTACTTCCTCACCTTTTGTGTTCTGCTTATAAGAAGCATTCAACTTGTTCGAAATGGGGATTTTGTTTGGGTTGTATCGGTGGTGTGCTTCTCAGACATGAAGTGGTTTTGGCTGGGGTGATATTTAGGGCTGTAGAGCATTTAAGTTTGGAGCGGCAGGCCTTGTGTTTGGCCTGGTATGGAAGTTTGGTGACGCTCGACGAATGTCCAGCCAGCACACTATTGAGTGAGTGCTTTCTAGTGAGAATACGTAAACAAAGAAATGGTGGTATTAGCTTTGCCTTCATATAGGGCATCGGTATATATTTTTGCATAGCCTACATAAACCTGTAGTGATAAAAGAATGAATATTTTAAAAATGTGTAATGTTGTAACAGCCATGAACATTAACACAATAATTATTACGGAGATAAGTTTTTTGACGTATTGCGGCAGATTCACCAGCTGTCGAGGCCACTAGGTGCAACGTGAAACATCGAGAACATTCGACGCTACTGGAAGTGGTGACATCGAGAGTATTCTAGGCCAATTGCTGACTGTGTATATATCAGCGGAGGAGCGACGTGACAGGCAGTCAGTCGAGAGGTAAGTGAAGACAGTTAGGGGTGAACAGTCTAGTCAGTCAGTGAGTGCGGAGCAGTGTGGCAGCGACTTATTACCGGACATCTACTGTAACAGAGTGGAAGCCTATCTGCCAGTGCGCAACATTGAGTCGGGACAGTGAATACTTGGGGGTGTCGCGGTCGACAGTCCAAGTTCAACGCGGGACGAGCAGGAGCGCACAAAAGCAACAAGAGGACTCTGATAGTAAATGAAGCAGCAGGTGCCAGGCTGAAGAGGATCTGTGTAGTCTGTGTGTGTAAGCTGTGACAGAGTGAAGATAAATGTTAAGATAAATATAGAGTTCGTGGCAGTTGAGTGAGAGCTCCAGTTCGGTCAGAGCAGTGCCACGACATGGTCCAACGGGTTGGATTTAAATGTGAATGTAAATACTGAGTAGTGAAGAGACATTTTCTCTCAAAGCACAGTGAAAATAAATTGTGACTAACGTTTCTATGAAGTGAGGCTCAATGTGTGTGTGTGTGTGTGTGTGTGTGTGTGTGAGTAGGCCTAATTTGTATTAATGTTGATTAGTGTAAGTTATTAAAGTTAATAAAGAAATAGTACAGTATACGCCTGACCAGTTATTTCGCGAACCTTGAAAACATAACAGTACTATTGAAGAAGTGAGCAACACATAAGACCTTTTCACACCATGAGCATTTTGTCAATGATGCCCCTCACACAGTGAACAGACTGTACCAACACTATTGGATTTAAAACAAACCATACAGGGTTTTTAAATGTTGGTAGCTTTTCATGAACATACCCGGATTTGTACCAGCTGTAATTCATGTGCATTTAGAGCTTAGAGAAGAGAGCTTGTCATACGTGAGTCACCAAACATGCAGAATGTTATTGAGGTGGTGGATTTCAATGCTCATGCACCTTAACAAAATGTCGTTAAATATATGAACAAAATGTTTCCAAGTGCGGAAACTGAGGACGTCTAATGGCTGTATCATGTCAGTGGTTCCCTTTGGTACTGTTCTCACCACCTTGTTGTGTGCAGGTGTAATTACAAATATGGTTTGTTCCAAATGTCTAATCCAGGAATTCAATATAAGAAAACTGGAAATTTCCAGCATTTGTGAAATTGTTTTAATTCGGCGGCTTGCTACATCTTGGTTGTTTTACCCCGTGATCTTAGTGCGTGTGGAAACTGTCTGATAATGTGTAACATTGTGATGGCTGTATTAGAGAAATAAGTGTTTCAGTTCATTCTCCAGACTCTGACAAAGAATGCACAATTTTGATGTCGCCAGTAAATCTACTGCCACTTTCGGTCCAAACACACTATTCTTTTCTTAGAGAACTACTAGAAGGACTTGTAGTGAACACCCATCAGCTCAGAGCAGATGGTCTAGCTGTTTTGTTCCAGAAAACAAAAATACCACCACTTATCAGATGATATCACTGGTTGTACAGTATAGCAGTGTGTCAATGAATTTATTGATTGCACTGTAGCCCAAACCAACCACCTTTACACCATTTTGTGTAGCGTTTGCCACAAATGGAATTCCAAATTTAGACCACTCTGATCCATAGTGAACACATGGTTGGCACCATTTTAATGTCTTCAAATATATCGACAAAAATACCACAGTTTCATTGTCCAACAATTCAGTTTCATTGCAAAGAGTTTGCTTGGAAATGGCTTTCATTGCGGCAGGAGAGGTGGGGATACAATGGTTGTACCGAGTGATGAGGACAGCATGGAAGGAAAGGAAGACCCCAGAGGACTGGAAAAAAGGAATAATTGTCCCCATCTTCAAGAAAGGTAGTAGAACAGAATGCAGAAACTATCGGGGAATAACACTGATGAGTCATTGTGCAAAGATCTTTGAGAAAGTTTTGGAAAGGAGAAATAGGACAAGGATAGAAGGAGGGATGAGGGAAGAACAACATGGCTTCAGAGCAGGAAGGTCCACAGTGGATTTGATTTTTGCTGTAAGGCAGTTACAAGAACAGCACTATGAGTATGGAACAGATCTACTGATGGCCTTTCTGGACATTGAGAAAGCATATGACAGTGTAGGCTATGCAGAAACAAAGTATGGAAGTCCCTGGAGGTTAGAGGAGTAGAGAAATGGACTATAAAGAGGATAAAGGAGATGTACAAGGGAAGCGTGAGCTGTGTGAAAGTGGGAGGAGAGAGATCGGACTGGTTGGAACAGAGAAACGGCCTGAAAAAAGGAAGTGCACTGTCACCGTTACTTTTCATTGTGGTGATGGATGACATAATGACCCGAGTGGCACAAGTAATAGGGGAAGGAAAGATGAATGTAATGGTGTTTGCAGATGATTTGATGACTTGGGGAAACAAGGAGGAGGAGGTACAGGAACAGTTGGACGTGTGGGAAGGAATAATACAAGGATATGGGATGAAATTTAGCATAAATAAGTGAGTTGGTGATCACAACAAGGAAGAAGGAAAGAACCACAATGGGAATAACAATTGGTGGGGAACAGCTGAAGAAAGTGGAGAGTTTCAAGTATCTGGGAAGCCTGATACAAGATAATGGAAGAAACGATAGAGAAATAAATGAGCGGGGGAGGCAGGCAGAAGCATTCCGGAGGAGTCTGAGAAGCATGTTATGGAGCAAGGATGTGCCTCAGAACAGCAAAAAGATCATATATCGGACGCACTATGTCCCTATCCTGACGTATGCCTCGGAGACCTGGGTTATGAAAGGAAGGGAGAAGAGCAAAATACAGGCCAGTGAGATGAGGTTCTTGAGAAGCAGTATTGGAGCTACAAAGATGGACAGAATAAGAAATGAGAGGACCAGAGAATTAATGAAGGAGGAACCATTACAGGACGGTATAGAGAAATCTAGACTTAGATGGTATGGACATGTAAAACGAATGGAGAAGAGGATACCCAGGAGGATACATGAGACGAAGTGGGAAGAAAAGAGACCGAGAGGAAGACCGAGAGACAGGTGGCTGAAGGGGGTGGAAGAAAGCGTGAAGAAGAGAGGAGAAGACTGGACAAGGGTGGAGGCTGAGAGATGGTGGGAAGACAGAAGACGTTGGAGACGCTTGTGTTCCAAACAGACCCGGCCAGTGGCTGGAAACTCTGCAAGAAGACGATGATGATGATGCTTTTCGGGACTCAATACCACAGGTTGTTTCGAAATAATGTAGCCACGCATTAGGGACTTGCCAGGTATCCTCCCACACAGATTGAGCAGCAAGAATGCATCTCCAAATGTCGTCATCGTGGACGATAATCAGAGGAGACTTCCTTGCAGAATGAAACTTGTATCGTGTCTCTTCTCTCGTCCGTACCATCGTCTTCCAAGTGTTGCTCCCACCAACGATGTTACACAGTTTGGAATGTTCTTTGCTTCCTACCCTTATTCTGCCAGAATGTTGACCTCGTTGTTCCACCCCTTAAAATAACAATAACTGGCAGAATGCAACCATGTTATTTTTGTATTGTATGTCCACCATTTCTCTAGGTGTAGCGTGGGCTGGACAGTTTACACTGTCCTCCAGTATACAGGGTGGGAGGAGTAAAATTTATCTGGGAACAGGTGAGGAAGCACCGAAACACATAAAAAGCGTATACTGTAGTAAAAGGGTTATGGTTTAGGAGAAACCGGAGTTAAAGTACGTCTCTCTTGGCAACACCGCTTGCTACTGTGTAAAAGACCGGAGCAAGGAAGTGTTTTTGGAATGAGTTGGCTGTTACCTCAGGACAAACTGGTTGTGTGTGTAAATATCAAACATGCACATCAACAAATCTGATCAACATAAACAAGGTTACATGTGACAGACATGGCTACCATGAGTTAGAGAGTTTGTTACTGTAATATTCGATTGTTTGCACAAGTGGAATTATTAATTCGGTTAACAAAATTATAGCTTGGAAGGGACTGAAGTGTGAAGTGATTGCTGATATTTGATTGATTCAGCCAATTGTGAACTGCAAATTTAGTCAGGAAACAAGTGAATGCTAGCAATCTAATGAGTTCATTCGGTATACAAACCACTGTCTGGAAGTGATTGAAGTGTGAAGCAACTGATAACTTCCGATTAATCATTCACTCGCCTAAGAACAACTGCTACTCAACGAACGTTATAGGGAATAATAATTGTCACAATCGCATGAGCTTACTTTTATTGTAATTATTATTATTATTATTATTAACTGGCCATGTGGCCATGTCGGCCCCAGTTTTAATCCCCAAACCCATCAGGAATTTTAGAAACTGATGCGAGGCCTGGAACGGGGTGTACTCGGCCTCGTGAGGACAATTGAATTGCTGTCTGACAGTGAGGCAGCGACCCAGTCAGGAAAACCAAGATTAATGGCTGAGAGGACCCAGCAGCCTCCCACAATCTGTAAGCCAAATGGCTGGACAACGGTCGCTTGGTAGGCCATGGCCCTTCATGGACTGTGGTATCAGTGTTACTACTGTAACACTTAGTGATGATAAGAGTACACTCCCGATATTTTTGTAAGGGCTTCTGCCATGCTAGCAATGGAATGTTTCATTCTTTATACAAACCACTGGATCTTGAAGCGATGGAAGTGTGAAGCAACTGATAATGTTGCATGTACTGGTATTTACTCATTATAATGTTTTGTCATTTCAAGCCGTATTTGTAATACCAAGGAAATCCTCTATGTATAAAAATGTGACTGAAAAATGTTCACATATAGCCCGCACCCTTTATTTGGGACCTTAATAATGACTTAAAAAGTGAGGCCGGTATGTGAGTAAATATAATAATTAATATATTCAAATTGCTCTTGACAAAAGCATATTCTGTGATTTCAATATCTTGTTCTCCCCTTGTGAGCCAAACTAGCCAAGCTACATACTGGCCGGTCACACTGATCACCTTACATATGAGCTATTTCTTCGGAAGTGTGCTTGGCATGAGCTGCCTTTGATTGGTAGCTCTGATTCATATATGATGCTTAGAAGAGAATAAGTGAATCAGAAGAGGCATTGCTCCCTTCATTGAGAACATCTAGGAGAAGGTACCAATCTTAAAAGAGAAGTGAGTACTGAAGAACACAAAAAGAGAAAGGGAACGACCCTAAACGTGAGTTAGAAAGGAAAGGGTAATTGACATGGATTGGATGAAGAATATCCTTTAAAAGGTAAAGCAAAGGTTACGTTCAGTTTCAGCAGTTGTGGTAGTGTTTATTATGAAAATTGGGTCATAATACTTGCTTCCTTACAGATTTTGGTTTGATAGGAGTGTGGTCCAAGAACAGCTGTATGTACTGGAAGAAAATATTGAGAAATGGGAAATGAAAATCATTGTAGAGAAAAGTAAGACAATGGTAATGACAAGAGGAAAGAAAGAAGGAAAAGAGATGATTAAAATTGGAGATGCAAATCTGGAAGTAGTAGAACACTTCAAATATATAGGAAGTGAATTGATGGAAAATGCAAGATTGGATATGGAGATCAACAAGAGAATACAATGTGTGGTACATTGTGGAATAGAATCAGGTTCGGAGTTTAATTTGGGATAAAGACATATCAATGAAGGCTAAAGAAGTGATGTTCAAGACCTATTACTTACCAATAATGACGTATGGAGCAGAAAATTGACCAATGATGACAGATGAAAGTAGGAAATAGGCAGCAGAAATGAAATTCCTGAGGAGTATGGTACAGAAGACTAGGAGAGAGAGTGAGAAATGAAGACATTTGAAAGGAAGTGAATGTACAGAAGCTGAATGATAAGCTGGAGCAGAAGAGATTGAGATGGTAGAAAAGGATGAATGTTGAAAGAATGCCGAAATAAGTGATGGAGAGATGGATGACTGGAAAGAGAGGACGAGGAAGACCTAGAGTACGGTGGATGGATTTGGTGAAGGACAGTGTGAGAGAACGGAACCTGGAGTGGAGTTAGTGGCCCAAGCTGGAAACCTGAAATTGATGATGAGCAGTGTGTGTAAATTATCCAAATGTATTTTGTACAATTTAATTTTATTTTAGCATACGCGGTGAGCCTTAAGTATGAAGATTTATTTTAACAGCTCTTGTTGTTGTCGATTTATTAAGGGGCCTTTCAACATCGTGGTCATGTAGCCCCATATACTGTAGTATGTGTAGAATTTGTCTGAGATATAATCATTGTGATGGCTTGTGCTAGTGTGTGTACATGTAATTGAGGCGAGGATTGGAATGGAGGCGGCCGTGGCCATAAGTTAGGAACCATCCCGGCATTTGCCTGGAGTAGAAGGGGGAAACACCATTTCTAAGATAATCGAATCCACTCTTCTTAGCTTTTCCTCACGAGGCTGAGTGTATCTCATTCCAGCCCTCAGACCAGAATTACATTTCTTGGCAGGGCTGGGAATCGACCCAGACCTCCAGGGGGGGAAAGAATAAAGATATAGCTTGAGAAAAACATTTACAGCATGTTCCGATTCAACATGGAACTGTAAAATTGGTTGCCCACTCACCTGCAATTGGCTTGAAATCTGCTCGCAGCGCCCTAGCGACGTGGCTGAGTTCGATTTCACTGATTGCCGCCTTCTTATGCAGCATTGCAAAGCATTTTGCTCTTTCAAATTATATTTACACAGGCTTCACAATAAGTTTGAACGATTTCTGTTTCAGAACTTGTCATTTTACGCTTCTGTTAGTGGCTTTTGCAGAGCATTTCTCTGAAATAAAATTTTATTTTACAACACAGTTTATTACCACACAATGTATTTTTGTGTTGTATTTTATTTACAACACAATGTATTGCTTTTTAACCCAATACCACAAAACGAGATACAATTTGGAAATGATTTGTTACAAAATTGTAATCAATCTTCGTTGCTACTGAAAAAGTTAATTTATCACAGACGTTACATCTACTACAAATGGACATTTACATAAGGTGTTCGAAGTGGCTTCCATCATTTTCCAAGCAGTGGGCCACTCGTCGCATGTTGTTCTCTCTTGCGTTCGACAACATCTGAGAAGTAATTTCCGCAAAGGCTTCGGTAATGACGAGCTCAATTTTTTTGGGTGTTTGTGGTGATCTTAAAAATGCTCTCGACCTGTCGTAGCCCCAAATGAAGAAATCCAGGACGGTCAGATCAGGTGAACGTGGTGGTAATTCTATAAAGCCACCAATTCCTTCCACCGGCCAGGAAAAAAAAACTGTTTAAAACTTCTCCCGCCAGTCTGGAGGAGTGCGCTGGATGACCATCTTGTTGAAAAAGCATGTTGTAATTGTGTTGTAATAAACTATGTTGTAGAATAAAATTTTATTTCGTAGAAATGCTCTGCAAAAGCCACTAACAGAAGCGTGCAGATTTCAAGCCAATTGCAGGTGGGTAGGCAACCCATTTTACAGTTCCATGTTGAATCGGAACACGCTGTACACTGAGTTGAGTCATTAGTTCTGTGTTGCATACCTTTTGAGGAATAATGGTTATGGTTTAAAGCTTTTAAAATGTTCTTTTGGTATGTAAATCTCCTATGTTCTCGCTATGCATAACATCCATCAGTTCCCTTTGGCATCTTGTCAGTCATAGATTGCAGCACACAAGGTGTGAAGATCATTCACCACTCTTTAATAATTACTTAGTTTATGCTTCAAGTCCCTGAAGGAGACCATAACTAGGAAGCGTTTGCGATGTTTTGATCACGTCAAACGTATGACGGAAGATTTGCAAAACAATGGTTACATACTGAGATTACTGGAAAGAGACCTGTTGGAAGATCTAGGAGGAGATGGCTGGACTAAGTGAAGGAAGATATCACATCCAAGGGAATCAACTGGGATGAAGTCTTGAAGGACCAGTGGTACATGAATCGACTAAAATGGAGAGGGCTCGTAAACCACACCCGGGAAACTGGAGTGGAAACTTGATGATGATGATGCTTCAATTTCTGGGGAAGATCCAGAGCCAATCATCCAACTTGAAGGAGCTTCAGTTATGAAGAGGTGGCAAACATTCTGTTGTTGTTGTTTGTGTCTTCCATCTTTTGACTGGTTTGATGCAGATCTCCATGCTTCCCTGTCCTGAGCTCATTGTTTCATCTCTACATAGCTACCACACCCTACATCCAACACAATCTGTTTAACATATTCTAACCTTGGTCTACCCCTACAGTTCTTGTCCTCGACCCTTCGTTCTATAACTAAGTTTGCTATTCTTGGTGTCTTTGTATGTGTGCTACCAACCTATCTCTTCTCTTCATAAGCGCTTGCCAAAAATATATCTCCTCTCCCAATCGTATTAATACCTCATTTGTAACCCTATCTACCCATCTGATCTTCATCATACTCCTGTAACATCACATTTCAAATGCTTTAATTCTCCTCTTTTCTGCTGCTCCAACAGTCCAAGTTTCACTTCCATAGAGTGCCACGCTCCAGAGAAAGGCTTTCAAAGATGACTTCCTAACACCTAAATCTATATTCGATGTCAACAGATTCCTTTTCTGTAGAAATGGCTTTCCTTGCTTGTGCTAACCTACTTTTTATATCCTCTTTGCTTTGTCCATCACCGGTTATTTTGCTTCCTAAGAAACAGAAGTTTCCTACTTCCTTTAGCTTTTCACCTGCCAATTTGACGTCCATAGGGGTTTCTGATTTCTTTCGACTGCATTTCAAAATATTTGTTTTACATTTATTAATTTTCATCATGAATTCTTTCCTCAAGACAGAATCCATACCATTCAAAAACACATTAAAATCCTCTGGTGTGTTGGCTATGATGACGATGTCATCAACAAATCTCCGAGTTGAAATTATTTCTCATTGAACCATGACTCCTATTTTGAATTTTTCTCCAATTTCCTTCATTGCTTGTTCAATGTATAGATTGAAAAGTTTGGGTGATAAGTTGCAGCCATGCCTTATATCTTTCTGAACACCATCTTCTCTCTCATGTCCTTGGGCTTGTATAACTGCTGTCTGGTTTCTGTATAGATTGTTGAGCACCCTCCTATCCCTGTACCTTATTCCAATCGTTTTCAAAATGTCCAACAACTTACTCCAATCAATGTTATCAAAAGCCTTTTCTAAGTCTACAAATGCCATGAATGTTCTCTTATCCTTCCTTATTCTAGTTTCCAAAATCAGCCTAAGACTTAGTACAGCTTCTTTTGTTCCTACATTCCTTCTGAAGCCTAACTGGTCTTGACCCGACTCTCTTTCTATCTGTCTTTCTATCCTCTTGTAAATCATTCTAGTTAGGATCTTTGAAGCATGAGTGTACAAGCTGATTGTACCGTAATCTTCACATCTGTCAGCTCCCTGTTTTCTTCGGTATAGAGGGTACCTAACCTATGCAGCGTAGCAACTCAATCGGTATATCATCTATGCCTGGTGCTTTGTTCCTGCTTGAGTCTTCCAATGATCTGGCAAATTCTGATCTCAATATTAAATCTCTGTTTTCATCTTCATCAATTTCTTCTTCCTTTTCCATTACATGATTGTCAATCTCCTTTCCCGTATACAAACACTCTATGTAAGCTTTCCATCTCTCAACCTTTTCTTCCCTATCTATTAGAGGTTTTCCATCCGAGTCCTTAATATTTAGGGACCGGATGTTTTGAAAATGGCATATGCACATATGCCAATGCATATTTTGAGGCTTTATTGGATTTTTTGCATTTTCTGAACATAACAGCAATAATTTTTTAGCATATACAGTTGAAATTAAGTATAATTTAAAACATCTTGATCAAAATGGGGTGGGACATTCCTTTCACTATCTGGGCAGTATCCCTTGTAAGCAACTTTCTGAGAAACAAGATAACGAGATGACAGTACTTGTACTTTACGCAATGCTGCCTGGCTATTTGAAGAAGGGAATCGAGTGGGACATTCCTTTCACCATCTCGACGGCCAGTAGCCCGGGGTTAGTTTTGTGAGAAGTTTCTTCAGTTAATGTGTTAATTTATTCTTAGTCTGCATATCCTTAACTCAAAATGCCTAAAGAGAAGAGCAGAAGACTGTATTCATTAAAACAGTGGGTGTCAGGTAATAGTGATTATTTAACTGTTGGCTAGGGACCGGTTATTTATGCACTAAGGGTCGTTTTCACCTACGTCAATTATCTCTTAATTTGTCAATAAAGGTTATTTAACTTCGCACGAGCATTTCACCAAACAGAAACGCTCGTTAACTTACCACTAACAAGGAATTACGTTAAATGGCCAAATCTGGCCACTCATCTCTCTAAAGCATCTTTAAAGTGGCGGGAAACAGTTGAACTGTGCCTTGCGCATTCCACAATGGCGGTTTGTTTCTGAGTTTCACACGTACTTTCATCCATATGAATATAAAATATGTTTATGACAATGAAATTATAAAAGATCACACACATTACTAAGTTTTAATACCAAGAAAGACGAATACGGAAATTAAAAGAAAGAAAATATCCGAAGGGGGATTCGAACTCTTTCAAGCCCTGCATAATAAACCAAGAGTCTGCACCTTAACCGCTTACGCTACGAAGACAACTGGGTAAGCGCGTTCTTTTAAGCTATCTATTCCCACAGCAGCCAGTTCTCCTAAATACTTTGTTCATATCGTTTTAAGCTTTTGCCATGAATAAGGTCTTCTGTATTTCTTTTCCTTTATAATTATGTTCCAGAAAGTCTCAACGAAGCATCGCAAACGACAATCAGTGCTAGACGCTTCCTATTCTGTCCGCCATGCTCTCCAACTTGAAACCGAGTCTACGCATGCGCGAGAGCCGTAAATCTTATTTAAGTAATTGCGAACCCGAATGGCCTCGTGAAATGCATCGAAGATAATCACGCATTAAATCTCGTATTTAAGTTAAATGGGAATTAACTAAATAATCGTTAGTGAAGAGTTGTTGTAAACGGCCCTAAAACAATTAAAATTTGTCTCCTGAAAACATTGAAAAACTTGCAATTATCAATTCATTCATTCGTTTATTTGCAATTGGGGGTGTGTCCCCCGGTGGCAAATTAGATCTACATAACAAATAAATAATTGTACATAACAATTAAACTGGAGTATTTACACAAACAGTCAGTCTTTTCTTAAACACACCTATATGTTTGGGAAAAGGCTCTAAGACTGCGGCAGGTAGAGAGTTCCAATTATCAATGGCACGGTTTACGAAAGAATATTTACCATAATTTGTTCGCTGTGGTCGGCCCTTAACTTTGAAAGGATGATCGCTCCTACCCATGTAAGTAGGCTTTTCCATAAGTTTGCTAAGCTCACCCCATGCTGGTTGATTTGTATACGTGTTGTACATAGCGCAGAGTCTAGATTTCATCCTCCTAGCCTCAAGTGATTCCCACCCAAGTTTCTTTAACATACGGCTCACACTGCTCCTGGGATTAAAGTCACTGAGCACAAATCTAGCGGCCTTTCTTTGTACCATTTCCAACTCATTTATGAGCCCTTCTTGATATGGATCCCAAACCGTCGAGGCGTATTCCAGAATAGGTCTTACAAGTGACAAAATATCCTAATTCTTTAGCAGAGGTACTACTTCCTTTTAATACCCTCATTACAAAGTGCAGGGATTTGTAAGCTTTAGAAACTACACATCCTATATGACTACTCCATTTCATATCATTTCTTACGTGAACGCCCAAATATTTGCAAGAATCTTCTTCTACAAGTATTTCCGAGCCAATGTTATATTGAAAATCTTGCCTTCGCACTTTCCCTATTTTTATTAGACTACAATTTCTTGTGTTTATTTTCATTTTATTTTCAATCGCCCACTTATAGACCAGGTTCAGGTCATTTTGAAGTACTGCATTGTCTTGTGAGTCATGTATCTTTCGATATATTACACAATCATCCGCAAGCAATCGACAGTTACTGCGAATCCCATTATGTAAACGCCAAAAATAACAAAGTTCCGATTACGCTGCCCTGAGGGATACCCGACGTTACGGTAATTTCATCCGAGAATCGGCCTTCAACTTTCACTTTCTGGGAACGACCCGTCAAAAATTCTTTGATCCATAAAATTACTCTTCTATCAATCTTCGTCGAAGCTAATTGTGATGCTTCTTTCTGCAGTGAATCATACATGTATAAAGTGAGTGAATAAGATTGGCTCATTGTTAAGTGCATATTTTCCCCCTTTTTTAATGCATATTTTCTATATTTTCGGTGCATAATTGCATGCATATTTTAATTGTTTTCAGTGCATAACGGTCCGGTCCCTATTAATATTACAGCACTTAGTCTTCCTTTCCCCGAAAGTATTCTTAATCCTTCGATAAGCTGTGTCTACTTTTCCTAATTTCAGACAATTTTCTATACCTGCACATTTCTCTTTCAACCATTCTTCTTTTGCTTCCTTTCACTTCCCGTTAACCTCATTTCTCAGACGTCTGTATTCTGCTTTCCCCTTTTCATCTCTTACGTTCTTGTGTTTCCGCCTTTCATCCATTAGTTCTAGTATATCCTGAGTGATCCACGGTTTTCTACCTATTCTTTCTTTCCTACCAATGTTTTCTTCTGTGGATTTTGTTATTTTATTCTTCAAAAGTGTCCATTCCTGTGCAATTTAAGTTTGTTGGTTTTTCATCAGTTGTTCCTTTATACTAGTCTTGAATCATTTGTTCATGTCCTTCTCTTTCAGTCGGTCCAGTGCCCACCTTTTTGGCTTTTCAATTTCTTCAACTTATGTCTGCATTTCATCACAACCAGATTGTGGTCAGAGTTTGTCAGCACCGGGATATGTTTTGCAATACAAAATCTGGTTTCTAAGAATCTGCTTGACCATAATGAAGTCTATTTGGTAGCGCCCTGTATCTCCTGGTCTCATCAATGTGTATTGTGGTTATTGAATAAGGTGTTGGCTATGACCAACTCGTGCTCGGTGCGAAATTCCATCAGCCTGCTTCCTCGATCATTCCTTTCACTTAACCCCCCAGGGGCTCACATCTAGTGGGTTGTGGGTTGGCGACCACGGGGCCCCAGCTGAGTCCGGCATTGCTTCCACTTACTTGTGCCGGCTCCTCTCTTTCTTCTTTCCTGTCGACCTCCCTTGGTCAACTCTTGTTCTCTTCCGACCCCGACGGTATTAGGGTATCCGAGGCCTAGGGAGTCTCTTCCTTTCCCGCCTTCATTGGCCCTTGTCTCATCTTTTCTGATTCCCTCCTTCTGCGAGGGGTTAGCCTTCTTTTTCTTTTCCTTTTACCTCCTGCCTTGTGCTCAAGGCCCTTAAGGAGGCAGGGTGTATGTAGCCCCACCACTTCTGGTGCACCGTCGATAATGCTACACCCTCAGGGGCTCACGGCTGGTGAGTTCGGGCGTTAGCGACCCCGAGGGATTCCTGAGCTGGGTCCGTTTTCCCCTTTTTGTCCCTTCCCTTTGGGGCGGACCTTTTCCTCTCTCCCCTCTCCTCTCCTCTTTTCCTTCTATTTCCTTTTCTCTTTAAGATTCCCGCACTGTTTTTGTTACTCGAATCACCGTGTCTCTAAATTCCCTTTTACCATTTTTTTAAAGGCATTTTTGATCTATGTTGCATTTTGTAAGTCTCTTCGATCTAAATTACATCTCGCGATTGTTTTCAACCTCAATTGCATTTTGTAAAGATTGACAATCTAAATTGCTTTTTAGTAAGTCTTTCAATGCAGGCGTCAGGGCATTTTAGTGAGTATTTTGAATTTCAATTGCATTTTGTAAGTATTTTCAACCAAAACCGCATTTCGCACGAATTTTGAATCTAAATTGCATTTTGTTTGGTGGGCATTTTGCACATATTTTGATTCTCAATTGCATTTTGTGGGTATTTTGAATCTAAATTACATTTGTCAAGTATTTTCAATCTAAATTGCTTTTTGTAAGTATTGTCAATCCACATGAGTCGTTTGAATCTACCGTACATTTTGTAAGCATTTTCACTTTCAATTGCATTTTGTAAGTATTTTGAATTTCAATTGCACTTTGTGAATAATTTGGATTGGAACTGGGATATTTCAATCTGCATTGCATTGTGTATTTTCAATTTCAATTGCATTTTGTAAGTATTTTGAACCTCAATTGCATTTTGTACGTACTTTCGATCTCATTTGCATTTTGTAAGTATTTTGAATTTCAGTTGCATTTTGTAAGTATTTCGGCGCTACTTTGCATTTTGTACGTATTTTGAATCTAGCCTACGTTTTGTGGGTCTTTTTCAATCTATTCTTTTTGTGCAACTTTTCGTTCTAAATTCCCTTTTGTAGGACCATATTGTGAGTTGTTTCCATGTGAGTTCCTTTTTGTACGTATTTTCAGTCTTCGATAATTTTGTTCTGGTTTCCATTTCATTATCATTTTCGCTATCACCCAGATCATTAGGGGCCGATAACCTCGATGTTAGGCCCCTTAAAACAACAATTATCATCATCATCATCCTTTCACTTAATCCGAATTCTCCTCCTACCTTCTCTTCCCTTTCCTACCACAGCATTCCAATCTCCCATTATTATAACATTTTCATCACCCTTGATATACCTCAGAATTTCATCTATTTCTCCGTAGACTGATTCAACATCTTCATCATCAGCTTGACTGGTGGGCATATAGACTTGTACCACTGTGGTGAAATTCGGTCTTGTATTGATTTTAGCTACAGTAATCCGTTCACTTTATTGCTCATAATATTCCACCCACTGTCCAAGTTTCCTAGTCAATATGAAACCTACCCCTGCTTAGCCATTGTTTGATTTAGTGCTAATGATCCTATAGTCTCCTGACCAAAAGTCCTGATCTTCCTGCCAGTGCATTTCACTAATCCCAACCAAATCCAACCTCAACCTATCTATTTCCCTCTCTTGAGTTTTCTAACCTTCCACTGCCTATCAGACTTCTAACATTCCCCTCTCCGATCCGTAGAATATCAGATTTCCTCTTTGTCACTTCTGTGATGTTAACACACTCTCGAGTAGTCCCCACCCAGTGATCCAAACGGGGGACTAGTTTATCTCCGGATTGGAATTTTACAAGAGAGGAGGCCATCATCACATGTAATTGTGCTTAGAGCGGTGCATATCCTCGGGAAGAGCAATACGGCTGTAGTTTCCCGTTGCTTTCAGCAGTGCAGCAGAACGCAGTGTAGCCACTAGCTTGCTAATATTATCAATATCTTTTCCTCAAAACAACAGCCAATTTTATGAACAGTACTGGATTCTGTTGTGAAGGATTTGAACATATTATTTTCAAACGGGAATTAAGCTTCTAGCAAGAAGCGCTTGTTCATTCTTGGGATGAATGTCCTCAACTTCATCACTACCATACATTGGCACTCGAACCTCATCTCTTAGGCTATAAGTTGTGGTCTATGAAGAGTATGGTCTTTCAGAAGAGACACCTAATATTGAGAGTCTTGGAGATATCAATGACAAATTTTATTCTCCAGACCACTTTTGCTGTGATCTATAAGTAGAAAACTTGTCTTAATGAAAATAGTTGCTGCCCGCTCTCCTGAGACTGAGAGATCAAAACAAGCTTATCTGGGGCTATAGCATTGAAGAGCCATTGACTGTTTCGAAGTGGAATGGGCAGTTAGGAAGATCAAGATGGGGAAAGCTGTGGGAATCGACGAAGTGGCAATAGAAATGATCAAGGCGGCAGGACCAGTGGGACTGCAGTGGACATACAGACTTCTCAGGAGACTGTGTGTGGATAGAGAAGAAAGTTCCTGAAGACTGGAAAAGGGGAATAATATTGCCAATATTCAAGAAAGGAGACAGGAAGGGGTGTGGTAACTACCGAGGAATCACCATCATGTTGCCAAGTAATGGAATGAATCCTAGAAAAAAGAATTAGAGTAAAGGTAGAAAGCCAAATAGAGGAGGAGCAGTTTGGATTTAGAGGGGGCAGGTCAACAGTAGAACCCATTTTCATTCTGAGACAGAACATTGAAAAGCGTTGGGAATATGGGAAGGATATGGTAATGACTTTTATTGATCTAGAAAAGGCCTATGGTAGCATCCCTAGAACAAAAGTTTGGGAAAGCTTAACAAATAGGGGAATAGGCAAGGAACTAAGAGACATGATAAATGGAATGTGCATGGATTGCTAAAGTAATGTGAAGACTAGAGTCGGGACATCGGAATGGTTTAAAATTGACACTGGACTAAAGCAAGGAAGTGTGTTGTCACCCTTATTGTTCGTAATGGTGGTGGATGACATCATGAAGGCAGCAATGAAAGACTATAGTAGGGCAACGATGAATATAGTGTTGTTTGCAGACTATGTTGTGATCTGGGGCGAGGATGCGATGGAAGTACAAGAACAGTTAGACGTAATAAATAAAAGGATTGAGCAATGGGCATTGAAGATAAATGTGGAGAAGAGTAAAACAGTGGTGATGAGTAGAACTAGTAAAGAAGGAAAAGGAGTAATCAAAGTCGGAGATAAGGAATTGGAAGAGGTGAAACACTTCAAATACTTGGGAAGTGAACTGACTGAAGATGGAAGACCAGATTTGGAAATTAGCAGAAGAATACAACTCGGGAGTGCTTTCTACCAACAAGTACGGGGACTAGTATGGAACAAGGATATACCAATTAAGGCTAAATAAGTTGTGTGCAAAGCATATTATGTTCCTATAATGACATATGCAGCAGAAACTTGGACAATGACTAAGAGGGATGAGAGCAGAGTACAAGCAGCTGAAATGAGATTTCTGAGAAGTATGGTCCAGAAAACGAGGAGGGACAGAGTGAGAAATGAAGATATATGGAAAGAACTGGGAGTACAGAAACGAAATGACAAACTGGAGCAAAACAGATTGAGATGGTTTGGACATGTCAAATGGATGAATGAAGTAAGGCTACCAAGACGAGCATTGGAAAGACGGATGACAGGGAAGAGAGGACGAGGAAGACCAAGAATGCGTTGGATGGACTCTGTGAAGTATTGCATTAGAAAACTGAACCTGGATTGGAACACAGTGTCGGAAGAGGAGTGGTGGAACAACAGAACTAAGTGGAGAGGAACCATATTTGCCCCCACCCATTGTCAGCTGGAAAAGGGGAAATGAAGATGATGATGATGATGACTGTTTCGATGGCATTAATGCCCACCTTTGAAGATGGTGTTCCCTGCTGTGGAGATTGTCCTTGCCTCTCCCTGCACCTGTCTGTCATTGCTTTTTTTTTTTTTTTCATGTTTCCATCCCCCTGTTGCTATCCATTGAATGTCTACCTTGTTGTGTTTTCTTATGTAGCTCAAAGTTTGATGCGAGATCTGTTGGTTTCAACAGAAATTTAGTGGAGAGAGAACTAGTAAACTTGGGAGATGAAAGTTGCTTGGTTCCCTTTCTGTTTCAATTTTAGAAGTCACCACCAGGGCCGAGAGGTCAGGGAAAACCAGGATTTTTTCCAAAATTGTGTGAATGCCTCTAGGATAATTTAGGTGTTGTCTCCCAGTTATTTTTATTTTATGTGAATTTTGAAGTCGTCTACTTTTGTTCAGTAAACTGTGTGATTATGTTGCAGATTAGCAAAGAAGATTGTGCTGGTCAGCCCCTAGTAGCTTTAAAATATTCATGTTTGAAGAACATAGGCTCAATCCTGCAACAGGAAAATAAAGAAGAATCCTTGAATCATTATTTACAGGTGAGGACTATTTTCTAAATCAGGGGTAGGCAACCACAAAGCCTTCGCGATCTACTGTTTCATACCACCGTATCAATGTGATCTACTTCTTTTAAAAATATAGTAATTGCTACATTATTAATTTTTTAATACAGTGAAACAACTATATTTAACAATGAAACAATTAGATCTTCACTATTTGCTGAAAATACAAAAATTTACATTCAGTGTGAAACTAGAGGAGATGTTCGTTTAACAATGACTTGATATTAGGTGTATAACTTGTTACACTTAGTCGAATACACGAGTCAAGGTGTTCGTCAGTCAACCTTGTTCTGTGTTTATTTTTAATATATTTGAAAACAATGATTCACACAGGTAAGTAGAAGCAAACAAGGCCTTTATTTTAAGTGCAACATCAACTAACACAGGATATTTCTCGTGAGGAATTGAAGGCCAACAGTTTTTAGGTTCCGTAATGGTTTTGAGATACAAATCATTTTTTAATGATATGATGGAAAAGAACTGGGAATATGGAGAGGATTTGATCATGACTTTCATAGATCTAGAAAAGGCATATGATAGTGTCCCCAGAGAGAAGGTATGGGAAACCATGGTTAAGAAGAGACTGGGAAGAGAAATGTTGGAAATGGTGCAAGCAATGTACAACAACTGTGTTAGCAGGGTACTGACCCCAGTTGGAAAGACAGATTGGTTTAGGAACAAGACTGGACTAAGGCAGGGGAGTGTGCTGTCACCTCTCTTGTTCATAATGGTGATGGATGAAATTGTAAAGGAAACAAAGGAAGCATATGGACATAAAGAAATGAAGCTACTGTTATTTGCAGATGATATTGTGGTCTGGGGAAGGAACACCGAAGAAGTGCAAAAACAACTAGATGCACTGAACGAAAATATTCAGAAGTACGGCCTGAAAATCAGTATAGAGAAAAGCAAGACCATGGTGATGACAAGAGGGGAAAGACAAGGAAAGGGCACTGTGAAAATTGGAAGTCAGAGTTTGGAAATTGTGGACACGTTCAAATACCTAGGAAGTGAATTGATGAAAACTGGTAGGTTGGACATGGAGATTGGCAGGAGGGTACAGCAGAGCAATGCATTCTATCAAAGTGTAAGAAAACTTGTTTGGGATAAGGAAGTACCAAGGAAAAGCAAGGAGGTAATGTATAAAGTGTACTATGTTCCCATACTAACTTATGCAGCTGAGACTTGGACCCTGACTAGCAGGCAAGAGAGTAGAATCCAAGCCAGTGAAATGAAATTCCTAAGAAGTATGATAGGAAAGACAAGGAAAGACAGAGTGAGGAATGAAGATATTAGGAAGGAAGTTGGGATGGGAAAACTAAATGAGAGAATTGAGAAGAATAAACTAAGGTGGTTTGGACATGTAAAGAGGATGGAGGAAAACAGAATACCAAGACAGATGCTGGAGGCGAAGTGCAAGGGTAAGAGAGCAAGAGGAAGACCTAGAACAAGGTGGATTGATTCAGTGAAGAACAGTGTAAGAAAAAGAAATCTAGACTGGGACAAGATCGTGGAAGAAGAATGGTGGAAGGAAAGAGGAAAGTGGAGAAGTGCCATAAATACCCTGACCCGGCAGGAGCTGGATAAGGGGAAATGATGATGATGATGATGATGATGATGATTTCAAGTTCAAGAGCTGCCCCATCTACGTCAAAAACATTTTCAATGGAAGATGATACATTCAATAGTTCAAGGTTAGTCCAAGGGAAAGATAAAAACTGGGTTACCACAGAAATCTTTTGAAAATCTGAAAACCGATTTTTGAAATCATCCCTCAAAGTGGAGATCATGTTTACATAACATTCTCTATTATAGGGTATCTCACATTAATCTACTTGGGTCTTCAGAGTTGGAAAGTGTCCTAACTCACCTCTCTTAAGGCAGGACTCCCATAAACACAATTTTTCAGCAAAAGAATTTACTTCAGATATCATTTCAGCCCTGAAATTTCAAATTTAGTTTAAGCTTTTCTGTTAAGTCAACTAAAAAAGCAAAATGCATAAGCCAGAGAGGATCTTCAATATAAGCTAACAGGCTATTCTCTTCTATTTCCTGCAGAAACAGTTTGACAGCTGGTAAAACCTTGTGGATACGTCAAGTACTTTTCCCTTACTGAGCCAGCGTACTTCAGTATGGAGAAGTAAATCTTCATATTGCAGTTCCAATTCGTCTGCCAAATCTTTGAAAAGTCTTCTTTTAAGAGAATGAGACCTAATTTTGTTCACTATCTTCACAACAGTTTTCATGGTTTCATTTAAATTTTAAAACTTTCCACACAGAGACTGCTGGTGTAAAATACAGCGATAAATTAAAAACTGTGGAAAACTTTCATCTCTTTGGCACAGAGCAAGAAAACCATTTTTAGAACCTCGGAAAGCTGGGGGCTCCATCTGTGGTAATGCTTACAAGCTTTTGGATAGGTATTTTTTCTGACAAGATGAGTTGTTTCACAGCAAAAAATACATCTTCTCCTCTTGTATGACCTTTCAAAGAAATGACTTTCAAAAGTTCTTCTATGACAGGAAAGTTATTAAAAACCATCCTTACAAAAACTGCCAACTGTGCAGTACCTGTTGCATCAATGGATTCGTCTAACTGCAATGAAAAATAACAACAGTCCTCCAAGTCTGTTTTCAATTGAGAGAAAATATCACGAGACATTGTTTCAACTCTTCTTGTGACCGTTCTTGACGAAAGTTGAAGCGATTCGATGGCAGCCACTATTTCAGACTTGTTCTTGAAATTATTAAACAACTCACAGCAGCTTCTCGAAATGCTTCTTTTATGAATTCGCTGTCTTCAAAGGGTTTCCTCCGTTTCGCCAATACATTCGAAACACGATATGAAGCAAGGGTGGCAGCAACACTTCTATCCACTGGTTTAGTGAAAATATTTTGCTGAACACTTAACTGATTTTTAAATTTCTTTATTTTTTCTTTCCTCATTTCACTGCTTAAAGGAAACTCTGCTTTCACACATGGGTGCATAGTTTTGAAGTGTCTCTCGATGTTTGTCTTTTTCACGAATGCAATTGTAGCTTGACACAACAAACAAATACATGTGCCATTTCTTTCCGCTACGAAAAACTCTTGTTCCCATTCGGAATGAAAATTATAAACTTTAGTTTTTTTAATACGCTACTCATTTTGCGTAAAGTGTCGTTGCACTACGTACGCAATTATGTTCTTGATACAAGATCATGTTCGAATATAGTCACAAGCTATCTCGTCCACACACTGTAAAAACACAAAAGTTAGCAGTTCACAGTAACGACACCAAAGAAGTTAATATTGTAACCACAATAAACAGCACAAGGCACGAAACTCACCGCCTGTTAATTTGGAAGAAGCTTTCTTCCAAATTACATACCACCTTCTCCAGACACGTACCGAATCAATACAACACATTGCACAGAGATAAATGAAACAGTGTAGAGACAAGTGGCGCGCAAGTAGCGGCTGTTTCAACTAATGCGAGAAAAACATGATGATGATGATGATTGTTGTTTTAAGGGGCCTAACATCTAGGTCATCGGCCCCCAACGAGAAAAACAATCTTGAGGTTCAAGGTAGATGTTGCTACTAGTTCTACAAACTTATTTCGAACGAACACGCATTTTCTCTGCTAGGAAAAACAATTGTCCATTTTATTCAATAATTTTTCTCATGCACTCTCAGTACTCACACGATCTACTAAATAAGCACTCGCGATCTACTGGTAGATCGCGATCGACGTGTTGCCGACTCGTGTTCTAAATGTTATGTAGTAAACACTCAGCGCGAGATTAGCGGCCAGCTGTGTGGCCCAGTTTATTGATGGGCTCACTTATTTAATCCTGGCATCGGTTGCATCCTAGGTCCCTGTGTGAGTAAGTTTTCAGGCATGTGAAAAATTCCCTTCTAGGGATAGTCCTGTCACCCCAATGTCTCAAAAACCATAGCAGTTAAGAGGGACATTAAATTATAATTATATCAGCAAAAAAATGCATGTTTGTCAGTCAATTTTAATCATATTTGCATTTTTCTTTCTGGGCTTTGATGAATTTATGACAGTTTTAAAACTCAGCAATTCTTCTAGGTTTGTGCCGTGTCTTGTGTGGGGTTTCGCCTAGCACACCAAGCTGGCTCATCGGTGGGCTCTTGGTGTCCCCGCCCGGACCCCACCAGGAGTGGTGAACTGCGCACCACCTCCCATTATATTAGGTGCAACTGCACCACTTTACTGCGAGAACTAAAAGCTCAATCAGCCATAACCTCCCTATGAAGGCTTCCGAAAAGATGGTATATTGGCTTTCACGGCCAGTGAATTAAAACTCAGCAATTCTTCTAGGTTTGTGCCGTGTCTTGTGTGGGGTTTCGCCTAGGAAACCAAGCTGGCCATCGGCGGGCTCTTGGTGTCCCCGCCCGGACCCACACAGGAGTGACGAACTGCGCGCCACCTCCCTTTTTATTAGGTGCACCTGCACCACTTTACTGCAAGAACTAATAGCCCAAGCAGCCATAACCTCCCTATGAAGGCCTCCAAAAAGATGGTATACTGGCTTTCACGGCCAGTGAATTAAAACTCTGCAATTCTTCTAGGTTTGTGCCGTGTCTTGTGTGGGGATTCGCCTAGGACACCAAGCTGGCTCATCGGCGGGCTCTTGGTGTCCCCGCCCGGACCCCCCCAGGAGTGACAAACTGCGCGCCACCTTCCTTTATATTAGGCGCACCTGCACCACTTGACTGCGAGAACTAAAAGCTCAAGCAGCCATAACCCCCTATGAAGGCTTCCAAAAAGATGGTATATTGGCTTCCACGGCCAGTGAATTAAAACTCGGCAATTCTTCTAGGTTTGTGCCGTGTCTTGTGTGGGGTTTCGCCTAGGACACCAAGCTAGCTCATCGGCCGGCTCTCGGTGTCCCCGCCCAGACCCCCACAGGAGTGACGAACTGCGTGCCACCTCCCTTTATATTAGTTGCAACTGCACCACTTTACTGCGAGAACTAAAAGCTCAAGCAGCCATAACCTCCCTATGAAGGCTTCCAAAAAGATGGTATACTGGCTTTCACAGCCAGTGAATTAAAACTCAGCAATTCTTCTAGGTTTGTGCCGTGTCTTGTGTGGGTTTCGCCTAGGACACCAAGCTGGCTCATCGGCGGGCTCTTGGTGTCCCCGCCCGGACCCCCACAGGAGTGACGAACTGCACGCCACCTCCCTTTATATTAGGTACAACTGCACCACTTTACTGTGAGAACTAAAATCTCAAGCAGCCATAACCTCCCTATGAAGGCTTCCAAAAAGATGGTATATTGGCTTTCACAGCCAGTGAATTAAAACTCAGCAATTCTTCTAGGTTTATTATATAAATAATTCATGCTTTTGGGCTAATGCCGTGTGTATTTTTAATTTAAACCATACGTTTCGGAGAAACCTTGCCTCCTTTTTCAATGGAAATAAACAATGTGGCCAAAGAAAGTATATCAATGAGATTACAAAAAATATAGATAAATTCCTCTGTTCGTCACCAGAGAGCAGCTGCCAGAAATAACTGTATGGACCATGGTGGAACGGCGGACAGAGTAGTAAGTAACAAGAAGGTAAAGGGGGCGGTGTGAAAATATAGAAACTCCTCGAAGAATGAGGAGGGGGGGGGGGGGGAGGTGGGAGGGTTAGATGGATATAAGGAAACATAGACAAAAGGGAATACTAGCTGAACGATACCTAACGTCATACAGTCAACGGCGAAAAAACAGATGGAAACTCCTCCAGTGACGAACAAAGGAGATCAAATCCAGGCTCGGAGCCCTAGAGGGAAAATGTACAATTTTAAATATGTGAAGAACAGAGAGACTGAGAGGAACTATCTCCCTAGATCCTTAATAACTGGTAGCCAAGTGTCACTTAGCTGATAACCAGTGTCTCTGTTAAAATTATTGGGATTTTTACGAATTTCAACTGCCTCCCTTATAATTCTAGACCAGTTGTGCTTAACAAGGGAAAGCGCATGAGCATCCTTGAAACATACATCGAGCCCTGAAGACAGGGCATGTTCAGCTATAGCTGATTTGTCAGGTTGGTTTAGACGGATGTTCCTTTGATGCTCTTTGATGCGAGTGGCAATGGACCGTTTTGTTTGTCCAATGTAGACTTTTCTAGGTTTGTGCCGTGTCTTGTGTGGGGTTTCGCCTAGGACACCAAGCTGGCTCATAGACGGGCTCTTGGTATCCCCGCCCGGACCCCCACAGGAGTGACGAACTGCGCGCCACCTCCCTTTATATTAGGTACAACTGCACCACTTTACTGCGAGAACACTGGCCGTGAAAGCCAATATACCATCTTTTTGGAAGGCTTCATAGGGAGGTTATGGCTGCTTGAGCTTTTAGTTCTCGCAGTAAAATGGTGCAGTTGCATCTAATATAAAGGGAGGTGGCGTGCAGTTCGTCACTCCTCTGGGGGTCCGGGCGGGGACACCAAGAGCCCGCCGATGAGCCAGCTTGGTGTCCTAGGCGAAACCCCACACAAGACACGGCACAAACCTAGAAGAATTGCTGAGTTTCACTGGCCGTGAAAGCCAATATACCATCTTTTTGGAAGCCTTCATAGAGAGGTTAAGGCTGCTTGAGCTTTTAGTTCTCGCAGTAAAGTGGTGCAGTTGCACCTAATATAAAGGGAGGTGGCGCGCAGTTCGTCACTCCTGGGGGGGGGGGGGGTCCGGGCGGGGACCCCGAGAGCCCGCCGATGAGCCAGCTTGGTGTCCTAGGCGAAACCCCACACAAGACACGGCACAAACCTAGAGGAATTGCTGAGTTTTAATTCACTGGCCGTGAAAGCCAATATACCATCTTTTTGGAAGCCTTCATAGGGAGGTTATGGCTGCTTGAGCTTTTAGTCTCGCAGTAAAGTGGTGCAGTTGCACCTAATATAAAGGGAGGTGGCGCGCAGTTCGTCACTCCTGTGGGGGTCCAGGCGGGGACACCGAGAGCCCGCCGATGAGCCAGCTTGGTGTCCTAGGCGAAACCCCACACAAGACACGGCACAAACCTAGAAGAATTGCTGAGTATTAATTCACTGGCCGTGAAAGCCAATATACCATCTTTTTATGACAGTTTTGTTTTATTTTATTCAAACTCCACTTTTGCCAGGCTTGAATTCAAAGGTCTATTAGCCCTGTCGCAGGTCACGTTCTACCTTCTGGGTTTGATTTTCCGAGGAAGAGCACCAATCATCCAGGAAGCTCCTATTCCAATTCGAAGGATTTTGGTTGAAGATATTTGGAAGGAAATTTGCTTGAATTTTGATTAAGACATTCCAGATCAATTCATGGATTTCTAACTGTTCTGAGTTTTGGTCTGTCAGGTTGAAATATTACTTTGATTAAAGAAGTCAAGAGTCAACGACTCCTTTTTTTACTTAAACATTCATAATTTCTTTCTAGTTTCTTTTAGAAATGGCCACATGGTGAATTGGAAATTCTCATAAATGAAAATTTGATGATTTCCAGGTTTTCTTGTGTGGAAGGGCCAGGAAATGGATTGACATTAATTTTAGCTCACAATTCTTGCAAAAACTTCTTAATCTTTCTCCATTTTTGTTCTGTTGTGAGCAGGGTAAAGCCCTACAATGGTTCTAAATTTCTTTTTGTTACCAATTGTGCATTGAAGTCTCCTAACAGAGTTTTAACATGATGTTTGGGAATTTTGGCTGTAAACTCTTCCAGTAGTTCCTAGAATTCTTCTATTTTTTGTGTGTCTTTTTGGTTGTAGTTGTTGATTAATGTATAGACTTTATTTCCCGATTTGATAATGAGTATGGAAATTCTTTCAGAAGGAGATGTAAAGTTTATTGTTGAAATTGTGATATTTGTTCTGATTGCAAATCCAGTACTGTACCGAATTGTAATGGTGCATTAGGAAGATAGATAAAATATGACAAAAATTTTAAGTATCCGCCTATTCAATACCTTTATATTACAAGATCAATTAAAATACATTTTGGTACATGTTTCGGGGGCTATAAATGCTCCCTTCCTCAGCCATGGTATAAAAATTGTTAGCACATTACATCAATAAAAACAGTATAACACCACTATGAAAGACATGCAATAACATTAATAGGAAAAATTTAACAAACTTATAGATTGTAGAAACTTTTAAAATGTTATGGTTTCTGGTGACGTGGTTATAATCACGTTGATACTTCACAGATTACCTCAATCGGTCAAATTTCAGTTTCTGTGAGTTTAATGAATCCTAAACAACAATTTGCGTCAAATGTTGATTCATCTGTCGTGAAACCCATTGTGGTAAAATATTTATGATTATGTTAGATTTTTAAAGTTTAAAATATCCTTTTGACACACATTTTTATTGTTCATTATTAGGCTATAGCTGAAATACGAAATTGATAAATGTCAATTTTTGTTGAAAAGTCTTCTGGATTGCTATAAATAATATTGTAATATTAGGATACTGAATTCAAATATTACCAGAGGAAGATAGATGGCTGGTTTACGTTTGTAAATTCTATAATTTCCAGATTCACAGTGATTTTCATCACTGTATCTTGTTTCTTGAAGTGCCAAAATTTGGATGTTAAATTTGTTCAATACATCTGTTGGTTGCTTTAGCTTCCCGATTTTGAGAAGTGGGTTGATGTTCAAAGTACCAAGAAAGTGTTTGGACTTTGGACAAAGATATTTGGGAATTCTGATACATTCCCGCACAATGATCTCGGTCCTCCAGAATCCGATGACCGAGATAATCTAGTGTGTCTACTAGGGCCTGGGGTAGTTGCTTCGTTTAAAAACTACATCATGCTGCTAAGTTGAAGATATTGGGGAGATCGAACGTAATCAACCTCAGTCGTTACAACTAAGGTAATGAGTCTTAGAGGTTGCCTCAAGATGTTTTCTGACGGTTATTTTTTGACTTACGAGGGAACGGTACGAAGTTGGACGGTGAATTTTGGTTTTAATTTTACATAGTCGTGAAGGTCTTTTTACGCTGAAAATGGTAGTGGAGGTCTAATTTTTCGCAAGTCCTTTTTAAGGGGGCATTTGGGAGCTCAAAGTTGGTGGTGCGTGCTCTAAATTGTACAGTATATGCCAGCACACGTCAGCGCGCACAGCCAGCGGCTGTCTTGCCACGCCTACTCTCTCCACTCGTTCGGTTCTGCAGTATCCCCCACCACATACTGCTGCCTACAGTTGTGCTAATCCTATTCTATACGGTCAAGTTATCCACGACTGGTGGCTATTTCACATACAGACGATCGCATTGGAGTCTTTGTGTTGTAATGACTGCTTGCAACATTATTGCAGCACTTACTAGTGCCTACGGTGTTAATATTCAGGAAGCTACAGAGCTATCTGATAAAGAGCTTCTTTTTTTTCTTTTTCGTGTGGCCTCCTCAGAGGCCGAGTGCAGGTCTTTCTATTCGACGCCCGTGGGCGACCTGCGCGTCGGGATGAGAGATGGAATGGATGAAGATGAATGAAACTGGGCAAGGATGTGGAAGGAAGCGGCCGTGGCCTAACAGAAGGTACCGTCCCAGCATTTGCCTGGTGTTGAAAATGGGAAACCACGGAAAACCATTTCAAGGACAGCCGACGGTGGGGCTCGAACCCACGCGTCTACCGAGTCAGTAGAGAGCTTGGCCCCATGACCTAACGCTGCGCTTTAGCCCGCGTAGTCACTGCTGTAAGAGCAAATAATGTACATGCATATAAAGACAACGTTTGATGCAATTTTGGAGGACAAATGCGAACTTATTCAGGAGGAAGAAGCTTTCTTCGTTGATTCAGAAGACGACTATGGCATTGAGGTGGGGACACAATCACCGAAAAAGCGTAAACATGGTGATGAGTTTAACGAAGATAACATGTCGTGTGATGGCCGAGGAAGACCCTGTAAGTCAGTGGAAGATTATGATTCAGAGTTATTGTTGGACATTTATGAAACAATAGAGGATCAAGGACACATGTACGCTGTACGGAAGTATAAGAAGACTCGGCGACAATTTTACGGAATCGTCAACCACGTTGAACACAATGAAGAAATTAGGGAATATGCAATGGTTCGAGCGTATGTGAAGGAGGAGTTCACCAAGGCAAGGATGCGTTATTTATATGTCACAAAATCCGACATTGAGCGTTGGATTGGTGAGGGTAGAGAGTTGTTTTGCCCCAAATACTCTCTCCAGAGTGACTCCTACTTGACAAACCTTAAAAGGCGTTTGAAAATTCGGTCCGAAAAGTAACCAAACTCGTCGGTAACACTTTTAAAACAGACGAAGAAGTACGACATGAAGAGGCCAAAAAGTTTGTAAAATTCATTAATGAATTGCAAGAAGAGAAAGAGATCCCGGATGCCAATATCTGGAATTCGGCCCAGTCCCGATTAGAGTACGAAATGGCAACACAGAGAAGTTCTGATTTTCGTGGTGTGAAAGACGTTCTTGCTACGCTTGTTTGCCGAAATAGTTTTACGCACTCCCACACAGTGCAATATCACATTTCTAAAGCCGGAGAAATGGGACATTTGTTCTTGATCGTCTTCCTAGAAATTAATGGAAAGTTTGGACCTAGGGTACATGAAAGTATCAACGCCTACATGGATGTATTTAAGTATGTCGTCATTGATTGTTCATCTTCCGGGAAAATGGGGAAAGGGCATGTACGTGCCTGGTTCCAAAACGTTTTCCATCCGCAATTACAAGACGACGCACGAAATCTTCTTCTCCTAGATCCATTCAGTGGCCAGGGCAAAAATTCACAACTTGAATCTCTGACGGACAAACATGTACAAATTGAATACATAGCGAAAGGAACTACGTATCTTTGCCAGCCGTGTGATCTTGGACTCTTCCGACAACTAAAATGTTTAGTCCGTCGAATGGGAAACATTTGCCGAGTAAGGAATTTACACGGCCAGTCAAAATTAAAACCCAAGAACAGGCTTTTCATTATAACTAATCAAATGCTAGCGCTTAACCAATTACAAGCTGATTGTTTTGTGCCAATGCTGAAATATGCTTGGAAAGTGGGTGGTTATTCCATTACTGACAATACACCGGAATTTCATACTGTCTCGCAAACTAACTTTCATAATTTGTTTGATAAAAAGTGTGCTGGAAATGATTGTACCAATTTTTCTTTTATCAAGTGTGCGCATTGTTTTCTTGTGTTCTGTTATTCACATTTTGTGTTAGATTTTCACTATCATGCCATAAACAATGCAGTCATGCCAGACTGTGTTAGAATAAAGGCATTTCTTGAACAGTTTGAACGGCATGATGATGATGATGATGATATGTGATTATGTATTATATGTTTGTAAACCATTGTTATTGTTCTATATTCCACAATGAATTCATCGTTGTAAATAAAATATCCCAACTAACGTCAGTGGAGAACCGAACGAGTGGAGAGGGTAGGCGTGGCAAGACAGCTGCTGGCTGTGCGCGCTGACGTGTGCTGGCATATACTGTACAATTTAGAGCATGCACCACCAACTTTGAGCTCCCAAATGCCCCCTTAAAAAGGACTTGCGAAAAATTAGACCTCCACTACCATTTTCAGCGTAAAAAGACCTTCACGACTATGTAAAAATAAAACCAAAATTCGCCGTCCGACTTCGTACCGTTCCCTCGTTAGAGCCAACCCTCCTCCTTTCTGTGGGCTTGGGACTGGCAACAACTACTACTGAGCTACCCCATCCACCCAGCAGGTTCTGCAGGTGGATTTATTATTATTATTGATATTATTTTTTATTTTATTGTAGTGTGTTGTTTTTATTGTGTTTTTTTTTTTTTTTTAACTTTAAAACTTTTATTTATTTATCTATCTGTCCATTAGTATAAGTTTCAGTATGGAATATCAGCAATGTAATTCTAATGCTTTGTTTTTAGGCAGCTGAGCTAGATTCCAATGATGTTCATCTGTGGCTGCAGGTTGGCACGATTGCCATTGATCTGTTGCGTTATGAGTTTGCATGTGATGCCTTTCTGGAGGTAAGTATCGATTCCCATTATTAAATGGAGCCTCTGCCGGTGGATGCTTGTCAGAGCATTTCATGGATTCTTCATCCTTCGGTTTGGTGAATAATTATTTGATTATAATCAAATAGGTATGATGTATGCCACTGGCACTTGCATTCTCTACGGTAGCAGAGACGGAATTATGTGAGATATGCTCTCTTGTAGTCTCTTCAGCATAACATTAGTCTTTCAGTGGCAACAACCTGTGTTGATTACCAGCCAGTGCAGAGGGAAGTAAGGGGCCCCCAGAATTAGACAACAAATTATGTTTTCATTTAGCTGAATGTAACAGTTTTCTATGTAGAGGATCTCTTCAAAAGAATAGTAATGCTATTTGTGGTGCCGCTCTTTAACATGCCAGTCGAAACGATTGTAACCAATTGTGTTGACCGACTGAAAAGCATCAAATTTCGATTACTAAGGCAACACTGAAAAATGGCTTCAAACACCATAATGCCAGTCAATCTACTGACATAGCCCTTCAAAAAAATAAGATTTGGATTTTCATGACTGGTATGATGATCGCTTTAAGCTTTAAGGTTGTGTAATGCACAAATAGTACAATCCATGTAGATGAGCATTGAGATTCAAATCCATGACCTATGTCTTTGTACGCCAATGCTCGGACTGCTGAGCAAATGGCACTGAAACCTCTATGACGCTGGCCTGTGCCAGTCTATCAAACTGCGAATGTTGCCCGCTGTGGGAACTTATAGATTCCAAGAATTGATTTTCATGACTGCACTGATGGCAAACAAAGGCTTTAAGCTATTATGTCATTTAATACACATAAGTATGGCCAAAAGTCTCCCGACACCCATTGCTGCCAGCCAAGTAACTAATAGAGTGTAGGACCACCTTTTGCTTCTATTACAGCTCATGGAAGGCTTAAGTTCTGTCACATTGAAGGTGAAGTTTGTTTCCATTGTTTCCATGGTGAATAGTTGTTGCCAGGTTGTTGGGCAAATTGACCGGGCACACATCTGATGCTCTAGTTCATCCCAAAGATGTTCGATGGGGTTCAGGTTGGAGGGCTTTGACCAGGCCAGTCCAGCAAATATATCTGATGTTCTTCGAACCTTGATGGAATGATCCTTGCTTTTGTTAGGATTAACGCAGCACACCACACGTTGAAAAAACAGCACGGTTACTGATTGTCGTACAATAACGGAAGTCAAAGAATACTCAAAACATAAGACATGCATCTCGAGCGTGATGCGCACATAGCAGATGGCAGTAGTGTTCATGAACTGATACTCGTAGAACAGGAACATTATTCCAAACTAACACTTCCCCTCGAGTAATGTTCAGTTGATCTCACTCACAATCAGACCAGCAAATTTCATGCACCTCTGATGTTTTTTGTCTGGGGAAACTCTTTGTAAGGAAGTCTGCCACTTCATCTTCAGTTGGAATGTACTGTACAACGAACGACTTCTTTTTCAGCGTGTCTCTGACAAAATGATGTCTAATGTCAATATGTTGACTTCTGTTGTGGAACATGGGATTCGCAGCTAATCTCAGTGCACTTTGACTGTTGCAGTACATGGTCAGATCAGCTAGAGGGTTAAAACCCAATTCGTGAAGAAATCTCTGCAAGTGTATGGCCTCTTTGGCACATTCGGGCATAGCCATATACTCAGCCTCCGTAGTACTCAGGGCAACCGTTCTCTGCTTTCGAGAATCCCAAGATATGGGGCATCCACCAAGTACAAAGAGGTAGCCCATGTGAGACTTCCTATCCTCGATGCTTCCTCCCCAGTCTGCATCCACGAACTCTCTGACCGGTTTCGTGTCAGACACGAAAACTAGTCCAACGTTGGCAGTTTCCGTTAGATAACGAAGGACTCTTTTGGCCGTCCTCCAGTGTTCCATCCCGTAGCAGTTATTAAACTGACCTAAACAGCTGGTGGCGATCTCCGTCGTTGAATTGGTGGCTAGATTTAACGTCCCACGTCTTGACCCATCAATTTCACAGAAGTTCCCGACGTCACCGCACAGATGTGTGGTAGCGACACTATCAAGGCGCCATTTTCGCTTTGACACAATCGAACAAGACTTCGATGCCATGGACATTTTTAAACAGATATCTTCAGAATACTTTGCCGACTGATTTGCATTGTTTGCTCTGGTTTTGTTGAGTTTGCTTTGCGATTTCTTGTGTCCCCATTTGTTGCATCTGTAACACCGAAATCCCGATTCGTTGTTCACTTCAGGTTCATATTTCTTCTTGTTAGGTCCATAATTTCTTTGCATATACATGGTCCCTGATGTCTCGCCGCGTGCGCCCTCCTTAGGTACGTCGTTCCCTTCGATAATTTATGCGCGAAGTGCCTCAGGAGTTGGCAGTGCATTACGGGAATCTATTGCACATCTGAATGTCTCGAACCTGGAGGGCAAACTGTACAATAGCATGATCGTTAGTAGTTCCTCATTTATTGTGATGTCCATGTCTCCTAGCTTGTCCACTGTGTCAAAAAAATCACTCAAATTGTCATGCAAGTCACCATTTTTTGCCATTTTGTGCAGGGTTAACCTTTTCAGGAGTGTCGCTTTCCTCGCTGGGCCTTTTGACTGGTAAGTTTCCTTCAACTTGTTTCACGTGCACTTTCCCAGTTTTTCACTAGTTTCAATTCACTTGGTGATACAGATAGAATGATAAGTGATCGAGCTTTCCCATAGTTTTTCTGTCACAAACTCGCCTCCACGGCGTTGCCTTGGTCCGCAGCCGATTCTGGTTTCACTGATGTTCCATCGACGTATTCCCACAGATCGTTCGTAATCAATATTCTGTAATTTGCATTTGCAGGCTCCAAGTATCGAAATTGTTCTTGCTAAGAAGCTCAATTCTCGATATATTTGTTGCGTTCATCTTTGCTTTTCAATTTGTTCGAACATGTTTACTTCGATCTATGTATATAATAATTACCGGTAGGCCTATTATTATTGTTTATATCCGTGTACCTGGGCCCATAACCTGTTAGGATTAACGGAGCACATAGCACGGTTACTAATTGGCGTACAATAATGGAAGTCAAACAAGACTCAAAACAAAGACATGCATCTCGAGCGAGATGCGCACATAGCAGGTGACAGTAGTGTTCATGAACTGATACTTGTAGAACAGGAACATTATTCCAAACTATCAGCTTTGTGGACAGGAGCAAAATACAGTAAAGGTCCAATTCCAAACTGTTGCCACAGTGTGGCACCATACTATTGTCTAATTGGCTTGGATATCTCAGAAAGTATTCTTCTTTTCTTGTGCCATATCCTCATTGGATGTTGGCTGTCATCATGGTGATTTCTTTTTTGTTTTTAGGGGCTTGGAATAGTGCAGGAGTGTTGATTCTTTAGCCAAGATATTCTCCTTTTAAAGGAAGCTTTCCAGTCGGTCAACACACATTGTGCCCAATTACATTAGGCAGGAAAAAAAGTGTTTATGTACCCTAACCTGAAACTTTAGCTTCATGATTTGCCTGACTGACAGTGAAAATTGAAGTGATAGAAGCCATTTTTCAGTGTTGCCTAGTTCTATTAAAGAAAGCTTTCCAGTCGGTCAACACAAATTGTGCCCAATTACATTGAGCCAAATGATTCAGGTTAGGGTATATACATACTTGTTATCCCACCTAATGGATTAAAAAGAAAGGAAGCTTGTAGTTTAACGTGATCGTTAATCTCGCGATCATGAGCCACGGGGAATAATAATGGATTTCAACCAAATTTTGTATGTGTAATATATGCCTAGAGAGTTATAACTATGCATATTCTCATTCTGCCACTATCTATTAATGATTTCAAGTTGTTTTTTTTAACCCTAGGCTCGTTATCTCTGAATCTATCTCTGGAGTGAACTTCAAAATTGAACCACTTTTAGGCTAAGATATTTTAGAGTAAATTATTAATGTCAGTGCTGCCAACTTAAATGTTTGGGTGTTCATACATTCCATGTTTAACTCCATGTATCTCCCACGCTACTAAACAAATTTCTACCAAATTTTGCTTACGAAATTTATATCAAAAGTGATATGCTGTAATTAAATGTACTTTCAGTGTCTACCAACTACCTGGTATCATTTTCCAAGCATTTAAGCCTTTGATTCAATATTTTAGAATCTGTGCATGTAAACAATTTTAAACTCTGCACATTATTATGCCATAATGCATTATGAGCAATTACTGCATATATACTAGTGTTACCTACATAATTATAAACACACTTATAGATTCAGTTTTTAACTCCATGAAATTCCCATACCAAGATGTATTTAAAATTCTTCATATACAATGTATGAATCAAGAAATATAATTGTGCATTATTTTGGAGTGCTAAAGCCTACCAAGTTCAGGCTCTTTAGATTTTGAGCTCCAGACTGAATATTTCAGAATCTGGTCAAGGAAAGAATTTTAATCATGTACACTAACACTAAAATTATACCTGAAATAATGTGGCCTTAATATTAATGCCAATGTTGCCAAAATAATTCCATAGATTACAGTCATCATCATCATCTTGCACAGTTTCCAGCCACTGGCCGGGTCTGTTTGGAACACAAGCCTCTCCAACGTCTTCTGTCTTCCCACCATCTCTCAGCCTCCACCCTTGTCCAGTCTTCTCCTCTCTTCTTAACGCTTTCTTCCACCCCCTTCAGCCACCTGTCTCTCGGTCTTCCCCTCGGTCTCTTTCCTTCCCACTTCGTCTCATGTACTCTCCTGGGTATCCTCTTCTCCTCCATTCGTTTTACATGTCCATACCATCTAAGTCTAGATTTCTCTATACCATCCTGTAATGGTTCCTCCTTCATTAATTCTCTGGTCCTCTCATTTCTTATTCTGTCCATCTTTGTAGCTCCAATACTGCTTCTCAAGAACCTCATCTCACTGGCCTGTATTTTGCTCTTCTCCCTTCCTTTCATAACCCAGGTCTCCGAGGCATACGTCAGGATAGGGACATAGTACGTCCGATATATGATCTTTTTGCTGTTCTGAGGGACATCCTTGCTCCATAACATGCTTCTCACACTCCTCCGAAATGCTTCTGCCTGCCTCCCCCGCTCATTTATTTCTCTATCGTTTCTTCCATTATCTTGTATCAGGCTTCCCAGATACTTGAAACTCTCCACTTTCTTCAGCTGTTCCCCACCAATTGTTATTCCCGTTGTGGTTCTTTCCTTCTTCCTTGTTGTGATCACCATCTCACTCTTATTTATGCTAAATTTCATCCCATATCCTTGTATTATTCCTTCCCACACGTCCAACTGTTCCTGTACCTCCTCCTCCTTGTTTCCCCAAATCATCAAATCATCTGCAAACACCATTGCTTTCATCTTTCCGTCCCCAATTACTTGTGCCACTCGGGTCATTATGTCATCCATCACCACAATGAAAAGTAACGATGACAGTGCACTTCCTTGTTTCAGGCCGTTTCTTTGTTCCAACCAGTCAGATCTCTCTCCTCCCACTTTCACACAGCTCACGCTTCCCTTGTACATCTCCTTTATCCTCTTTATAGTCCATTTCTGTACTCCTCTATCCTCCAGGGACTTCCATACTTTGTTTCTGCATACACTGTCATATGCTTTCTCAATGTCCAGGAAGGCCATCAGTAGATCTGTTCCATACTCATAGTGCTGTTCTTGTAACTGCCTTACAGCAAAAATCAAATCCACTGTGGACCTTCCTGCTCTGAAGCCATGTTGTTCTTCCCTCATCCCTCCTTCTATCCTTGTCCTAATTCTCTTTTCCAAAACTTTCTCGAAGATCTTTGCACAATGACTCATCAGTGTTATTCCCCGATAGTTTCTGCAATCTGTTCTACTACCTTTCTTGAAGATCGGGACAATGATTCCTTTTTTCCAGTCCTCTGGGGTCTTCCTTTCTTTCCATGCTGTCCTCATCACTCGGTACAGCCACTGTATCCCCACCTCTCCTGCTGCTCTCACCATCTCCACACTCAACTCATCCACACCCGGTGCCTTCCCTCCTTTCATCTTGTTCACTGCATCTTCCACTTCTTTCCATGTTAAGTCCTTTTCTGTTTGCAGTTCATCTTCCTCTTCCCCGATTTCTTCCTCCTCACCATCTTTTCCATTTGGGTTCAGAAGTTCTTCAAAATATTCTTTCCACATTTTCTTCAGTTCTTCCCTATTTTCTATCTCTTGTCCCCTTTTGTTCACCATTCTAACATAATCCGTAGGATCCTTCCGCCTCTTATTTTTTACCATCCCATACAGGACCTTTTTTGTACCTTCACTATCCTCCTCCATCATCTTTGTCCACTCCTCCATCCACTTCCTTCTCTCCTCAGCCACCACTCTCTTCGCCTCCTTCTTTCTTTCCTGGTACTCTTCCCTTGTCTCTACCGTCCTATTTTGATACCACCTCCTAAAGGCTCTATTCTTTTCCCTTACTATATCTTTTGTCTTCTCATTCCACCATGGTGTTTCCTTCCACCTCTTCTTACTACTTGTCCTCCCACATACTGCTTCTGCTGCACCCACTAGTGTCTTCTTAAATCTAGCCCATTCCTCTTCCACCCCTCTTTCTTCATCTGTTGGAATACCTTCCTTTACCATTTTGAGGTACTCGACCCTTCTATCCCCTTCTTTCAGTTTCCATATCCTTATACGTCTTTCCTGGTTCTCAGTCCCTTTCTTCTCCTTACTCCCTCTCAGGTTTATTACCAGTAATCGATGATCGCTATCCAGGTTCTCCGATGGTATAACCTTGATGTCCGTGATGTTCTTATTTAGTTCTTTCTCATACAGTATATAGTCGACCACCGACTTCCTGGTCAAGTCATCACTGTACCATGTGATTGTGTGGCTCTCTCTTTTCTTAAACCAGGAGTTCCCAACTAGCAGGCTGTTCCTCTGGCAGAAGTCCAACAGTCTCTTTCCTTCCTCATTTCTTCCACCCCAACCCTCTGGTCCTAGAACACTCTCATAACCTTGTATTTCTGTTCCTACATGGGCATTGAGGTCCCCCATAACAATCATATTTCTTCCTACCAGCTGCTTCTGCAATTCCTCTTCAAACTCCTCCTTCTCTTCAGAAGCGCAGCCTACTTGTGGAGCATAAACTTGCACTATTTCTACGGTCTCTCCCCTCAGTGCTACTTTCACTTTCATCATCCTATCACTTATTCTCCTCACTTCTTCTTTTAAACCATCTCGTACTACTACTCCCACTCCATTCCTCTTTCCCTCTTCGTTCCCACTCCAGTACAGTCTATAGCCTTTTCTCAGTACTCTCCTTCCTTCCCCTTTCCACTTTGTTTCTGCCAATCCCAATAAATCCAACTTCCTTCTTTCCATCATATCCACTATCTCCTCCACCTTCCCCGTCAGCGTTCTTAGGTTTAAAGTTCCAAATCTTAGTCCGTGTGTACAGCCGTGTCGTCGTCTATTAAATCCATCCTGTCCGAGGCTTTTCCATTTTTGAAAGCATTTGGTTTTATCCACTACTGGCTTGCTGGGCCTATCGTAGCTTCACCAGAGCCCCGTTAGCCGTCACTTTTCAGGGTTCCTAGATTACAGTAATATTTTAAATATCAAAAGTGTTGAACCTGGAATTTTAAGAAAAGTAATCTCTGTATTTCTTCATGGAACTGCTTGTTTCTTTACAATGTTTACAAATGCTAGTTCAGAAAAGGAGACCTAACTTAAATTAATTTATTACTGTATTAACCAAGTGAAATGAACTTGAAGCATTATAATTAGGTCGTTGTGAAGGTTGTATCGAAAGTTGAGTCACCATTGGAGAGCAGTAAGAATCATGGGGACAATAATTATAAAACATGCGTTGGCAATTTTGAAACTCAGACACCAAAAAGCAGGAAGACTGCACAAGCAGGACTTAGCTGATGATTGTTACCTTCTTACGTTTCTGATCATTTCCTGACATGCTGAAGGAAATCACTACAGCTCCCTCACTGCCTGCTCGAGCCTGCACCAGCTTGGAGGGGTGGGTTAGTTCACAACACACGCAGACTAATGGGACTGATAGTAAGAATCGAGTGAGTTCGAAATGGGTTATTTAAAATTTTCCATGACTGGGCAGTCAATTTGTGTAGTGTTGTAGTCAACTGGCTCTCAGTTATTCAGTTTCTTGCAATGAAGCTTGGGAAAACCTTTTTTTGAATTAAAACTGTGTTAGCTCTACATGGTTGGGAACTGGAAGAGGAAACAAAGTTGAATTGTGAGAAAAGTATAAGAATTTGTTGGATGTGCATGTATTACAGATATCCTGAAGGTTGTACATTGATATTTTTGATCCTGCATGTACTATGCATTAGATGTTAATAACCTTCATTGTCACTAGTGTTCATAAAGGAACATATTAACTTTCTTTCCAGTTTTAGTCAATTTACTTTGCTGGATGGCAACTTTGACAGACTGGGGGGGAGTGTAACTTTTGTCACAAACCTGTAACCAAATACAATTTTAATAAAATGGTTATATTTGAAATGTGAAAAATTAACTGATGTAATGAGAAAGAGAAGATTACAGTTTTTTGGGCACATCTATAGAATGGAAAATAGTAGACTAACTAAACAGATCTTCAACTTACTGACTAGTTACAAATCCAAACCCACATGGTTCATTGAAATTGACAAAGATTTGACAAACGCCAAAATTCAGACAGACACAATAGCAAACAGATCACTCTTCAGAGAAGCTATTCAAAACGCAAAATTTCAAGAAAGGAAGAAACAAACAACTGGCAGAAAGTGGACAGAAAGTGGACTCAGGAGGAGAAAGATCGTCACTCTAGAACGATGAAAGAAATTTGGAAACAACGGAAATTGAATACAATGGACAATAGCCAACGTTGATTCATTGTACCCTCCAAATGGGTTATTCGAAAGAGGAAGAAGAAGAAGAAAATGGTATAAATTCCATGTCAGGATGGAAGTCAAATCGTTGAAGGACTTCCTTTATAGAAGTTTTATTGAGAGAAGTTTTATTGAGTTGCGAAATCTTGGAACATTGCTTCAGTGCTGAATAGAAGTGAGTTATATATTTTACAAGGCTATATGAAGAGTTTGCAGTTTTGAGTATTTAAAAGCAGTGGAGTCTTACAGTATAGATACTATTCATGACAGCATGTTTGAGACATTGAAAAAACAATAGACCTGGAGGCCTTGGCTGGAAGTTATACCATAATATTGTCGATGTGAATGGATAAAGAGTGAGAAGAGAGGAAAAGTTTTAATTATTTGGAAAAGTAAATTTCCTTGTTGACTGTTGTTTCATTCAGAAATTATTTCATTTCTTGAATTTGTTTACCTTTGTTGTAGTAATACTGGGTTTGCTTTTACATTTAGAGTGGACTCAGTATTTAATAAGCTTTTCTTAAAAAATATCTTGGGAGTGAAAAGCGAGAATGGCCAATTGATGTAAACTTATTAAGAGCCTGTCAACTTTTATCTACCTATGAACACTCCAACTGTAGTGTAGGTATCTTTGACAGATTTAACAATTACCTACCTACGATTGGTTGAAAGCAGTGTAGGTATATGCAAGACTTTGTCATTTTTGTTTCCATCCATTGGTTTATACTTAGCCTACCTATTTCTACTACTATGCAGTGTAGGCATTGAACTCTCGGTTGTCAATGCTCTGGCATGACACATTACTATGAGCACTTGGGATAAGCTACCTCACTGTTATATTGTTGTTATGAAGCTATTTAGATTGACAGATTATCTGTGTAACATCACACCTTGAACAGCTTCTAGCCTGCTGGCATATTGTTTCTGGAGTGCAGAGGGACAGTAGTTGAATACAGGGTGCACTTTTTAATTTGAATGTTTATTTGTATCAAGGATATGGTATTCATGCGTCAGGTGTGCCTTATTTTGCCTTATCCATTTTTATAGTTTCTGCCCAATGTTATGTGGATATTTGGATGGAGATTGAATCATAGTTACCTAGCAATCAAGTTTGACTTTTCCCAAGTTAAAGTAAGAATTCATTGTTGTATTTTATATTAATAGATAAGGATTTACAAAGAGTTCAATAGTTTTTTTTCTCATAATACTTTGCAGTATTTTAACAATTAAAATTTGCCATACTTACTCTAAAAAATTGAGGCAGCTGACCTCGATGTCCTGCCGCTTAAATTAATCACCACCGCCTCCACAATTCTGTGAGATAATATATAACTCTTGAGAAAAGCAAGACCATGGTGGTGACAAGAGGGGTAAGACAAGGAAAGGGCACTGTGAAAATTGGAAATTGGAAATTGTGGACACGTTCAAGTACCTAGGAAGTGAATTGATGCAAACTGGTAGGTTGGACATGGAGATTAGCAGGAGAGTACAGCAGAGCAGTGCATTCTATCAAAGTGTAAGAAAACTTGTTTTGGGATAAGGAAGTACCAAGGAAAAGCAAGGAGGTAATGTATAAAGTGTACTATGTTCCCATATTAACTTATGCAGCTGAGACTTGGACCCTGACAAGCAGGCAAGAGAGTAGAATCCAAGCCAGTGAAATGAAATTCCTAAGAAGTATGATAGGAAAGACAAGGAAAGACAGAGTGAGGAATGAAGATGTTAGGAAGGAAGTTGGGATGGGAAAACTAAATGAGAGAATTGAGAAGAATAAACTAAGGTGGTTTGGACATGCAAAGAGAATGGAGGAAAATAGAATACCAAGACAGATGCTGGAGGCAAAGTGCAAGGGTAAGAGAGCAAGAGGAAGACCCAGAACAAGGTGGATTGATTCAGTGAAGAACAGCATAAGAAAAAGAAATCTTGACTGGGACAAGATCGTGGAAGAAGAATGGTGGAAGGAAAGAGGAATGTGGAGAAGTGCCATAAATACCCCGACCCAGCAGGAGCTGGATAAGGGGAAATGATGATGATGATGATGATGATGATGATGATGATGATGATGATGATGATGATCATGAATATATATCTCTTAGTGTAGGTTAATTATGACTTCTCCCATAGAGATGGCAACATCCTTTAACAAGTTACAGCAGTTGATTTTAAGAAACATCAAATGTACGGCTTCTATAATGCACAAAAAGTAAGTTAGAGAATTCAGTGCCGATAGATAATGATTGTTATGGCGGTTCATTATACGAAGCCTCACCTCGATCATTTGAATGGGATGGTTTTAAAATTTCTAAATTAAGACCTGCTGTGCCATGTTTCACTGTGCTGAGGTAATTAGATTGCCAGATAAATATTTTAAATTTGTGTGGCTGCCATATTCTTTTTATACTCCCCAGGTTTTTGAAAGCAACATGTATGTACTTACATAACAGTCCTCTATCATCGTACAAACTGTCAGTTTAATTGTTGCAATAGTTTAGGAAATGTTGGGTGCTGGTGAATTATTTTGAATGGCCTCTATATTGGATTGGTTAATATGTAAACCACAGTGTGTTATGTACTGGCAAATAAATATTTTTATAGTGATTTCATTATTCAAAATGTCAGTTCACTCGCTTGAATAAGATGCAAGAAAGAATATATTTTAAAAAATTTCAACTGCTGCCATCTTGAAATTTTGAAAACCATTGATCTACATTAAGGGCCGGTTCTACCACATCCGGGTAAAACTTGCGGGCAGCAACCCGGGTGATAAACTATCTGCCGGTGTAAACCTCTGTGCATCTTGGGCAGCGTTCTACCACTTCCGTGCATGTTCCAGGCAGCTGCGCGGACCCTTATAGCAAAATACAGATGCTGGCCAGCCTGATTTTTGTTAAATTTGAGTAATCGATGAGTGAGCCACCTATCGGTAGATGCGTTAAGTTTCTTTTCGTTTCGCTTTTGTCCGCTGTTTGTTGATAGCACGTGTACTTTGGTTTCAACAAGATATAGTACCAAAACCTCTCGCAACACTTCTGGGCAGTATAAACCTAGCATGTCATTCAATTCTCGGAGGAATGCAACTGAATAACCATACCTAACCTCAATAGTCGAAAACTAGACAAGCATGCGGTGCTTTTCAAGGAGGAATAGCCTGTGAAATATGTTTCTATAGCAATAGGCTGCTTTGCAATCTGATACAGGCTTAGGCCTATATGAGCTACAGACATGTTGTGACAAGGCTTGCAGTGCATAGGTTCAATCATAAAATGTATGTCAAATCAAATTATCACATTCCAGGCGACAAGTTTGTTTGTTAACTCTGTAAAATGAATGAAACGGAATGCGCACATTTGTGCATAATTAAATAGTTCTCTTTGCTGTATTCTACGAGAGATTTCACTCTTTTTGCACAGCTATAGACGGTATCTTGGATAGGTCTTGTTGCAAAGTTCACATTTACACATTTCGTTTGGCGGATGGAATGATTTTGTCACACATATTTTATGATTAAAACCATTGACCGTATAACGCGGCACCACAAGCCTAAGATCGTAGTTCTGTTTGTCATGGCTCTAGTGTTGTAGAAAACTATAAAATGCAATGCCCCAACTATCAGGTCTTATGCTGTATAAGCAAAACACCAAGTCAGTGACAATGTATAGTAGGCCTACAGAACCTGAATAATCTCCTGTACACTCTGTATTTCTCATGCACATTTGTGCGAATTTATAAAATTATATGAGCGCTACATACAGTATTCCTAAACATGTGAAAAAGAAAATCCACAGCCTGCTTCCAGTCTCCGACCGGGTCAGGAATGGAATGAATGAAGCCCCCATCTAGCGGCGAGGATATGAACGTGCCGGCTGCCGAGGCCTGACGCACTTCTCTGGGGCAATGATTAAATGAATGACAGATGAAATGAAATGATAGTGGAGAGTGTTGCTGGAATGAAATTGTGACAGGGAAAACCGGAGTACCCGGAGAAAAACCTGTCTGCCTCCGTTTTGTCCAGCACAGATCTCACATGGAGTGACCGGGATTTGAACCACGGACCCAGCGGTGAGAGGCCGGCGTGCTGCCACCTTAGCCACGGAGGCTTAGTATTCCTAAACATGTAATTGAGATAATTTTTTGAAATCTATGATAGTACCGTACGGTAATCACTAGGCGGTCGTATTTCATGTCCAATCAACCGCAGCAAAATATAAAACTGTTGAATTTTGTAGCCTGAACCGGACGAAGAACCCCTCATTCGACCAAATTTCATAATGCTCCTGCCGATCTCTGTTCCGCTTTGGACGTGTGACTGCATCTTCTTCTACGTCGACAACAAAGTTATACATTTCCAGGACGTCAATTACCTTAAAATAAAATATGCTCAGTAACTGTTACATCCCTTATAATTAATAAATTATTGTAATTATATCCTTATGTGACAACAAAATTACCAAATGATTCTAATTTTATTATTAGTAATTTATGATGAGGTCATGTACAGCATAGATGATGCAAAGAAAAATTTACGCACAGCTCAAATCTGGCTGGTAATGCTTTATCGGCCTCTCGAAGCTCCCTAAATTTTACACTCCGGGTAGACGAAATTTATACCGCCGATAGCGCTACCCGTTGATGGTCAAACGGAAATGCTTAATATTCCGACGGGCAAGTTATCGGCCCCTTTGCCTGGATGTGGTAGAACCGGCCCTAAATCCATCATATTTAACTTCAAAATAAAGATTCACAGTGTCAAGTTTCACTGCACTCGGATGAATAGGTCTCCAGAATTTTGCATGTTTTAGTGTTGTCTAGATTTTTTAAAGTTACATACCGTACATTTGCAGGTTAATATCACAAAAATTTCAGTTTGACTATTTGTGACAACAATTCAGTTCTTAAAATTTCATCCGGCATGTGATCTCTAAATCAATTAACACTTTCGAAGACATTTGAATTTGGCAACATTTGTTTTTTTTAAATAGTAGGGGTACTAAGGCCAAATCCGCAATAAAATATTAATTTTATTGGTTTTACGTTCCTTTTTTAACTACTCTGCTTTTTAGGGACGCCAGGGTGTGGGAATTTTGCCCCGAACGGGATCTTTAACATGCCAGTAAATCTACTGACACGGCTCCCTCACATTTACAAATCCGCAATGCCTTGTCTAAATTGTAATATACTGTACAATATGGTAAGTCTAATAATATGCTTCATTACTACCACTACTGCAGAAATGAATCACCAAAATACTAGTGATTTTATAAATATTTCGCAAACGAAATACAACAGAGGTTTTCATGATTTTACCACTAGGAGGTAGCATTTATCGTTTCGAAATCCACAGTAAAGAGAAATTAAATAGTTGACTCGTTAAACATGGGTGCCGACAGGATATTTTCTAGAGGGGGGGGCAAGTAACAATGTTTGTTTCATTACCTACCTGTCACTACATGATGGTGAGATGTACATCCGCCGCCCAAATTGTCGTTAATTTTCTTGCTTGCTTCATGAAATTAATTTGACTGCTCTGAAACCGTTGGCTACTTTATGGCAAGAATGGGAGGATTTGTTTCTTTAGATTTTGTCCTTAAAAGTTCGCTATTCTTCATGCTTCAACGTCGTAATGTTCAGTTCTTAAAAGCAGGTAAAACTCGTCGTACTGTCAAAAATAAAAATCAACTAGTTTGTTAAAATCGTATTGTTAATCCAGTTCGCCAATTTTCTGAATAACTGGACATGTTTACAGATAATCCCAAATTATTAAGTTAAATTAAACTGTGGAAATATCCCTATATCTGAATCTGCCCAATAATTCAAATAGCACTGTTTCCAAATATCTAGTTTGTACTGGTCGTTACAGCAGATCATCACATTTTCCTCTTCCTCACAACCAATCATAAATATGGTACTTCACATTGCTCTTATTGGAATCATGAAACACTTGTAACCTACGAAGTGATAAGCTCTTAGCATGAGCCCATGGTTTTAGTAGACATTTGTTTTAGCAATACACAAATTTCTCTTGATTATTACTAACCACAAAGTAAAATAGATGAAAACAACTATATCACATACTTCTTACTACCGGTATTCGCATTCTCAAGTGGCAGTGCTGCCGGGCGACTGAAACTATATATAGGAATGGTTATAAGAACGTAAACAAACCACTGCTTTTAATGTGTAATTCAGTGTTATGCTCAAGCTTTTCTCTGTTTATGAAAATTATAGACAATAAAAAGAAAACTAACAGATATTGTAGAATTTCTGTCGAGTTTTCTAAAACTAAAAAGAGATATTTTGCCTTATTCTTTTCCTAAATGTAAGACATGTCACTCGACCGATTTCGAAGAAATATGCAGATCGGCGTTTTACATAGGATGATTTGCCTACTTTTTTCCAGACCATGAGTATTCTTTTGTACCAGGTCATCAATTTAAGTCTCCCCTCCGATACCAATCAAGGTTCGGCAAGCTCTCGCACTGACACCCGCTTGCTGGCTCAACTAGCACTTCACAGTCTTACGACACCAGAGATACTGACAACTTATTGCAACATTGCCGGCCTCAGCATGCGTGTTCATTGGCTGTGCCTGCCAAGGTCACTTTTAACGACCTAGCGGCACGTACAGGGGGGATTTTAAATGATGACCCTGTACCTGTGACGTAAATAATACACTGTCTAACCAACCTAGTACAAATACTTATTAGTCTTTTAAATGTGTGTTCGTTAAGGCTACCCTTAAAGAGGGGAAATTAGCCTTCTTATATTCAATAACTGGCATTATTAATGTTGTTGCTTTATTTGTGAACTGCTTTAACCATCACCTCTTGTTCTTGACTATGAGTGAAATTTATCTGCAGTAATAACTTGTGTGGTGTCAGTAGGCGAGTGTGTATAAGTTAAAACTTTGTACCAATGTGGCATACCCCTGAAGGTAGTGTTGAAATCATCACATACAGGATGGCTGCTGTTAGTGTCAGCAATGACATTTCAAATATTCAGGTAACCAGTCCTCAGCGTGGAGCATAAATTGAGGTACTCGGCTACACAGATGGGCACAAGCATCACAATAATACATTGTGTCCTTTCTTACAATGCATGCATCGTATGGATTTACGTCGATTTTGGAGATATTTTGGCCAAAATGCAGATCTGTGGTGTTCAGGTCTTCCAGATTTTTGATAGGAACCTGAAAAAGAAATGCGCTACTCACACAGCCGTATAACTTAAAACGTACATTTTTTAACCTTTCATTTAAAAGTTTTTTTTTAAATACTATTTCCCAGAATTGTCAGGCTAAGGCACAGACTAGGCCTAAATATGCAAGTCATGTTTTTTTGGTTACTGATGATCGGATATATTTTGGATTTGTTGAAGCACCATACACATTTCAAATTGCTGGTTAAGATTAAGCATTAAGTCGAGCTTAATCTTTATTCTGTGAAGCTACTCTGCTCACAAGTACCAGTACATGTTGTGCATTCAAAATTGCCTGCCTTGCAAGTGGTTTCCATTGGAATCATAATACAATATTACGACGTGTATCACCATTTAGTTCAACATCTTGTCTCGACTGACCTGCCATCTACATTCGATTAAGAGTGCGAATCTTAGTAGCTTTGATAACGGCACAAATATCGCAGGACAATTTAACTATTATTAATTGCTTCTATTGTAGATGTAACGCTACAAGTTAAGAATCTACAATAACAATGGTTGATTGCTGTTAGTTCGTAGCAATAATTGCTTTGTTCTCAAGAAATGAGCCACCGTGTTATTGCACACCTTATTAAAAACAGAAATGTACAGCATTTCGCGGCACGAATTACAATCTCGGGAAGGACAAAAAAAATGGGAAGAGTATAATACAGACAAGCCCATAATTAGGGCCCTTGATACCTCTGGGCAAAAAAGCAACAACTTTACTGCCGCCTACTTGGAAAACTTAGATTTATTAAAGGTTCCTTAACATATGGGGCTGTTTCTTCATCCGTGTGTATATTTAACTATGTGTGGCACTCTATGGAAGTGAAACTTGGACTGTTGGAGCAGCAGAAAAGAGGAGAATTAAAGCATTTGAAATGTGATGTTACAGGAGTATGATGAAGATCAGATGGGTAGATAGGGTTACAAATGAGGTATTAATACGATTGGGAGAGGAGATATATTTTTGGCAAGCGCTTGTGAAGAGAAGAGATAGGTTGGTAGCACACATACAAAGACACCCAAGAATAGCAAACTTAGTTATAGAACGAAGGGTAGAGGGTAAGAACTGTAGGGGTAGACCAAGGTTAGAATATGTTAAACAGATTGCATCAGATGTAGGGTGTGGTAGCTATGTAGAGATGAAACGATTAATTCAGGTCAGGGAAGCATGGATAGCTGCATCAAACCAGTCAAAAGACTGAAGACTCTTAACAACAATAACAACAAATAGAAAAGAAACTTAATACAAAGAATTTACATTAAATTTTAACAGATATCATACACAACCAATGGCTTAACACCAAGTTTAGGATTTCCTCATTAATACAAAAAGGACGACCTTACGGGACCTGTGTTTTATTAGTCAGCAAAGGAAACCATGTTTTAGGGCTTAAGATCTGCTATCGATGTTGCAATGTCCAAAAATATCTCCAGAATGTGCTTTCATATCGCCACTACCGAAGTGTGGTGGCCGCCACTCGTGATAGTCTTGGGGAAACATCCGGTATTTATCACTCGGCAAAACCATATTGAAAATTGGAGCTATGTTTCCATTGGCGGTCTACGGTATGGCAGCATTAGAACCATTTTATTAATGTAAATACGTATTACGTCAGCAACATTAAAGAAATTTTCTGTTTTAACAGTTGTTAGTTGAATATCGGTAACTTCCATTTATGAAATAAACTGGTGTGACAATGAACAATCGACTATCAACATTCTTGGAAATCCAGCGGAGGGGCATGCCGATAAAATTACATTATATACCTTTAAATGAAATATAAATCCATTCGTAGACTAAGCACACTAAATTAATAATGTTATATCCACACAGACAATTTATAATAAAGGATAATAAAGGATCTTAAAAATATTTATGATTTGTAGAGAATCGCAATCTTTATTCATATTATATATTTATTTATATATATATATAAATGTATATTGTAATATAATTAAATATACTCTATATATATAATAACCTATATAGTTTATTTATGTATTTTTTATTAATAGATTGAAGTATTTTATTAAAATACCCATTTATTATAAATTTATTGTAAACACAATACACACGAAAAGTATGCGCATATAAATTACCATATGTCTTTATAACATTACTCAAGTGTTTATCAAAAAGCGAAAGCGCACCAGTATAACTGTGATATGTAGGATGATTTTTAACCTTCCGGTGGGCACAACTGATTTGACAGACACAAGAGTTAATTCTTATCTCGTATTCGTCATTCGCAGGGGCGAAACTACTTCCACTGTTCAGTAGCTGCCTCTTTCTGCATGACATTCAAGTCCATATCGGCCAGTTTGTCAATTACCCTCCTACACATTTTCTGTTGTTGCAGAAGTGATCTGCCAGGCAGAATGCACCTTCTTACCATTATGTAATATGCATAGAATGAATGAGTGTATGTATTCACTATTATTCTTCAGCAAATACTGTATTTTTTAAAAATTACGATTTCTGAGGTATGCCAGACAGGCTTAATGCACCCACTGCCACTATATTTAATATTGTGTCTGACAGAAAGTTAAATATCTGAACTATTTATATTTAGCACAAAATTAATTAGAATGCGCACTTTTGCAAAAAAGTTTGTTCTCAGTCTGATTTTCATTTCGTTTTACTTGTTAAGTTTCCTTTAAGTTTCCCCTCTGCGGGCGCCCATGTCAACAACTCTGGTGAGATGAATCCGTCTCATGCACCAAATATCTCTGCAGGAAAGATATATTTCAAGTACTGCGGAATTAACCGTACTGTGGAGTTAGCAAAGTCTCCCCTACTTTAAACACTCTACTGCATAGCATGTTATTGAGGAGAGTGGCAAGGGTCTTGCAAGGAATAATCTTCAAGAATTTCAGAATCATTCCTTGTCGCCATATTGCGTCATATGCTGAGGTCAAGTCCACGAAATCTGCAATGGTCTTCTAGTCTTGAAATCCATTCTCAACATGACTTGTAAGTGCCAAAACCTGATTGCAGCAACTTCAAAAAGGTCTGAATCCAGCTTTTTCGGATGGTACTGTATGTGTTGGAAGGTATGGGCTGAGATTCTATTGTAAACCATTCTTTCAAGTAGTTTGTAACATACTGTATGCTTGAGAGAGCAATTGGACGATGATCTGCAGGACTGTCCGAGCTTTTTCCAGGCTTTACTTGAGTATGAGGTTATTAGCTCACTATTGAATATTTTATTTAATCAGCATTTCCATCCAACAGCTCTAATTTTCTTCACTGAACAAGAGATAAAGAGATTGGCACTTTTTTCATCACTATACGGTAGACCTAAAACTGATGTTAAAATAATGACTTTATTCCAAGATCTATTTAGTCAAAGAAGACAGTAGACGATAGCCTCGATCATTCTCTACTTGCCGTACATAATGTTTATCAACAGAGTGGATTTGAAACCACATGGAAATTAAGAATTATAGAGTGTACCGGTACCTTCTTCATCAGTGTATGGCTTATATTCTTCACAGAATCTTGATATTGTCCCTAGAAAGCTCGAGTGTCATAGCAACAATATTGCAAAACTCTACATTCTGCTAAACATTAGCAATGATGGTTACACTCGATTCTATTCATTACAGAGTTTAGGTTTGGTAGACCTGTTGCCATCTATTGATGAATGCAGTATTTTTGCATTTGTCTATTGGCACAAGCTAAAGCAAAATGTGGCTTTTCACTGCTGTCACTGCCTCATTCATGGTTGTGATTATGTGGAAGCTACTGATGTATAGATAGTGCTGAGTGATGACATTCAGGGCACACCTTGTGCCCATGGATGCAGTGAAAGTTTCCATTCATAGGGTTAGTACTGCTGTACTGACTCTGTGAGGAAAGCGGTGGCAAACTATTTCACTCCTCTCGTTACCTAATATATCTCAATATAGCTCTGCCTTGTAATTTTGTGGGTTTCTATTCATATAACCTATGGTGGTGTATTTTGAGAATCCAACCAGCCTCCGGGCTGACTACCTGACAGACTAATATTTGGTACACGGTACTTTCAATATTTGATCTGTAAAGCTGCAGTTATTAAAAGGGATTTAAAACCAATAACATTTTTATTTATTTGATCTGTAAATATAAATGACTTGATTTGCAGTAATAGTAACATGAACTCCATTATCAAAATTGTGTCACTAATGGCACTCTGGCTTTATAAGGGTGGTGTAATAATTAGCCTATTTGTGTTCAAGGATTTTTGAGAATAAGATTTCAGATGGTGGTAATTGGAAATACATGTGCATTTCATTCTGTCATAGCAACAGTCAAATTCTTAGAATGTTTTATTATTTGACAGGGACTTCAATGCAGCCCTCGGCATGCCATGTGCCTTGATTACCTAGTTACACTCTTCTATGTTCTCAACGATTACAACGCTTGCTTACTACACATCGCCTATGTTTTAAAGGATGATATGGACTATGTTAAAGGCCTGGCTTTTCGAGATCAAATCCTGAAAGAACAACCATCAGCTATCGATGATTTCAACTTATTCTACAAAAACCAGTAAGTGATTCTTCTCAAATTTATTTTTAGTATGTTATGCTCATGGCACTGACAAAAAAGTCAGTACTACACTCAGTAAGGCGCAGCTATCTGCGCACTCTGTAGACTAGTGATATCTAACCCCACCATCGGCCGTTCTTGAAATGGTCTTCCGTTGTTTCCCTTTTTTCAACTCAGGCAAATACCGGGATGGTACCTTGTAATAGCTTGCCACGGTGGGAGAGTGGTTATCGTGTCAGACTACCCACCCCAAGCTTGCAGGTTCGCTCCTGGCCGTGGTAAGTGATTTTTGAAAGGCGACAAAGGCGCATGTCATACGTTGTTGGCATGTTGAAGAACCCATTTGAATTCAGTAGGCCGTGTTAATGGCAAAATTAATCTCTGGATTTTCTGCCACCACTAAGTTCCTCCTTTCTCTACTAGAAAGCGCTATAAAGGAGCTTAGATATCTAACCTCCTTGACTTTCATAGCGCTGCAAGGAACAACAAAATTTGACATGCAAGCTGCCCTCTGGGCGTCAAATAACAAAGCTTGCACCCGAGGCCATACAATATTATTTTTATTATTACCTTCTAATAGGTTACGAGTGTATCCTTTAAACTCTTACCCAGTTTCATTTGCCTTTATTCATTTCATGTCTCATTTCTCCTCCCATAAAGTTTATATCAGGAAGGGCATCCAGCTGTAAAATCTGTCCACCATGTACAGTTGAAGTTCATATCTCATCCCTGACTCCATAGAAATGGGAATTATAAGAGGAAGGTAAACATATAACTCAATATATAGCCATGTAATCAGACATCTTCAAAGGGATACTGTCGAGTGATCAAGATGCACAAAATTAATGTTCAAAATTCCTGCTATGTTTTCAATGATTAAAAAGTAGCAATTATTGATCTTTTGTTTTCTTTTAATAATTTTGGTGCAGGTCATATTTTTTTAGCATTAAGAATATGAAATGTTGGTTGATAATGTTAATGATTCATGTTCTCTCATATAAAACCAAACAAATACAGTGGAACCTCATTAGTACGTTTTTCAAGGGACTAAAAAATTTAGACGTGAAAAGTGGGAAAACTTACGAATGAAATATGAAAATTAAACCTCATTAACTTGTTTCAGTAAGTGAAAAGTAAAAAAAAACGTGTTAATCGCAAGTACGTACTATCGAATATACAATTTTAAACAACCTACAGAATTATTGTATTACAGAACTAGTTTACACAGCACAGAGAAACGAGAGAAATGAAAAATGTTCTATACCGGTACCGTACTCTTAATTCAATTACCGGTACTGTAGTACGAGTTGAAATATTTAACTTTCTATACTTGATTTCGGCTTAAATACATGTTTTTCTTGATATTCTCTGGAAAAGAAGTGCCGTATTATTTGGCGTGAGTGATTGGATATAACCAAAGTTTTTTTTTTGAGGTTAGACATGCTTGCGCATGTTCAGAAAAAAAACTTCCTCGCGCTTAAGGTAAGGATTTCTGTCTATTTCTTCAAGAATTTTTATTTTCTCATCACTAGTTAACGATTTAACGACTTTCTTAGGCCTATCCAATATTTCAATACGACGCAACAAAATTTTCACTAGGTTTCACAACTTCTTCGGTAGTGTAATGCGTATTTGCGTGAATAAGATCGTATTGAGTTTCAAGGTCGATACGGTAAAATTGTGGAATCGGACCGTATCCAAACTGGTGTTCAGGAACGTGATTGTAAACGCGTATCGTATTGAAAGCGATTCTGCGCGCTCTTGAGTTACATTTTTAAACTAATTTAGGCCTACTCTCGTCTGTCGTCGAACTCTCTAATCGCTTATTTTACTTTCTGCCCATATCCTTCATTACTGTTTGTGTTCCTGTCGTGGTTGATAAGCGTAGTTTGTTGCACCTGTTTTTAGTGTAAATGTATTTTTGTCTGTTTTACCTTTAATATCTGGTGTATCCGTATGTAAATTGTGGCACATTACAGATCGCAATCGGGGCAACATTCCGGCAGTCCGGCGTCTCTAAAAGCTTTATGCTTCAGTAGTTAAAAGGGACATAAAACCATTAACATTTTATCATTATTAAACTGAACATAAACTTGTTGAAAACAAACAACATCAAAATCTTCCGCGCATCCTTTTTTCATGTTTACAAGCCACCCGTAAAAAGAAAAGTCGGATGATAATTACGGGTCCTTTATGTTTTACTGTTTAATACGAGTTAGCCAACGTAACTGCAGGTTGGCCACCATAAATTATATAGCGTATTGAAATCACGAACTGAAACTGCTCATGTAAATGGGCATCGTACCGAAAACAGGATGGTATTCAAGTCAATTTGAGTTCACCCTGTAAACGCACTAACGCAGTAACTAACTGCCATAGCCACTGAGGCCGGACAGAACAGATGTGCAACATTGTCGGCGCATTCTATAATACTGCCACTATACCCGTCACATTGTTCTGTGACCCGTTATGTCGCAACCCTCGCCTGCTTGTTGGCAAGGAATGTTATCTCAGAGTGGCCTGGCTCCCATTCCACTAGGGGTGGACAAAGAATGCTTTCAGGGTTGACGAAAATGCGATCGTACTAAGCGATGCGCTGCAAAATACGCAACGTGACCTTGTTTAAAGAAACAAGTCTCTGTCTTGCGTTCTGTGCGTACGGGCGGTGTAACTCGTGCTACGCGAAGAAAATTTGATCGTCATAAGCGGGAATAGAAAACGTATTAAGGGAATATATCAACATGTATTTAGCAGGAATGGGACTGGGACTTGAGAAAAACATTGCGTTAAACGGGAAAACGTCGTACCCGAGAACGTGCTAACGAGATTCCACTGTAATATACTTTGGAAGATGTTTTGGATGATTGAAAAGAGATTGAAATGAATGACTTTATCTTGTGAATCATTACTACCCCTTCCACAGGAGAAGTTCTTGTAATGCCAGTTTCTGGAATCACTCTCTAGACCAGAGGTGCACAACGTTTTTATAAGTGGGGGCCAAGTTTATTTTTACATAATAAGTTACCTTTCCACATAGGTACTTGCCAAACCCTACTTTGTACCGCAGTAGCTAAGACTTGTACCTCAAACACTTAGCGGGAGAATGTCGTCCTACTACTGGTTTGACCGGTACAATCAAATTCTCAGTTATTTTGGGTAGCACCTCATACAGTAAATCCAGCCCACATCGGTACCGGTACCTAAATATATCAGAATTTAGTTGAATGGATTTTTTAATGGTTTCGCGCTTGTTCTGGGAGCAGAACCATGCACATTAAAATTAGTTGCACTTCCTGTATTCTTTCAAGGGAAAAAGAAAGCTTGGGTGTCAAGGGCTTAATTTTCAGACTGGTCCCATAGTGAATATGTGCCTGCTGTTCATCATCGTTCACCTTTCAACCTACCTCTGGAAGCTGTGTTATTGTTGGATAACTGTCCCAGTCACCCATCTGCAAAACAACTTCGTAGTAAAGACGGGAAATTTTTGTGATGTTTCTGCCACCAAACAAGACTGCCATCATTCAACCCATGGATCAGAATGTTATTCAAAATATAAAATTTCAGTACCAAAAAGCTCTTCTCACAAATAATCTCGCAAATGCACAAGGTGATGTTAACTTGATGGCAGCTTTAAAGGAAGATACATTTGAAAGACATTCTTTTCAGCTTAACAAATTGCTGGTCATCTGTTTTGTTCCATTTGATAAGAAATTCTTGGAAAAATCTTTGTCTGGAAATGTTGCCTGAAAACGAGCACCCCAATGATAACTATGTTAACCCCACTTTTAATCAAGATGGCACAAGACAAGAACTTCACTGAAGATAAGTCTCAAAAGTAGGCATCCAGAGGATGTGATGATGCAATACATCACCTGGAAATTCTGACTGATGAGGAAATCGTGCAAGCTATCAATGATGAGGAGACCGAGGAGGAGGAGGAGGAGGATGAGGAGAAGACTGACAATGTACAGCTGACCAAAGTGTCTACTTTGAATGCAGTGATAGCTCTCAACATGGCTCTTCAATGGGCTGTTAAAAACATCAGAGTTCATTTGATCAAAAGTTGAGTAGTAGAGTTTTTTTTTTTCATTCATTCATTCATTCATTCATTCATTCATTCATTCATTCATTCGTTCATTCTGTTTTTGTCATGTGGGTTTTCTTACATACTGTAGTAGAACTTGTTTCTTTCGTACTGTATCATCGCCATGTCATGAATTATTTTGAAAAATCCCTGATAATATAAACGATTTGCTAATACAAACTACTCCTTTCCCGTATCTGTTCAGATTATTGAGTCTCTACTGTAGTTCTGTTTTAATAAATTATTTAAAAATGGAATAAATTAATCCAAACCTCTATCGTAATATATATCGCACAATTTTGGAGTCTGTCGTAAATAGAAATTTATGATGATAGTTAAACTTGATTTTGACAAAAGGAATTCTGGAGGATAATGACCATTGATGAATGATAAGACTAGATAATGAGAGGTGTTGCACATAACAATTGTAAATTGTGTTGTAAAATAGGATTGAGAGATAGCTAATTTTAATGGTAAACCTAGGGGTATATTCGTATTTGTCATGGTTCCGTATTGATTGAACAATTATGCACTAAGAGGGGGAAAGGTTCCGCCTGATCAATACAACGTAATTCACATTTAAAGGGTTGTATTAACACCCTTGATGTACATGTTTCGGGTCCTTATTATGGCCCCTTCATCAGCCTCAAAACAACAATAGATATCAGTATCATATAGGATTCAATAAAGGTAAAATCTAACATGAAATGTATGAATGACATGAATGAAAATGAAACATATTAAATAATTATGGGTAATGTGGTGAAACATATGAAAAAACATATCATAGATGGGGACATAAAACTATTACGTACAAGACAAAGATTAAAAGATTAAAAACACATTAAAATAGCAAGTTGCAAATACAAGCACTTCTAGTGCATGTCGAATAATGTCTTGTAAAGTTCGTATTGGAGTCCTATATTATAACACAGTGCTTGATCCAATTCTGCTTCCGTGTCATAGAGTTCATTATTATTAAATGGTTGAAACTTGTAGAGAAAGCCTTATGGTATTTGTAATCTCCTATTAGACCAAATCATAATACATCACCATTGACGTTTAAAAACAGGCCAAGCATAAGAGACAATATCCTGATGGTAGAGGTAGTCCATTGGATACAAGATGTAGTAGACAGAACGGGCAAATCCCAAACAGAGAGAGGAGAGGGGACTCCTTCATCTATGTGAACACGGGCCTTTAAGAATCTAAGGGTAAACAAAAATAATTGTGTGAAAGACGTGTCGTCAAGAGGGAAAGAAAGATTATATTTTGAAAACATTGAAAATATGCAATATGAGAGAAACAGCTATATTAAAATATGAAAAGAAATAACGGTACAAAATTAAGACACAACTTACGTTAGAGCAGAGGAAAACACAAGAGACCTCCGATGCGGGACTATGAATGTCCAATAGGTCAGATGGCGAGATGGAGAGTGCTGGGTGTGTGAAGGCAGGCAAGTTGACGCGGGGAAGGAGGGGAGGTGGAGGGACATGGTATGACGTAGGAAAGGCGGAGAGGGAAGGACAAGGGGTAGAGCGGGAGGGGTAGAAGAGATGGTAAGGAGGAAGCTCAAGGCGGTTTATTATTATCCTTGTTTGTTGACACAATGAAATCAGTTAAGGTATCAAACAAAACATTGGAATCAAAATATATCTCATTGAGGTTAGGGGGGTTGAAAATTCTCTGGGCGGTGTTAATCTCGATAGATTCTAAAACATTCATTAAAATCCCCTTATTAGCATGGTGCAGAATTACAAGATCGTTGTCAATGCTGGTGAATTTGTGGTTCATGTCCTTCATGTGGGAAGCCATAGCTGAAAATTTCCTATGTTTGGTGGCGTTAAAATGTTCTGAAAATCTAGTATTAAAGCTTCTCCCGGTTTGACCAATATAATTTATATTACAGTCATTGCAGCTTAATTTATAAATACCAGAGGCGCTATATTTGTCCTTCCGATTGATAGTGTGAATTAAAAAATAAATTTCTGTTCGTGTGATTGGTTTTATATGCTAATTTCATGTTATGCTTCTTGAAAACATTAGTGACACTATATGTGAAGTTGTTGAGATACGTAAACACTGCGTAAGACGGTTTTTCGACTTTATCTGGTAGGAGGTGGGTGGCCGGTTTATTTTTAATCTTTCTGATGATATTATTAACATAATTACGACTGAATCCATTAATGCGAGCTATTTGGTGGATAATTTTGATTTCCGTGCTGAGATCTTGTTTAGACAATGGTAAATTAAGGGCCCTGTTAATGAGGCTGGAAAAGGTTGCTCTTTTATGGGAGCCTGGGTGGATAGAATCTTGCCTTATAGTGGTGTGCGTTTGTGTTGGTTTCCTGAAAATTCTGTATTCTAGTTTATTGTTAATTAAACCCATGAATTTTTTAACAACCCCAATTTTGAAGTCATCAAGAAGGATCCAACTGCCACTATACAAAGGAAGTTAAAAACCATTATCAAAAACACTGTTTTTCTATTAGATGAAAAACAAGCGAATCATCTTACTACCATGAACCCAGGACTGCCTACCTTACGAGCTTTACCCACGGTTCACAAAGATAATATTCCCATTAGACCCATAGTTAACTTCAGGAACAGCCCTTTTTTCAAAACCACATAATTTATCTAAAAATTCTTAAAAAACCATTATGTCTTCAAGGCCAATAAATTTTTTGTCAACACTCTAGATTTTTGCGCTAAAACATCAATTTTGAACCTAAGCAATGAACACTCTCTTCATAGTGTCGATATAAAAGATATGTACACTAATATTCCCGTCCATTCTGTGTCAAACATCATTAAGAGAAATTTAATAGAAAACAGCAAACTGTCAAAAGTTGAAATCGATGAATTCATGTCAATCCTTGATTACGCCTTAAGCAACAATTTTTTCACCTTTAATAACACCATTTATAAACAGAAAGAAGGATTAGCTATGGGATCCCCTTTATCTGGCATCATAGCTAATATTTACCTTGACCACCTGGAACACACCGAAATAATCAGTAAAATCAAAGGAATTGAGTTTTGGGGTAGATATGTAGACGATGTGTTCATCATCGTCAATGACAACATCCAAAACATTGATAGTATCTTCAACGAGCTGAATAATATAGATTCCAGTATCAAATTCACTTTGGAATCGGCCATTAACAACACAATTAATTTCTTGGATACCACTGTCACCAAAATTAACAATAAACTAGAATACAGAATTTTCAGGAAACCAACACAAACGCACACCACTATAAGGCAAGATTCTATCCACCCTGGCTCCCATAAAAGAGCAACCTTTTCCAGCCTCATTAACAGGGCCCTTAATTTACCCTTGTCTAAACAAGATCTCAGCACGGAAATCAAAATTATCCACGAAATAGCTCGCATTAATGGATTCAGTCGTAATTATGTTAACAATATCATCAGAAAGATTAAAAATAAACCGGCCACCCACCTCCTACCAGATAAAGTCGAAAAACCGTCTTACAGTGTTTACGTATCTCAACAACTTAACATATAGTGTCACTAATGTTTTCAAGAAGCACAACATGAAATTAGCATGTAAAACCAATCACACGAACAGAAATTTATTTTTTAATTCACACTCTATCAATCGGAAGGACAAATATAGCGCCTCTGGTATTTATAAATTAAGCTGCAATGACTGTAATATTAATTATATTGGTCAAACCGGGAGAAGCTTTAATACTAGATTTTCAGAACATTTTAACGCCACCAAACATAGGAAATTTTCAGCTATGGCTTCCCACATGAAGGACATGAACCACAAATTCACCAGCATTGACAACGATCTTGTAATTCTGCACCATGCTAATAAGGGGATTTTAATGAATGTTTTAGAATCTATCGAGATTAACACCGCCCAGAGAATTTTCAACCCCCCTAACCTCAATGAGATATATTTTGATTCCAATGTTTTGTTTGATACCTTAACTGATTTCATTGTGTCAACAAACAAGGATAATAATAAACCGCCTTGAGCTTCCTCCTTACCATCTCTTCTACCCCTCCCGCTCTACCCCTTGTCCTTCCCTCTCCGCCTTTCCTACGTCATACCATGTCCCTCCACCTCCCCTCCTTCCCCGCGTCAACTTGCCTGCCTTCACACACCCAGCACTCTCCATCTCGCCATCTGACCTATTGGACATTCATAGTCCCGCATCGGAGGTCTCTTGTGTTTTCCTCTGCTCTAACGTAAGTTGTGTCTTAATTTTGTACCGTTATTTCTTTTCATATTTTAATATAGCTGTTTCTCTCATATTGCATATTTTCATTGTTTTCAAAATATAATCTTTCTTTCCCTCTTGACGACACGTCTTTCACACAATTATTTTTGTTCACCCTTAGATTCTTAAAGGCCCGTGTTCACATAGATGAAGGAGTCCCCTCTCCTCTCTCTGTTTGGGATTTGCCCGTTCTGTCTACTACATCTTGTATCCAATGGACTACCTCTACCATCAGGATATTGTCTCTTATGCTTGGCCTGTTTTTAAACGTCAATGGTGATGTATTATGATTTGGTCTAATAGGAGATTACAAATACCATAAGGCTTTCTCTACAAGTTTCAACCATTTAATAATAATGAACTCTATGACACGGAAGCAGAATTGGATCAAGCACTGTGTTATAATATAGGACTCCAATACGAACTTTACAAGACATTATTCGACATGCACTAGAAGTGCTTGTATTTGCAACTTGCTATTTTAATGTGTTTTTAATCTTTTAATCTTTGTCTTGTACGTAATAGTTTTATGTCCCCATCTATGATATGTTTTTTCATATGTTTCACCACATTACCCATAATTATTTAATATGTTTCATTTTCATTCATGTCATTCATACATTTCATGTTAGATTTTACCTTTATTGAATCCTATATGATACTGATATCTATTGTTGTTTTGAGGCTGATGAAGGGGCCATAATAAGGACCCGAAACATGTACATCAAGGGTGTTAATACAACCCTTTAAATGTGAATTACGTTGTATTGATCAGGCGGAACCTTTCCCCCTCTTAGTGCATAAACCTAGGGGTGACGTGATTTAACGTTATTTTTGGTGTAACATTCCTTTTTTTAAATTAAGTCAGTACTGAATTGTCATTGAAGATTGATTTTTGTAACAAGATTGAGACTGTAGGCCTACTATTAAAAAAAAGAAGAATAGTTTTATCATCCTGTAGCTTTTGAATTTTGTTATGCTAGAACTTCTTTGATGAATATTTAGGACTTGAAGGTAGGATGTTTTTATTTTTTCAGGAGGTTTTATTTTTAGTTACCTTCAAGATTGGTGCCATATCCCAGGGTTGCCACCAATATAAATTTCAAATCCTGGTCAAGTATCTGAAAAATCTGTGAAAATCCCCAAAAAATGATGAATTTACAAGAAAAGAGAAAACACACTATAACAAACATTCATGAAAAGATAAGACATTTGTTCATTGTTGCCAAAATGTTGAATTTATAAACATACTGTTTTTATAGGCAAAACATTAACCTCCCATTTCCATTGTTCACAGAGTAAATAAAATATGGTGATAGAAATTTGGTGTTTTTCAGTCGGTTAACACGATTGTACCCAATTGTGTTGGGTTCTCTAATCCTGAAAAACATTTACATGAGATTAATATAAAGTTGATGTAATAATGTAGTAATCCGTTGTAATAAATAAGTGTATTTATTCTCATTTAAATGTTTTTCAGGATTAGGGAACAATTGTTTGTGTACAATCGTGTTGACCGACTGAAAAACATCAAATTTCGATTACTAAGGCAACACTGAGAAATGGCTTTAAAGACCATAAGATATGGTGTATTTCCATGAGAAAGAGAAATACAAAATCACAAATAAATTTTTATTCGTTACCATTATACAAAAGTTAAATGCACATCTTCTTTAAACAAAATGGCAATTTTGATTAGTTTTGTTTGAATTTTATAAAATTCTGGGAAAATGGTTAATTTGCACGTGGTGATAATGCAGTGTGAGAAATAGTTTTACTATTGTAAAACCTGGGAAATGAAAAAATCTATAGGCTAATTGAAAATTTAATGATTTTTCAAATTTTACTTTGAAGGTTGATTTCATTGGATACTGTATACTGGTTATTTCTAAAACATGTCTACCAATAATTCGTCATTCAAATGTCACGTGTCAAACAAAATGCTGAGTTTCATTTATCAAAATGTTAAAATTCAACAACCAAATACATATCGAGTCAGCTTATAATGGAGTGTTTTGTTCTTTTTAGTGACCTTGGTGACCTGAATGCAGAATATGACTATACAGTGGGGAAACAACTGATAGATGAAGCAGTGGCAATGCGGGAGGCTCGGCGATCTGTCGTCCGAGATCTGTTTAAGCTAAAACCCATTCAGCCAGTACTACCAGTGAAGCGATTAGCTAAGTGTACGTGGCTAGCTCTGGGCCGCTGTCTCTTAAATCACTATCACAGTGAAGACTTCAAGCTGGTAAGTACATGGTGGAAACCACCTCTGTGACAACAGTAACCTCTAGTATGAAGTAAAATGAATTTTACTGCTTGAATTCTAGTTTGTTCGATCATGCATATGCCTCTTAAGGAGTAAATTACATGCATATACCCCACACCATTCTTAATTCAGTCAAGCGACCACTGAAGAAATTCAAACATATGGTCAGTAACACAATTTAGGTCAATTCGTGGAGATTCTTTAGTACACTGGGTTCTTATAAGGGAACCTGGATTAATTAGAAGCCTTGTCTTATCAGATCAGTTTTTTTTATATCTCCTAACAAATTCTGTTAAAATCCATGTAAATTAATCTGTTGATTGCCTGCTAATCCCAAGGTTGCAGGATCGAATACTTGGCATTTGCTGTGCGCAAATGCGAGGGAGCCATGTCAGTAGATTTACTGGCACGTTAATGTTTCCCTACGGGGAAAAATTTTGGCACCCCGGCGTTTCTAAAAGCCGCAGTAGTTAAAAGGAACGTAAAACCAATAACATTATTATTAATCTGTTGATTAAGTTAAAATGTGTGTGGAAAAGACAAGTTGTAGGCAAAACAAATTGTCAAAAAGTCCAAAGTCGGGAAGATGCAAGTTTACGGAATTTTAGAGGCAAGAAGTTAGTGCTAAGCGCAAATGGTTCAAAGAAAAGTTCTAAAAAGAGAGGAAATAAAGGGGAAATAATGTTGGTGGTGGTGGTGGTGGTGGTGGTGAACCTCAAGTATATATACCCATTTTCAGGTTGGTGTATACACTGTGCTGATTACATTTTTACTAACAAAAACATTCCTTGAGCTCAGACAGTGCATTGATTTTCTGTGGTGGTACAGTACAGTAATTACCTTGAGTCTGAGGCTTCAAAGAAGAGAGATCTGTTAGAACTGAATGCTGAAATGCAAGTTATTGATGTATGTGAAAAAGTCAAGTTATAGATGAAACAAATTGTCAACAAGTTAACCAGATTTTAGAGGTGTGAAGTGAGGTTTAATGTAGTGCTAAGTGGTAAGGTTCAATGAAAAGAAAATCAAAGAAGAGTGGAAATGAAGAGAGAAACAAAATAATGTGGAACACGGCAGTGGATCATGAATCCTACACCTACTAATACACTATTTCCCTACTTGTTAGGAAATTATTGATCTTGTTCACATCACCATCAATGATTATCCTTGAATTGATTGATAATAATAATAATAAGCAGCATATATAAGCTGTCGGGTGCCAGGCTACCACACGCAGTAGACCAAATTTATAAATATCAAAAAATAATAACAAAGCAGTAGAGCCACAAGAATCTCTTGCCTCATGTCCTGGTGTGACTATGTTGACCAGCCAATCAGTAATTATTTCAGGATTTAGTGATGCCTTATAGTAAAGTCCAGCTACAAAGGAGATCAACCCTAGCATAGATTTGAAAGAAGTTAATTTATTCAATAAAACTAAGTATAGCAAATGAAAATAAAAATCTGTAATAATAACAATTGATATAAAGAATCTACTGAATTTATGAATTACGTTGCCTAGTTCGAAAATGGGGGGAGTACTAAATTTATGTTAAGTTAAAAAAAAGCTGGATTCTAAATTGCCCAAAAATAAGATTCAGAGAGACTTTAAGTATTGTGTGATTCGTAGCTCACCGAATGAGACCCTCGTAGTCTACTGTAGAAATCATCTGCATTGTAGTGTCGAGTGGTAGATGATGTTGAAGATCTGCGTAGAATTGTAGATTATGATGAAGTTTTTTAAATATGAAGTAATTTTTGGCTGTATCTGATGATGGAATACTGATTCCATATGCAGTAATTTATGGCTGAATCTGATAATGGAATACTGATTCCAAGAATTATCACTGAGAACATGGCCTATAGCACAAACAAGTCTCAGGTCACGTGGACTGAAAAATTCAAAGTCCGTTGACTTCAACTTTCAAACGAACCGAAGTTCCTTACTATTGCCGTTTGAGACGGACTGCTGAAATTTCAAAGTAGTCTTCTCGATCGAGTAATAAAATCTACTTAATATAAGTCCATTCTAGACAAAATAAAAGAGAGTCCTGTGACCACAATAAAAGAGTCATCTTGACAACGTGGAACACTTGTATACAGTGGAATCTCGTTCGTATGTTTTTCAAGGGACTGAAAAATTCGGATGTCATATGCGGGAAAACGTACTACCGAAAAACGCCATACTGCATTTACAACGGCGTATATATGGACGTTAAATCGTCGACCTTAGTGATTGTATTCACTACTACAGTCACGACATAAACATAGGTTATCAGTAACTTACACGGAATAAATAACATAAAAATGAATTACTGTACCTCTACACTACAGTATAATACAGGGTCTTTATTTTTGCTTAGCAAGGACATTCTCGCTCCACCAGTGACGGCTCCGTTGCCGGCGAAAGCGCACGCATATGTAGGCCTACGGCAGAATACGGTGCTTAAAATCAGTAGCCTACCATGCAGTTTTACTGGCCATGATTTACAGTAGATGCTGAAAATGTTGCCCATCCGCTTCCAAACTCATATAATATCTCTTTCTTTATATTTGATCAGCAAGGACATTCTCGCGCTCCGCCAGTGACGGCTCTGTTGCCAGCGACCGCGCACTCATATGTTTGAAGCACGGGCTTGCTTGAACCACTTAAATAAAGCGCTTTCTAGTTCAGGAAACTGTCCCTCTCGCACAAGTTTCCTTTTGCCGCTCACCCCTTCTTCAAATGCACATTCGATTTCCTTCCTCTTGCTGAAAATCGTGTTCAGTGTTGACGGAGGAATGTTACACTTTCGCGCTATATCCACACGCTTGGATTGCAGTCCATGTCTCGAATGTATTTCATCTTCTCATCATTAGTTATCTGCCGTACTTTCTTCTTATCCATTATGAAACACGCAATAAAATAGGTCATAACTGGACGTGAACACTAAGAACTAGAAGACAATAGTGCGGAACACGAAGACAATAATGCGCCTACATGAGAAATAAACAAAGGGAAGGGGGTGAAGGGCAGAGGGGGGGAGATAGAGAGAGACACACGTCACCTGTGTTGCGTCATAGCTATAGACACTTCTACGCTGTCAAACACAATGAAATCATCTACACTGTCAATAACTATCAGAGAATATCAGGCAATATCGCGTCGTGTTTTCCAGAAGCCGAATTTTATAATGAAATAAGAATAAAATACGGTTCACTAACAAATAGTTCAACGGAAATTTGATCGTTGTAAGCGAGAATAGAGAACGTATTAAAAGGGATATATCAACATGAATTTAGTAGGATAGGGACTTGAGAAAGGAGAGAAAGGGCAGCGGGAAAGATACACGTCACCTGTGTTGCGTCATAGCTATAGCCACTTCTACGCCGTCAAACACAATGAAATCATCTACACTGTCAATAACTATCAGAGATTATGAGTAAAGATACGAGAAAATAGCATTTTGAAATTGATTTTGTAGCACTTTCATTTTGAAAAATAGCAATTTGTAGCATTTAAAAGTTCGTCACCAGGTACAATAAACTGGTTCAAAATAATATGCACGGAAACTAATTCAAGCATGTGCAGGATTGGAAATATGGGCGTTTCTGATAAACGGCATAAGCATTTAATATAAGTTTCCTATTGTGTGTGTGGTTTTTATTTTTACTAAGGGAGTGTTAGAAGTATTAAAATCCTAATATCAGTATTACAGAAATGTAGAAACTTGACATCATACATTTTTCAGAAATGTGAGATCTCTGAAAATAAAGGCATCAGCCTGGCTAATTGGCAAGATTGAGTTCAAGTGCTGTCGGTTGGTTGTATGACGTGAGACGAGGATACCTAAGCTATGCTCAAAAGATCCATAGGTCATGTTCTCATTATGCAATCAACAATATCAGGTGTTGTGCAGCAACTCAAATATTGAGGGCTGGCGGAGAGTTGTATTAGTTCACTGGTACCAGGGTGCCAATTGTTAGAATAAAGCGAGATGTGGTCAGGCAACAATGCTTGTCTTACGAAGTTTACTGTGTGGCAGGTGGAATGACGACAATACCAGGCTGTCCTGGACTCGATGGACGTATTGGTTCAAATTCTGAGGATGTCTTATGAAATCCTTTTGTGTGGTTTTCCTACTAACTCCTTGCCAAGTTCCATTAATTTCTTGTAATAACTTATCTTATGAGGAAGGATTCAAGAAGTGCCATTTGACCATTAAACCACCGGCAAATAGAAATTCAATGCCCCTCATCCATGGCCCTCATTGAAAAGGAAGTAATAATGTGAATCATACATTTACTTAACTTTGTGTAAATATCACACAATGGATAATTAACTAAATAATAAAATGTATGTTTACCCCCTCATTATTTCCTGACCACACTGCGACTCTTTACTGACAATCCGTAAAACAGTATCCGAATTCACAGAGAAATCGCCGGACGACATGTAACATAACCTATAACTCACACATGGTAGAGAATACTTTCATCATATTATACAACATTTCCCAAAGCAAAGAGAACGCCTAAAAAAAATTGTCTATTCATATCACGATACGTACTTGAGAGTTTTCATTTTCATTTCAAATACAAGAAATGAGGGCGGGCGCGATATAAACCTATATAAGCATAACCTTATTGCTCTAATTTTTAAAAAGAATCTGCACAAACGATTGGAATATTCCTTTTATTAGCACAACCAACTGAAACTACGAAATAATTTCTCCAAAATCATCGTTTTACTGGCGATAAACAGTGGATATTATGCGGCAATAATAACAGCACCATTTTCAAATTAATTTTTACCGTAATCGATTGTTTTCACAACAATAATTGATGTTTGTACACATCGATTATTACCCGTAAATATCGATTATATAGCCGATATTTTCATTGCTGGGAACTCGCAAATTTCAAAGTTGCGGCGCGAAAATGTAATAAAACATAATATTCAACATTAATCGGTAAATTCGGCACTTTTCGCATTTATCGCATTTATGGAATAATTCGCAAGAACCCTTAGTTATCGCACTTTGTCGCACATTGTTTCGCAAATTTTGGGTATACATAGTCATATTAGTTACCAGGTAGTTGAAAAGAGGAGAAAAGAGTAAAATTCGCATTTATCGCAATTGTGATTTCCCCGTATCTCTAATTATGAGGCAATATCGCGTCGTGTTTTATAATGAAATAAGAAAAAAATACGGTTCACTAACAAATAGTTCAACGGAAATTTGATCGTTGTAAGCGGGAATAGATAACGTATTAAGGGGATATATCAACATGAATTTAGTAGGATAAGGACTTGAGAAAAGGAGAGAAAGGGCAGCGGGAGAGAGACACGTCACCTGTGTTGCGTCATAGCTATAGCCACTTCTCATCATCATCATCATCATCTTGTACAGTTTCCAGCCCCAGGCTGGGTCTGTTTGGAACATAAACCTCGCCACTTAGTTCTTTCTTCCCACCACCTCTCCGCTGTCACTCTGGTCCAGTCCTCGCCTCTCTTGACACATTCCTCCACTCCTTTCAGCCATCTATCTCTTGGTCTTCCCCTTGGTCGTTTCTTCTGTATCTGCATCTCATGTATCCTCTTGGGAATCTTCCTCTCATCCATTCTCTTTAAGTGTCCATACCACCTTAGTCTTGATGTCTCAATCCTTCCTTGCAAGGGCTCCTCTTTCACCATTTCCCTGACCTTTTCATTCCTCACCCTGTCTCTTCTTGTTACTCCGATCCTACTTCGCAGGAACTTCATTTCACCTGCCTGTATTCTGCTTATGTCTCTTTTCTTCATTGTCCACGTTTCTGAAGCATAGGTCAGTATCGGGATATAGTAGCTTCTGTATAACACTTCCTTGCTTTTTTGTGGGACATCTTGATTCCACACTAAGCTCCTAATGCTTCTCAGAAGTGCTTCTGCCTGTCTGCCACGTTCCGTAATCTCTTTGTCATTTCTCCCATTTTCCTCCACTATACTTCCCAAGTACTTGAGACTTTCCACCTTCTTCAGCTGTCCACCTCCAAGTGTTATCCCACTCATTGGTCTGTCCTTTTTCCTGGTCGTTAACAGGATCTCACATTTACTGATGTTGAACTTCCATCCGTACTCTCCCACTGTTTCTTCCCAAGCCTTCAGTTGCTCCTGAATTTCCTCCTCCTTGTTTCCCCAGACCATCAGATCATCTGCAAACACCATTGCTTTCATCTTATCTTCTCCTATCTTTCCTGCTATCCATGTCATTACCTCGTCCATAACCACAATAAAGAGAAGGGGTGACAGTGCACTACCCTGTTTCAGGCCACTCATTTGTCTGAACCAGTCTGTTCTTTCCCCTCCAACTTTCACACAACTCACACTTCCACAATACATCTCCTTCACTCTGCCTACAGTCTCTTTTTCCACTCCCATGTTTTCCATTGCTTTCCAAAGCTTCTCCCTACACACACTATCATAGGCCTTTTCGATGTCCAGGAAGGCCATCAGCAGATCCTCTCCAAATTCGTAGTGGTGTTCCTGGAGCTGTCTCACTGAAAATATGAGATCCACTGTTGATCTCCCAGGTCTAAATCCATACTGCTCCTCTCTCAATTTTCTCCTCACTTTGGCTCGTATTCTACTTTCTAATATCTTTTCATATATCTTGGCACAGTGAGGTATGAGTGTGACTCCCCTGTAATTTCTGCACTCCTTTCTGCTTCCTTTCTTAAATATTGGGACAATTAATCCTTTCTTCCAATCTTCTGGGGTCTTTTTCTCCTTCCATATCACCCTCATCACACGGTACAGCCACTGTTTCCCAATCTCCCCTGCTGCCTTCACCATTTCAACACTCACTTCATCCACACCTGGTGCCCTTCCTCCTTTCATCTTGTCTATAACCATTTCCAGTTCTCTCCAAGTCAGGTCCTTTTCCATTCCTGTGTTGTCTTCTCCATCTTCCAATACATTGTCTTCCTCCCTATGACCATTTGGATTCAGCAAATCCTCAAAGTACTCTTTCCACACTGTCTTGAGTGTCTCTTTGTTGTGTACCTCATTTCCGCTTTTGTCCATCATTACCACATCCTCTCGCAGGCCTCTTCTCTTACTTTTGACCATCCCATAAAGTACTTTCTTATTTCCTCTGCTGTCTTCCTCCATCATCTCTGTCCACTTTACCATCCACTTCTTCCTCTCCTGCGACAATCTTGTTTGCTTCTTTCTTCTTTATCTTATAATCTTCCCTTGTCAGATCAGTTCTTTCCTGGAACCACACTCTGAAAGCCTTGTTCTTCCTTCCCACAGCTTCTTTTACTCTCTCATTCCACCATGGTGTCTCTTTACACCGCTTTTTGTTGCTTGTTCTTCCACATACTGCCACTGCAGCTTCCACCCTTGTGTTTTTGAATTGCTTCCATTCCTCTTCCCCTGTTTTAGGATTGTCTGTTGGCATCCTTTCCCTTATTATCTTCTGGAATTCTTCCTTGACTTCCTTTTCCTTCAGTTTCCATACTTTGATTCTCCTTTCCTGGTACTCTGTCCTCTTGCTATCCTTAACAACTCCCAAGTTCATTACAAGTATTCTGTGGTCGCTATCTAAGGCCTCTGATGGTATTACCTTTATATCTCTGACACTTCTCTTCATTTCCCAGTCGTACAGCATGTAATCTAGCAAAGATTTCTTTGTTAAATCACTGCTGTACCACGTTACCTTGTGGCTTTCTTTCTTCCGGAACCAGGAGTTGCCTACCACTAAACCGTTTCTCTTGCAAAAATCCAGCAACTTTCTCCCTTCTTCATTCCTGCTACCCCATCCTTCTGCTCCCAATACATTTTCATATCCTTGCCTTCCACTTCCTACATGTGCATTCAAATCTCCCATGACAATGATGCTCTGCCCATTCAACTGCTGTTGTAGCTCCTCCTCAAAGTCTTCCTTCTCTTGAGCTGTACATCCAACTTGAGGGGCATACACCTGGGCTATCTCCAGGCTTCTTCCCTTTACATTTACTCTGATCTTCATGATCCTGTCACTTATTCCCTTTACCTCTTCCTTCATCCCATCTCTCACAACTACTCCTACTCCGATGCTCCTTCCTTCACTGTTCCCACTCCAGTACAACCGGTACCCTTTCCTCAGTTCTCTGCAACCTTCTCCTTTCCATCTTGTTTCTGCTAAGCCCAGTACATCCAGTTTTCTTCTCTCCATCACATCTACAATCTCCTCCACTTTTCCTGTCAGTGTCTGTATGTTTAATGTCCCAACTCGTAGTCCATTAGCATATCCGGGTCGTCGTCGTTTGCATCCGTCCTTTCCGAGGCCTGTTCCTGTTTTGAAAGCAAATATGATATCCACTACTGGCTTGCTAGGCCTATCGTAGCTTCACCAGAGCCCCGTCAGCAGTCACTTTTCAGGGTTCCCATTTGGCCTTCACAGCTACCGTAGCGGTCCCGGGGCACACAAAGTCCCCACTGTACTTCACCCCTACAGGCAATAGCCACTTCTACGCCGTCAAACACAATGAAATCATCTACACTGTCAATAACTATCCGAGAATATGGGGCAATATTGCGTCATGTTTTCCAGAAGCCGAATTTTATAATGAAATAAGAATAAAATCCGGTTCGCTTACAAATAGTACAACGGAAATTTGATCGTCGTAAGCGGGAATAGAGAACGTATTAAGGGGATATATCAATATATATTTTGTAGAATTGGGACTGGGACTTGAGAAAATCATCGCGCTAAACGGGAAAATGTCGTAACGAAGAACGTGCTAACGAGATTCCACTGTATGTGTTAATCCAACTCCCACTCTAGCTCCGTGACGTTTATCGTCACCATGACAACGGTTCAACTTCAACGTTGATTGGTTAGAAAACCAATGTCCAGTGCACACGCATATTTGGTATATTTCACGGTCTTCAATATTTCAAATCGCCCGGCAATGAGGCTAGGAAATAACTTCGTACTTCCTGGTAGTGTACTCTTGAAATTTCCAGTCCAGATCAGCTCACTTCCAAGAAACCCACTACGTCGCGGTATTTCCTTCTATTGTTCAATTGACAATCCCAAGTCCAAATCAGCTCCCTCCCAATAAACCCAGTGCGTCACGGTATTTCCTTTTCTCGTAGCTCGCTCCAAGTTAATCACCTTGTTTTTGACTTGAGGAAAATCCACGTTGACATTTGGAGTGTCCCGGGCCGTAATCTCCCCTTCTAAATTGTGATGAAGAATGTTAAGTCTTTGTAGGGATTCAACCCCAATGTTATCGTATCTTGAAAATACTAGGCTAATTCTGGCTCGAAGATCCAACAACACATTTCGTAATATTCTTAAGTTCTCTGGCCTGAATTATTTCCAAGAAATAGACTCTCTTTCCCAAACACGAACTAACTCGCGTAATCTTTATATCTTTCCTATGTGTAACTTTAACAGTAATAATTTATATTCATAGGGATAAATAAATTGTAATTGCTTAAATAAATTGAAATATAAGATTGATATGTGCTAGCGATTTAGAATTATTAATGATAATAATAAGTGGATATAAGATAGTGATATAAATTTATTAATAATAATAATAATAATAATAAATTATTATGAACATGTAAGAATGGCCACATGTTAGGACCATTACAGGGTTAAGATGATTTTGTCTTGGTATCTCTTGCATATTTAGGCCAATAAGTCTTTCTTTGTTTTTTTTTTCTTTTTTTTTTTTTTTCTTTTTCTTCATTTTAGTCACCGTATTTTTTGAAATCATTTTCTTACTTGAAAATCCACAGCCTGCTTCCAGTCTCCGACCGGGTCAGGAATGGAATGAATGAAGCCCCAATCTAGCGTCGAGGATATGAACTGCCGGCTGCCGATGCCTGACGCACTCTTCTGGGGCAATGATTATACTCTGTGAGCTGCCAGAATGGTATTGACATTTGGCCGGAAATTCCTCTGCCTCTTGACCTATCCATGTTCGCATAGTTGATATCATGATACTCTGCGTTGCAATATTACAGCCCACGTGCTTCAGTGCCTGGTCAGCTGTATCTTTGGCTTGTACAGTTTGGCAACCTCGTTCTCAGACCACATGGGGAGGCGAGAACTGTCAATCCCATTCTGGCAGTTCTCAGAGTATAAATGAATGACAGATGAAATGAAATGATAGTGGAGAGTGTTGCTGGAATGAAATTTTGACAGGGAAAACTGCAGTACTCGTAGAAAAACCTGTCTGCCTCCGTTTTGTCCAGCACAGATCTCACATGGAGTGACCGGGATTTGAACCACGGACCCAGCGGTGAGAGGCCAGCGTGCTGCCGCCTAAGCCACGGAGGCTTACTTCTGAAGCTGAAATATGCTTAATTGACAGTTTATTTAAAATGAGTTGGCTGGTTCAAATTGTTTATTTGTAACATATGCAATACAAGAAGAAAAATATTGTAGTTCATTTTTTGAAGTATTTGGTCATAGATACATCACTTTTATGGAAATTATGGGTAATTTATAGGTCAATAATATCCTAGCCCTACTGATGACTTCAGTGGGAGACCTGTTACATGTACAGCCGCTCAAACAAAGAATGAGCACACTCCTGGTATCTGCACAGTCTTTCTTTCCCTTCCTTTTCACAAATGAATGAGTAGATTAACTTCATAATTTACTGTATACTTAAAATCCCTGATACTGCTGTAAAGGTTCTCGTGTAAACCCACCGATAGGACTTAGCCAAAACAGCTACCCACAGTGTGCTGAAATCTTTATTTGAGCGACATTTCTGTTTCTGAGTGCATTATCAATATGGTAGCCTGTATATCCTATCTCATATTATTACATTTAATTTCAGAACATGTGCTGCCCTCTGCAGATAAATTTGTCTGATGAAAATAATTCATCTGGTATTGATGATACAGTGGACAATGTGAAGCCGGATGAGTCAATTGTCAGAGATGTTCTGTTCACGGAAAAGGTTACTAATGGTGAATTACAATTAGAAGAGAAACCTAAGAGAGGTGCTGATTGGCAATCTGATGGTACAACTTCAATGCTACCAGAGTCTATGGACATGGCTGGTAAGTAGCCTATGCGTGCCTCTCGTCTAGTTCTTCTTTTTCACCAGATTTCTTTCTTCACATAAGGAGAGAGCTTAGGTGCAGAACTGCTGTGAGTATGCAAGCCAGGCAAACCTGTTGAGTGATATGAGACAAGTGACTAAAATCAGTGTTAGAGTGCACAATGTACTTCACTTTTAGCAGGATTGTGTTGACCTGAATTTACAGTTATGATCAGTTGTAGTACCAAAACAAATCTCTTGGTTAAATTCTCATTCCACATTAAAAAATGCGGTCAAGCTGTATGCCTCTCACCAAGGCGGACCGGGTTCGATTCCCGGTCAATGCATGTGAGATTTTCGATGTGAAATGCCATGTCCTGTGGTTCGGATTCCACGTAAAACGGAGGTCCCGTGGCTTATGATCTCGAGATTAACGGTCACGTTAAACAACAAATTCCTTCCTATTAAAAAATGAAGCTGTGCAGGGAATTCTACTTGCTGAAGAAACAGAAATTGAAATACTGGTTCATCATACCTGCAAGCCGAAGTGCATCAAAGGACGGCGATAGAGATACAGCAGCATAGAAGAACCTCATTTTCATGTGTCTGCCTGTAAATTAACATTTATCCTTTTCTCTTCTTTCTGTAGGCTGAAGATCTTGGTCTTAAGTAATGTTGAAAATTAATTATGAAATGGCAGAAAACCCAGTTATGTGGTAAGTTAAAGGCCATTCACATAAACACTTCACAGAGATCGAACCTAAATGACATCGATTTTGAGACGAACATGTTATTTGACAAGATTGCAGATCACATTTTAAGTGACAAAGAACATAAACCTCCATAGTTGAAAATGAAAATCCACAGCCTGCTTCCAGTCTCCGACCGGGTCAGGAATGGAATGAATGAAGCCCCCATCTAGCGGCGAGGATATGAACTGTGCCGGCTGCCGAGGCCTGACGCACTCCTCTAAACCTCCATAGTTAAATCCTTCAAATAGCGTGCCTGAAGAAAGGACCAATGTAGGCCCCGAAACATGTACCGGTATTTGCGAATTTTAACAATTAAAATATTGACTAAGCAGAAAATTGAAAAGTTTACCTTTTGACCTTGTAAGACTCACTCTGTGCAAGTCAACAGCCGCACTGTTCTGACATTACTACAACTGGTTCTACAATGTCTGATAACATCTCACAGCAAAGCTTGCAAAATTGTTCCGTAGGATACGTGAGCTACGATTTTTCAAAGTCAAGAGTCCGGTGACTTTACGAACACCCTGTAGTAAAATTAGGACTTTCATCTCTTCTAGGGGCGATATGCTCATATTATTATTGTTGTTATTAATTAGTATTATAGTCAAATCCACCTTAAATAAGTTAACAAATAAACCAATATGGCTGCCACATTCGATGTTGACAACTTACGTCATTTAACACCAAAAAGTCACCACTCATATCCATGTAACACGTATCGCAAATGATCCAAATTAATATAGGCCTTCTTACGAAAATAAATTTTACATAAAGTTGTGAGGCAGTCCTGGCTCAAGTTAAGGACTTCTTGGTCACCTGTCCTCAATGGTCAAACTCTTAAGCAGCATTATGGTAGTGAAGTTAAACTTAACTTTTAAGTTAGCTCTTCTAGATTGCCATTTAAACCAACATATAAAATGCATAAGTACAGAAACATTAATACTTAAGGTTTTTCCAGTTTTGCCGGAGAGCTGTAGATGTACATGTCTTTTCTTCTTAGAGGCTATATTTTTATAATTGGTCCAAAAACCGTTCTATTTTTAATATGAATGTTCAGTGAAGGATTCAGGAATACGAGAGAAGCAAAGTAGTAAGGCACATATTTGCTTAATATTTTTTTAATTTTGAGAAGTGCTGATTTCCTGCATTTATAGGCATGGAGGCAGAATTGAGACAAGCTGCTGAATACCTCATGGCAATTTCGCATTGAGATGCACAGAGATGGTTATTCCAATGCTTAGGCCTGAAACCACTCAAACTAGTCGTGGATTTTAGGGACATAATACATCAATGACAACAATTCTTGGAATGGTAGAGTGCAGTTGTTGTAGATTGATTTAGGAGCTTCGTGACATCATGGTCATGTAGACCTGTGAACTTGGGTGTGTAGAATTTGTATGATAACCTGTGTTATTGTGATGTCTGTATTAGTATGTGCATTTGTAATTCAGATGAGGATCAGGAAGGAGGCGGCCATGGCCTAAAGTTAGGAACCATCCTGGCATTTGCCTGGAGTAGAAGTGGGGAAACCACAGAAAAACATTTCCAAGATGGCTGAGATGGGAATCGAACCCTCCTCCTCTTCTCAGTTTTGCCCCATGAGCCTCAGTGTTCCCTGTTCCAGCCCTCAGACCAAAATTAAAATTTCTTGGCAGAGCTGGGAATTAACCCCGGACCGACTGCCAAGAAGCTAGTCGCACAGCACGAGATGGTCGGTAGAATGCTCTCCTGACCTCTCATCTCATTAAAAGCCACTTCCAGAAAACTAAAGGAACCTCCCCAAGGTTAGTTCCGTAAAAAGTAAGAATTCACTGACAAATTGATGAGTTGAATACAGGCGTCGGAAGGCAAGATTTATCAACGGAGGAATATCTCGAAAAATTATAATTTTTAAATTACAATTTTCTAGTTTTATTATTGGTGTCCTAGGCGTTATTCTTCAATTTATAAGATAAAGCTTGAGCACAACTAATTTCATAATATATTTTAATTCATCATTATTTAAGCATTCAATACATTAAAATTAATAATTGAAGCACTCTAAAAGGAGTTATACATTAGCATTAAGATATAGCTTACACTTTTTGGTACCGAACAGAACTTCGTAAGCTAGGAGTTTGCCAATTAGCCTTGTATTTCTTTATGCACGGTACTGGAATTATTATTGATCCATTGATATTTGATAATTTTGGAATTGCACACTTATTTAAGGAGAGAGATTTTATGGTCTGTGTCCCATGCATCAAAGCCATACGAGTTACACCAGGTTATGCTCATCTTGAGACTGCCTTCACTCGGATGAGATGTGGGGATTAATAACTAGACATACTACTGTATAACTCTATACTACTCACGACAAATAGTTTCATTGCGATTTAGCAGGCAACATCGTGAACAGAAGTCGATTTGTCGTGATACCTGTATATCAACTGAATGGCTGCCTATGATTGGCTGGTTAAAGTGATTTTACTTCTGACCACCAGATAGCTCTAGCGTAGCACTGGAACATCAAGTTGGAAGTAACGATGGTATCACTATAGGGCTTAACGCTGTCCTACCCTACCACACGCAAGATTTTCTGACAATGGTTCTCACCTAACCGCCTAACAGCAAGAATTATTACCAAACTTAGTAAGTTCAATGTTATACTGGTTGAAGTGTGTTTCTGTTTAATTCTCATATTATAAAGAATATATTTCAGCCAATGGCCATCATTACATAGAAAGCAACTCAAACAAAGACATTAGTCTGCAGTACAGAAGCTACTGTCAACCAAAAGATTATGTACACTCGAGTTTGAAGGTGGTTTGTGAAGTAACCAATAAAAATCCAATAATATAATCATTTTCGTCGCTGTATTTTACGTTAGTTCATGTAGGTTTGGGATTTTTAATTTATATTTTAATATTTTGTATCGCAGTTGGAACACAAAAAGTGCCTGTTTTTAAGCGTGTTTCAACCATGCATCACATTTAAGAATTATTATCTCAAAAACCCATAATCAGATCGAATCCAAATTTCAACACAATATACATTGGAATATTTTGTAACTGGTTTATTAATTTCAAAATTTTGTGTGTCCAAGAAACAAAGTTATCATTTTTGTAAGGTAAATTTTTCTCGGCTCGGGGAGGTTGGAAAATGTAGTTCTTGGTTGCATTGTAATCCTTATACATACGTAAATTAATTCACTTATTTTATATCGGTTTGTATTTGTAGGGGAGAAAAAGACATGGTTCAGCAGCTAGCCGATTCGGGGAAAGCTGTACAGCATTGCCGAGATGGAGCCCATCACTTCCGAGCGATGGGCGCCATGACACGAGATGGGCTCCATCTCGGCAACACTGTACAGCTTGCCCCGTATCGGCTAAACTGCTGAACCATGTCTTATTTTCCTGTACAAATACAAACCGATATAAAATAAGTGAATTACCGTATTTCCTCGCATAATCGTCGCACTTTTTGAGCCAAAAATTCGTGGAAAAAAGCAGGGTGCGACGATTATGCGAAGAATATTTAAGTTCAAAGAATATACTGTAGCATTATTTGCTGCACGGGCCAGTCATTCGCGTAGCGTGAGTCTGGCGTGAGTCATAGCCTGCAGTCAGAGACAAGCTTCTTTCTTCTAACAAGGTCACGACAGGTTAAAGCTCTCGGAATGTGCTGACGAAGCTGGCCGTTCGCGCCGCGGTTCATAGCCCTCAGGCATAAAGATGAGATTTACTTTCTCCTAACAAGATCACGCCAGATTAGGTCTATAAGATCGCGGAATGTGCGCTGGCCGCTCACGTCACAGTTCATAGCCCGCAGGCATAAAGACGAGATTACTTTTTGCTGACAAGATCACGCCAGATTAGGCCTATAACCTCGCAGAATGTGCGCTGGCCGTTCGCGTCACAGTTCATAGCCCGCAGACATAAAGGCGAGATTACTTTCTCCTGAAAAGATCATGCCAGATTAGGCATATAAGCTCGCGGAATGTGCGCTGGCCGCTCGCGTCGCGGTTCATAGCCCGCAGGCATAAAGACGAGATTACTTTCTCTTGACAAGATCACGCCAGATTAGGCCTATAAGCTCGCGGAATGTGCGCTGGCCGTTCGCGTCTCAGTTCATAGCCCGCAGGCATAAAGACGAGATTACTTTCTCCTGAAAAGATCATGCCAGATTAGGCTTATAAGCTCGTGGAATGTGCACTGGCCGTTAGCGTCGCGGTTCATAGCCCGCAGGCATAAAGACGGATTACTTTCTCCTGACAAGATCACGCCAGATTGGGCCTATAAGCTCGCGGAATGTGCGCTGGCCGCTCGCGTCGCGGTTCATAGCCCGCAGGCATAAAGACGAGATTACTTTCTCCTGACAAGATTATACGCTCGCGCAATGTGCTAAGTGACGAAGCTTGCCGCTCGCGTCACAGTTCATAGCCCGCAAGCACAAAGACAGTTATTTTTCTTCTGACAAAGTCGCGGCAGCATGTTCAACTAACTGGCACACAAATACAAATATGCTATGCGACGATTATGTGAGGAAATTTGATAAACGTATTATAGTGTTTGAAAAGTGGGGTGCGACGATTACGCGGGTGGCGACGATTATGCGAGGAAATACGGTAATTTACGTATTTCACAGTCATACAGCATAACCTTTTGATGTATAAGGATTACAACGCGACCAAGAACTACATTTTCCAACCACCCCGAGCCGATAAAAAGTTACCTTACAAAAATGATAGCATCTTTGTTTCTTGGACACACAAAGTTTTGTAATTAATAAACCAGTTATAAAACATTCCAATGTATATTGTGTTAAAATTTGGATTCGATCTGATGACTGGTTTTTCAGATAATAATTCTTAAATGTGACGCATGGTTGAAACACGCTTAAAAACGGTTACTTTTTGTGTTCCAACTGCGATACAAAATATTAAAATATAAATTAAAAATTCCAAACTGTACATGAACTAACGTAAAATAGAACGATGGAATTGATGATGTTACTGGATTTTATATAGGTCTATTGGTTACTTCACAAACAACCTTCAAACTCGAGTGCACATAATATTTTGGTCGATAGTTTACTCCTTTCAGTGTATATAGTACCTAACATGGTATCGGTCACACACTTCTCACATCTTTCACAAACATAATTCAAGCTTGGCTCATGGTATTTCTTCGTTTTACTCAGCTTGTGATGAAACCCATGGACAGAGAATCTTGTGACGAGGTGCCTAAGCCCAAAAAAAAAAAAAAAAGGTCCCGTTTTGGGATCAAACGGATGACTGTAATTCCCTGTACTTCACAGTTTTATGTTTTCTGATACAATTCACACAACATTTTAGAAACAATGCATGGGGGAGGTATGCCGATGACATCTTCGTCATCCTCAATAACAATTCCATTAAAATTTATCAATTGTTGAACAAATTAAGTAAATTAGATAACAATATTCAATTCACTGCAGAATCAACAAAGGATGGTTCGATTAACTACTATATTTAAACTTAACATTTCCATCAGGAACAAACGTATGAATTATAGCATTATAGCATTTATAGGAAACCTACACAAACCAATACAGTAATAAGGAAGGAATCTAATCACCCACAACGTCACAAAAGGGCACCATTCAAGAGTTTCATCGATACGGTGACCAGCATTCCATTATCGGAACATGACTCCAAAGAGAAAATATCTATAATTACATGTTCCAATATAATCTACATTTGCTGACGCTTGTTCGATTCATTGCAGAACAAGGGATCCTGTGTCCATGCAAGTTCTTTGCATAAGTTTTTAATCCAACATAATGAATATATTAAACAATGGGTTTTCGCCTCTCACACGTGATTGTTTCCTTTTTCATTACGGGGGAAAGGGAAGTAATAAAATTCCAGTCTTAAACCCACTCATCAAACAGGACATTAGGAAGATCCGTTATTTCTGGTCAAAACAAGTTTCTTCCACCCAGCAAGGACTCTTAAGACAGGACCCCACAGAACAGTTGAAAGGGGCAATTGACATTGGGATGTTTCAGATCATCCCAATAATTTTAAAGTGTATTTTAAGTACAGTAGAACGTCGTTTATCCGGACTAAATGGGACCGAAAGTGTTCCGGATAATGAAACATGCGTTTATTTCACAGGAAAAAACATGCACAGTACATTATGGTGATAACCACCAAGCTTCTCATTTAGCTGCAACGCGTTCTCACACAACAAAGGTCCAGAAATGGGTTCTCTCTTACTTCTTGTCTGAATAAACCATACGTACACCGCTTCTTCCAATTTTTCATCCATAGCTGGACTCATGGTTTTTCTCTTTTTAGACCATTCACTATCTAACTGATGCATAATTCAGAATTTTACCTTTTCAGTTCTTCAAATCATAAATTACAGATTTTCCAACACTTTAAGTTTTCATTAGACATTGCACACTCTTACCTTTATCCAGTTTATTAAAGATCTCCACCTTCTTCTCGATCGGTAAAACATTGCGATTTCATTTTTCCTTTTTGCCACTCGTAGAAGCCATTTTCACAACCCAATAGTTTTTTTGTTTTTTTTAGAGTATGGCTTTTAGTGCTGGGAGTGTCCGAGGACATGTTCAGCTCGCCAGTTTTGTAGCTGCTTCGAGACGGACACCCAATGGGTGATCTACAAGTACCGTTGGGGAGGAAAGTTGGAAGGGAAGGACGAGGAGTTGGAAGGTAGCGGATGTGGCCTATAGTTAGGGACCAACCCCGGCATTTGCCTGGAAGGAAGATGGGAAACCACAGAAGACCATCTTCAAGGTTGCCGGCGGGGGGATTCGAACCTCCTCGCCTACAGGATGTGAGTGACTGCCATTAGTCATGCCGTAACGAACACGCCTAACTCACCCGGTCGTAATACAGTACAGTACGCACACTCACATACTAGAACACGTTGAAACATAAACGATCGGTAGGAGACAACAGAGACAACAATAGGAAACGAGAACCGACTCACTACTGTAGGCAGCACGCACTTCCGCATAACAACAGTAAGCGCGCGCTACTCCGTCTTTTTTTTTTTTTTTTTTTGCTCGTCCGGATAATTGACGTTCCGGTTGTTTGACATCCGGATAAACGACGTTCTACTGTAATGTGTACAAAGATGTTAATTGTGTAATGTTAATTCAAATAGGACTGAATTCCAATGTGTAATAGCACTAATTAGGTCAAGCTAACCGATGACATAAGGACACATGGACTAATAATGCATGTTTTAATTAAGTGTGTTTTTGAGTGAGTCTGAATTGACAATAATGATCTGCGATAATAGGCTGAGGAAGGGTTGAAAAGTTACCCGAAACATGTACCTGATTAAATAATTGTGTTAAGGCAATTATAAGTATTGACAGGGCAGAAATTTTCAGTACCAATTCAAAGTGAACAATGCACATGTCTATGATTTGGAGTTAAAAACCAGTGCCTCATGTCCTTGTCGACATTGCAAAGTTAAGACATTAAAATGGCAAATTTATCGGTCTGTTAAAAGTTGACTGTCAGTTGCATATCCATTATGAGAGTTTATAATCCAATAGAAATTGATTCTAGTCAAGGACTGGAATAGAGTACACTTTGCCTTGTCAGGCACAACTGGGAAGAGCTGGGTTCGATAAGCTATTCTAGAAGTGGTTTTCCATTGTTTCCCACTTCTACTCCAGACAAATGCTGGGAAGTTTCCTAATTTAATAACAAATTTCTTAAGGAGAAAAATTACATTCTCAGAAGGGATTTAGGATTTAGACTACGTCCGTAGCTTTGAAATGCCCATGCGCTAGGAAGTTACCCTCTCTAGCAGATGGGATGAAAAGATACCAACACAAAACAATTTTCAGTGGAGAGTTGAGATATTTAAGTTGCGAGACCGGAATATACGAGAGGGAATATGGATCAACCTCCATAAAAATCTGGAAAATTTTCTACATTAATATGCAATATGACTAATAATATTAAATTAATATTAATATTAAATATACAGACACTGACAGGAAAGGTGGAGGAGATTGTAGATGTGATGGAGAGAAGAAAACTGGATATACTGGATGGAAAGGAGAAGGTCGCAGAGAACTGAGGAAAGGGTACCGGTTGTACTGGAGTGGGAACAGTGAAGGAAGGAGCAGTGGAGTAGGAGTAGTTGTGAGAGATGGAATGAAGGAAGAGGTAAAGGGAATAAGTGACAGGATCATGAAGATCAGAGTAACTGTAAAGGGAAGAAGCCTGGAGATAGCCCAGGTATATGCCCCTCAAGTTGGATGTACAGCTCAAGAGAAGGAAGACTTTGAGGAGGAGCTACAACAGCAGTTGAATGGTCAGAGCATCATTGTCATGGGAGATTTGAATGCACATGTAGGAAGTGAAAGGCAAGGATATGAAAATGTATTGGGAGCAGAAGGATTGGGTAGCAGGAATGAAGAAGGGAGAAAGTTGCTGGATTTTGCAAGAGAAACGGTTTAGTGGTAGGCAACTCCTGGTTCCGGAAGAAAGAAACCCACAAGGTAACATGGTACAGCAGATTACATGCTGTACGACTGGGAAATGAAGAGAAGTGTCAGAGATATAAAGGTAATACCATCAGAGGCCTTAGATAGCGACCACAGAATACTTGTAATGAGCCTGGGAGTTGTTAAGGATAGCAAGAGGACAGAGTACCAGGAAAGGAGAATCAAAGTATGGAAACTCAAGGAAAAGGAAGTCAAGGAAGAATTCCAGAAGATAATAAGGGAAAGGATGCCAACAGACAATCCTAAAACAGGGGAAGAGGAATGGAAGCAATTCAAGAACACAATGGTGGAAGCTGCAGTGGCAGTATGTGGAAGAACAAGCAACAGAAAGCGGTGTAAAGAGACACCATGGTGGAATGAGAGAGTAAAAGAAGCTGTGGGAAGGAAGAACAAGGCTTTTAGAGTGTGATTCCAGGAAAGAACTGATCTGGCAAGGGAAGATTATAAGATAAAGAAGAAAGAAGCAAACATGATTGTTGCAGAGGAGAGGAAGAAGTGGATGGTAAAGTGGACAGAGATGATGGAGGAAGACAGCAGAGAAAATAAGAAAGTACTTTATGCGATGGTCAAAAGTAAGAGAAGAGGTCTGCGAGAGGATGTGGTAATGATGGACAAAAACGGAAATGAGGTACACAACAAAGAAACACTCAAGACAGTGTGGAAAGAGTACTTTGAGGATTTGCTGAATCCAAATGGTCATAGGGAGGAAGACAATGTATTGGAAGATGGAGAAGATAACACAGGAATGGAAAAGGACCTGAATTGGAGAGAACTGGAGATGGCTATAGACAAGATGAAAGGAGGAAGGGCACCGGGTGTGGATGAAGTGAGTGTTGAAATGGTGAAGGCAGCAGGGGAGGTTGGGAAACAGTGGCTGTACCGTGTGATGAGGGTGATATGGAAGGAGAAAAAGACCCCAGAAGATTGGAAAAAAGGATTAATTGTCCCAATATTTAAGAAAGGAAGCAGAAAGGAGTGCAGAAATTACAGGGGAGTCACACTCACACCTCACTGTGCCAAGATATATGAAAAGATATTAGAAAGTAGAATACGAGCCAAAGTGGAGAGAAAATTGAGAGAGGAGCAGTATGGATTCAGACCTGGGAGATCAACAGTGGATCTCATATTTTCAGTGAGACAGCTCCAGGAACATCACTACGAATTTGGAGAGGATCTGTTGATGGCCTTCCTGGACATCGAAAAGGCCTATGATAGTGTGTGTAGGGAGAAGGTTTGGAAAGCAATGGAAAACATGGGAGTGGAAAAAGGGACTGTAGGAGATGTATTGTGGAAGTGTGAGTTGTGTGAAAGTTGGAGGGGAAAGAACAGACTGGTTCAGACAAATGAGTGGCCTGAAACAGGGTAGTGCGCTGTCACCCCTTCTCTTTATTGTGGTTATGGACGAGGTAATGACACGGATTGCAGGAAAGATAGGAGAAGATAAGATGAAAGCAATGGTGTTTGCAGATGATCTGATGGTCTGGGGAAACAAGGAGGAGGAAATTCAGGAGCAACTGAAGGCTTGGGAAGAAACAGTGGGAGAGTACGGATGGCAGTTCAACATCAGTAAATGTGAGATCCTGTTAACAACCAGGAAAAACGACAGACCAATGAGTGGGATAACACTTGGAGGTGGACAGCTGATGAAGGTGGAAAGTCTCAAGTACTTGGGAAGTATAGTGGAGGAAAATGGGAGAAATGACAAAGAGATTACGGAACGTGGCAGACAGGCAGAAGCATTTCTGAGAAGCATTAGGAGCTTAGTGTGGAATCAAGATGTCCCACAAAAAAGCAAGGAAGTGTTATACAGAAGCTACTATATCCCGATACTGACCTATGCTTCAGAAACGTGGACAATGAAGAAAAGAGACATAAGCAGAATACTGGCAGGTGAAATGAAGTTCCTGCGAAGTAGGATCGGAGTAGCAAAAAGAGACAGAGTGAGGAATGAAAAGGTCAGGGAAATGGTGAAAGAGGAGCCCTTGCAAGGTAGGATTGAGATATCAAGACTGAGGTGGTATGGACATGTAAAGAGAATGGATGAGAAGAAGATTCCCAAGAGGATACATGAGATGCAGATGCAGAAGAAACGACCAAGGGGAAGACCAAGAGATGGATGGCTGAAAGGAGTGGAGGGATGTGTCAAGAAGAGAGGCGAGGACTGGACCAGAGTGACAGCGGAGAGGTGGTGGGAAGAAAGGACTAAGTGGCGAGGCTTATGTTCCAAACAGACCCAGCCTGGGGCTGGAAACTGTACAAGATGATGATGATGATGACTAATAATACCAGTGTTTAAGAAGGGGGACAAGAAGGTGTGTGATAACTATAGAGGGATCACCCTCATATCACAGATAGTAAAAATACTGGAAAGGATATTAGAAAGAAGAATGAGAAGAAAGGTGGAAGGAGAGTTGCAAGAGGAACAGTATGGCTTCAGGAGTGGAAGATCCACAGTGGACCCAATCTTTAGCTTGAGGCAGGTGATGGAAGAGGACTGGGAATATGGAGAGGATTTGATTGTGACTTTCATAGATCTAGAAAAGGCATATGATAGTGTCCCCAGAGAGAAGGTATGGGAAACCATGGTTAAGAAGAGACTGGGAAGAGAAATGTTGGAAATGGTGCAAGCATGAATTCCATGTGCAGCAAACCCTCCATGTCAAAGATCACTGTCGCCATAACCTAACCGGCTGAAGGTTGAACCTTGGCCTTCTTTCGTTGTGGTGATGAGGGGTGCACCCATTCCATTGATGTTCTCTTCGTTTCGGGGGTGAAGTGGTGGACCCACGTTTCATCGCCTGTGACGATTCGCCGCAGAAACCCGTTGCCGTCTGCGGCATAGCATTGTAAAAATGCCAGGGAGGATTGGAAACGTCCCTTGTGATAATCGGTCAGAAGACGTGGGACCCATCTTTGACACAGCTTACGATATCCAAGGTCCTCGTGAACAATGGAGAGCTCACTGCCATACGACATGTTCAGCCGCGTCGCGATTTCTCTCAGTTGAATGCGCCGGTTCTGTCTAATGATTGTATTCACACTGTTGACATTTGCACGGATCCTGGACGTTGCGGGCCTGCCTTCGCTATATTCGTCCGTGATATCCGTGTGTCCGGCTTTGAATTGCTGACACCACTTTACGATCCCTTGCCGGGAAATGGCCCACTCCCCATACACAGCACTAATTTCACGATGAATGTCCATGCAATTCTTCCTTTTGGCCCATATGAATCGGATTGTCGCACGCACCTCGTATTTGGAGTGAACGTCCAGTCTGCCTAACAAACGTGTGGGCAGTGTCTGTCCCTTTCACCGCTGTGCCCACGTTTGCGACACACAGGGCGTTAGTGCAACTAACCTTTTGATCCACCTTCGTATAAGCTACATAAATAATCACCAATACATTCACACGAATGAACTACCACTAGCCGAGTGTGAATCATACTTTCAAGTTTACGAGTAACATTGCACTATGAAAAATACCCCATAATATACTGGCTTACAGCACTTGGAAATCTAGAATAAGTTAAATTACAATATTAGAAGGTGAATTTAACCTAAGAATAATATGTTGCCAAGTGTAAATTTAGTTATTCTATGTTTAGGTTGTTTGGTTTTAATTATACGAAAAATGCAGTCAAAAGACTATTTCAACATTTCTGAAGACCATTAAGGTTTTTTATTACGTTATTTGTGCCCTAATTGAACATAAAAATAAATAAAACAACGAATAAGTAACTTTGTCCTTTATTTATGCGGTAGGCCTATAGGCTACTTACTCAAATTTATAATTCATTTGCCAAGTGATCTTCCGTAGAGTTTTTCCAATCTTGTTCTCGCGTGTTTTAGGCATCTTGATGGAATGTAAATAAGAATTTATGCAAAAAATAATTAAATAAAAGCTTCCAAGCATTTAGGACGAGTGAGTTTAAACACACAGATGTATTCTATAATCTGAGTCTATAATAACTAAAAACTGTTTTAATCGATATATTTTCGTAGTACTTACCTTGTACAACTTCATTAGACTTGAAATTCCAAGGAAAACTGTGAAATTATCGAAGGAAATGGGCATTAGTGAAAGACGTACTCATAATGTTGGAGACATTGTGTGCAATGCATTCTAGGGGGTTTCACGAGACAACTGTCGGCATCTGTATGGTAAGAAATCTTAGTGGTATTATCGTATTTGGAGATGGCGATATTTTAGACAGTGTTGGCGACAATGTGCTGACACAAAAAGCAACTTAACTTCAAGAAATTCAACCATAAACCAACATGCACGTAGGCATAGGGGATGGATGTTTATCGTTTAGTAACTTATTTTAGCTGGCGTGGACTATAGTATAAATCTTGACATGTCCTATATCATTGTACAATGTACAGCATATCATTGAATGGATGAATAAAATGTAATAGACGCATTTGAATTCCGTGTGTCTTGTGTTTACGAAGGTGGCATGTGTACTGTGAGGGCAGAGTTTTATCTTCTCTCTCTATCTCTCACATGTCTGTCTGTCGCTGAGGCAACAACTCTTGGCAGGAAGCAGGTTATTGGATGAGCTCAGGTTCACAGTTCTGTGTTTATTGTTGTGAAAGATACTACTGTATCTAATACTGTTTTACCCCCCATTCCAATGTGTCATGCGATGAACACTGCTACCTGAGGACGGAATGAGGAATATCGAGACTAGCTCGTTGGTGGAAGGAAGAAATTTTAGGGTAACCTCAACAAGGAAAGAGAATGCCATTAATGATATTTCTATTCAAAAAATAACCAAATACAAAATGAAGTTAAAACATGAAAACCTACGTGCCCTTGAAAATTAAAGTAACAAACATTCAGTCGTTGCCAGTAAATACAATAAAAATAATCAATGCAAAGGGACACAAGGTGAAGCTTAAATGAAAATTGAATGAAATAATTATTAAATATACAATTAGTTATGTGTACAATTATTAATACAAAAGATAGTTTGAACAATGAAATTTACAGAAGAATACATATTAGAATAACCCTGCCGGCAGTACTTAATTGAACATAACCTGACCTAATATGTTTGAAACAAAATGAAAATTAAAATCCACCACTAAAATGAATCTAGTTCCGTACTTAAAACCTCCTCCTCGTTCATAATTAAACAGCATTACGTAAGTAGTAAATAAAACAAGAAAGGAATGGTCCTCACGAGGTATCAAGTTAAATCAAGAACAAGAGGTCTAGATAACCTCAAAATAAAATAATAAATCTATAACCAAATCAAATTAAAAATGTTCACATAAAGCTTAGGTAATTAAAATAATTAAAACTAATATTACAAAATTAGGAAGTTAATTATGAAAAACACGAGCTCAACTAACAACCACCCGTCCGCTTCCGAGCCATCCAACAGACTGTCGTCGTCAAGCATGGCAATACACAAGAGCGCCATTTCACAACCTAAATAATTCCCCCCACCCCCCTTTTATTAAAAGATAAAATAAAAATACAAATCCTAAACTATTAAAATAAATATCACATGAAAACAGATTTTAGGCCTACTGGTGTCTTTATTTAATTCTGCATGTGGTGAAACAAAAGTGTTACCAATGATCATTTAAACTGCGTTGCTTCTAAGACATGCCATATGGTTTCTGCATGAGGCAGTACAAGGTATTTACGTTACGAAATTTAACATTAACACAAAATGCAACGACGGGAATGAAACATTTCTAACAGAATGCAAAGAATAAAAACGACACACAAATCGACAACGTCAAAAATAAATCTCTTGTTGCTACAAGAAATTACGTCACCGGAACAAAGCATTATGACCATGCGCATCTGTTGACATAGAGAAAAACACATTTAACTACAGAAAATGAACAAAATAACTTTCAGTTTGTGGTTGTATTAGTCTTTGTGATCGATCCACTTAAATACGTGATTCTTCGAAGCACTCCGGCCATGATAAACCCGAGCACACCTTACGGCGACTCTCCCGATTTTCAACGTACGTTCACCTACCTTGGCTGTTCAGATCGAAAGACACTCGTCTTAGTGTTAACCATACTGAGTCTATAATCTCCATTTGCAGACCAGACAGGCCTCCCACCGCAAAATTTGCAGAGCTCTTACGTTGGCACTTGGTGTAGCGAACGAAAGCTACAGGCACACCAGCGCTAAAATTATTGCTGAAGTTGTAGTTCTCACATTGTTTTCCACGCCAGCCAGCACAAGGCAAGGCTACACGTGGCAGACAGGGTGCCACGAAAGTTTATCATAGTATTGCACAATATAATGAAATTGGTCCTGTTACATGAATTTTGGATATTTGTTGATATTTGGGTTTGGGAAAGTTTCATATTTATTTTCAGGGTTTCCAGGTAATTTTACGAAGAATATCTTCAATTTGCCGTGGCTGGTTGTACAACCGGTACAACTGTAATTGATGTTTTATTTATAAATATTTCATTTAAGCTAAATATTGATATTTGTAGTATGTTGGTGGTTAGTCCAACCTTCTCTTAATCTGACCTAGGGTCTGGTCTCAAGGTGACTGAACTAGAGGAAGCCAAAAGAATTTCCTAAAGAAATAGAGAAGCATGGCATAAATATCAATGTTAATACAATAGAACTCCTGTTTCACACTTGGCATACAGAGGGATGTGAATTAAGTCGAATATAATGCCTTTTTCGTTTGTGAATAATTGTGAGATCTAATTATTTTCACTAAACCATGTCTTTGTTTTGAAATTATCACAAAAATACTTGCAAAAACCATAAACAGTAAAATGATTTCCAAACTATGATATATATATATATATATATATATGTGGTGCAATAGCACCTAGTGTAGTGTTATACAGTGTTGGTATTACTACTAGTGGAGTGACACAGTGTGGTGCAATAGCACCTAGTGTAGTGTTATACAGTGTAGGTATTACTACTAGTGGAGTGACACAGTGTGGTGCAATAGCACCTAGTGTAGTGTTATACAGTGTTGGTATTACTACTAGTGGAGTGACACAGTGTGGTGCAATAGCACCTAGTGTAGTGTTATACAGTGTAGGTATTGCTACTAGTGGAGTGTTAGTGTGGTGCAATAGCACCTAGTGTAGTGTTATACAGTGTTGGTATTGCTACTAGTGGAGTGACACAGTGTGGTGCAATAGCACCTAGTGTAGTGTTATACAGTGTTGGTATTGCTACTAGTGGAGTGACACAGTGTGGTGCAATAGCACCTAGTGTAGTGTTATACAGTGTTGGTATTGCTACCAGGTGAGTGTTACAGTGTGGTGCAATAGCACCTAGTGTAATGTTATACAGTGTTGGTATTACTACTAGTGGAGTGACACAGTGTGGTGCAATAGCACCTAGTGTAGTGTTATACAGTGTTGGTATTGCTACCAGGTGAGTGATGCAGTGTGGTGCAATAGCACATAGTGTGGTGTGATACAGTGTTACAGTATATATATATAGTATGATCAAGTAGGGAGTGATAGAGGAGTAACACCTCTTTAAAAAAACCTTGGTCCAGCTGGCCCGGCTGGTAGTACCTTGTTAGGGTCCCTTGCCAGGGCGGTGAAGTCCTCAACGGTAACTGCAGTGAAAGAGGTGAACTCTGGCACAGTGTGGTTGGCGGAAGGGGCAGCCTATTGCTCAGGTTTAATAGGGCAAACTATTGTCCATAGTTATGATGGGCAGGTTTTGGCCCAACGGCAAAATGAGCGGATGAGGAGCCAATCACTCTCATGGCTCCCAACGGTCATAGAGGCGGAAGAGGCCACGCCAGACGGACTGGCTGTAAAGGCGCACCTCAGTAGTACTTGAGTATGCGGCAGTTCGTTGCAGTCTCTGTGTTCGGTCCTGCATGTCTCATTCTTTGTGAGCCGCAGGATAAGGCTCAGAGATCATAGTGTGTGGGTCTCGTCCTGGCAAGCTGAGATCCACCCTAAACAAATTCACGCCAGTGGCACTTCTTCCGAACGTCACTTTTCAAAGTCCAACGGCGATGGGATATGGACGGTGGGGGCAGGTTATGGGTGTAACTGGAAGCCCCTAGTTCGGACCTGCACGTTGGCAGCAGATGTGTGATGGTCGTCTTCCGGAGACTCTGTGACTACTCAGGAATTCGGTCCTGCATCTGTGTTTGGGCAGGCCTATTTAGGATCACCGCTGCCCACCCCACATGGGGAAGGCCCTAGAAAAGGTGGGCTAAACATCGGAAGTCACAATCTTGGTCCGGCTGGGCAACCGCACTCAGCAGGTCACCCCTCATGCGGTCGAAACTCAAAAACAGTAAAGAATCACAATTTGATTATTGGATCATGGAACATCAGAACCTTGCTTGATTTTGACAATAACATTAGACCTGAGAGAAGGTCAGCTCTCGTAACCCATGAGTTATCAAGACTCAACGTTGACATTGCTGCTCTCACTGAAACTAGGCTGTCTGCTGAAGGCAAGATTACTGAATCTGGAACAGGATATACCATCTTCTGGAAAGGAAAGGATGAGGGTGAATGTCGTATTCATGGTGTGGGCTTCGCTGTGAAGACCAAACTGGTAAATTATCACCAACTTACGCCCATTGCAATCAGCGAAAGGCTCATGACTCTCCGCATACCACTCTCAGGAGGTTCCTTTATGACACTCATCTCTGCCTATGCTCCTACCTTAGATTCTGATGATGAAGTAAAGGCTCAGTTCTATAATCAGCTAAGTGAAATCATCTCCAAGGTACCATCTGCAGATAAACTCTTGCTCCTCGGTGACTTCAATGCCAGAGTTGGGAAAGATCACAGGCTATGGAATAATGTGATGGGCAAACAGGGACTTGGAAAATGTAATCCCAATGGACTGTTGCTTCTTGGTCTTTGTGCAGAACACGAACTTTTCATTACCAACACGCAGTTCCGGCTACCTGACCGCTTCAAAACCACGTGGATGCATCCTCGTTCCAAACATTGGCACATTCTTGATTATATCATTACCCGGCAATGTGATAAGAAGGACACTCTTATTACCAGAACAGCAAGGAATATAGACGATTGTTGGACAGATCATAAACTTCTTATATGTAAGCTCAGGATATCCATCAGACCTAAACCACCTAGGAACATCAAAAATTTGCCAAGAAAGAAGTTTAATACATCCAAACTGCAGGATGAATCCATGTACAAACATTTTGGAAACAGGATCGTCACCCAGTTATCAGAAAACCCAGTAACAAATGATATTCAGCAAGAATGGGCCACATTACAGAAGATTATCACACAGTCAGCTGAGGAAACCATTGGTTTTATAGTGCGGAAAAGACAAGACTGGTTTGATGACAACAATGAGGAAATTCTGTCTCTCATCAATGCCAAAAGGAATGCCTATCTTGCCCATCTTCAAGACCCAACTTCCAACACAAAGAGAGATAAACTACTGGAACTCAAGGGTAAATGCCAGATGCAGATAAGGCAGATTAAAAATACTTGGTGGCAACAGAAGGCTCAGGAACTGCAGAGACTATCGGATGCTCGAGACTTGAGGAACTTCTATGCCGTACTCAAGGAAATATATGGACCATCTCGCTCATCATCAGGTACACTGAAAAGCGCTGATAATTCTACTACCTTTACTGATAGTCAAGAAATCTTGGAACGCTGGAAGGAGCACTTCTCCAATCTCCTAAATCGTCCATCAGAAGCTGCTGAAGACTTCCTCTGTGATGTGCCGCAACAACCTGAACAACTGTGGTTGGCAGTACCTCCTACTTATCATGAATTCAGTGCAGCTCTCACCCAATTGAAACCCAGAAAAGCACCTGGCCCAGATAACATCCCTCTGGAACTAATTCAAGCCGGAGGTCATTCCCTCAAATCAAGAATTTTCATCCTTATCCTCAGAATTTGGGAATCAAGAAAGGTACCTGGAGACCTAAAGAATGCCACTATCGTCACTATCTTTAAAAAGGGTGATCGCAGTGTTTGTGGCAACTACCGTGGTATATCACTGCTATCAATTGTGGGGAAGATTCTTGCAAGAATTCTACTTAACCGCCTCAAGGTTATCTCTGAGAGGATCCTCCCAGAGTCACAATGCGGATTTAGAACTTCCAGAAGCACAATTGACTTGATTTTCTGTGTGAGACAGCTACAAGAAAAATGTAGAGAACAACAGAATCCACTCTTCTTAGTCTTTTATGACTTGGAAAAGGCATTTGATTCGGTTCCAAGACCAGCCATGTGGGCAGTGCTGAAGCGGTTTGGTTGCCCTCAGCGTTTTGTAGATCTAATCAAAGCTCTCCATGATGGCATGACAGGTCAGGTTTGCCATCAGAATAAGATGTCCGATGAATTTCCCATTACCCATGGACTGAAACAAGGATGTGTACTGGCTCCAACGCTTTTTGCGCTGTACTTGGCTGCAATGCTTTATGATTCACCCACAAACATCCCAGGTGTGGAGATCAAGTATCGTTTTGATGGAGGGCTTTTCAACCTAACTCGTCTCCGCTCCTTGAGGAAAACTCAGGTTACTAAGGTTACTAACATGTTGTATGCAGATGATGCTGCGTCACCAACTCTCACACCAGAAGAGCTGCAAGAGTCAGTTAACTGTTACAAAAGTGCATGTGATCGCTTTGGTCTTACCATAAATGTCAATAAGACTAAAGTCTTGGCACAACCTTCACCAGGCACACCTCTTCCTCAGTTCAATATCTCCATTTCAAATTTGCCATTAGAACAGGTTGACCACTTCTCGTACCTGGGCAGTACCATTTCTGTGAGCTGTACCTGTGAGCAGGATGTGGATAAGAGAATTGGCGCAGCCCATGCAGCATATGGACGATTAGCGCACCGGGTCTTCATGAATAAAGATCTATCCATGAGTACAAAGCTTATGGTGTACAAAGCAGTAGTCATTTCTACATTGTTGTATGGCTGTGAAACGTGGACCCTTTACCGACGTGATCTTAGGAAGCTTGAGCGTTTTCACCTACAAAAACTTCGATCAATCCTGAGGATTAAATGGGAAGACCGCATTACCAATATTGCTGTTCTGGAAAAGGCTCAAATCAACAGCATAGAATCATCCATAATAGGTCACCAATTTAGATGGATTGGTCATGTCCATCGGATGGATGATGTGAGATTACCTCGTCAAATGCTATATGGTGAGTTATGCTATGGCACCAGACCTCATGGTGGTCCTAAGAGGCGCTACAAGGACCAATTTAAGCAGACCCTGAAATTGACAGGTCTTGATCCACAAACCTGGGACATGCTGGCTGAAAACCGCTCAACTTGGCGCCGTACCATCTCGGATTCTGTAAAGACGTTTGAAAGGGATCGACGCATACATGAAGAGGCCAAGCGTCAAGCTAGGAAACTTCGAGCAGCCCAACCACGTCCTCCTCCAGCAATACTATGCGACTTGTGTGGTTGCTTGTTCCATGCCAGGATTGGACTCTTTAGTCACCGTAAACACATCCACAAACTGGACTGAAGGAAGAAGATTTATACTCGGATTCGAGTTAAAGCCGATGATGATATATATATTTTTAAGGGTTATTAGGTTCGTCCAAGCCTAGCACAAATCTACAGGAAGAATTAGTGAATTTGATTTGGTGAACAGTATTGGCAAGCTTGAGTATCACAACAGTTTCGTAATACTGTCGTATTCTGGGAACAGGACGGATTCTCATTGTGTAAAGCTTTTTTTTAAAATCTGATTGACAAGTTACCATGTGTGTGTTCAAGTGTGTATACTATTCATTAATCTCATGTAAGTGACTGTCTGCATGGCTCATCGGTAACGTTTTCACTTGCTGGGCCCAAGGTTGCAGGTTCGTATCCTGGCGCTGTCAGCTGGCATTTTAGGGTGCGCAAATGCAAGGGAGCCATGTCAGTTGATTAACTGGCACATTAATGATCCCCTTCGGAGCAAAATTCCGGCACCCCGGTGTCTCTAAAAGCCAGAGTAGTTAAAACGGCTGTAAAACCAATAACATTATTACAATCGGATGTACATTTTTTTTTTTTTTTTTTTTTTTTTTTTCAGGATTAGGGAATAACCCACAATTGTATACAATCATGTTGACCGACTGATAAACGTCAAACTGTGTGTAAAGTATTTTAAGTCAATTCATTCAATACATTGCTATGACTATAATAATTTTATCTATTTTTCTTTGCTCTGTATTGACATTTAAGGTAACTGTACCGGTTTTCGTCACTGATCCAGTCGTCGTCACTTGCATATAAGTACAAAACATAAGCATGTCAACGGGTCTTTCTCAACGCACGAAGTCTTACGAGATGCGTCATACCTTCCTTGCGGATAAGGAGCAACTTTGCGAAATCATGCGTGCGATGTAATAGGTGATTCCCAGCGTCAAAAATCTCCTGTGAGCTGAGCTGTCTTGACGCGCCATTTGTTTCTCGCATGTGCTAAGCACGCGAGTTAATTATGTGCATGCGTGTTATGTTCCGACATTTTAAAATGTTACAAGTGCGTGATATAGTTGGTAATTGTTCCTGTAACATATGTGATTTGTTATTTCATGCTCATGTGCGTAGTTTTGTTAGAAATGACGGTGACGAACGCTGGATAAAAAAAAACGCACTTTACCTATGCTAGTCATTTGTGACGAAAACTGGCACATTGTCATATCTCCTTGTAAGTCCTAACTAACAGCGACAATATATTTATAATGTAGCTCTAAAGCACCCTGTATTAATTAAATTATCATTTGATCATCATGTCCAGTAGTCGTCATAGCTGACGAACGTGAGAGCACATTCGTGACGAACACTAGTGCACGATAATGTTAATGTTTGTGTTAACGTTTCACAACCAATAAACATTTACAGGGTATTGTTATTATTACGTAGGTCTCCCTTCTTGATGGCCACACCTCAGTAGGCCTAGGGTTTTTTGGCTAGGCGTGCTACAGAGGATTTTTAGCCTACTTTTCACATTTTGCAAAAATGAGGAAAAAGTACACTTATGAGATCGATCCGGGAAAATGTGTGTCTGTCTGTCTGTCTGTCCTGTCCTGTCCTGTCCTGTCTGTCTGTCTGTCTGTGTGTGTGTGTCCCCCTATCAACTCCTAAACGGCTGCAGCAATCAAAACCAAATTTAGTATGAGTAAAGATGTGCACCGGAATATCTCACGTCCATATTTGAAAATGATGTCAGTGCTACCAACTGCTGAAAAAAAAACGCACTAGAAATTTGAGCTCCATGTTGGATATCTTGCAAGGTATGCATGGGAGCTATTCCAAAATTGGCACACATGTAGATAAGACCATTTCAGTTTAATTTCCAGGAGGCCAACCATAACAGTGTTGCCAAAATAATTTTAAGCCTTCTGATAGGTCCAATGTTTAAATGCATGTAACTTCTACACTATCAATTGGATTTCAACCAAATTTTGTATGTAATATCTGTACATAAACAGATATCACTGAGGGTATTCTAAAGAGCCACCAGGGCTGCCAACTGTTAATAATTGCTCTCTCTATTTTTTTAAATCCAAATACCAATATATCAGAAAGTATGCAAGCCAACAGCTTTAAACTATGCACAGGTATATTCTGACATTTTAGATTAATTTGGAGTAATTTATATACGTCAGTTCTACCAACATGATTATAAGCCTGCTGATAGTACCAATTTTTAAATGCATGTAACTTCTATACTATCAGTTGGATTTCAACCAAATTTCATATGTGCTATGTGTACCATAACAGATATGACTATAAGTATTGGTAAGAGCAATCAGGGCTGCCAACTGTTAATAAATGCTGTCTATATTTTTTTTACCCTAATATCAATATATCAGAAAGTATGCAAGCCAACAGCCCTATACTTTGCACACGTATAGCACCTGAGATTCTAGATTAATTTGGAGTAATTAATACAAGGCAGTGCTGCCAACATGATTCTATGCCTGCTGATATGTCCAATTTTAAAATACATGTAACTTCTATACTAACAAATGGATTTCATCCAAAATTGGCACAACAAGATATCATAATATTTCAGATTATTTCTGACCAGCACACGCGTGACATTGTTGGCAACATGCTTTTACGCGTGCTGATTGATCCAGTGTCTAACTGCATGTAACGTCCATTGGACTTCAACCAAACTTTGTATTCTGTATCTTAAGAGATGGAACTAAGAATATATTCAGTCACCATTGCTGCCAACTGTAATGCTCTATTAGGCTACATTATACCAGGTATATTTTGAACTAATTAGATATTTCGATATTACCAACTTAATTTCGTCATTATTCTAGATAGGTTCATATTCTGTAGAATAATCATTGGCATGAAAAGTAGGCTGTATAGTTCTTCACGGAACTTCTTGTTAATTTTTTTTATTGAGATGAAATATATTATTTATTCTAAGACTAAATCTTTGCTTTCAGGCAATATGTTAGTTAGTTATTGTTTTATTAAGGGGCGGATCTACGAGGTCATCTGCCCCAGGCAATATGTCGAAACGCACAGTTCTGAGTTATGATAGTGAGCAAATGGAAGCTGCTATTAAGGCCGTTGTGGAGGATGGCATGAGTATTAAAAAGGCCGTGGAGAGGAATGGTGTTCCGAGAAACACCCTCTCGGACAAAATTAAAGGAAAATCTCCTAGAGAGATGAAAATGGGTCTAAGTTCCATTTTAACAAAGGAAGATGAGGCTATGCTAGTTCAATGGGTAATCTCACTACGAAAAGCGGGGTCCCGGTAACAAAGGACGATTTGCAAAATAGCGTCCAGTGCGTCACACAAGAATTGAAGAGGGACTGTCCTTTCAAAGATGGCGGCCATGAAGGAAATGGCATGAATCTTTTCTAAAAAGAAATCCAGGTCTATCTTTTATGAACCCCTCAAAATTTGACAGTAAGCCTTGCTGCAATTACAGAACATCAAAATAAAACCTCGGTTTCAGAAGTCTACAGCTATTTAGTTGGAAAAATTTCCAGTCTATTTTGTCAGACCCTTGGCGACTGTTAACGCTGACGAAACGGTTTTCTTTCTCAATCCGAAAGGTAACAAAGTGCTGGCGAACAGGGGTGACAAGACAATATATAAGCAAGTGAATTCGGATGAGAAAGAATGCTTGACGGTACTTGTAACAGGCAATGCCCACGGCGATATTTCTCCTTCCCTTGTAGTTTTTCAAGTATGAACATCTGCCGCAAGACATCATTGCCTCAATGCCAACAACTGGGGCATTGGCAAATCGCCAAACGGGTGGATGACGGGGGAAGTCTTTTACGAATTTCTCAGTAACATATTTCAGCCTGGGTTGGTTGAGAAGAAGATTCCTCTCCCTGGCATTCTATTCATAGACGAGCACTTCTCACACTTGACCATACATACTAGTAAATTTTGTGAGGATCATGGAATTGTTTTGGTCGCTTTACTACCTAATGTCACACACGTACTTCAACCCATGGATGTAGGGGTTTTTAAGCCACTAAAGACTGCCTGGAAGAAAAATGTACACGAGTGGCGAATTCAGAGGGTTGCTAATAGCGAAGATACTGCACTGAAGAAGAAGGATTTTTCAAAACTTTTGGCAACAATTGGTGTTAGGCCTCGGCGAATGGTCATTTTCTGGGCTGTTAGGGCATGGTCTCACTTGTTTAGAGCAGAATTACGATATTCTCCTGCTCGTATGTCTTCTACCCACAATTCCCGCTTCCCTTTTTTTTTTATTTTTTATATTTCATTTTTTATTAAAAAACATAATTACTGGTACTGTTTTATTTGTAAATGTTAGCCTCCAAGTCGATAAATCGGTGTATTATGCAACAATTGACAGAAATGCATTATAAACAGCAGACAAGGAAAATTAACAATGTGACGGCAATTGATGCAAACGGGTGACGAATATAGGAAAAATCCAAATACATAGTGCCGAACACTGGCGCGAAAACACACTTTTTTTAAACACGTAATTTTTCCTAAAACAAATATCTTTGATATTTGGACTTTCCTAGTGTTTGAGTAGAGTTTGAGGTTAGGTACAATGCTTTTGTTGATTAAATTTACCAAAATGTGTAAAGTGTATATAATTTCTTGACTAAATCTCTCATAACATGACGACCATTGGTGCCTTTACCTTATACTCGTTGTTTATTATAATTGGTCCACCTATCAATAAAACTTTTTTCTCATACTGTATAATGCTAGTACATGTTTTGATCTTAAAACATTGATCTTCTTCAGCTTGCTTTACCACAAGTAACCTTTTACAAAAGTAATAACATAAAATGGCATATCCGACACCTGTTTTTAACATTGAATAAAACTTCCTAAAGCATTTTCTATTAAAATCTTTCCTAAAACTTATACATGTATTTGTATCAAGTTTTATAAAATACTAGCAGGTACTCGTTGCTTTGCACGTGATGAAGACAATGGGGGTGACGCATTATTGCTGATAATTGATCTATTCTATTACAGCAATCTGGGCTGGGTGGGTCCATTTCAATTCGGAAAATTCTGATGCCTACACTGCATTAGTATGAGCCGCAAAATGGGATTTCCATGGAGTTGAGAAAGTCTACAGGGTATGATGTTACCTTATGTGAACACTTTTAGAAATTGCATTTTTTGTTTTGGCATGTTTTGCTGAGACATGACGATTTTTGTTGTCTGGATATTTATGAGCACGCCACATAGCCTACAGTTGCCCATGGGAAAAGATGGTTTTGTCTAAATGTACACCTGCTGCTGTTAACTGCATGTCATTGCGCTTTGTTAATAGTAATTGCGAATATTGTTTGAAGAGTTAACTGCACTCTTGCATACTGGTATGGCAAATCTATCGGAATATGGGAAATTAAAAGTATTTTTCCTTAAGCTATTTAGGGTATAATTTTCTACAATTATGGATGATTCGAATGTCAACATAATCATCATCATCTTGTACAGTTTCCAGCCCCAGGCTGGGTCTGTTTGGAACATAAGCCTCGCCACTTAGTCCTTTCTTCCCACCACCTCTCCGCTGTCAGTCTGGTCCAGTCCTCGCCTCTCTTCTTGACACATTCCTCCACTCCTTTCAGCCATCTATCTCTTGGTCTTCCCCTTGGTCGTTTCTTCTGCATCTGCATCTCGTGTATCCTCTTGGGAATCCTCTTCTCATCCATTCTCTTTAAGTGTCCATACCACCTCAGTCTTGACGTCTCAATCCTACCTTGCAAGGGCTCCTCTTTCACCATTTCCCTGACCTTTTCATTCCTCAACCTGTCTCTTCTTGTTACTCCGATCCTACTTCGCAGGAACTTCATTTCACCTGCCTGTATTCTGCTTATGTCTCTTTTCTTCATTGTCCACGTTTCTGAAGCATAGGTCAGTATCGGGATATAGTAGCTTCTGTATAACACTTCCTTGCTTTTTTGTGGGACATCTTTATTCCACACTAAGCTCCTAATGCTTCTCAGAAATGCTTCTGCCTGTCTGCCACGTTCCGTAATCTCTTTGTCATTTCTAGACTTTCCACCTTCTTCAGCTGTCCACCTCCAAGTGTTATCCCACTCATTGGTCTGTCCTTTTTCTTGGTCGTTAACAGGATCTCACATTTACTGATGTTGAACTTCCATCCGTACTCTCCCACTGTTTCTTCCCAAGCCTTCAGTTGCTCCTGAATTTCCTCCTCGTTGTTTCCCCAGACCATGAGATCATCTGCAAACACCATTGCTTTCATCTTATCTTCTCCTATCTTTCCTGCAATCCGTGTCATTACCTCGTCCATAACCACAATAAAGAGAAGGGGTGACAGCGCACTACCCTGTTTCAGGCCACTCATTTGTCTGAACCAGTCTGTTCTTTCCCCTCCAACTTTCACACAACTCACACTTCCACAATACATCTCCTTCACTCTGCCTACAGTCCCTTTTTCCACTCCCATGTTTTCCATTGCTTCCCAAACCTTCTCCCTACACACACTATCATAGGCCTTTTCGATGTCCAGGAAGGCCATCAACAGATCCTCTCCAAATTCGTAGTGGTGTTCCTGGAGCTGTCTCACTGAAAATATGAGATCCACTGTTGATCTCCCAGGTCTGAATCCATTCTGCTCCTCTCTCAATTTTCTCTCCACTTTGGCTCGTATTCTACTTTCTAATATCTTTTCATATATCTTGGCACAGTGAGATATGAGTGTGACTCCCCTGTAATTTCTGCGCTCCTTTCTGCTTCCTTTCTTAAATATTGGGACAATTAATCCTTTCTTCCAATCTTCTGGGGTCTTTTTCTCCTTCCATATCACCCTCATCACACGGTACAGCCACTGTTTCCCAACCTCCCCTGCTGCCTTCACCATTTCATCACTCGCTTCATCCACACCCGGTGCCCTTCCTCCTTTCATCTTGTCTATAGCCATCTCCAGTTCTCTCCAAGTCAGGTCCTTTTCCATTCCTGTGTTGTCTTCTCCATCTTCCAATGCATTGTCTTCCTCCCTATGACCATTTGGATTCAGCAAATCCTCAAAGTACTCTTTCCACACTGTCTTGAGTGTCTCTTTGTTGTGTACCTCATTTCCGTTTTTGTCCATCATTACCACATCCTCTTGCAGACCTCTTCTCTTTGACCATCCCATAAAGTACTTTCTTATTTCCTCTACTGTCTTCCTCCATCATCTCTGTCCACTTTACCATCCACGTCTTCCTCTCCTCTGCGACAATCTTGTTTGCTTCTTTCTTCTTTATCTTACAATCTTCCCTTGCCAGATCAGTTCTTTCCTGGAACCACACTCTGAAAGCCTTGTTCTTCCTTCCCTCAGCTTCTTTTACTCTCTCATTCCACCATGGTGTCTCTTTACCCCGCTTTCTGTTGCTTGTTCTTCCTCACACTGCCACTGCAGCTTCCACCATTGTGTTTTTGAATTGCTTCCATTCCTCTTCCCCTGTTTTAGGATTGTCTGTTGGCATCCTTTCCCTTATTATCTTCTGGAATTCTCCTTGACTTCCTTTTCCTTGAGTTTCCATACTTTGATTCTCCTTTCCTGGTACTCTGTCCTCTTGCTATCCTTAACAACTCCCAGGTTCATTACAAGTTTTCTGTGGTCGCTATCTAAGGCCTCTGATGGTATTACCTTTATATCTCTGACACTTCTCTTCATTTCCCAGTCGTACAGCATGTAATCTAGCAAAGATTTCTTTGTTAAATCACTGCTGTACCACGTTACCTTGTGGCTTTCTTTCTTCCGGAACCAGGAGTTGCCTACCACTAAACCGTTTCTCTTGCAAAAATCCAGCAACTTTCTCCCTTCTTCATTCCTGCTACCCCATCCTTCTGCTCCCAATACATTTTCATATCCTTGCCTTTCACTTCCTACATGTGCATTCAAATCTCCCATGACAATGATGCTCTGACCATTCAACTGCTGTTGTAGCTCCTCCTCAAAGTCTTCCTTCTCTTGAGCTGTACATCCAACTTGAGGGGCATATACCTGGGCTATCTCCAGGCTTCTTCCCTTTACAGTTACTCTGATCTTCATGATCCTGTCACTTATTCCCTTTACCTCTTCCTTCATTCCATCTCTCACAACTACTCCTACTCCGCTGCTCCTTCCTTCACTGTTCCCACTCCAGTACAACCGGTACCCTTTCCTCAGTTCTCTGCGACCTTCTCCTTTCCATCTTGTTTCTGCCAAGCCCAGTACATCCAGTTTTCTTCTCTCCATCACATCTACAATCTCCTCCACCTTTCCTGTCAGTGTCTGTATGTTTAATGTCCCAACTCGTAGTCCATTAGCATATCCGGGTCGTCGTCGTTTGCATCCGTCCTTTCCGAGGCCTGTTCCTGTTTTGAAAGCAAATATGATATCCACTACTGGCTTGCTAGGCCTATCGTAGCTTCACCAGAGCCCGGTCAGCCGTCACTTTTCAGGGTTCCCATAGAGCCTTCACAGCTACCGCAGCGGTCCCGGGGCACACGAAGTCCCCACTGTACTTCACCCCTACAGGCAATCCCCTACTTCATGCCGTTGCCCGTCTCCCACCACGTGGAGGAGGGGTTGGACTTGTGGGAGACAAGTCAACATGTCGCTATTAATAGACCTATGGTAAAATATCTCTCACCTTGGCCACTGATGTACATTATGCAGCCTCTTCCATTGTTTGTTTCTTTCATTGCAAGGTTTAATTTGAGCCTTATTTATACAAAGCTACACCATTTCACCGAACTAAGCCAAATTTTAAGTCGCAAGTTTTGTTTCATGCATTGCGGAGCTTAAAATGAGCCTAGATTGGTCTTTCAACAAATTCGATATTTCGTCCAATCAACCTAAATGTGGGAAAAAGAGGGCTGTCCGAATTTCTAGTAGACAGTGTAATCCACAGTGTTCCAAAAGATAAGTACGTAAAATTTGGTTCTGTCCGGTTCAACAGTGTAGCTTTGTGCCAAAGGGCTTAAATGTAGGGAATGGAGAGGGCTATCCGCAATTTCAAGTGGACAGTGTTACTTGCAGGAATCCTCAGGGTAAGTATCTAAAATTTGGTTCAGATTGATGAAACAGTGTACATTTGCGAAAGGGCGTAAGTGTAGGGAATGGAGAGGGCTGTCCAAAAATTCAAGTGAAACGGTGTTGATTTGTGACAAAGGGCCTAACTACGAACATTGAGCTTTATATATACATATGAAAAGCAGCCTATATATTAATCCAGGGTATAAGCTGTCTCCATTTAAAATTTCATCCGAATCTGTCCAGCCGTTTTAGTGTGAAGAGGAAACAAACACACTCAATTACAAACTTTCAGAATTATAATATACTAGCAGGTACCCGCCGCTTCACACGTGATGAAGACAATGAGGATGATGCATTATTGCCTGATAATTGGTCTATTCTATTACAGCAATCTTGACTGGGTGGGTCTAGTTCAATTCAGAAAATTCTGATGCCTACAGTATATAAGTATGAGCCGCAAAATGGGAATTCCATAGAGTTGAGAGTCTACGGGGTACGATGTTAGGATGTTGAGTTATGTGAACACATTTTAAAATTACGTTTTCAGTTTAGGCATGTTTTGCTGAGACATAACGATTTTGTTGTCTGGATACTCGTGAGCACGCCACATGGCCTACAGTTGCCCATGGGGAAAAAATGGTTTTACCTAAATGTACACCTGCTGCTGTTAAGTGTGTGTCATTGCGCTTTGTTGATAGTAATTGCTAATATTGTTTGAAGAGGGAACTGCACTCTTGCACAGCTTGCTGAGCCCAAGGTTGCAGGTTCGAAATCTGGCGCAGTCAGCTGGCATTTGAGGGTGCGCAAATGCGAGGGAGCCGTGTCAGTACATTTACTGGCACGTTAAAGATCCCCTTCTGGGCAAAATTCCGGCACCCCGGCGTCTCTAAAAGCCAGGGTAGTTAAAAGGGACGTAAAACCAATCATCATCGGCTTTAACTCGAATCCGAGTATAAATCTTCTTCCTTCAGTCCAGTTTGTGGATGTGTTTACGGTGACTAAAGAGTCCAATCCTGGCATGGAACAAGCGACCACACAAGTCGCATAGTATTGCTGGAGGAGGACGTGGTTGGGCTGCTCGAAGTTTCCTAGCTTGACGCTTGGCCTCTTCATGTATGCGTCGATCCCTTTCAAACGTCTTTACAGAATCCGAGATGGTACGGCGCCAAGTTGAGCGGTTTTCAGCCAGCATGTCCCAGGTTTGTGGATCAAGACCTGTCAATTTCAGGGTCTGCTTAAATTGGTCCTTGTAGCGCCTCTTAGGACCACCATGAGGTCTGGTGCCATAGCATAACTCACCATATAGCATTTGACGAGGTAATCTCACATCATCCATCCGATGGACATGACCAATCCATCTAAATTGGTGACCTATTATGGATGATTCTATGCTGTTGATTTGAGCCTTTTCCAGAACAGCAATATTGGTAATGCGGTCTTCCCATTTAATCCTCAGGATTGATCGAAGTTTTTGTAGGTGAAAACGCTCAAGCTTCCTAAGATCACGTCGGTAAAGGGTCCACGTTTCACAGCCATACAACAATGTAGAAATGACTACTGCTTTGTACACCATAAGCTTTGTACTCATGGATAGATCTTTATTCATGAAGACCCGGTGCGCTAATCGTCCATATGCTGCATGGGCTGCGCCAATTCTCTTATCCACATCCTGCTCACAGGTACAGCTCACAGAAATGGTACTGCCCAGGTACGAGAAGTGGTCAACCTGTTCTAATGGCAAATTTGAAATGGAGATATTGAACTGAGGAAGAGGTGTGCCTGGTGAAGGTTGTGCCAAGACTTTAGTCTTATTGACATTTATGGTAAGACCAAAGCGATCACATGCACTTTTGTAACAGTTAACTGACTCTTGCAGCTCTTCTGGTGTGAGAGTTGGTGACGCAGCATCATCTGCATACAACATGTTAGTAACCTTAGTAACCTGAGTTTTCCTCAAGGAGCGGAGACGAGTTAGGTTGAAAAGCCCTCCATCAAAACTATACTTGATCTCCACACCTGGGATGTTTGTGGGTGAATCATAAAGCATTGCAGCCAAGTACAGCGCAAAAAGCGTTGGAGCCAGTACACATCCTTGTTTCAGTCCATGGGTAATGGGAAATTCATCGGACATCTTATTCTGATGGCAAACCTGACCTGTCATGCCATCATGGAGAGCTTTGATTAGATCTACAAAACGCTGAGGGCAACCAAACCGCTTCAGCACTGCCCACATGGCTGGTCTTGGAATCGAATCAAATGCCTTTTCCAAGTCATAAAAGACTAAGAAGAGTGGATTCTGTTGTTCTCTACATTTTTCTTGTAGCTGTCTCACACAGAAAATCAAGTCAATTGTGCTTCTGGAAGTTCTAAATCCGCATTGTGACTCTGGGAGGATCCTCTCAGAGATAACCTTGAGGCGGTTAAGTAGAATTCTTGCAAGAATCTTCCCCACAATTGATAGCAGCGATATACCACGGTAGTTGCCACAAACACTGCGATCACCCTTTTTAAAGATAGTGACGATAGTGGCATTCTTTAGGTCTCCAGGTACCTTTCTTGATTCCCAAATTCTGAGGATAAGGATGAAAATTCTTGATTTGAGGGAATGACCTCCGGCTTGAATTAGTTCCAGAGGGATGTTATCTGGGCCAGGTGCTTTTCTGGGTTTCAATTGGGTGAGAGCTGCACTGAATTCATGATAAGTAGGAGGTACTGCCAACCACAGTTGTTCAGGTTGTTGCGGCACATCACAGAGGAAGTCTTCAGCAGCTTCTGATGGACGATTTAGGAGATTGGAGAAGTGCTCCTTCCAGCGTTCCAAGATTTCTTGACTATCAGTAAAGGTAGTAGAATTATCAGCGCTTTTCAGTGTACCTGATGATGAGCGAGATGGTCCATATATTTCCTTGAGTACGGCATAGAAGTTCCTCAAGTCTCGAGCATCCGATAGTCTCTGCAGTTCCTGAGCCTTCTGTTGCCACCAAGTATTTTTAATCTGCCTTATCTGCGTCTGGCATTTACCCTTGAGTTCCAGTAGTTTATCTCTCTTTGTGTTGGAAGTTGGGTCTTGAAGATGGGCAAGATAGGCATTCCTTTTGGCATTGATGAGAGACAGAATTTCCTCATTGTTGTCATCAAACCAGTCTTGTCTTTTCTGCACTATAAAACCAATGGTTTCCTCAGCTGACTGTGTGATAATCTTCTGTAATGTGGCCCATTCTTGCTGAATATCATTTGTTACTGGGTTTTCTGATAACTGGGTGACGATCCTGTTTCCAAAATGTTTGTACATGGATTCATCCTGAAGTTTGGATGTATTAAACTTCTTTCTTGGCAAATTTTTGATGATCCTAGGTGGTTTAGGTCTGATGGATATCCTGAGCTTACATATAAGAAGTTTATGATCTGTCCAACAATCTTCTATATTCCTTGCTGTACTGGTAATAAGAGTGTCCTTCTTATCACATTGCCGGGTAATGATATAATCAAGAATGTGCCAATGTTTGGAACGAGGATGCATCCACGTGGTTTTGAAGCGGTCAGGTAGCCGGAACTGCGTGTTGGTAATGAAAAGTTCGTGTTCTGCACAAAGACCAAGAAGCAACAGTCCATTGGGATTACATTTTCCAAGTCCCTGTTTGCCCATCACATTATTCCATAGCCTGTGATCTTTCCCAACTCTGGCATTGAAGTCACCGAGGAGCAAGAGTTTATCTGCAGATGGTACCTTGGAGATGATTTCACTTAGCTGATTATAGAACTGAGCCTTTACTTCATCATCAGAATCTAAGGTAGGAGCATAGGCAGAGATGAGTGTCATAAAGGAACCTCCTGAGAGTGGTATGCGGAGAGTCATGAGCCTTTCGCTGATTGCAATGGTCGTAAGTTGGTGATAATTTACCAGTTTGGTCTTCACAGCGAAGCCCACACCATGAATACGACATTCACCCTCATCCTTTCCTTTCCAGAAGATGGTATATCCTGTTCCAGATTCAGTAATCTTGCCTTCAGCAGACAGCCTAGTTTCACTGAGAGCAGCAATGTCAACGTTGAGTCTTGATAACTCATGGGTTACGAGAGCTGACCTTCTCTCAGGTCTAATGTTATTGTCAAAATCAAGCAAGGTTCTGATGTTCCATGATCCAATAATCAAATTGTGATTCTTTACTGTTTTTGAGTTTCGACCGCATGAGGGGTGACCTGCTGAGTGCGGTTGCCCAGCCGGACCAAGATTGTGACTTCCGATGTTTAGCCCACCTTTTCTAGGGCCTTCCCCATGTGGGGTGGGCAGCGGTGATCCTAAATAGGCCTGCCCAAACACAGATGCAGGACCGAATTCCTGAGTAGTCACAGAGTCTCCGGAAGACGACCATCACACATCTGCTGCCAACGTGCAGGTCCGAACTAGGGGCTTCCAGTTACACCCATAACCTGCCCCCACCGTCCATATCCCATCGCCGTTGGACTTTGAAAAGTGACGTTCGGAAGAAGTGCCACTGGCGTGAATTTGTTTAGGGTGGATCTCAGCTTGCCAGGACGAGACCCACACACTATGATCTCTGAGCCTTATCCTGCGGCTCACAAAGAATGAGACATGCAGGACCGAACACAGAGACTGCAACGAACTGCCGCTTACTCAAGTACTACTGAGGTGCGCCTTTACAGCCAGTCCGTCTGGCGTGGCCTCTTCCGCCTCTATGACCGTTGGGAGCCATGAGAGTGATTGGCTCCTCATCCGCTCATTTTGCCGTTGGGCCAAAACCTGCCCATCGTAACTATGGACAATAGTTTGCCCTATTAAACCTGAGCAATAGGCTGCCCCTTCCGCCAACCACACTGTGCCAGAGTTCACCTCTTTCACTGCAGTTACCGTTGAGGACTTCACCGTAACCCTGGCAAGGGACCCTAACAAGGTACTACCAGCCGGGCCAGCTGGACCAAGGTTTTTTAAAGAGGTGTTACTCCTCTATCACTCCCTACTTAATCATACTATATATATATATATACTGTAACACTGTATAACACTACACTAGGTGCTATTGCACCACACTGTAACACTCCACTAGTAGCAATACCAACACTGTATAACACTACACTAGGTGCTATTGCACCACACTGTAACACTCCACTAGTAGCAATACCTACAGTGTATAACACTACACTAGGTGCTATTGCACCACACTGTAACACTCCACTAGTAGCAATACCAACACTGTATAACACTACACTAGGTGCTATTGCACCACACTGTGTCACTCCACTAGTAGCAATACCAACACTGTATCACACTACACTAGGTGCTATTGCACCACACTGTAACACTCACCTGGTAGCAATACCAACACTGTATAACACTACACCAATAACATTATTATTACTCTTGCACACTGGAATGGCATATCTATCGGAATGTGGGAAATTAAAAGTAATTTTAGCCTATTTTCATTTTATGAAAAAAATAGGCTTATCAGATCACCTTTTGTCCGTGTGTACGTGCGTATGTGTGTGTGAGATGTATGTCCCCCCTAATAACTTCTAAATGGCTGGAGCGATTTCGATGAAACTCGGTAAGGTCATACCACCATTTTGACCAACCCCGACCGTGCCCTTCAAATTTTTTTACGTCTCGCCAATCCAACATGGCGGTGGCTGTGCGAAATATTTTACCAGTATTCAATATCTCTGAAACAATGGACTGACCCTGGTGGACTTGATGACGCTCGAGGCAGTGAAGTTGCGCTTCCTAAAAGCAACCCTGGGATTATCAAAATATGCCAAATCTAGACTAGTGTACGAACTTGCCAAGGAGAACTTCTTCATTGAGGACCTACGGACGAAGAGAGGACTACCATCTACGGACGCCTGGAAAAGACTAATGCATGAGAGAGTGAAGAAGAGAGATGAAATCTGGCTCGAATTTTACATGACGGAAGCCATGACGAATAGGGTATGGACTGACACCAATCAAGACCTACGACACTTGGTTAACTCGATGGCGGTACATGGGTACCACCATAAACTGTGCGTCACGGAGTACTTTCATGACATAGACGTATCCTGTACTTGTAAATTGTGGTAAACAATGTAGTCGGTACCATGTAATCACATGTAAGAACCGGGGTCCTTCCATTGTGAAATTTTGTGAAGGTGGAAGGTGAAAATACTAATGTATATTCACATTTATTAACCCTATGCACAATTTGTGCTCTGTATTTTCAATAATATCACTGAAACTACTACCGATATCACCCTGAAATTTTGTACGGTGATAAAGGAAACTACTAGAAGTTCACCTATGTGACTTTCGAAAACCTGGCAACTACAAAACCAACATGGCGGCTAAGCAAAGTTGCGACTTTTAAATAGACGTTTCTCGCGATTTAACCAACCAAACACAATGAAACTCGGTACAGTATATGTTTATACGCATTGTAATGCACCGACATCTAACTGGTTCAATTGTTTACATAACCTCAAGATGGCGGTTGTGCGGAATATTTCATCGGCAATCTATATCTCCGAAACTATTACTGATATCACCCTGAAATTTTGTAAGTTCATCTATGAAACTTTCAAAATCCTGTTAACTACAAAATGATCATGGCAGCCAAGCAAAGTTGAAAGTTTTAAATAGACTTTTCTCGCAATTTAATGATCCAAACGCAATGAAACTTGGTACAGCAAATGTTTATGCACATTGCAATGCACTGGTATCTAATTTAGTTAAATTGTTTACATAACCTCAAGATGACGGCTGTGCGAATTTTAAAATTAAATTTTTATTTCATGTGTCGTAATCATGTGATCGAAGTGAAAGTTTGAATGATGAACCTATGCAATAATTTTCCTTTAATGGTACATAACTCTATGGTTAAAGCCCTGCGCGGATGCGGATAAACACGCGGATGTAATTTGCATGGCTGTGCGGATAGCGGATACGCTGCGGATACTGTTTGGAGTAAATTTGCGGATAGTTTTTAGAATACAATGTGGAACTTACGATAATATCACATATTTGATATGCCAATCTACCGCTTTATGCTTAAAAGAGGAATACTCCTATAATGCGTACGAAATATTCAGGCACGTTTTGCACTTATACACGAGAAGATTATTTTACTCATATGCTTTCAAGTACATTTTTTTAAGTACCGTATGTTTGTAGTAAATGGTCTTGACATCTCATCAATTATCACTGCCATTATTACTACACATACGAGATATCATGCTGTCAATGAGCTTGTTAGTTCATCGTGGTGACATCATCAACATTCCTCAGGTCAGCTATACTTCGCAGTCTAAGCTATCCTGGAAGATCTGTAGATTTATTTCCAACTTGGCACTGAAGCACGTGGGCTGTGATATTGCAACGGAGAGAATTATGACATAAACTATTCAAACATGGATGGATCAAGAGGCAGAAGGATGATGACTGACTTGGAATTTCCGGCCAAATGTCAATCCCTTTCTCCAAGCGTAGAGAGAAGTCACTTAGTGAATGTTACCGCGACCGGGAGTTTGAACATCATTTCACCAACATGGATAAAATATCTACTAAAATGAATGAAGGCAAATATTCCATAGTGCGTGAATCAAAGCTCAAGTCAACGATATGGCAGACATTTGGTTACATTTTCAATGGAAACGAAAAGGTGAACGATGTAGTAGGATGTTTTACCTGTAAAAGCGTGTATTCATACTCGGGACACAAATCAGGCACATCAAACTTACTGCGGCACACGTGCATTCCTGGAAAATAATAAACTAGAAGATACTGCACCAAATCGTATATAGCCTATAAAACAAACCGTTTTAGTGCGATATGTGTGTTTTTATATTCATCATCATCTTGAGCAGTTTCCGACCGCTGGTCGGGTCTGATTTATTTTTATATAGTGTGTAAATAAAAAGTAGTTCTAGCATCCGAAATTGTTTAATATCATTACTAGGACCCGGATATTTATGACAATATAATAATTTTCCGTTATATTTTATCCATAACAAATGTAAGATGATGGTTTAAGCTAATCTCATTCAAATTAAGTCATTTAGCATAATTAACACTCCGAACTGAAAAGGGTTGCAAATCTGGCTGTATAACATTCATTTTAAACATAGCATAGGGGAACAACTTTCTCCTTAAATGTCTAAATGTGTTGAAATTATCAGCGGATTTGGATAAAAGTCATGCGGATGCGGGGCGGAGGCTGATAACAGTCGTGCGGATGCGTGGCACGTTTTGTTTATCCGCACAGGGCTCTATCTATGGTCTATACATATAACTATCCAACATGGCAACCATCCGAAATATTTAGACGGTTCTAAATATCTACGAATCTATTACAGCAATCAAACTGATTTTTTAACATTCATAGGGGCTATGAACATAAGTTCACCTATAGGACTTTCAATAACCTGGTGATCACAAATCTAACATGGCGGCGATGCGTAGTATAAATATTTACATGGACGTTTCTCACAATTCAACCATCCGAGTGCAGTGAAACTTGGTGCAGTAAATCCTTCTACAGATGATAATTCACTGGCATCTAATTTATTTCAATTGTTTCCATAACCACAAGATGGAAGCTGTGCAAAATTTTAAAATCTCGTTTTTACTTCTTGTGTCCTAATCATGCGATTGAAGTTTGAATACTACACGTACACAATAATCATCATGTAACAGTACATAACCAAGACCTACATATTTAAAAATTCAACATGGCGACCATCCGAAATATTTAGTTGGTTCTCAATATCTACACATCTATTACAGCAATCAAACTGAAATTTTGTATGTTGATAGTGGCAATTAATATAAGTAGGATATATGAAAATAGGCTTTAGTTCTTCACGGAATTACTTGTTCCTTATGCTATTCAGGGTGTAATTTTCCCACAATTATCGACGATTTGAACGTCAACTTGTCGCTATTAAGAGGCCTATAGTAAAATATCTCTCATCTTGGCCGCTGATGTATATTATGCAGCCTCTTCCAGTGTTACATCCCTGGGATTGAAATTCTCCAACAACCCTTTTGCCTCACATGCCTCTCTAAATATTGAAAATTCCTGATTATTGTGCTTTAGAGATCTTTGAAAGAGGTTGCCCTCGCACGTGGTGTAGATGCATTGTCCAGGGTATCGAGCGATTCCGGAAATACGGGATGTGCGGTAAATGTACTGGAATTTTAGTGACCCGGCAAAAATGCAGGAAATATACGGGAAATTGGCATTTGATGTGGGAAATCTTGAAAAGTCTCATAATGCCCGAATTCTTAGCCTCCGAACGCCCGGTTGAGTCCTCCTGCTCGGCCTTCTATTTCGCCTGTGTACCGCGCTGCCAACCGCGATTTGCACCACCGATAGAGCGCTAAGCGGAATGAGAACCCAGCCAACGTCGAATGCATGATTTGCTTGGCCGGCCGTAACCTCCCCACGCGGGGCTGTGCGTGCCTTGCTCGTTGTTATTCACAGAGGAGACCAGTTGTTTTTTTGACCTGGGTCTCTCGAATAGAGCAGCCGTTAAAGAAGCTCAAGATCTCAGAAAATTCCAGATGCGGATATGCGGCAATTTTGCACCAACTGCCGAATATTGTACATTTGTATGGCTGAAAAAATCAGAGAGGTCAACTCTTGCTTACACGATGATCCGTGCTATTTCCTTCCTACACCCTAGAGTGGTCGCTGAGACTCCTAAGTTGGCAGAAGATAGGATCGTCATTGCCCTGGAAATTCTTTGTAATCAGAAGAATTTGCTTTCTGCCTCAATGGCTGACCGCATCAAGAGCAGCTACTCCGCACTTCTGAGACTGCCCTCCGTCACTGCGCGTTTGAAGCAGTTCGACGGAGAAGAACCACGGCTCGACTAGCTGTGGTCTGTAGTGGTGGCTTCAGCACCTTCCTCAGTTCCTGCCAAAAACGATCTCTCAAGCTTCGTTAAAATGATACTGATTTTGAAACACAGCAATGCAGCTCTACAGAGAAGTTTCTCCCTGAACAAGGAGTGCATGATTGTCAATCAGACAGAAGCAAGTCTGATTGGCATGCGTACTGTTCTGGACATTGTGATGGCAGCTGGTGGAGTAGAAAAGATAACCGTGAGCAAGAGCATGGTCCATGCTGCATGAAACTCCTATACCGTGTTCAAGGAAGCAAAACAGGTGCGAAGCCAGGAGGAAAAGGAAGTGTCGGCTAAGGTGGCAGTCGAAAGAAAAGCCACGAAAGATCTCCAGGAATTGGCAAAAAAAAAGAAGATACTGAACGCCGCCCGTGCTGAAGCAGCGAAAATTGAAGAGCAGATGAGTTACCTTGAGAAGCTTTAAATTAATAAATCCTCGATTATTGTTTGTTTTATCTTATTTTGTGTTACTTAAGTTCCTAACCACAATCTAGTATAGACAAAGTGACTTATTTTATTTCGTGTATGACTTAGCCTACAATTCCTATTCAGAAATTAGTACTGTCAAAAGAACTTAATTTTGTGTTTTGTATAATTGAAGTTCCTAGTAACAATCTTGTGTTTGTCCAAGTGACTTATTTAATTTCGTTTTGCATGATTTTATTTTCTATTACCTACTTTGATAAAATGAATCTAAATAAAAAGGTATTCAGGGCGTGTGGAATTTTACTGTTTTTAGCCTTTCTATGGTCTTTGGGGAAAACATACGGCTCTTCTTTTGCTGGGGAGATGCACATACCAAATTGTTTCAAGTCCGTGTAAACAATCACTGCAAATGCGTCACACATGCATAATTTTCAAAAACTACGAACAATATCTCACAGCTCTCGACATTCTACTATCAAACACCCATCACCAAGTGGCTACAAAATACACCACACAAGTGACAGAATTCTTGTCGTGTGGGCAGGCATTGTTTCAGTCGTTCTTTAACCACTGTCTGTGTCGGATTTCCTTTCATTGTCATTGTTTTGTTTACTTTTACTTCGCCGAAGTTCGACCCGAGGACTGGACACATGCCGTACAGCATGTACAGAAAGAAAAACTGCAGGCTTTCTGGATATTGCGGTGGATGAATTGATTATTAACCTTGGCAATTCATCAAATTTTGACGAAGACAATGACGGAGGTGACGATGATAAGGACAGTGAAGGGATGGAGGGTGTCGAACCTTTGCCATGTGACTGAGGATAATTAATTTATTTATTGGTGTCAGTTCGCTTGCGGCAGTCGATAATAGAGCACAAGCTATTGTTTCCCGTCATAGTGTTCAAATTACCGCCTGTCATTCGATAGTCTACAACTCGACTATATGAAACCACGGCAATAATATCGCCACAAAGCAGCATGTTTGAGTGCTCAGTGCTAAATATTTCTTTACCCTTAACTCTACTTTCGCATTATCTTGAAAGCTAATATTAACTGTAGAGAGTCGCGATTCAGTGATGGTGTTATCTGTCAACTACTGTACTGTAAGCAGTGAACGACCTCCACTTAGACTCTTGTTTCATGTTAATGGATAATCATTGCAAGGTGAGTGTTTTTATATTCATTCCTGTATAGTGTTTGCCCTCCTTGTCGTATTTATTGAATTGAATACCGATGATAAAGGTATCATAGCTTCGGTGTGTAATTTATTTATTCATCTAAGTACCGTATTTCTCTGTTTGAATGTCCTTGGCATTGACTCAGAATCTACTTATAAATAATATTGCATATAATTGTACAGAAATAATGTCTGAAGTGTAGCGCTGTGTATTATTCGAATCAGTTGATTTACATAAGCACTAAAATCCAAGCAACACAGCTCAGCTGTTCCAAACTCCCGACATATCCTTCACTTTCATTCTTTCGAAATACAGGGTGTAGGTGAGAACCATGCTAGAATTCTTGCTGTGTGGCGGTGATGTTATGTGGCAACCGTGGGTCACGTAGAGGAAAAGCGGGGCAAGGCTAGTAACAGGAAGGCTGTCAGTACCGAATGCGCGGGGTTAGCAATACTGTATTTGTCCCATAATTTGCGCGTGTAATGGCGGACACACCTACAATTTTACTATACAAGTTGTGATCTAAAAAGGGATAGTGGGTGGCTAACATCTATTACTACATGACCCCAAATATTATTATTCATTATTACAAATGGTATAAGCCTCCGTGGCTTAGGCGGCAGCACGCCGGCCTGTCACCGCTGGGTCCGTGGTTCAAATCCAGGTCACTCCATGTGAGATCTGTGCTGGACAAAACGGAGGCAGACAGGTTTTTCTTCGGGTACTCTGGTTTTCCCTGTCAACATTTCATTTCAGCAACACTCTCCACTATCATTTCATTTCATCTGTCATTCATTAATCATTGCCCCAGAGGAGTGCGTCAGGCCTCGGCAGCCGGCACAGTTCATATCCTCGCCGCTAGATGGGGGCTTCATTCATTCCATTCCTGACCCGGTCGGGGACTGGAAGCAGGCTGTGGATTTTCATTTTCATTACAAATAGTATTTTGACTATTTTCAGTAGTGTAGAAAATTGAATTGCATTGTTCCGGTCTCCTTTACTGTTAACATACAATTCAGACACTGCCCTTAAACATTTACTATGTGATACTCCTATTCCCTACTCTCTCAACCCTCCTCAGTAAAACAGTCATTTATCTCATCTCTCTCAGGTAAATGGTATTTTGTGTTCGTAGTATCTCATCCCATCTGCAAGAGAGTTCATTCACGCGCACGCGCATTGCTCACGCTATGGACTAGGCCTAAATCTAGTCATCACCCCTGGGCTGCGGCAGTAGTGTATCTCCAAACATGCAGTTACACTTACTGTAGGCTAGAAAAACTTGATTCGCACTAGAATCATTTTTCAGCCATTTAGTATGCGAACTATAGTCTTAGAGAGTTCTGAAATATACGGGAATTTGGTGGATTTTCAAACGGGAATTTAAAAACAGGTTATCTCTCGACACCATGATTGTCAAAGGAAAACATTCCATGTTACGAGCACGGACCTGTACCGAAAACCTTTGTAGATTTAACACCAGGCCAATTCAGAACATCAGTTCCTTGAACTCATATTTGCCAATATTTTACTGTATTGTTCAGTGTGTTATCTCTACAGGGTAAATACGTAAAATTTGGTTCCGATCGGTGAAACGGTGTCGATTTGTGCCAAAGGGCCTAAATGCAGGGAATGGAAAGGGCTGCTGGAAATTTGAAGTGGACAGTGTTACTTGTGGGGTTTCAGAGAGTATGTAAAAGTTTGTGCAGATCAGTGAAACAGTGTAGATTTGTGACAAAGGGCCTAACTACGAACATTGAGCTTTATTGATGAAAGGCAGCCTATTTGTTAATCCAGGGTATAAGCTATCTCCATTTCAAATTTCATCCAAATCCGTCCAGCCGTTTTAGTGTGAAGAGGTAACAAACACACTCACAAACTTTCTATTCACAATTATAATAATTATATATATCTAGGTATATACGGATATATTATATACCGGTAGTATATAGGGATTCAATTCGCTTTAGGGATTTAGTTTATTCTTTTGCACTTTAGTTTGGTTGAATCATTAACAATTCCTGTATCTTCATTTCATCAAAAATTTTAAACACGTTTTCATGATAGCTGAATTTTGTAATCCTTGTCTTACATTTGTAGTTTACCCCTTTTTATGAAAACTATTCTTGCATTAACATTTGAATTTGGCACCGTCGAAATGTACTTAGATTTTCTTAATGGATCTTTTAATTTTGTAAGTTAATATTGTGCTGCAATTTAATTACTTGTTATTAAACAAATGTGTCATTTCTTATTTAATGGATCAGTTTCAATGTAGAGAAACACAAAGTTGTTTTCTAGCAAATTATAAAATTTACAAAACTAGATGTAAAACATACTTTGTATCTTTATAGATGCAGTCTTACTTCCAGGAAGAAAACTTCACACATTCCGCTTTCAACATTTTTTAACAAGTGTCGCCCAGTACCTTCGGTCATTACTATAAATAAAATATAGTAAACTTGTACAATATGTTTAATAGATTTGTTATTTGAAGCATTCTGTACAGCAATGGTGAACTTGTCTCAAGTATGAGAATTACCAGTATATCTTTTCCATTTTCCCTGTGACAGTCCTGTGTTTTAGCGTCCCTACAACCATTTGGGAGAGAAGTCGTAAGTTCTCCACTGTTGAAATCCTGGTTTCTATTTGAGTCTGTTATGTGCTGAATTTGCATTTTAGAAACTAGCTTCACGTTGATGATAGTGACTGAACAATATGAATGTAAATATACTGTATTTATAACTCTGTTTTTCATACTATTATATCAGCTGAGCTCTATATTTTAAGATATTCTGCTAGTAGCTGAATAAGTTTTACTAAATAATAACTACTTCTATAAGAGTAAGAAAGTGCATGCAATTAAAAGCCATTCTGATAAGCAATAAACAAATAATAGTTCTCAGTCTTTGAAGCAAACCTGTTACTGTGCTATAACTTCAAAATGCAATCTCTGTTATGGTGCAAATAGTTCTACATTACTGAAATCATGGTACTTAAAATAAACAATATTTGCACAAGTCGTTAGCACTGTGTGCTTATACTGCAGTCCAACAAAATAAAGAAACGTTGACATTGGGTGAAAGAGTACCTGGTTTCTTTCATTTTGCATTGTGAGCTTCCTATTGGATTTTTGTTTTCTTGTATTCTACCATACAGTATTGTCTTTCAGACTTTCAACCATAATACCAAAATATAATATTGATTACCTCACGTTTTGTAGTTTAACATATTCGCTTTCAGAGTCATAATTTCATTGCGATTGCAACTAAATATTTTGCAGTTTTAATGTGTTGTTTAAGATACCAACTATTACATATATGCCATTTTAAAATGCTGTATTCATTCCTTACACATCATTTGTTCACATGAGGGCCAGACAAAGGAGGGTTATTTATGTAATTTTAAAATGCTGTATTCCTTTCTTTCACATCATTTGTTCACAGGTGGGCCAGATGAAGAGGCCAAAAGTCGGAAACGTCGTCGCAATCTGGCATTCTTGACCGAATGGGTGTGGGGAGGAAAAAGACGTTCGGCCCGGGTTCGCTCCACAGTACGGCGTGAAGCAGAGCGAGATGAATGTAACGTGAGCGAGGCTTTGCGCCGGCTCGTACCACGTTCTCTGTTGTTAGTATACACTGAGCCTTTTATCCTATTAATTACCACTCTCATAGCTGCGCCGGTACAGGTCTAGTAAATAATAATAATAATAATGCGCGTCAGAGTAGCAGTGGAAGATAAAATCAACAAGGTCGCAAATGGATGGGGAAAAGACGTCTTGCTCGACCCGGTGCTGGGCCCAAGGTTTTCGGAGCGAGCAAAAGATGATTTCCAAAAAACCAAATGCAAACGAATAATTGCTTAATGCAATAATCAAAAGTGCAGAAACGAGATTCCCATAAAATTAATTAAATAAATCCCAGAGGCGTGTTAATCGTGCCTTTGTTACGTCACAAAGACAAGATTGACGAAATCGAGATAAGGATAAGGATAAGGAAGGGGAACTTAAATATAAGAAATGAAAAGACAAGGGAGCTATATTACTTAAAATATAAAAATGTATTGAGGATAAAAGAAAGAGCGTGTACACGAAATAAACAAATTATTTAAAACAAAGAAAAAAGGCAAGCTAAGACAAGATCAATAATACAAAAGAAACCCAATACCAAGAATAAAGAATTCAAAAACAAAAAAAAAACTAAAAAGCACGACAGAACCTGAGTACCGCTCAACAACATGAATCTAACGAAAAGATACAAACTTGAAAGAAAATAAAACGAAACTTACAAAAGTTAGAGAGAAACGACAAACTTGCAAAAAGTCAAAATTCGAACTGCTAAGACGCGAAGCTTTTCATGATGTTATTGTAAACATACCTGAGGGATGGGGGAGGAGTGAGGGGAGTAAAACAAAGGGAAGAGAGATTTCACGGAGGTAGGAAGAAGGGGAAGAAAACGGGGAATATCATTAAGTTATGTAATACGGCGAAAATCGAAAGATAAAAACAAAACAAAAGGAAAATGAGATATACGGAGATACATTACATTACAATTGACTTGGGACGAAAGAGACCGGTAAAAATCGAAAGCACGCTATAATAAAAACAGGCTTATACTCCAACATAATGCCGCAACAACACGACATATAAAAAAAAGAATAATATGACATCGGAGCTGGAGAAAATCCCAGTTAACCACCGTCACATATATTCTATAAACAAAGGGGACACGTATTAGTGGGACGTTGGACATAAGTCCCGTTACCTCACACATACTGTCCGCAAACAAAGGTCCAATTGCTACCAATCAAATGAAACATTTGTGGTACAAAAGAGACACCGACGCAAAAGACGAGCACCAAGGCCCGACAGGAAAATATACATAAGCCAAGACGCAGAAACGCAATACTTTCGAATCTTACAGGTATTAACCAAAATAATAAAACTGTGAGGAGGGCACATAACAAAAGCAACAAAAAGAACTCCGCCGTATGACATTACGCAAGGTCCCGGATATCTGGTTCAAGGATTAAAATACTAACAGTAACATCTTGAAAAGGAAAGAGAATTAAGCAAAAGAAGGAACGTTTAACAAAAACAATTACATTGCGTTAGATAGAAATACATTGAGCCGTACTCACATTCCGCTGCGCCATGAGGGTGGGCCTCTGCCCGAATACACACGTTCGCCTTACATCTCGGCGCGTCTAAGACTGACCAAGCTTCTGTCCCCCAGAGGGGAGAGAAGCCTCTCAGAAAAATCAAATGCGTAGTTTGGGAGTGGCCCCAAACTCGCGTCAAATATTGTCAGAGCCAATGGCAGAACGAATTGCACAACAAAATGCAAGGTAGCAACAACACTAGCCAATACGAGAGAACAAGGCAGTATGTAGCCAGGGGTTGCACAACGTTAGACAGAGAGATACATACACACAAACTGCGCACTTTTAAACTCTCGAGGCGTAATATAGAGATGTCACAACACATGACAATAATAATAATAATCATGATGATAATAATAATAATTACAATAAATTCTGAAAAGTGGTTCAAATTCCACCGCTTTCTCCAAAAAAAATTCTTTTACATAACAAAGGCATAAAAGAATTTTTTTCTTTTTCATAACAAAATTATATAAAATAACATTCTTCGATTAGATACATTTGAACAGGGTGAAGGAAAGAAAATTACATCATGTACACTAGATACATACATGAAAATAAAGACATAATAAAATGTTCTCACATTTCTCTTATTCATATGACGCAGCTTAATTAAAAGTTCTTTAAACGTCATAACTTCCATAAAAGGCTTGACGAAACGCAAGTCTCTTTTCTCAAACACACATATATTTTCATACACACGTATTCACGAAGATGTTCACTGATGAGGAAAATTATTCCTTTTTGGTACGAAAGAAAAAAAACTTTAAGATGAAATTAAAACAACAAAAAATCAAATTATATAAGAATCAGTACAGGCGTGAAATAAAGGCGGATCCTACCTCTACTGCACGTCAATACGTCACACATATTAAAAATGGATGTACCAAAAAGAAAATAATGATAATAAAACGGTCAATCTTGAGCTAGACTCTGCCAGATGACGTGGAGAAAGCGAAGTCTTCTTAATGGCGACCTTCTGGAAATCAGCCAATTTTCTAATAATAAAAGAAAGAAAAAGGTTAAATCATGATCACAAAAAAAATATAAAGGGGAGCACCCTGTATACAAAATAAGGCTTGCGTCAGGGGAAATATTTGGGGTTACATAAGCTGCGTAAGAGGGAAAGTAGATTCATTCTGCCAGCTGGAAAGTAAAAGTATGAATAGGCAGGGTCGTCAGACCAAATGAAAGAAGAGAAAACGAGCCGTGAACGGGGTCTAAAGGATACACCGGCCACTTCTCAGGTACTTGGAGACTAGCTATCGCTACCGGAAACACTCTCCAAATATATGACAGATACAGGAAAATAATACACATTATCTTAGAGAAAACATTATATTGAAATGATTTATAAAAACATGATATCACAAAAACGTAAAACAGAAGTTACGATAAATAGTAAACAACTATATCAATAAACAAATCACTGTCACTACAAGAAAAGAATGTAAGTCAACAGACCATCTCAGGCGTTGTCGAACAATAGCAAGTCGTGTCTGCAGCTCGGACAATGGGCCGGCCGGCTCCCTACAACAAAAGCAGGCAGGTACCGGAAATTGCCTTAGGCAGAAGTATAGTTCAACACATCTTTCGAAATCCTCCGTGTAACTCAGGCGGCCACGGGTGTCTCCTGCCTAACTAGATACATAGTAGGAGTAAAGGGGAAAAATGTACTAATAACATTCATCAAAAGACATTAGATACTAACAAATGAAAAGGAATAATAACTCAAAGTAGCTGTCGAAACAAAAAATACCATTCCGGACAGAGAACGAAAATCCAAATAATTACGTTACAAAATACCTTCCAAATAAAAGGAACAGACTGGAACCTCGCATAAAACCAATCAAGACCAGACATACAATCAATCAAACTCGAAACCCAATAATAAATATTACCAACCCACAAAAATAAAATGGTTACAGCGTCAATATACGGGCCGTAGACCTCAGAGGTACCGCATAAAAAAAATTAAAGACAGAGAGGGTATGGCCTATCCCATACAAATATAAGAAAATTGGGTAATGCACGCCAGAGTAGTTCACACGAACATCAATGTCCCATACCAAGGATGCCGTAGACCTAAAATGGTTGGTATCTCTGAGTAATACTTATCGTATATTTGGTTTGCCAATAAAAACGAATAAATAGTTCGTACGTAATATATATATAGTTTAAATTGAATAGGGTATAAAATCAAAATTGAACTAAATTTGAAACCACCCACAAATAACTGTTGATAAAAATTCATTAAACTCATTGACACACACATTCATCTCAAAATACAACCAACAACAACAACACTACATACATACTCCTTCCCATAAACAAATCGAAATTTCCCCATTACATCAGAATGCTAATATGAGTCGTTGGAACACCATGGAAACTCAAATAACGGACTACAGGTCATCGTGACAAACTTCATCCCATACTAAAGATTGACGACTCGTGTAGAATCTATGTACACCCTAAGTGGGCGTCGAAGCCGTGGGACAGGTCCCAAACCCTAATTCCGACGGAGACCTCACCTAGCAGGTTTCCCAACGAAATACACACTGCCATACTGAACATATAGTAACATCAAGCTTACCGTATATAAACAATTTTAAATGAAAACCTACATTGAAATCCCCTGACAAAAATAAAACAATCACCCTCCCTAATTATGAAACAAACTTAACTCCCAATCATAACACACATAATAGCTCAACAGACCATTCATTCATAACTGAAACAACAAACACTATACTAACATCAAACGTTAGTATAATTACGCGAGGCTCAAGGTGGGTCGGGGCGACCGTAGGATTTAAAGAGACGGTTCCCATAAGTGGGCCCACCTTCATTGGGGAAAACTTCGGAGAAAGAGGGGCGGGGGGTTTTAGGCTGTACGGTAATGACAAGGAACCTGTCAGCAGCTGTTCCAGACTGAGACGTATGAAGGGGTGAGGCGAGTTCTGAGAAATATCACAGTTAACAAAGCGACTATTTACAACAAAGGTAAGGACTCAAACCCTTGAGAGAAATGCATTTTCTACTTCACAGAAAGTAAAATAAAAACGTCCACAACACTGACGAAATGAAAAGGAAGAGAAAGCAAACAAAATTTCCTGTCGCCTTAAAATCACCGTTAACTAAACAAATGTCTACTAGAGGAAGCAAATACATAAAAGTAGGTTACAATACCGTGACGTGTCGTGTTCCAGCGATGCGATGTACTCACTGATATGTTGCCACTGTTCACCTCGAAGCTGGGTCTTTTGGATGTCTTGTTTACTTGAGGGACTAAACCACCTTTCCTTGGAGATGGGTTTCCTGGATGCCCGTAGTTCACACAGAAAGTAACTTCACCCTTTCTTCAGGGGTGGGGAAAAACAATTCACTGAATTCCTTAAACTCAAAGAAAAACAAATTTTAATACAATGTAAATGAAGAGAAAAATAATAAAAGGTTAATAACTTGAGAGAGGTGAGGAGGGAACGATTTCGCACGCAACCACGCGATCTGCTACCATTGCGCCGCTCAAGGTCTGGGTAATAATAATAATAATAATGCGCGTCAGAGTAGCAGTGGAAGATAAAATCAACAAGGTCGCAAATGGATGGGGAAAAGACGTCTTGCTCGACCCGGTGCTGGGCCCAAGGTTTTCGGAGCGAGCAAAAGATGATTTCCAAAAAACCAAATGCAAACGAATAATTGCTTAATGCAATAATCAAAAGTGCAGAAACGAGATTCCCATAAAATTAATTAAATAAATCCCAGAGGCGTGTTAATCGTGCCTTTGTTACGTCACAAAGACAAGATTGACGAAATCGAGATAAGGATAAGGATAAGGAAGGGGAACTTAAATATAAGAAATGAAAAGACAAGGGAGCTATATTACTTAAAATATAAAAATGTATTGAGGATAAAAGAAAGAGCGTGTACACGAAATAAACAAATTATTTAAAACAAAGAAAAAAGGCAAGCTAAGACAAGATCAATAATACAAAAGAAACCCAATACCAAGAATAAAGAATTCAAAAACAAAAAAAAAACTAAAAAGCACGACAGAACCTGAGTACCGCTCAACAACATGAATCTAACGAAAAGATACAAACTTGAAAGAAAATAAAACGAAACTTACAAAAGTTAGAGAGAAACGACAAACTTGCAAAAAGTCAAAATTCGAACTGCTAAGACGCGAAGCTTTTCATGATGTTATTGTAAACATACCTGAGGGATGGGGGAGGAGTGAGGGGAGTAAAACAAAGGGAAGAGAGATTTCACGGAGGTAGGAAGAAGGGGAAGAAAACGGGGAATATCATTAAGTTATGTAATACGGCGAAAATCGAAAGATAAAAACAAAACAAAAGGAAAATGAGATATACGGAGATACATTACATTACAATTGACTTGGGACGAAAGAGACCGGTAAAAATCGAAAGCACGCTATAATAAAAACAGGCTTATACTCCAACATAATGCCGCAACAACACGACATATAAAAAAAAGAATAATATGACATCGGAGCTGGAGAAAATCCCAGTTAACCACCGTCACATATATTCTATAAACAAAGGGGACACGTATTAGTGGGACGTTGGACATAAGTCCCGTTACCTCACACATACTGTCCGCAAACAAAGGTCCAATTGCTACCAATCAAATGAAACATTTGTGGTACAAAAGAGACACCGACGCAAAAGACGAGCACCAAGGCCCGACAGGAAAATATACATAAGCCAAGACGCAGAAACGCAATACTTTCGAATCTTACAGGTATTAACCAAAATAATAAAACTGTGAGGAGGGCACATAACAAAAGCAACAAAAAGAACTCCGCCGTATGACATTACGCAAGGTCCCGGATATCTGGTTCAAGGATTAAAATACTAACAGTAACATCTTGAAAAGGAAAGAGAATTAAGCAAAAGAAGGAACGTTTAACAAAAACAATTACATTGCGTTAGATAGAAATACATTGAGCCGTACTCACATTCCGCTGCGCCATGAGGGTGGGCCTCTGCCCGAATACACACGTTCGCCTTACATCTCGGCGCGTCTAAGACTGACCAAGCTTCTGTCCCCCAGAGGGGAGAGAAGCCTCTCAGAAAAATCAAATGCGTAGTTTGGGAGTGGCCCCAAACTCGCGTCAAATATTGTCAGAGCCAATGGCAGAACGAATTGCACAACAAAATGCAAGGTAGCAACAACACTAGCCAATACGAGAGAACAAGGCAGTATGTAGCCAGGGGTTGCACAACGTTAGACAGAGAGATACATACACACAAACTGCGCACTTTTAAACTCTCGAGGCGTAATATAGAGATGTCACAACACATGACAATAATAATAATAATCATGATGATAATAATAATAATTACAATAAATTCTGAAAAGTGGTTCATAGCACAGGTGAGGTTGGATAGTGAGTTGAAACATCCAGCATCAATTCCTATAATTATATGACACTGATTATACTTGCTTATGCTCGCTCTCAAATTTCACGACTCAACATATTTTGGCAACTCTGCAGCCCCTCCTTTATTTTCTATTCTCTCTCTTTTAAGTCTTAATGTATTCTTTCCTCTTTTTTCACTGTATCACTTTATAACTCATCATGCTTACTTATCAGCTTATCATTGTAAGTTTTTCTTCGAGGGTCCCTATTTTTTTTTTTTTAAGACATACCCTGTTTGTTCCCTTGCAGTACTAGAAATCTTATTTATCATACTCTCTCGGCTGGCTGCTTGGTTCAGCGGTAACATACTCGCCTGCTGTTCCCAAGGTTGCAAGCTCGAATCCTGGCACAGCCAGTTGGCATTTGAGGATACGCAAATGTAAGGGACCCGTGTCAGTAGATTTAATGGCACATTAAAGATCCCCTTTGGGGAAAAATTCCGGCACTCCGGCATCTCTAAGAGCCGCAGTTGTATAAAGGGTCATAAAACCAATAACATTATTATATTCATACTCTTTTCTGATTTCTTTACAATTATCCTCTAACTTAATTTATTAATCATATCAATAGCATTATCACATTTATCATCTCTTGTTTTAATTTGGACTTGGAGATTTTCTTCCATCCCCTGATTTCCCCATGCTCAAAATCTAATATATATCAGCTGTTCTGAAACCCCCTGTATTTTATTGTCTATCTTAACATTAATATCCTGATTCATTTTCTCTAATATGGCACCTACTCATCATCATCATCAATTTCCGTTTTCCAGCCTGGGCCGGATCGGAGCAAATATGACACCCCTCCAATTTACTCTTGTCTGTCCACTATCCTCCTTCAACCTCTGAACTCCACTCCAGGTTCCGTTCTCTCACACTGTCCTTCACCAAATCCTCCACCGTACTCGAGGTCTTCCTCGCCCTCTCTTTGCAGTCATCCGTCTCTCCATCACTTGATTCGGCTTCATTCTTTTCACATGTCCATACCATCTCAATCTGTTCTGCTCCAGCTTATCATTCAGCTTCTCTACATTCACTTCCTTTCGAATGTCTTCATTTCTCACTCCATCTCTCCTAGTCTTATGTACCATCATACTTAAGAATTTAATTTCGGCTGCCTGTATTCTACTTTCATCTCTCCTCGTCATCGGCCAAGTTTCTGCTCCATACGTCATTATTGGTAAGTAATGTCTTGTACATCACTTCTTTAGCCTTCATTGGTATGTCTTTATCCCAAATTAAACTCCAAACCTGATGATAGAAAACACTCCCACATTGTATTCTCTTGTCGATCTCCATATCCATTCTTGCATTTGCCATCAATTCACTTCCTAAATATTTGAAGTGCTCGACTACTTCCAGATCTGCCTCTCCAATTTTAACTATCCCTTTTCCTTCTTTCTTTCCTCTTGTCATTACCATTGTCTTACTATTCTCTGGGGCATATGACCTCACTGTTCCGTCCCTTAAAACAACAATGCCGTATATTACTTTTCTCTATACTGATTTTCATTTCCCATTTCTCAATATTTTTCTTCAGCACATCCAGCTATTCTTGGACCACATTATCAATCTCTCCCCAAATCAGAACATCTGCAAATAGGATTATGTTCATTTTTGTACCCATGTACGTTTCCTTAGGGATCTACTATCTGATTCATTTGTTCCAACTTAACGTCTACAGATTTAGTTCAGTTATCGATCTTATTGCTAAGAACATTAATTGTTCTTCCTGAATTTCATTCTGATTACTTATTTTATTGCTTAGTTCAAGCTGGGCCTGTCCCTGATTACTGCTTATATTATTCACTTCCTCCAGTATCATCTGCAACCAGTAAGGGCTTTCCCTATTACCCTGCAAGCTGGCAACAGCGCTTGCTTGCACAGTGGATTCTTCCGTGCCATGTTGCCTTCCCCTGATCACTATCTAATATGTTCTCAGCAATAGTAACGTCCTCTCCCTTGGTCTGCTTACTATTATCTTTGGCCATTGTAGTAATTTTTATAATGCTGCGATTCCTGAATTTTAGTTCCCCAGTATTACCTTGAAACATTCACCCGTAAAAAATCAAACTTAAAAATTCCTTCCCAGCTGGACTTCTATGGGAGTGCGCTCTGTCACCAAGCATTGAAAACGATTAGGATGCTCTCTCACATAGGTTCAGAACATATGCCCAATTTCCCTCATTATTCTCTCAGACACACTCCCTTGTGGATACTAATAGAGGAGTATATACACTGGGTGCCAACTTCACTAAATTTGGTATTCCAGATCTTAGATGTGAGTTGAGCCCCATGGTCCGAGAGTATTCAAAGGTGGTATTCAGAAAGGTGTAAGGCAAGGCTGCAACTTATCACCCATACTTTTCAATCTATACAATTGAACAAGCAATGAACGAAATTAGAGAAAAATGTAAAATAGGAGTGAAGGTTCAAGGAGAAATAATTTCGACTCTGAGGTTTATACTAATGAGATTGTCATCTTAGCTGATTCACCCGAGGATTTGAACGAAGTTTTAAATGGTACGGACTCCGTCGTGAAGGAATTCAAAGGAATTCATGATGAAAATCAACAAATGTAAAACAAAAACAAGTACTGTAGTTCCGTGAAGAACTAAATAGCCTATTTTCATAAATCCTATTTATGTTGTCTCTATCAACATACCAAATTTCAGATTGATTGATGTAATAGATTCATAGATATTGAGAAACGTCTAAATATTTTGGATGGCTGCCATGTTGCATTTTTTATATACGGTATGTAGGCCGTAGAGTTATGTACTATTACATGAATATTATTGCGTAGGTGTATTATTCAAACTTCAATTGCATGATAAGGAGACAAGAAATGAAAACGAGATTTCAAAATTTCGCACAGCCGCCATTTGGATAAAAAAAAATTGAAACAAATTAGATGTCAGTGGGTTAAAATTTGTATAAGCAAATACCGTACCAAGTTTCACTGCGTTTGGATGGTTAAATCCCGACAAACATCCATTTAGATATTTAAATTTCGCGTTGCCGCCATGCTGGATTTGTGCTCACCAGGTTATTGAAAGTTACATAGGTGAACTTATGTTCTTAGATTTTATCAACATTCAAAATGTCAGTTTGATTGCTGTCATAGATTAGTAGATATTGAGAACATTGTAAATATTATGGATGGTGGCCATGTTGGATTTTTATATATATAGGCCATTGAGTAATGTACTATCAGATGACGATTATTGCATAGGTTCATTATTCAAACATTAACTTCAGTCGCATGATTAGGACACAAGAAATAAAAACTTACTTTTAAGATTTCGCACAGCCACTAAATTAGACTAAATTAGATATTTGCTGTACAAAACAAAACAAAAGTTTGGTGCTTTTCTGTCGGTCAACACGAATGTACCCAAAAAGAGCTGGGTTATGCCCTAATCCTGAAATAAATTACATGAGAATAATAAATACACTAGGACGACCAGTTTCGATCGTCAAGCGATCATCATCAGATCCATTACACTTAGGCTATAACATATATGTTTGAGAATACAGGTGAAAAATATTTACAATATGTACAATCATTTAGTTGCAGTATTGGTAATGCAACTGTCGGTGTATGCTAAATGTAGTATATCTAATGTTAGGTGAAATGCTAAAATGGTGATAGAAATCCGGAATTTATCTGTTTGGGGTGTCTATATGGTTGTAAAAAATCAATTATGGTAATATTGTAATATTACAGGCTGCTACTTATCTGGTTGTCTTCCTGGCTGGAGCTTCGAGCAGTTTCATGTTCACTCTAGCACCAGTTGTGGTTGACTGAACCGGGGTGTTAACTGGACGAAACTGGTTTTTCCTTTCTCCCCCCTTTGTTCCTATGTGCTGTCTGAGGTCAGTGCAATGTGTATTTGTGTGATGTTGCCAAATCTAGATAAGATGTATGTTATTGAATACAGGAAGGTCTACAACTATTAAAGACCGTGGAACTGTCTTCGCCACGCGTGGACTAAAAAGCCATTGGAACTAAGCGCTGCCCGGGCTTTTGAAGACGTCCCGGCACCTTTAATACTGCCGTGCATACCGGCCTAGGTTTATTGCAGAAAAAGTACATAGTACACCTCATCCAGATATCATTTACCTATTTACCCCACAATATTTGCTGTACCATGTTTCACTGCGTTCGGATGGTATAATCGCGATAGATATCTATTTAAATATTTCAATTTTTTGGCCGCCATATTCGTTTTGTACTTTAAGAGTTTTTGAAAGTGACATAGGTGAACTTCTAGTAGTAGGCCTACCCTTCATGACCATGCAAAATTTCAGGGTGATATCAGGAATAGTTTCGGAGAAAGCCGGTGAAATATTTTTCACAGCCGCCATGTTGGATTGGCGAGACGTAATAAAATTTGAACGGAGTCAGGTGAAATAGTACTATGACCTTAACGACCTTGATTGAAATCGCTCCAGCCGTTTAGATTTTTTATTGGGGGGGAGACAACATACACATACATATGGACAAAAGGTGATCTCATAAGCCTATTTTTTCATAAATGAAAATAGGCTAATAATAGAATACAGCCGAAATAAATCAGAAACCCCTATGGATGTCAAATTGGCGGGTAAGAAAATAAAGTAGGAGACTTCTGCTACTAAGGAACCAAAATAACCAGTGATGGATTAAGCAAAGCAGTTATAAAAAGTAGGTTGGCTCAGGCAAGGAAAGCATTTCAACAGAAAAGGAATCTGTTGACATCGAATATAGATTTAGGTATTTTGAAGTAATTTTTGAAAGCCTTTGTCTGGAGCGTGGCACTATATGGTAGTGAAACTTGGACTGTTGGTGCAGCAGAAAAGAAGAAAATAAGAAGCATTTGAAATGTGGTGGTACAGGAGACTGTTGAAGATCAGATGGTTAGATTAAAAAAAGAAGAGGTTTTAAGACGAGAGGGAGAGGAAAGTTGCTTCTGGCGACTGCTAATGAAGAGAAGAGATAGGTTAGTAGGACACACACTAAGACACCCAGGAATAACAAACTTAGTTATGGAAGGAAGGGTCGAGGAAAAGAACTGTAGGGGTAGACCAAGGTTAGAATATGTTAAACAGAGTGTCTCGGATGTGGGATGTGGGATGTGGTAGCTATGTTGAGGTGAATCGATTAGTTCAGGACAGGAAGGCATGGATGGCTGCATCAAACCAGTCATGACACTGATTACCCAAACGCGATTCAGCCACTTTAACTGCTTGGTACTGTACCCGTTCGTCCTGGGGATGCGATGACCCATCTGCTATAACATCGCATTCCTGGAGTTCCGGGACAGAGCGGAGTTAAATGAACCTCTTGTCAAATAAGGAATGTGTCGGAAATTCAGCTGAATTCTCGAAAAAGCAGTGGGTATCACGAGACAAAGTATCTCTAGGGTCGTTACGGGCTTAAGTTTAATAGAAATAATGCAAATATAAATGGGCGCCATCAACTGAATTCCTAGCAAACCACTTCCTTTCCGGATAAGCCTTACTCAAGACAAGGAAAGAAAAAGGAACATCACACCATCATCAGATCACAACTAAGATAAAAACAAATTTATTTCACTTTGATAGTCAGACAGACATTTTAAATATAACTCCTACCTAAGAGTATGGTCGAATGCCAAAGTTAAATTGTCATTGTCCAAAAATCGAACCATCTCCTTTCTATTCCAAAATTATTTTTATCCACATAACAAGAAAATTTTTATAAAGTTCTCTTGGGTTCTCAGGATCACTGTAGCACTATGTCTTTCGTCACTGACATTTGTGAAACCTGAGACCTAATTTCTCTTTAATTTAACATCAATGTGGATTTAAAAATGTTATTAATCTGTCTAAACATACACATATAATAATCACACATATTAAATATCACGTAAATTTATGGTTTGCATGGCATAATTTGAATGTTGAACATGTTAATCAAATGCTCCTAAACATTGAATAATTAATTTACACTATTTACATCGTCATTAACAATCACTTATCTGTGAATTACAGAAAATTCAAATTCTCATTGGTCATCATTATCGTCATCATCAAAATTAAATATTTCTCACATTAATTCTCACTTCAAAATTCTACATGTTCCTGTCAGAATCATTAATTCATCACCATTACATCATTTAAATTCTCAACTCAAGTTGCAATTCCTTCAAATTATCTCTCAATTAGATTTATTTAATTCCATGTAAATTCATTAATCATCAGCTTCTTTAATTAATTATCACCTTCTAATTCAGTTATTCATCATCATTACAATCGTCTATTAATTTATCTAAATCAGTTTATTTATTCAATCTTTAATTCATCCATTTATTTAATTCATCGATTTATTCAAAATTTAATTTATCAACTTATTTAAATTTCAATCATCTGGTTATTTAGATTTTTATTATTTCATCTAGTCATTCTGATTTTTATTTCATTAGGTCAGATCGTTAATATGCTTAAATCTCAGATTATTATTTCGTTAATTATTATTTTCAGAAAATCTTGTATTATCAACTTCATTTATTTGTTTAATTTCCTAACAAATTGTTTAATATGGTTTATAGAACGTTGTCTTACAGTTTTATCACTTCCAAGTTATATCTCGTATTTAATTTATCATGCCAAAAAATATTATTGCCTCCACGACATCACGTTGGATCTAACTATCCACAACGACATTACATTTCCTCAATACTTCAAATATCACATTTGAATACAAGAATTATTCCACAAAAACTCCATAAATATTCAGCACATACAGCATGAATCTCAACAATTACGCTAGACTGGGTACGACGACCTCATGTCAGCCTCAAAGTACATTATCAACGTTGCAACTATCACATGGCAACTTCCACAAAATGCCTACCACAAACTTCACTTAACCATGTTGCATGATCTACAAAAAATATATAACTGGCTTCAAATTATCAACGCACACAATCTCCAATAACTGCTATTACTCTGATCACATCTAGACAACTTCTTAAACAATTGGAAAAAATATTTTACCTCAGTAATTTAAGATCTGCTTTCAAATAGCATAAATTCTTTTACAATTTTCATAACTCACATCGCAGAAAAACACCAATGTGCTATAATCTCTCATATCAAAATCTGCAATACTGATCTGCCTTAAAATAAATCTGACCATTAATGATTAATCTTACAAGATTCAATTACTTTAAATCCTTCTCAAAGGTATCAAACACAATTATAAAAATCATCAAAAGCATCAGCTGTAACAGCTGTTAAACTGAAATTACTCTCAAAAGAGTACAGCAACAAAATATTGGATTGGCAAACAAGAATTACTAAATGCAATCCTGTTGACATTTATCGTTACTTTATTTAACAAAATTTCGACTGATATGTGACTAGTAGTTCCTTGTTTGATTCACTTACATCTCGTGTACACTCGGATGATAAAAATGAGTCCCTCAATGGCGAGTAAGATGAGTAACCACCGTACAGTCGTATAAATACGAAAGACCTCGCCCCGTCGACTTGGATGATAGTTCCCTGAACGATGGGTAAGATGAGTAGCCACCATACAATCGTATAAATACGAAAGACCCCACCTCGTAGACTATATGAGTGAATGTATCAGATAGGAATCAACAAGTTTCTAGTTGTCATATAAAAGCGATGTTCATTCACTAAAGTGAATAACTTCTTAACATCTCCAAACAATCCAATGGAAAAAATCCCTACTGATGAATAATACACACTCGCTAGTTTGCAATGAACTGACGAAGTAATTTTTGATAATCAATTGCAGATCACGAGTTCGAAATACTCGTTACACAAAAAAAACTATTCATGAAAAATATCCTAGCTGGAAAAATGTCTAAAAGACCAAACATCTGCTTAATAAAGCCAACCAATGGTGAGAATTTCGTATAATGATGCCTGCCATATCATATGGTCACTCCATATTCTAGCAAATTCGAAGTATATAAATTCAAACCATGTCTTAATAATCATATCACTCCTATTAGAAAAATATACATGTGTGCCCAGTATTCATGAAAATAATCGTATCAGGTAGTTATGACTCTTACAGTACCTTTCATAATCAGCTGTGATTAAATTTCCAAGATCGTCGATTTTTCCCTACATAAAGAATTTCTCGAAAGATCGGCGTGAATATCATTTCATCCATGAAATGACGATTGCCTTCGAAATCCCAAGTGAATCAGCTGGTGGACTCCTCTCGTCAGGAATCGAATCCATCGCTCTGCGGTGCCATCTTGTCTCTATTTGCGTCTACTCGGACATGTTGAACTTCGGATTACCCATAGCGGATATTGTCCAACTCCTTCTCGAAAAAGTTCATGGAAACAGCGGACCCCCTACTCCTCTTCTAAGATACGCCACTGTTCCGTTAAATGTTCAGTTTGAGTATTGTAAGTTCAATCTCAAATGATTGCCAAGTCCCACATTTGTAAAATAAAATTTTACTTGAGAGTGTTCAAGTTTACGAAACACCCTGTATTTGTCTGTATTAGGTAATTCATGAAAACTGCATAAGAAATAAATCTTATTAATGCACGATCTAATGTTCATCGGTGCCTATGCTAACAACATTCCGTTTACTTGAAATAGTTAAAGTGACTTCGAATGCGTTATAGAACAGCATAGTCATAAAGTTATTCATAAAAGCTATGTTCAAACTGCGTCGAAATGTAGCTTGAAATAAAGCCTTCAACTACTTGCAGTGCGGTTCTGACATATCCCGGCCGTCTGTAATTGCTTCCTCGGCTAGCCCGCCTGGATCAATGACCCGCCTGGCCTTCGCTGCTCGGCGATGCAGGAACTGTCGCCTACACTTAGCCGTGACAGTTTCTGTATGTTACGTGACCTTCACTGTGCGTCTCGCTTGCGCTATAGAGCTGCTCCTACCTGCTCGTCTAACTGAGCTCAACTGAACTTGCTGACACTGTCTTCTTGCTTATGTGCTTGGCGCAGGCACGTGGTGTAGTCCCCCACCACTGTGCTCTCACGTCACGGTCATAGTCTCGAACCCGTATCATCTCGGCTGTTCCGTTATAAAATAACTTAAGGGTTATCTGACTTCCATAAAATTATTTCCACATATAATGCATGTTATAGATCCTCTTCTAAGATGTTTAATTGCTATAATCCCATAAATATTTCAATAAAGCTTCACATCTTTATCCATAATTCCATCTTCTCACAGATTTCAATGCCTCCTTGATTCTTAGACCTCCTACGTCATCTTGACATTCTTCTTGACGCGATCGGTGCGCTATCTTTTCCTAATTCTTTCCAAAACCTCAACTATAGCTTAATGTCTGCTGGCGTAGCCGATAGCCTAAACTAGGTATCGGGTACAGTACCCCTTCCTCTGACTTATTGTTCGTCTTGGCAGCACACACTAGAATGCCCTCCCCATCACCTGCAATTTCTGGATGGTAACTAACAAAGTCAGCAAGTATATTCACTGAGCCTTTTACATGTAATATGTCGAAAGAATACTCCTGAGTTGCCAACATTTACCTAGAAATCCTATTTGAGGTGATCCTTCATGATGAAATAAATGTCAGCATGTTGTGGTCAGTGTACTGTATATGGTGAACTGGTAACCATGTACATGTATCAGATCTTACCCAGCATATATACAATAGCTAGCATTTGACTGATGGACTTCACACTTGAACGGAAGAGCTTTGAATTTCATAATGCATCATAATCTACTTGTAGTTTAAACTAACTGTGTGTCCGTATTCATAAGCCACGGGTCCTGTAGTTTTACATGGAATTGAAGCTACTTCATTTCAAAAAAATCTTTTACATTTTCCAGGATTAGAACCATGGCCATTTTGGTGAGAAACAGTTGGACCACTTCTCCCCCATTTGAGAATTGTGAGCATTTATGTTTACCCTCTCTAAACCCACAGCAGTCAAAAAGAATGTTAAACTTGTAATGTGGTTGTTGCTCTTAATTATCATCATCATCATCATCATCTTCTGTTCTATATTTTAACAATGTTTTCTTTGTTTGTTCAAACTAGCCCCAAAGCACCTAAGAATTCAAAACAGAAAAGCTGCGACATGATCAAGTCAAGTGAGGATTCGTTGGATACTATGGATATGTACAAATTGTTTGACAATCGTGATGTTGGTGAAGTTCGTGGGGAATCTAATTCCGAACAAAGGTCTAGGAATGAAACGGTAACTGTCAAGAAAGAAGAATATTTTGGGAAAGAAACTGAGGAAAAAGACGTAGCTTATTTTGTGACTATCCATGAACATTGTGATCTTCTCCAAATTCTCACGGATTATGTGCTCAGGTTAGGCATGATGTGGGATACGACATGGCCCAGAGACCTTATCCCCATATACCAGAAAGCCTTCCAGTTAATGAGGTAGGAATAATGGAAAAAAGTTCAAAAGTTCAATAATTTTGGATTGTCTGAGTAGTGTTCAAATTATGTTGATTCCTTGTTGACCATATTGTGACCTTATTTCTAAAATAAATATACCTAGGTATATTTACAGTATTGCCATCTGGTCTATACCATTTAAAATAAAGGTCCAAACTTTTTAAGATTGTTAGTGTATGTCATGGTGTTAGGATTATTCTCTTCACCCAATTCTATCTCATCCATGTCGTCATCACAAAAAAAAATGTGTTTGTTGTTTTTTAATATCAAGAATAATGTGAGTTCTCCTCAAATTATAACATCCCTTTTGGCCATGTTTTATTTTAGGTCTGTATCTTTTTTGTTGTAATTTATTTAGCTGAAAATGAGCTAATGTTAGCCCAAAAACTTGTACTATGAACCTTAAAAGTTTTAACTTTTCAATTTAACATGGTATAGACCTGCTGGAGGTAAATATATATCAATAAATTTACTATGGCTATAATGTCTGCACATTTTAACTAACTTTGCTTTTCTCCGCTAGACAACATGTCCCATCTCCTTCTATGTTCTCGTGCGAGGAAGAATGGAACTACATAATAAATGATGCTCTATCTGCTTTGCTTTATGAAGAACTTTCCCTCGATTCCTGGCTTGAAGAATGCAGTGGAGAGAAGGACAGTGACAGGTATGAACATATGTTTTGGGAAAATTGAATCTTACAGATACATGGATTTTTCAGTTATAGTTTACTTTCTCATCTTTTGCAGCTCTGAACGCTCCCTTCCTGTAGAGAATTTGAGCCAACTGTCCTTTTTGTCATCACAAAGTGGTTTACTTCCAGAATTCGCCATACGTCTCCATTGGTGGAAAGCTCATGTGTACCTCATCAGTGGAGATGGTGAAGCAGCTATACACTTTCTTCAAATCGTGAGTTGCGTATATGTTGTAGTCAAATAGTGAAATCTGTCGTTTCATGAAGATCCTAGGCACTTCGTGAAAAGCCGGCATATGATGTAAAAAGGGATAGTTACACCATCGATTTAGGCAGATAGTGTAAGAAATGATTTTACAGGTACATTATCTGCCGAGGCACTTCATGGAGATCCGGTGTTTGTTGATTCGACACTTCATGAAATGACTAACGCAATGAAGCCGTAGATTAATTCTTTCAATTGTTCTCTTCCAAGAAATAAATTAATGCTTGTTTATTATGGTTTTCAAAATTAATTTTCACATGACAAACTAAATCTAATCGTGTAATACTGGGTACTCTTTACTCTCTATCCTTTTTATTTTTTTTGTATTTTTATTTTTATATTTTTTATTTGTACAGTATTTTTTTCTAATCTGTAATGCATGCTTCCATAATTTCTTTTGTAGTTTTTCTCTTCCTTCATTGAAGTAATTTGTATTTTTGAACTTGATGTGTCAAAAAGAAACATAATTGGGCTTATGTCTGTGTACCATAATATTGTTAAATAAATAAATAGCCTAAATAAATAAATGAATACATACATACATACATTAGAATACTTCGATTGCATAGTGTACTGTAAAATATTTGTCGAGGGATTTCTGCTGGGTTAAAAATGGCAACAGCTTCACGTCTTTATCTGAAGGGGGATGGGGGACTGGAGGGTGTTAGTAAGCTAGTATACACGGTCATGCAAGAAAAGTTGAACAACCTCCAGGGTGACGTGGCTTGAGGCTACACTGCATTATTTAGAACTTCCTCAAATTAAATAAATAGTAACTTGTTTGGATTATAATGATTGAATTAGCTCAGGAATCTCAATCAACCAAAGAGGAAATAGTTGTGGCCTAAAGGCTGTATTCATATCGGCTAATATTTACTGTGGGAGACAAGTGAAGGAGAATTTGCATGTGATGGCAATAATAGTAATTATGTGTGTTTGTCATCAGTCATCACCAACAGCGGTAGCTACATTCACTAACCCGAAACTCTAGGCGAGGCGTTCTCAACCTGCTGCTCGCGGGCTCCACGGGGTTCTTTAAACGGCATTTGGTGCTCCCATCATATGACCAAAAAAGTGCTCGCGAGCATATCCTCCCCCGAGATCCATTCTTTAATTCAAATTCTGTTGCACGAACCAGAATAGTAGGGTTTCACTACAAGATTTAACAGTGAAAAATATTTTCATGTGAAATAGTATTTTTTAATCATCAGTAATCATAATTAGACATCCCTGCTCTATGAGTAACTCGAAAGATGCTGATTTGACTCGACTGTCCATACGTAAATGATCTTATCTGCATGAGTCACGCAAGCAGTTGCAGCATGCCTGGTGAGTGGTGAATCGCTAGATATTTCAGCACTTCAGAGGGAGAGAGACAGGATAGGAAAAGAGAGGTGCATTCTTGTTGCATTATTATTATTATAGTATTATTATTTTTGATTTAATGGTGCTCAGGTACTTGGTATGGCATGACGGTGGTGGTCACAGTCTCAAATTGGTTGAGAACGCCACTCTAGGCTATGAAACCAAGCTATATACGGACTTGACAAGTGGTTCAAACCCTACTTATAGCGGTCAATAAAATTATTTTTCCCATTTTAAACTCTAGGCAAATGCTGGGAAGGTATCTTCTAATAGGCCACAGACCGCTTCCTTCAATCTCTTGGTCCAGTTTCTATCAATCTCTCATTAACTTTTCATTAGTTTGGTGTCAGGAAGTGCATTTGGCCTTGAAACCACCTGCCACATAGAAATTGATTGTACATCATCCCCAAGCCCATTGAAACTGGGATGAGTCCCGCGACGTAGCCTTGCTCTTATAAATCTTGAACCCCGGCCATGAAGGTAGCTGCAGCAAGGCGGGAGATCGTAGGTGCAAATCATGGCAATGGCAGTGGCTATCCAGAGTGTGGTTTTTCCCCGTGGCTTTTCCACACCCCCCCTTCGCCTGAATGCCGGGATAGTACCTCACTTCAAGTCCCGGGGCGCCTATCCTATCCCTGTCCGTAATGCAGTTCCATCCACCCCTACAGTCATCACATAAATATAAGTTCAATTCACACCCAATCACACGGGGCTGATGACCGAGGTGTCCCAAGTCCCCCAAATGAATTAACAAAACTGGAACGATAACAGGTAAGATACACACAATGAAGAAAGTAGAATTATTCTTTCAAATATTTCTGTCTATAATAAATAGGCTGAAATTCGAGATTTTCTCGAAGGTGAACCCTCCACTAAATCAACCAAACTTAAAGCTTTTGTGTATGCCCCTCTTACTTCTTGCATCATTAAACGAAGTGTTGCGCTGAGAGACAATAGACAAAGTATGACGCTGTTGTTTCATTTGAGGTATCATAGTCATTCAGCCCTATATACTTGGGAGTGTGTAAAATCTGTCTGATAATCTGTGTTTTGTGATATTTGTAGTAGTGTGTGTATTGTATTTGAGGTTAAGATTGGAAAGGAGGCGGCCATGGCCTTAAGTAAGGAACCAACCCGGCATTTGCATGGAGGAGAAGGGGGAAACCATGGAAAACCACTTCCAGGATGGCTAAGGTAGGAATCGAACCCACCTCTTCTCAGTTTTGCCTCCCGAGGCTGAGTGTACCCCGATTCAACCCTCGGACCTAAATTAAGTTCCTATTCCTGGTAACCATAGTTGTTAATAATAATAATAATGTTATTGGTTTTACGTCCCTTTTAACTACACTGGCTTTTAGAGACGCCGGGGTGCCGGAATTTTGCCCCGAAGGGGATCTTTAACGTGCCAGTAAATGTACTGACACGGCTCCCTCACATTTGCGCACCCTCAAATGCCAGCTGACTGCAAACCATAGTTGATTTCTCAAGTCTACTTAAGAAGTATATGCTGGTTCAAATCCCGGCGCTGACTGTGGCGTTTTCACTCAGGTCTTTCCATGCACCCTCTCGACAAATGCCGGGATGGTACTGTACCCGAAGTTGACGTAGCCCCCACCTATTATCCTAAGGGAAAGAAGGGATCGCACAGGGCGTTGATACCCAGCTAGAAAGATCAACGGATCCTTGCTAGGTGGATAGCTAGTAACCTCTGAATACAGGTATATTTATCAAAACACGATAGTACTTCTACTTAGTTACAATAATAAAAACATCCTACAATCAAAATGTGGTAGGACGAGATTCTTGGAATCTCAAGGGTGAACGGTTACTAAAATTTGCAATGAGCGCCAGTACCTAACTAGCATCATTATCGTTTCCTGATTATTAAAGACAGAAAGTAGAGATGTTCTATAAAAAAATCGATCAGGCAAACTAACAAGTGCCTGCATATTTATTATAAAGATAGGACACTCCCCAGTCCTAATACACCTACATTCACTCGTTACAATATTCATACATTCAGAAATAAAAATATTTATTATATTAAAAATAAAAATAAAACGTAGTGAGCTTCCTGTCACTAATTCTTAGTCCTCATGACTATATCAAAGAGAAAATACTTCTCCAACGTTCTAAATAAAACATTTAATATTTTAAAATTTAGTCACACTTGTGGCTCATACTGTACTTGTTATACATATACAGTGGAATCTAATTAGCACGTTCTCGGTTACGACATTTTCCTGTTTAGCGCGATGATTTCTCAAGTCCCAATTCTACAAAATACATGTTGATATATCCCCGTAATACGTTCTCTATTCCCGCTTACGACCATCAAATTTCCGTTGTACTATTTGTAAGCGAACCGGATTTTATTCTTATTTCATTATAAAATTCGGCTTCTGGAAAACATGACGCGATATTGGCTCATATTCTCTGATAGTTATTGACAGTGTAGATGATTTCATTGTATTTGACGGCGTAGAAGTGGCTATAGCTATGACGCAACACAGGTGACGTGTCTCTCTCCCGCTGCCCTTCACCCCCTTCCCTTTGTTTATTTCTCACGTAGGCGCATTTTTGTCTTCGTGTTCCGCACTATTGTCTTCTAGTTCTTGGTGTTCACGTCCAGTTATGACCTATTTTATTGCGTGTTTCATAATGGATAAGAAGAAAGTACGGCAGATAACTAATGATGAGAAGATGATATACATTCGAGACGTGGACTGCAATCATCTCGTGAAGCGTGTGGATATAGCGCGAAAGTGGAACATTCCTCCGTCTACACTGAACACGATTCTCGGCAAAAGGAAGGAAATCGAACGTGCATTTGAAGAAGGGGTGAACGGCAAAAGGAAACGTGTGCGAGAGGGACAGTTTCCTGACCGTAAAAGCACTTCATTGAAGTGGTTCAAGCAAGCCCGTGCTTCAAACATATGCGTGCGTGGTCGCCGGCAACAGAGCCGTCACTGGCGGAGCGCGAGAGCGAGGATGTTCTTGCCTTATACTTACATGATCCTTGGTCCTTGCTGATCAAATATAAAGAAAGACCCTGTATTATTTGTGTTTGGAAGGGGATGGGGAACATTTTCAGCATCGACTGTAAATCATGGCCAGTAAAACTGCATGGCAGGCTACTGATTTTAAGCACCGTATTCTGCCGTAGGCCTACATATGCGTGTGCAGTCACCGGCAACTGAGCCGTCACTGGCGGAGCGCGAGAGCGAGAATGTCCTTGCTAAGCAAATATAAAGACCCTGTATTATACTGTAGTGTAGAGGTACAGTAATTCATTTTTATGTTATTTATTCCGTGTAAGTTACTGATAACCTATGTTTATGTCGTGACTGTAGTAGTGCATAACGTCGGCGATTTGACGTCCATATATACGCCGTGTTCTTTCTTATACGTTGTAAATGCAGTATGGCGTTTTTCGGTAGTACATTTTCCCGCATATGACGTCCAATTTTTTCAGTCCCTTGAAAAACGTACTAACGAGATTCCACTGTAAATTCTTTCTCACGCGAACGTCTAACGTTCATCCCCTATATGATACATTACACACTGATATTTGCTTCTGCCTGCCTCCCCCGCTCATTTATTTCTCTATCGTTTCTTCCATTATCTTGTATCAGGCTTCCCAGATACTTGAAACTCTCCACTTTCTTCAGCTGTTCCCCACCAATTGTTATTCCCATTGTGGTTCTTTCCTTCTTCCTTGTTGTGATCACCATCTCACTCTTATTTATGCTAAATTTCATCCCATATCCTTGTATTATTCCTTCCCACACGTCCAACTGTTCCTGTACCTCCTCCTTGTTTCCCCAAATCATCAAATCATCTGCAAACACCATTGCTTTCATCTTTCCATCCCCAATTACTTGTGCCACTCGGGTCATTATGTCATCCATCACCACAATGAAAAGTAACGGTGACAGTGCACTTCCTTGTTTCAGGCCGTTTCCATGTTCCAACCAGTCTGATCTCTCTCCTCCCACTTTCACACAGCTCACGCTTCCCTTGTACATCTCCTTTATCCTCTTTATAGTCCATTTCTCTACTCCTCTATCCTCCAGGGACTTCCATACTTTGTTTCTGCATACACTGTCATATGCTTTCTCAATGTCCAGGAAGGCCATCAGTAGATCTGTTCCATACTCATAGTGCTGTTCTTGTAACTGCCTTACAGCAAAAATCAAATCCACTGTGGACCTTCCTGCTCTGAAGCCATGTTGTTCTTCCCTCATCCCTCCTTCTATCCTTGTCCTAATTCTCTTTTTCAAAACTTTCTTGAAGATCTTTGCACAATGACTCATCAGTGTTATTCCCCGATAGTTTCTGCAATCTGTTCTACTACCTTTCTTGAAGATCGGGACAATGATTCCTTTTTTCCAGTCCTCTGGGGTCTTCCTTTCCTTCCATGCTGTCCTCATCAGTCGGTACAGCCACTGTATCCCCACCTCTCCTGCTGCTCTCACCATCTCCACACTCAACTCATCCACACCCGGTGCCTTCCCTCCTTTCATCTGGTTCACTGCATCTTCCACTTCTTTCCATGTTAAGTCCTTTTCTGTTTGCAGTTCATCTTCCTCTTCCCCGATTTCTTCCTCCTCACCATCTTTTCCATTTGGGTTCAGAAGTTCTTCAAAATATTCTTTCCACATTTTCTTCAGTTCTTCCTTATTTTCTATCTCTTGTCCCCTTTTGTTCACCATTCTAACATAATCCGTAGGATCCTTCCGCCTCTTATTTTTTACCATCCCATACAGGACCCTTTTTGTACCCTCACTATCCTCCTCCATCATCTTTGTCCACTCTTCCATCCACTTCCTTCTCTCCTCAGCCACCACTCTCTTCGCCTCCTTCTTTCCTGGTACTCTTCCCTTGTCTCTACCGTCCTATTTTGATACCACCTCCTAAAGGCTCTATTCTTTTCCCTTACTACATCTTTTGTCTTCTCATTCCACCATGGTGTTTCCTTCCACCTCTTCTTACTACTTGTCCTCCCACATACTGCTTCTGCTGCACCTACTAGTGTCTTCTTAAATTTAGCCCATTCCTCTTCCACCCCTCTTTCATCATCTGTTGGAATTCCTTCCTTTACCATTTTGAGGTACTCGACCCTTCTATCCCCTTCTTTCAGTTTCCATATCCTTATACGTCTTTCCTGGTTCTCAGTCCCTTTCTTCTCCTTACTCCCTCTCAGGTTCATTACCAGCAATCGATGGTCGCTATCCAGATTCTCCGATGGTATAACCTTGATGTCCGTGATGTTCTTATTTAGTTCTTTCTCATACAGTATATAGTCGACTACAGACTTCCTGGTCAAGTCATCACTGTACCATGTGATTGTGTGGCTCTCTCTTTTCTTAAACCAGGAGTTCCCAACTAGCAGGCTGTTCCTCTGGCAGAAGTCCAACAGTCTCTTTCCTTCCTCATTTCTTCCAGCCCAACACTCTCATAACCTTGTCTTTCTCTTCCTACATGGGCATTCAGATCCCCCATAACAATCATATTTCTTCCTACCAGCTGCTTCTGCAATTCCTCTTCAAACTCCTCCTTCTCTTCAGAGGCGCAGCCTACTTGTGGAGCATACACTTGCACTATTTCTACGGTCTCTCCCCTCAGTGCTACTTTCACTTTCATCATCCTATCACTTATTCTCCTCACTTCTTCTTTTAAACCATCTCGTACTACTACTCCCACTCCATTCCTCTTTCCCTCTTCGTTCCCACTCCAGTACAGTCTATAGCCTTTTCTCAGTACTCTGCTTCCTTCCCCTTTCCACTTTGTTTCTGCCAATCCCAATAAATCCAACTTCCTTCTTTCCATCATATCCACTATCTCCTCCACCTTCCCCGTCAGCGTTCTTAGGTTTAAAGTTCCAAATCTTAGTCCGTGTGTACAGCCGTGTCGTCGTCTATTAAATCCATCCTGCCGAGGCTCATTCCATTTTTGAAAGCATTTCGGAGGAGTGTGAGAAGCATGTTATGGAGCAAGGATGTCCCTCAGAACAGCAAAAAGATCATATATCGGACGTACTATGTCCCTATCCTGACGTATGCCTCGGAGACCTGGGTTATGAAAGGAAGGGAGAAGAGCAAAATACAGGCCAGTGAGATGAGGTTCTTGAGAAGCAGTATTGGAGCTACAAAGATGGACAGAACAAGAAATGAGAGGACCAGAGAATTAATGAAGGAGGAACAATTACAGGATGGTATAGAGAAATCTAGACTTAGATGGTATGGACATGTAAAACGAATGGAGGAGAAGAGGATACCCAGGAGAGTACATGAGACGAAGTGGGAAGGAAAGAGACCGAGGGGAAGACCGAGAGACAGGTGGCTGAAGGGGGTGGAAGAAAGTGTGAAGAAGAGAGGAGAAGACTGGACAAGGGTGGAGGCTGAGAGATGGTGGGAAGACAGAAGACGTTGGAGAGGCTTGTGTTCCAAACAGACCCGGCCAGTGGCTGGAAACTGTGCAAGATGATGATGATGACACACTGATATTTAAATAAACCTAAATTTCACATATTTTAACTAACCGTAAAAATATTCTAATTATTAATTTAAACAATATATTTACAACATTATAGTTAGCTACTCGATATTGGTTCTATCCCGCTGATCCTTCTTGTTACAGTATCTTTCTGTCATTTTTGATAATAAAACTTCTACTTCAGTGTCATTTCATGGGTTAACTTTCACTTCCATTGAGCATAATGTTTCAAACAATGAAGCTAAAATCTGCTCAATATAGACAAATCCATTAAAATAAGTTTAATAAAATAAGACGGACATATATCAGACGACTCTACAGTTCCCAACATCTACGTAACACAATACATTACTCCAATAGTGACTTATTATCTTTATCACATCTTTCCACACATTACACCTCGACAACTTAGTCGGAACTTCATTATACATTCGCATTATATTTTATACTTCCTTAGGAACATCATAATATATTACAACAAAACACAAGGTAGCGTCAATACCTACGCTTTCATATTCATCTCTAGTACACGCAATAATAATAACTAATCCCATTTCTCTGAATACTCTAGGTATCCACGAAATTCAGTAATTTTACTTATAGAATTCAAATTACAAGTCTTCTATCGCTTATACATTCCATTCCTTTCACAATTACTTAAAAACCTCTTGTATTTTCTTTCCTGTTCCTTTCTTATGCAAATTCTGTCACATCATTTAAAACCATTTACTATGCGATCTCATTATCTTTCTATTATTTTATGGAACCAAAGTTCATAGAACTTTCTAAAAATTAGAGAACGGTCTGTATATTCTCGTCTCAACCAAATAAAAATACGTTACATTTCATTTCCATTCTGGTATTCCTGTCTTGATACATTTTTTCTTGTATATTTCTTTCATTTCTTACGACAATTCCTTTACATGAGTATTACATTATACATTCCGTATTTTTCTGTACCGTAATATAGCGTTTTTCATCTGTGTCAACACATCAGATTGTTTAATGAAATGTCTCCTTCACTAAGGTCTGGTTTTAAAGAATACAAGTTCATTGTTTTTCTCAGCAGAACCAAACAATAACTTGTTTATCTATTCAGATTTGAAATAAATCTTTGCCATGAAAATTTCGTCTCAGAAATATGTCAACAACGACATTCTGCTTAGTTGGATGTCAGAACTAACGCAATTTTAAAAATATTTCAATTAATCTAGCAAATCTTAATAAAATCAAAATAAACTCGCAAAGACTAACAATGACGACTACAGATCCTTAATACATCAAAATCCTAATGACGACATTATCAAAACAATTACTAAAACATTTAAACGACATTTACAATGGTCTAGACTCAATTAAAACAATTAAATAGTTTATAATAATCTATCAAATTAGCCACACAAAAACTAGGTCAGGTCAATAATATCTACGTTACTGCATTCTAACTACAATAGTATTCGTTGGGTCTCTCTTACCTCCTGCCAGAATCTTTTTTCAGAATCCAAATTGGACTCGTCCTACCCCCGCCGCAGTCTCCTCGTACAGAAGCCGGTCATCCAGCTGACCTGACAAGATCGGTTGTGGTCACGTGCTGGTCTGTCTGGTGGACACCTGCCCGCTTCCCCTCTCGTTCGTCCGTCCTTCAGCCTGGATCGCGTGCCTCCCTTCACTCTCCACTCCGGGGCTCGAATCTCGCTGCATTCTTCTTATACGGGCGTCATTGGCGATTTCTTCTAGCGAACAGCATATTTGAAGTTCTCCGTTGAATGGTGGTTGTTGTTGTAGTTCATAGGTATTTCTTCCGATGTTATGGCAATACCTTGCAGTTGTAGATGCAATTATGTTCATTCGGTGAAACATGATGGTAAGCTTTCACCCTCCTCGACAAAGCCTTGATATGAGGGCTAAGTCACTGCTGGAATCCTCATATTGCAAATAGTTCCCCTTCATGATCTAGTAATTTTCCATAACAATAGAGTAATGTTTCATTTCAAATATCCTCGTTGATCCCAGTTCAAATAACATCTTAATTTTCAATTGCAGTTTGAACTAACTCGTTGAGTAAGGTTTTATAAATCTTCCTTAGTTTTCGAACAACTCTTGTAGTTTGTGAAAAACGTTGCTTCTACTTGGCAATTATATCTCCACACTGTAGATTGAGTCTCCCTTTGCTATTTCAAAGACTTTTCTTCATATCTTTGCCCATTGTATTAGTTGCTTTTTGTAGAATTATATCTTTTGCTTTCCATTGGATTAACTTTCATCGGTGCGTCTTCATCTTGACTTGGTGGCAATGCTGTCCTTCCCGTCAAATATTCTTCATGTAGCTCGGTTAACATTTTCTGCTTTCAGATTATACGTCTATACATTTTCGAAGACAAATAGAGAATGACTTCTCCTAGTCGTGTCCCCACTCTGATAGCAATAAAAAAATGGTGTTTCTGGCATTCGACCTTGTAAATTTCTTTATCAATATATATCTGTCTCATCTTATTAAATCTTATAATACTAGCGGACCCGTGCGAGAAATCTCGCATGTTCATAAACCACACTTTCCCCAATAGGTTTTGCAAATCGAACACTTCTTACAAAAATTGATATTTAAGAAATTAGAATGCAATTTGTCACTGATAATGTCATGTGTGTGCTGAGTGTGCTGCAACACTAACCGGTTATTCGACATTTATGAAATTATACGATTTGAGTACTCATTCCTTTGATTTACTGTTTCTGAAATCCATGCAAAATGATAAAGGAGAGACCTCATAATATTAAAATGACATGAAACGGGCGTCACAGCGATAAAAATGTGAAGTGGACAGAAATTATGGAGCGTATTTTCATACATCAACAGTATCTGCAAATCGCACACTTCGTACATTTTTTTAAAAGTCATTTTTTAAAGAAATTATTGATATTTATGGAATTAGAGTGCAATTCGTCACTGCTAATGTCTATTCTCTTTCATTTGAATGCTCTTTTTCATGATCGGTCGCTTGTGAGTGTTGCAGGAGGGATCTATACTACTGAAATAATATGTATGATAATTTATATCATCGGCTTTTATTTTTCGTCTTCTTTCCATTTCTGCCAAATATTCTCTTCTAAAAGTTATTTTCAATATTTATTAAAATATTAAGAACCGCCAATATATAATTTTGCTATTGGTTAATATGTCGTCACGTGATGAAACTCCTTCATTTACGCGGTCATATCTCTCCTCTGCCACGCTTCAATGTCACCTTGACACGTGCCTGTCCAAAACTGGATTTTCCCAATTGCCGCCTTCACTAAACTTTGCCAATCCTGCCAGTTTCCAGCATCTATTAAATCTCATTCTTCTCCATGTTAATAAAATAGCGTTTTATATTTCTTTGTATTTCCGTACTAAAAGTATACGGAAATCCTTCACATTAATTTTGGCATTAGCTACAGTCCTGATACACATTATTATGCTGTCGGTTTTCAAAACAGACGCGTAGCATTGGCGCTTTTGTTCTTGAGAGCAGTCGGTTCGAATACCGACCCATACCTTATCCTAGGTCCTTTAAATTATGGGTTCAGTACTTTATTTCAAGTCTCTGGATACCTTCCCAAATTCTTGACCCATTGCTACACACACTACTTCAGTCATCGCACAAACACAGGTTATCAGAAAACATCCACCAAGATGTCCCTAGCCCTTGAAATAAATATGTTATAAGAAAACAACAACAATAAAACAAGGCAACGACAGAACTATATTAAAATGTGCAGATTGAACAAAACTGAAATAGTTACTTGGCAAGAATATTCTCCCTCAGTGGGGTTCAAAATCACCACGTAGTGATTCGGAAGCCAACACCATCAGTTTTGCCAATTTGGTGTTTTTAGCACCAGATCTGGTGTTTCTGAAGTTCATCTGGTGACAGAAATTTTCATATAACGCCATAGCAAAATACTGGTGTTACTTCATTAAAACCAGTGCCAAAACTGGTGATTAACGGATTTCTCCATGAAATTGTCTCCTGTGACTAATAAGTAAATCCCGAAAGCCATGTAATAATTTTAATAAAGTTAATCAATAAAGATAGGCAAAATTCAAGGTCAACACTCCAGCAGGGGAAGTCCCTGAACTTCTCATTCTCGTGCATAATTGCTAAGTAAGCGCAACATGCAGGGTTCAGTGCAAGTGCACTTGAACAAAGAATCTGCTTATACTCTTATTTTCTTCCCAGCTGCCAGAGGATTTCCCAGTTTCATGCAAAGGCTCCTACGCAACCATAGTCAGTATTGTAAATCTATCTAGTTGCCTAGTAGTGGTGGTGGTGGTGGTAGTAGTAGTAGTTTTTTTTTGTTTTTGTTTCGACAGGGGGAAATCTTTCAAAGACACCACTCTGTGTGGGAGATTGGATTTCCACCAACTAAAACCCCCTGCCCTCTTCACTTAGCCCATTCCGGGACTGCTTCACAGCATTACATCAGAATGGAGTGATTATACTATCAGTTTATTCCTTTTTCTTCTTTCTCCTTTGTCCCCATAATAATCGTAGCCATTGCCTTTACAATGTTCCAGGCTCGTGGGCTCTCCAACATAATCTGAATCAGATTCCTAGTCGTCAGTCGCCGGCCAAGTTGTTCACAGGCTTCTTTTCTATCTTCCTCCCATCGAGCACAGTGGAAGAAAGTATGCTCTACTGTATCCCTTTCCGAGCAATACCGACAACCATCTCCCTGCGTCTTCCCCATTTTCAAGGCATATACTCCAAATCTCCCTTGCACTGTCAGGACCTGGGACAGGAAATAATTCACTTGTCGATGACTGCATTTCAGCCATTCTCCTACGTCAGGTATAAGTTCTTTAGTCCACTGGCCAACATTGTTTGTACCTTCCCATCGGACCTGCCAGTCTAGTAAGAGCTGGTTCCTCAACGCTTTCTTTTCTTTAGCAGGTATTGCGGTACCCCTTTCATGAAGAAATTTTCTCTCTATAACGAGTAGATCGATGGGAATTCCGGCAGCTACAACTTGTAAAGCTGCAGTAGACACAGTACGATAAGCACAGATAGTTCTGAGTAGCAGTTTTCTCTGAACTCTTTCCATAGCTCGTAAATGGATCTTCTTCCTGAGCACATCGCACCAGACAGGTGCAGCATATAATAATATGGAATATACTGCTGAGCACATGATTTCTCTCTTTGCTGTTTTCGGACCTCCTATGTTAGGCATAAGTCTAGCTAACGCCGCTGCTTTCTTCTCTGCCTTTTGAGTAACTGCCTTCACATGTGCTCCAAACGTGCAATTCATGTCTAGCAGAACTCCTAGATAACGTACAGCCTTCGCTGGAACAATCTCAATACCATTTAGGAGAAAACGGATATTCTTCCACTTCCTTGAACCCTTCAAAATTACAGCCTCAGTCTTATGTGGTGCCAGACTCAAGCAATTATTTTCCATCCAAAGGTTGACACGTCTCAATGATTCATTAACTCTAAAGGTCAGATCCTCTGCATTCTCTGCTGTTACCACTAACGCAAGGTCATCGGCATAAACAATAGATACTGCGCCTTTCGTCACCTGCAGACGTAGGACGCCATCATATAGAATGTTCCACAGGGTTGGTCCTAGGACCGATCCCTGCGAACACCAGCACTAATTTCAAGGTCCTCTGATTGACTAAGTTTTATTTTACGTCCTTTGAAGTAGCTGACGATAATCTGTTGCAGGTATTGAGATATGTTCTTCCTTCGAAGTTCTCTCACAATAATGCTCCATGAAGCCGTATTAAAAGCATTTTTCACATCGAGAGTTATTACAGCTGCACATTTCTCGCTGCTCTCTGCCGGTATTTGCAACACCTTCTCGATGGCTTGGGTTGTGCTCCTGCCCTTTCTAAACCCAAACTGGTTCAAGGAGAGCCCTCCTTGTTGTTCTAATTCTTTTTCAAGTCTTGTTTTTACCAATCCTTCAAAAAGCTTACTTAAGGTATTTAGCAAACAAAGTGGTCTGTACGCTGAGGGATCTAAGGACTGTTTCCCTGCTTTCAAAAGTAACACAAGTTTGGCTACCTTCCACTCAGCGGGGAACTCACGCTGTCTCAGTAAATCGTTGAAGATAGATAAGAACCATCCCGGTGCTACCTCAAAAGCATATTTGATGGCTTCTGGTGGTATGCCATCTACTCCAGGTGCCTTACCAGTCTTCATATTACACGCTACTTCGCGTACCTCTTCCATAGTAAACAGGTCTACGGCATTAAAATCTGGGTCCAATTCCAGACAAGAATTAGCGCACGGAAACAATGCCTTCGCTATGACTTGTCTTTCCTTCTTTCATTTGTGAGCTGAACTGGAACCCTATTAATTAAGCGCCCTGTCACTATCTTGTATCCCGCTCCCCAGGTATCATTGTCCAGATCCTCACAGAGCTTTTGCCAGACATTCTTTTTTGATTGCTGAATTAGTTTTGTTAATTCCCTCTTAGCTGCCTTGTAATCATCTTCTAGTTGTCTTAAGTTGTCCTGACTTACTAGTTTCCTACCTCTTGTAAGAATTCGTATCTTACGATTGCAATCTTTTTGTTGTATTGCTATTTCATTAGTCCACCAACAAGGTACACGGGTTTCATGTTTTGTTTGTCCCCTCAATCGACTAGTCCTACAAGCATCTTTAAGAATAGCAGTTATGTCTTTTAAAGTTATCTGCGCTATATCCACAGATTGCAACATCCATTCAATTGTATTCTTAAAAATCTCCCAATTGTACGGCCACACCGTTTTTGTTATATCCATGAGCTTCTTGAAACCCTTAACTTTAAAGTAAATAAAACGATGATCACTGAGAGATTCATCTTCCAGAACTTCCCAGTCCGCAATGTAGGATGCTATACCCTGTGTTGAACATGTGATGTCTATGAAAGACTCACAATTCCCTCTGGAAAACGTTGGAGTAATTCCTGTATTATGCACAACCAAGTCTAAACTAGCTATCCAATCCACCCAATATTCTCCCCTACGGTCAGCAGTTGGTGCTCCCCACTGAGGGGACTTTACATTGAGATCTCCCAAACTAATGCATTCCTTACCTGTTGCCACACAGTCCTGAACTATTGTGTCTACCTCAGCCTTGAAGCTATCAAAGGAGATATTAGGAGAGATGTAACAAGTAGTACCGTGAACCAGCTATTGTTAGCTACTCGATTTTTATTTGGCTCACTAACAAGTAATACGTCTACTTTCCTCTCCAAGGCTGTTGCGTACAAAAGGTCATGACTCTCGGGTTTCCTCATGAGATTCGCCTGTATTATGTCCATTAATGATCGTTTAAAGATTCTTCCCCCTTGCCTCCAATACTATCTTTCTGTAATTAGGACATTTCATTTGATCTGCGCGGTGGCCTTCTACTTGGCACGATGTGCAAAAAGAATTGTTTTCACACTGCTTTGCCATATGTCCTCCTTGTCCACAATTTAGACAGCTGCGAGATCGGTCTTCTGTGTCCTTGCACTGGGGCGCTTTGTATCCAAACCCAAGACATTTAAAACACCTTGTAACCATAACTTTTTCCCTCACAAGCAGCAGCAGTAGCAGCAGCAGCAGCCCACCCTCTCCCGGCTCTTGGAGGGACCAAGACCTGGGGAGGAGGGGTTAATTTATTAATAATAATCATGAAAGTAAAATTACAGATAAATTATACAATAACTTTACAAATAAATTTACAATACAGTATATACGATAACAGTAATTTCGTGGTCCCACAAAGCCATCAAATGTGGCTTATCTGTGGGAACCGTTTTAAATACATACATAAATACATACATAAGATAGAACTCGGAACAATTAATATCTAGTGACTATACCTATTTCATTTATCAGCTACTTTAAAATTGACATAAATACAGGGCTACTGACTTATTTCTTGAATTTTTTTTTGATTTGGTTTGATGCTTCTTAAACACAGGGGTAATTCGTTAAAAATTGTTGGTATTACTACCCTTAATTCTTTGTTACCGTATGAATTTATCCATCTGGGAATAGTATATGTCCCTCTATCTACTTGTCTAGTGAGTTTACCATGTTGTATTTCATTTTTAAACCTGTTGTCATAGTAATACATATTTATTACATTTAATTTATACAGGTCTTCCACAGAGAGGAATACCTCATTCTTGGTTAGTTTTTCCTTGATTAGCTTAATAAATCTCTCCTGGATGTCGTTTATTATTTTCAACTGGCTCTTGCTGGAACTTCCCCAAGATGCAATACCATAACTCATAATGGACTCGACCAATGCTGAGTAGGCCATAAGGTATATGTGTGCGTTTGCACAGTAAGCTAAAGTGTGAAAGAAGAACAGAGTCCTTCTTAGTTGCTTCGCCAGCTGTAATATTTGTGCGTTCCATTTGAAATGGTCATCAATAATAATTCCAAGATATTTGTAGGTATTGACTCTCTCAATGAAGCTATTACATGCACAATTTGATATAAGGTAATCTCCCTTGTTTACGTGTAAACAGTCATAATTATGGAATTTTACCTTAATATTTTCTTTAATATCGTGTGACATGCGGATATTCATTAATTTAGATTTTTTGTAATTTATTATTAACCCATTATCATGGCTGCATCTTAAAATATTATCGAAGTCTGCATGAATCATGCTGTGTGCTTTCCATGGGTCTTTGTGAATTGCAATTAATGTAGTGTCATCAGCATACATAAGTAGTTTAGTTTTTGATACAACCTTTACCATGTCATTGACAAATATGTTATACATAATAGGTCCCAAAATAGAACCTTGAGCTACGCCACTGTTAACTTTAAATTGCTCACATTCCATGTTATTTATTTTAATGACCATTCTCCTTTCCCTCAAATAACTATCAAAAACTTTCAACTCTTTTCCTCTGATACCAATGCGTTCTAATTTATTTAACATGCGATTAAAGGGCAGAGTGTCAAATGCCCTCGAGAAATCTAGGAATAGTACCAGAACCTGTGTGTCATTGTTTAGGGCACCATTTACAATGTTGGAAAATTCTGTTAACAGCAATTGAGCACTTTTACTTCTACGAAAGCCGTATTGTCTATCATCAATTATATTATATTTATCAAGGTAGTTGGAGACACTTGTTTCAATACATCTTTCTACAATTTTGTCAATAATTGACAGAATACATACAGGGCGATAGTTACTAAGTGCTAGATGATCACCACCTTTATATACTTTAAGATGTGGAGACTTACACTTAATACTAACAAGACAGAAGTGTGCTGCTTTCATTTGAACAACAAGATGGCTAATAAAGAATTGCAGGTGTATATTGGAAATCAATTATTGAGACATAATAGATTCCCTAAATACCTGGGGGTCACAATGGATAGAACACTCTCCTTCAAACAACACCTCCGCAATACTCAATCCAAAGTGAGAACCCGTAACAATATAGTCCAAAAATTATGTGGCACAACTTGGGGTTCATCGGCAACTTCACTTCGATGTACAGCTTTGGGACTTGTGTTTTCAGCTGCAGAGTATTGTGCCCCGGTGTGGTTGAATAGTCCTCACACTAACCTCATAGATACCCAGCTCAACACCACCATGCGCCTAATCACTGGCACAATAAGGTCTACACCCACACATTGTCTACCTATCCTCAGCCACATCCCTCCACCAGATCTTCGACGTAAAAACGCTCTCCTCAAGGAGTTCAAGAAAATAATGGATAACCCACAGCTACCAATACACTGTGACATTGCTGACATTTGCCTGAATCGCCTACGATCCCGAAATCCACCAACAAGGACTGCAATAGACTTGGAGAATACCAACTACAACATCACTAAAGAATGGCAGGGAAGACAAGATAATAGGCCTGGATCAACCTTACCACGCATTGGATCATCGTTGCCACCTGGATTTGAGCTTCCTCGGAAAACATGGTCAACTCTCAACAGGATTCGTACGGGTCACGGCAACTGTGCAGACTTCCACTACAAATGGAAAATAATGTCTTCACCTAACTGTGATTGTGGTGCCCCCAAGCAGACCATCCAGCATATCATCACCGAATGTCCTAAACGAAAGTACAGTGGCAACGTGACTGATTTCGCTCATGGATCATCAGAGACAATTAACTATATAAACAATTTAGACATGAACATATAGTTTGTCTTCATAAACTAATTATCTTTTATGTGCATATTGTATCTGTAAAGCCATACGCTAAATAAATAAATAAAACCACCTTTATATATAGGTCTAATAATTCCAATCTTTAATCCTTTTGGAAAAATCCCTGTTTTAAAAATTAAATTTACTAGGTGAGAAATAACTACACTAATATCCGTAACACAATGCTTAATGTCCTTTACTCGAATTTTGTCCATACCAGGTGACTTAACCTTCATATTTTTTATGATACTAGTGATTTCTTTTGGTTCCACTTCAAATAATGCCATTGACTGCAGAGAGTTCTCATCCTGATGACTATATGCAGGTATTTTACAGGTGTGGATAGTGTTTTTTATTTGATCCACGAAAAACTACCCAAATTTATTTGCAATGATACTATTCGAGTAGATATTACCTAAATATTTTTGAATAGTGTCATCTACTGAACTTACATTTCTTCCTAATATTTCGTTTATTGTCTTCCATGTAGCTCTTAGATTATTTTTACTACTATTTAGTTTCTGTTTGTAAAAGTTTATTTTAGATTTACGAATTTCTTTATTCAGTGCGTTTCTGAACGCTTTGTATTCATTTCTATATGATTCATTATTTTTATTATTTTTCCTTCTTTTATATAAGGAGTCTCTTTTTTTACAATTTATTTCTAGTGTCCTAGAAAACCAAGGTTTTTTAACTCTGACTCTCTTTTTAGCTACAAAAGTACACTTTCCATAAATACCATTAAATTCTTCTGCCACATTGTTGTACAGTTCATTTGGGTCTTCTGACCTGGAAAATTTTGACCAATTTATTTTGTCTAGTAGTGTATTTACTTTGATATCGTTCAGAACCTGCTGTGCATGATTTTCATTATTTAAGTTAGCTTTCATTTTCGGTGATAGACCAGCAGCTGTTATGTAGTGTTCGGCCACGTCAGAAGAGATTACGGCTGAATATACTATATTCTGTATATTCCTGCAAATAATATGGTCTATTAAGGTTTTGGAACCTCTATTCAAATCGACTCTGGTTGGATACTTTAGCAATGAATATAAACCATGTCCTGCCAAGGTATTTTCGTAGCTATTTACCCTAGAATTGTTGACATCAAGCATATCAATATTTATATCTCCCAATACTAACAGTTCTTTATAATCACTAAACTTTTGTAGACATACATCCAGTTCTTCAGTAAAATTACTGGGATTAATAGAGGGAGGTTTATAAATACAGATAATCCCTATCTTACTGCCTTGATTATTTATTTTTAAATCTATGCCAAGGACTTCAAATGATTTACATTGCAAATTTAGTTTATTTATGATTACATTTTTCTTAGTGAATAGAGCGATTCCTCCACCTCTTTTATCTGGTCTGTTGTAAAAATTTGCATTGAACTCATCCAAAGTAAAAAGTATGTTTTTATAATCAGCTATACCTATTTCTATTAGACATATAATGTGTAACTCACCAAAGATGTGTCCAAATAATATCTTGAAATAATCCCAATTGGTAGATATCGATTGAATATTTAAGCAAACTATATTTAAAGCCGCTTCTGAGCGTATAGATTTACCATCATCAATGTAATTTTGAACACAGTCAAACTTATAACATTTCACATCGGGTTCACTGATTAGGTCTTCACTATTCATAAAACGCACTTGCACTTTATTATTTCACAAACTCGTATCCGTGTTCACGCCATTTTCTTCAGGTCATCTTCTCTCGTTACTCGTAAAACTGGGGCATCTTCGTTCTTCCTGGCAAGTATCTTTCCAAACTTGATCCACACATATTTCCATCCGCACTCTTTTGCTTTCATCTTTGCTTGCCACAAGAGATTCCTGAAGTATGGAGTCAGGCTTTCGTTGATGTATATTTTCTTGTCATTGATAGTGCAATTACGCTTCTTAAGAAACTCAGTTCTGGTAGATTTAGAACTGAACTTCACGACAATGGGAGGAATTTTATTTTTATTTCTTATTGGCACACGATAAGCTTCTTCTATGTCAAACATATTTAGACCAACGTCCATTTTTTCTGCAACCCTATGGACCATATCCAGAACTTTTTCATCTTTGGTTGGCACTACCCCGCAAAGTTCTATGTAATTTTGCCTATTATCTTGTTCCATCTCGTATAATTTTGTACTGAGGTCCGAAATCACTATGTCTTGTTTTGCTTTTTCCTCTTTCAGTTGGCGCACTTCCGTCGACAGGGATCTCACTATTTCCTTACTGGATTTTATTTCTGAGAGTAGTTCATCATACTTCTTGGAAATAAACTCCACTCCATTTACACTTTCTTCCACTTTCTTCTTCAAGTACACAATCTCCTTCTTTAATTCAATGAGCAGTGCCTTGACGTCATCTCCGGACTTCGACTCGTCCGCGTCAGTTTCAGTTTTTTTGGCGTTTTTCTAGTGTTTTTCTGGTGTTTTGAATCAGTCCAGCTGGTGCCTTTCTGGTGTTTTAAAGCGCAGGAATTGGTTCTTTCCCATTTCAAGATTTGCTGCTAGGAGCTGTACAATATATATTTTTTGCGCGTACGTAACTGAGTTAGTTCTTGTCGTTTTAAAGGGTGGAACAGCAAAACCGTCGCCTCTGTGGTTTAGTGGTCAGCATGATTAGCTGCCACCCCGGGGCTCCGAGGTTCGATTCCCGGCTCTGCCACGAAATTTTAAAGTGGTATGTGGACTGGAACGGGGTCTACTCAACCTCGGGTGTTCCAAATGAGTAGATGGGGTTCCATTCCCTCCTCAGCCGTCCTCGAAGTGGTTTCCGTGGTTTCCCACTTCGTCTTTGGGAAAATGCCAGGATGGTACCTAATGTAAGGCCATGGCCGCCTTCTTCTCTCTTCCTTGCCTATCCCTCCCACTCATCCCATCCCTTCATAAAGCCTCTGTTCGCTTTGCAGGTGAGGCTGCCTGGGCGAAGTGCTAGTCACACTCCCCAGTTGTATCCCCCGACTCAGAGTCTCAGGCTCCAGGACACTGCCCTCAGTGGCGGTAGGGGTGGGATCCGTCGCTTAGTCCGTGGGAAAAGCCAACCCTGGAGGGTAAAACTATAACTGAAAATTGGAACAACGAAACCAAGACATATCGTTTATCTATCTCTCATGTTTTAAAATCAAAATGCATCTGAACGACCTTCTTCCATTCACAGTACGATAGCATAATATTCCTTCTAGGTGCAAGGCAAGGATGCTGGGGAGGGATAAATGAGGTCCAGACCATGAGACATTTGTTCCATATGTCACAGTGTTCACTTTCTTAGGAAATAACAGCCCTTTAGTAAGTGTCCACATTTTTATCGGATTAATTCTTGGAAATCACACTTCCCTCACACGTGATCACTGCTCCCGCTACTTCATGAAATGACGGGCTGGATTTACCCTCAGATGATGTACAAAATGAATTTCACTATGTGACTGCGAAATGTAGTCATTTCATGAAACCATACATTAGATAGTGCCACTGTACCTATTTACATCATATGCCGGCTCTTCATGAAATGACGGATTTCTCTATCGGACTATGACATATACATTATGATCTGTTTTTAGTTTTACGTAACAGCACCAACTCTCCCTATTTACTCTCGCTCGCCAAAACATTGTTGTAGCCTCCAATTCCCACTATTACTCACGTTCGCCAAAACATTGCAATAGCTACGGTACTCCCGCCATTTACTTGCAATTGCCAAAATCATCGTGGTACCTACTCCCACTTGCTACTCACGCTCACCAAAATATAGTGATACCTACTTGTTGTATTTACTCACGGTTACCATAGCATTTTGTTTTGGTCATTTTTGTAAAAATTGTTTTTATATGTTTACTAATATTTTATTACAAAATTGATATACCGGTATTCTGAATCTACTCAAATTAAAAATTAACACACAATTAATCTCCATAGTCGGTGTAGAGTTTGAATTTGAGTGGTCATAGGTACTTAAATAATTCTTCAAGGGAGGTCTGCAACTTCATTGCTAGTGGCTGTGTGAGAGATTTAAATCCTATGAACTTTCCATCCCCATTGTTCAAATCTATAGAAAATTTCTACTTGCCTATTTTCAAGTGTCCTACCTACTACCTGCATGAATGTTGATTGTATTTATCCATGCTATTATACAAGGTCATTCAATAACAGAACTATTGAAAATGAAAATCCACAGCCTGCTTCCAGTCGACCGACCGGGTCAGGGTAACAGGACTATTACCGGTATGTAATATTATAACATTGAAGGGAAATATTTATTGAAAAGTATTCATGCAAAAAAGAAATGAAAATGTCTACCAAATTGCTCATGATAATAAATTAACGAGAAGGTTTTCGTTGTAATCGATCAAAATCACAGTAAATAACCTGAGGAATTTAATGGTGCATTAAAAACCGTTATCAAAAGAACTTTTCATTACACTTTCACTATATGCCTAGTTTCAGCTTGGATAAGGAGAGTACAGTCTTAACTTATAAATAAAGCCTTTCAACAAGTTACCTGACTATTCTGTATACAGTAGAACCTTGATGCATCGTTCCCGGAACTGTCGTTTTTCCGTATGCATCGTTCAATTTATTTAGTCACGAAAATATTCCATATAAACTAATGTTAAATTTCTCCGCATCTATAGTTCCTCGAACTATCGTTTTTTCGCATGGATCGTCAACAAATCACTAGTCCTTGGCCACAATTATCCCGCATTTTTAGTTTATGAGAAAAATATATGCAAACGTTGTTTTGAATTTGAAGCGGCATAGAATAGTGCCAACCTGTTACGCGAGAATGTACGTGGTACGAACGATTAGGAATTCCTAGGCTTGAGCAAGATTCTCTGCTGAAGCAAGGTTCAAGTATGCTGAACTGCAGTGCGCAGATTGTTTACGCGCAACCGCACTATAACCACACCTACGAGCCTTCAGGCGCCAATGATTCTCCTCGAAGCACCAAGCCGTCATTGTGCTGTTTCATTTCATTCTGAGTGGTTCTGTGTAGTATCTTGGTTGTGTGTGGTGATTAGAATTTTATCTGTTGTTCGTAATTAAGTTGTCTTTCTCATTTTAGTTCCTGTGTAGTATTGTTATTCGGGACATGTCACGCCCCGTGAATATGTAAGAACTCTCGAAGAACTCGTGAAAATTATAGAAGAAATTGAACCAAATCCTTTCGAAAAAAGAGTTGGTACCGCTAAACGTCTTGGGTTAGCACCTTCAACTTTAAATTCCATATTTGCCAAGAAGAATGAGATAGAGAGCAAATTGATAAATGTGGCAGTTCCAGCAAACAAAGGAAAACTGGAAGAGAATCTACATTCGCAGAGCTCGAGAATGTCCTTTTCACTTGGTACCAGCAAGCAAGGGCTTCCAATATCCCTATAAATGGAACAATTTTACGGGAGAAAGCCAAGAAGATAGCTGCAAGATTGAAGATTGATAATTTTGCTGCATCGAATGGATGGATCGCTCGATTTAAAGTAGGACATGGGCTAGTCTTCAAGAATGTTTGCGGAGAAAGTGCTTCTGTGGACACGGAAGGTAAGGAGCTGTGGTTCGAGAGACTGCCATAGCTACTGGAAGGTTACGAGTCGCGAGACGTATACAACGTGGACGAGACCGCACTTTTTTCAGTGTCCTTCCAGACAGAACACTGGCGCTGAAGGGTGAATCTTGCCATGGGGGGAAAAGTTCAAAAGAACGACTAACTGTTCTGCTGTGTGTGAACAGTGAAGAGTGTGCCAGTCGTAGTGGGAAAATCATTAAAACCACGTTGTTTTAAGAACACGAAAAAAATACCTGTGACGTATCATGCAAACAAAAAAGCTTCACTGAAATATTTTTACAATTTTTAAGTTCATTTGATGCCTCTATCGGTGCACAAGGAAGAAAAGTCGTGCTGTTTGTGGATAATTGTGCCGCTCATCCACAGGACACTTCATTTCTTCGCAATGTGCAAGTTATGCATTTCTCTCCAAATTGTACCGGCATGTTGCAGGCTCTTGATCTTGGGGTGATAAAATGCTTCAAGCAGCTGTACCGTAAGCACCTAGTACAAACTGCTGTGTGCTTGTTGGATGCCGGGAAGGAAATGAGTAAGAAAATCGATCTACTGAAAGTGATTCATTTCACAGTAGCAGCTTGGCAGCAGGTGTCCCAGCCAACTGTCGTGAACTGTTTCCAGAAAGGTGGTTTCAGCTGTCAGCTACGCGCGGCGGAAATAGACTCCGCTTAAAATCCCTGTGCTAATGGTGAAGATAGTGCTGATGACGATGATGATGATGATGATGATGCCTTTAATGACGACTGGGAACAATTAAGGGGTGAAAGTGAATCTGTCCCTGTTGATTTTGAAGACTATGTGCTGATCGATTCTAATGTAGCCACATGTGGAGTGGAAACGATTGATGAGCTGTGCGATGAAGCCGCGGAGGGGAGGAGTGATGAAGAGGAAGAAGACGATCGTGAGCCCCAAGTCTTCCTGAGTTTCGCAGAAGCGCATGCCGCCTTAGCGAAGGTGAAATCCTTCATGTACTCGCATGATATCAGTGATCGTGAAGAAGAGAACATTATGCAAGTAGAGAAGGCTTCGACGAAACAAAAAACAATGACTTTATTACTAAGAAGAGCAAGTGATAAAATGACACATATGAAATCATATCGCGTACATTGTGGTTGCAATATTTTGATGCCTCTATGAAGTTAACATGAAGAATAATGTCCAAATACAGTAACCATACTTTATTAACTCCACTATACCGGTGGCAAGTCCGGGGTCCTATTCGCAAGAAATGGGGAAGGAGGAGTCGGAGGAGTAACACCTTGTTAAAAAACCTAGGTCCAGCTGACCCGGCTGGTAGTACCTTGTAAGGGTCCCTTGCCAGGGTTACGGTGAAGTCCTCAACGGCATTGTTGGTGGAGCGGTTGAACTGCGGTACAGTAATAATGGCGGAAGGGGCCTACTTGTGCTCGGGAGATTAGGAGTAAAAGGTATATGGTCCACATATATCAGGGTAGCGTCCGTCTCAGATTGAGCAGCTACAAACAGCGTCTGTTCCAGATTGGGCGGCTGATTTTAATACTGGGAGGCTTACTTCCTCATCAGTTATAACCACGCTATCCTTCGGGATAGCCTTTCTCAATTCTTTTCTTCACTCGTGATGGAAACACAAAGTATTGGATTATCTACCACAGGTGGTAATTGCCCAGGTGGTAATAAATCCACCTCCACCTATTGTGGAGTTAGTAGGCCTGTGGAGTCTGGGGAGCCTGCAATGTCATGTAAGAAGAAATATATTATGTACTTAGCAACACTGAACATAAACTCACTCCTTCAGATAGAAAAACTAAAGCAAACATTGGATGTTCTTGAGAAACATAACATTGTCATCACTGCATTGCAAGAAACACGATTTTGTGATGAAGAAGCTTTTGAGTCTCAAGGATTCAGAATTTATAAAGGAATACCTGGCACAAGAGTTACACAGAACATCCCTCATCTTGGTACAGGTTTTATAGTCCACAAGAAAGCTGTTGAGTCAGTGCTGGATTTTACATCATTCAATGGAAGACTATCCACATTGTCATTTAGATCACTTAATAAAGCCTACACCGTGGTCAATTTTCATGCACCGACGAACTTGTCAAACAAGAAAGACCGAGAGCAAACTAATATATTATGGGAACAATTAGTAGACTTGATTGACAATATTCCAGCGCATCACATCACCATCCTACTCTGTGATTTTAACGCTCAAGTAGGAAGAGAGAAAAAGTTTAGGAATATAGTTGGAAACTATCCCGCACATAAACGAACAAACAAAAATGGCGAACGGCTGATTGACACCTGCAAAAATAACAACCTAGTTCTGAAATCTACTGCGTTTAAACATCTTCCTCGGAAAGCAAAGACATGGAGACATCCAAATTCACTTATGGGTGAATTTCAACTGGATCATGTTGCAATATCAACAAAATCAGATCGTGAAATCCAAAATGTGAAGGTCCTGCGTAATGCGAATATAGATTCAGACCATTATCTGTCCCTTATTAAAATGAAAGGTATTCCGTTTAGGAACAATAGAGAATGTTGAAAAGGGAATGAAAACTCAAAAGTACAACATCGGTGGTCTGAAGTCAAATAACACTTTTGCGGAAACACTCCACAACAAACCAAAAGATGGAACATGGTCTACTTTAAGGAACGCCATTGTTACTGCGGCTTTGGAATCCATTCCTCTTGATAGAACGCGCAAGCACCCTTGGTGGAACGATCAATGTGATCACGCAATAGAGGAAAGAAGAAAAGCTTGGATCAAGTGGAATAACAAGAAAGACGATGTGAACCTTGAGAACTTTCTCTGCATCAGGAAAGAAACTTGTAAAATTTTAAAATTGGCAAAAAGAAATTTCCACAAATCACAAATTATTCAAATTGAAGATGATTTTCAAAGACACAAAACAAGGGATTTCTATCAAACATTTAAGCACCAACTGTCCAAATACGTCGCCCCTACTCTTCACATCCGAGGATCTGATGGTAAACTTAATCTCAATAATAAAGACTGTGCTAAAGCCTTTGGAGAATATTTCGAAACCCTTTTGAACACTGACATACCTACTGAACAACTTGCTTTCTATCCTAGCGTTGCATACCACGACAGCTCACCACCCTCTGTCGAAGAAATAACACAAATCATCAAGGGGCTAAAAAATAATGCCTCTGGGGAGTATAGTATTGTGGCTGAATTATGGAAATATGCAGATAATGACTCCATCATTTGTCTCCAGAAAACCATTGAAGAAATATGGCATAGTGAAAAATTGCCGGAGGATTGGACTTTTAAATATTTTTTTTTAGCGTATGGCTTTTAGTGCCGGGAGTGTCCGAGGACATGTTCGGCTCGCCAGTTTTGTAGCTGCTTCGAGACGGACACCCAATGGGTGAGCTACAAGTACCGTTGGGGAGGAATGTTAGATGGGAGGGTCGAGGAGTTGGAAGGTAGCGGCTGTGGCCTATAGTTAGGGACCAACCCCGGCATTTGCCTGGAAGATGGAAAACCACAGAAGACCATCTTCAAGGTTGCCGGCGGGGGGATTCGAACCTCCTCGCCTCCCGGATGTGAGCGACTGCCAACAGTCATGCCGCAACGACCTCGGCTAACTCACCCGGTATTTCACTGGTATCAGTAGCATACAAAATATTTGCAAGGGCTCTTCTGAACAGAGCAGAACCGATATTAGACCGTCAGTTAGGGGAATATCAAGCTGGTTTCAGGAAATCAAGATCCTGTCCTGAACAAATTCATAACATTAAGACCTTTTTTTCCTACTGTACGGTACGATCAAAACCTTATGTTGTGATTTTTGTGGACTTTCAAAAGGCTTATGATTGCATTCATAGAGACACAATAATTAACACCTTACGTGAGTTTGGCCTAGACAATAAATCAATTAATTTGTTCAAAGCAAGCTTAGAAAACACCATTTCTAAGGTCAAATTTCGTGGTGAATTGTCCGAAGCCTTTGCAATCAAGACTGGCTGTAGACAAGGTGATCTGGGATCACCGATGCTGTTCAACTGTGTCTTGGAAAAAAATTATAAGAGAATGGTTAACAATCTTACCAAATAATTATGGTATTCGAATTGGTTATAAAAAAGAAGACCTGAATATAAACTGTCTCGCTTTTGCAGATGACATTGCTTTGTTCGCTAATACAATGGAAGAGGCCACTGACCAACTTAATAAACTACAAACCATAGCTGCTAAAACTGGACTTAAAGTGGCCTTCCATAAAACTAATTTTATCACAAATGTCAAAGATGCCTCAAAATTCATCACGATTGGTCTGCAAAAAATCAAAGAAGTCCGAAAATTTAAATACCTAGGGGAATGGATTACCCCTAATAATTCAGAAATAGCTGCCATTGAGAGCAGATGTAAGAAATTGGTAGATGCCTTTCAAACCTGCAAAAACATTTACAAAAGTAAAAGCTTGTCCCGGAATGTCAAACTTTGTCATTATAACATAGTAATTAGGCCGTCAGCACTGTATGCCGCAGAATGCTTACAGATGACAAACAAAGGTCCATTGAGAAAATTAGAACTTAAGGATCGGAAAATTCTAAGGAAAATATTAGGACCTGTTAATAATAATGGTACTTACAGAAGAAGACATAACAATGAATTATTTGAACATATAGAAGATTTGATGAGGGTGATGAGAAAAAGGAGAATGTCTTTCTTTGGACATTTGGAGCGGATGGAGCATCATCGACTTTCATATCAAATCCACTCATCAATATCTAAAAAAAATCCTATTGTAAATGGTTGATGCAAGTTAAAAAGGACCTAACAGAAGCTCGAATCAATCGAGCTCTGGTTTGGGATAGGAACCTGTTCAGAAAGGCGGTTAAATCAACCAGTAATCTACACCCTTTAACATCTGTGATGCCTCGCCCTCACTGCAAGTGGACGGAAGAAAGGAGAGCAGAACATTCGTCAAGAATGAAGATCTACTGGCAGACAAAAAAACAAGCATTACAGTGATCATATGAGTGAAGAACATCGTGGTCCATTGATGGCCGAAACGTCTCAAAAAAAAAACAACATATACTTTATTACTTTTTTTGCTCAAATTTTTTATGTTACCTGCATTTATTGTTTTCCCGCATCCATCGTCATTTTCCCCCTCCCCTTTGAAAAACTATGCATCGAGGTTCTACTGTATTGATTAAGCATTCACTTCACCTACTCCAGTTGCCTTGACTTTTCTCTTGTGGAACACGTTGGAAGGGCATTCCAGAACCTCTTGCGGTAACAGAGGTCTGTAAAGAATAGTTCTTGAATAATGCTAATAAATTACAGGCATTTCACGGTTAATCCATTAGCCTTATTTGAGACTTGCACACTAATATGCATTTGTTACGGCTTAACTTGTTTTGTACTTATTTTTCAACATAATCACCAAAGCGATTGAAACATTTGTTGTATCGCGACACCAGCTTTCCAATACCCCCTGAAAAGAATTCTGCCGCCGTCAGTGAGGTGGGTACGTCTGAACAGTCTCTTGAAGTTATTTGCGAGGCGTTGCCGCCCAACCATACCTTAAATTCTCAAAAAGGTGAAAATCACCCGGTGCTAGGTTTGGACTAAACGATAGTTGGTCGAAAACTTCCCACTTGAATTCTTTGAGAAGGTCTTTCGTCACGTTGGCACAGTGCGGTCGTGCATTGTCATAGATCAAAACGACATCAGACGAGAGCATGTTTCTTAGTTTGCTTTGAATTGCTCTGCTTGCAGAAAACTTATCACTCTCCGCATCTCACACTTGGTGTGAATATTGATGGTAGCCACCATGTTGAATTGCCTGTATCTCGGCTATGATTGGCACATTGGAGCTAACAATGACACAGGTTGTGGATGGGATGTAGCGCAATTGTATGACGCACTGACTTGGCTCCCGCTTTCCTCTTGTTTACTTAGATGCATGATCGGTAGAGACACGATTTTATGGTGTATCGCGAAAATGCGAAATGTGTTTATATGTGCATCTAAGGTGTTTTAAATGTGTGTTAATATTGTTTGATCATAAAGCACTGAATTTGTCCTCACGATTAAACGCGAAATTCCACCTTATTTGCAATGTACGTCCGTATTATTATTATTATTATTATTATTATTATTATTTATTTACCATAAATCGTACAAGAAGTATGGAAGGCCTAGTGAAAAGGGCAAGCCCCACATACATATTTCATGCTTCACAGGCACAGCTTACATCTACATTTGTTTTAACAATATTTACATATTTTACAAGGATATTAGCAGTATTTACATATCTAGAATATTGACATAGTACATTTTCCTGTTCACTCACTCTCTCATGCACGCACTTTCATAACCTGGATCACTCGATACATTCATTCATTCCATTCAGATACTCATTCATTCAGCGGGACAATCAATCACTCATACATACGTTTATTTATACAATGTACCTTTTTACGTACGGCTTGAATTTCCGAAGAGGCAAGATCTTGGCATCCCCTGGCAGCGCGTTCCATAACCGCGCAGAGCGGCCGTAGAAACCTGTCAGGTAAGCATTGCTACGTGCGAAGGGCGGAACGAGGGTTACACCTCGTCCTCTCCGAACTGAGCGATATGCCAATGACAGTCGGCAAAAAGGGTCAATATTAATGGAACCTGTAAGGGATTTTTTAAGAAAAATTAGATCAATTTGTTTGGCTGTTGCCTCTATAGATGGAAATTTTGACAAAGGGGAAGGGGAATAACGAGCTATTAGCCTTTCTGCGCGGCGTTGTACACGCTGGAGCTTGTTCATGTTTTCCGCTGTAGTGGGATGCCAAGCAGGTAAGCCGTACGTTAATATCGGACGGACCATGCATATGTAAGCCATCCTGAAGACTATAGGTTTACAACCTCTCATGTTTCTGTACAAGAAGCCCAGAACTTTGGTGGCCTTACATCTTGCCTCTTCACTTTGAATGTTCCAATTCAGGGTGTCGGAGATTGTTACCCCTAATAACTTTAAGTTTGTGCACTGTGGGATGACACTGTTCATAATTTTGTATTCATTCTCAATGGTTTTTTTTGACCTGGTTATTCTTATGTATTTACATTTTTGTACATTTATATTTAAATTATTCACAGAAAACCACAGCGATAAGTTGTCCAGATCTGATTTAAGACAGAGGGAATCTTCTTCACATTTAATGCCCCTGTATAGCACGGTGTCATCTGCATATAGTGACATTGATGAGGTGACACAGCCAGGAAGATCGAGCACTTATATAGTGAAGAGAAGAGGTCCGATCACAGAGCCCTGAATCACTCCAGAAGTAACTTGAGCAGCCTGTGATCGAGCTCCTCCGTACACCACACACTGCGTTCGACCCTCTAGGAATGACCTCACCCATGCAAGTAAGCTACCCCGTATGTTAAGCTGCTGTAGCTTTAACAAAAGTCTTTCATGATACACCTGATCGAAGACCTTAGCCCAATCCAGTGCAATACAGTCCACTTGTTTCACCTCTGGCTGATTCAAGTAGAACTGAAACTCATCAATGACTTTTGTCAATAGAGTAGTGCAAGAACGACCCGGAAGAAAACCGTGCTGATTTGGGTCGAGCAGATTGTTCTCCCGTAGGAATTCAAGCACACTGTTTGCTACTAGCTGCTCCATACATTTACAAATTATAGATGTTAGACACACCGGTCTGTAATTTGCAACATCTTCTCTGTCACCTTGCTTATAGATTGGCACCACGTTAGCACATTTCCACCCACACGGCACAGAACCTTGGTTGGTAGACAGGTTGAATAACGCACACAGAGAGGGCACTAATGCTTCCGCACACTGCAGCAGGATCCGTCCGGGAACATCATCTGGGCCGGTCGCCGCATGTGGTCTAATCTTCCGTAGGCTGTGAATCACCTCAGTTGTTGTGAAGTACAAGTTGGAGAGTGGGAGGGGTGGAAGTGATGACCTTGGCAGAAGCAGGTTCATGGTCATATCCGGCTTAGAAAAGTTCTTCTTGAAACTGTCACTGAACGCTGTTGCAATATCTTGGGGTGCACTGAGGAATGTACCATTACAGTGAAATGAGGCTGGCGCAGCGGTGCCGCGTCTTCTGGACAAGAATTTCCACATTTCACTTGTGCTGCTTATTTTGTAAATATAATTGTCGTATGTTTCGCAAATTAATTTCTTTGTTTGGTTCCTGATGTTCTTATATTTTTCCCACATGATGTCAGTTGAGCAACTTTTCCATTTCTTGTATAAAACGTTCCTTTTCCTAATCATTTTAATGACTTCTTTCGTCACCCAAGGAGAATTTTTCTTCCCACTAATGGTTATTTTCGGTATAGCTATATCCACACATTCAAAGAAGCAATTTCGCCAGGCGTACCACACTGAGTTGATGTCGCTGGTGTCCAGAATACATGTGGTGGGAAGGTGTTTGAGGAATAAAGATAACAGTTTCCAGTCTGCCTTTTTGTAATTGTATACTGTCCTCACTGTGCTCCTGCTGCATGGTTTGTTGTAATGCAATGTGGTAAAGATGGCTACGTGATCACTGAAACCGGGTATGACTTCAGCTTTCTGTACGGAGGAAGGAAGGCTTGTGAGGAATAAGTCTATTGTGGAGCGTGTAGTTTGTGTGATTCGAGTTGCTTCGGTATAAATCGTAGAATGCGGTAAGGAATTCATTAGCAATGGGATCCTTGGGAGTGGGAGGAGAGTTTTGCCAGTCTATTTCTAAATTAAAATCGCCTATTATGTAAATGGCCTTGTATTTGTGCTGGATGTATTGTACACGATGGAGGGACTCCAAAAGTTCATCATTGATGTGCCGAGTTGAATTTGGAGCACGGTATACAGAGTCTATTAGAAATGTATTGTTGGCTGGATTTAGACAGCTCCTTAACCCGGTCCATGAGGCAATTATAATTGGCCACATGGATAATTCTTGCCAGGCGCGTCCACGTCGCGGGGGTGGGCAACGGTACTGTAATATACCATGGAACTACAGTACCGGCTAAGTTCTGGTGAGGACCCAGTCCTATGGGGTATAACATAGGTCCCGTGCACAGGGTTACGTGCGAAGACCTCAACGGAATCTGCAGCGGAGAAGATGGACTTCGGAACGGTGGAGATTGCGGAAGAGGCAACCCAGTACTCAGGGAATAGTATGAGTACAGCATCAATCGGCAGCGTCTGTTTCCCAGGTTAGGGGCGGCTGCAAGGGCGTCTGTTTTCCATGTTAGGGGCGGCCTGTATAATAGCTGGCAGTAGCTTCATAAAATGCCTTTGGGAGTGGCGACCCCATCGTAATAATAGTCTAAAATGGAAATGGCACTTCAAATGATTCGGAGAAGGTTAGGGCATACCCTGCAGGCGACGCGCAGTTCTTTTGGTACTGGGGGAACTGTGAGAAATGGGCGACCAGTAACCGAAATGAAAGTGGGAATCATGAATGTCATGACCCTGACAGGCAAGGTGGAGGAGGTGGTAGACTTCATGGAGAGAGAGAATGTTGGATTGATGGGGCTGAGTGAAGTGAAATGGAAAGTAAAGGAAGGAAGAAACTGAGGAAAGGATATACATTATACTGGAGTGGTGGCCAAGAGGCAAAAAATGGCGTGGGACTGATAACCTCGAAACTACTGGAGGTGTATGTTGAAGTGGTCGAGTGTGTGAGTGACAGAATAATGAAAATTAGAATGAAGATGAAAAATGACGTGATGGACTTCATACAAGTGTATGCACCACAGACTGGAAACAGAGAAGAAGACATTGAAGTATTCCTGGAGGATGTAGAAAGAGTAATTTCAGATGTAGAAGTGGTGATCATGGGAGATATGAATGCACAAGTCGGAAACGAGAGACAAGGAAAGGAAGAAGTCATTGGACCATATGGATATGGGAAAAAGAACCGGGAAGGAGAGGAACTTGTAAACTTTTGTGAAAGGAATGGACTGATAGTGGGTAATTCATGGTTTCGGAAGAAAAACAGCAGGAAAATTACGAGATATGGTTGGGGCGATAGAAGAACAAAATCAGTAATTGACTACTTTCTGGTTGAAAGGACTAATCGCAGAAAGCTGATAGATGTGACAGCTTTACCAGGAGAAGCATTTGATGGGGACCATAGAGCTGTGGTGGCAAAATTTAGATGGGAAAAATTGGAAAACCTAAAGGAGATCAGAGAAAGTAAAATAAAAGTATGGAAATTGAAAGACAAAACTGGACAGGAAGATTTTCAGGAGAGATATGAAGCAACAAATCCCAGTTACTGAAGTGGAAAACATAGAAGAAGAATGGTCCCACTTTAAAAAGGCATTTGTTGGTGCAGCAGAGAGTGCTTGTGGTAGGACGTCAACAAGAGTGAAAGAGAAGGAGACACCGTGGTGGAATGAGGAAGTGAGGAAAGCAGTGAAAGAAAAGAAGTCTGCATGGAAAGAATGGAACCGAGATCAAACAGAAGAAAGCAAAAGGAAGTATCACGACAGCAAACGGAGGTGTAAGAAAGTGGTAGGAGAAGAAAAGAAGAAAAGTTGGGAAGAATTTACACGAAGAATGGAAACAGATGTAAGTGGCAGTAAAAGGATGCTGTATGGGCTTCTAAGAAGTAAGAGGAAAGAAAGAGTTACCACAAAGCTGGTGAAAGAGGAAGATGGAGAGTTGTTAACACACCCAGAAGAGATAAAGGGACGATGGAAGGAGTATTTCGATAAGCTATTGAATGTGAGCAATTGTACTGGTGAGATCGAAGTGACACAGCCTGACGACTCTATAACAGAAGATGATATAACAATGCTGGAGGGGGAATTAGCAGTACAGAAAATGAAGATGGGAAAAGCAACAGAGGTGGATGAAATCAGTGTAGAAATGATAAAGGCTGCTGGACCTGTTGCTATGCAATGGTTGTATCGACTGCTAAAGTGTGTGTGTGGAAACGGAAATGTGTACCAGAAGACTGGGAGAAAGGGCTAAAAATACCAATGTTTAAGAAGAGGGACAAGAAGGTGTGTGATAACTATAGAGGGATCACCCTCTTATCACAGATAGTAAAAATACTGGAAAGGAAATTAGAAAGAAGAATGAGAAGAAAGGTGGAAGGAGAGTTGCAAGAGGAACAGTATGGCTTCAGGAGTGGAAGATCCACAGTGGACCCAATCTTTAGCTTGAGGCAGGTTATGGGAAAGAACTGGGAATATGAAGAGGATTTGATCATGACTTTCATAGATCTAGAAAAGGCATATGATAGTGTCCCCAGAGAGAAGGTATGGGAAACCATGGTTAAGAAGAGACTGGGAAGAGAAATGTTGGAAATGGTGCAAGCAATGTACAACAACTGTGTTAGCAGGGTACTGACCCCAGTTGGAAAGACAGATTGGTTTAGGAACAAGACTGGACTAAGACAGGGGAGTGTGCTGTCACCTCTCTTGTTCATAATGGTGATGGATGAAATTGTAAAGGAAACAAAGGAAGCATATGGACATAAAGAAATGAAGTTACTGTTATTTGTAGATGATATTGTGGTCTGGGGAAGGAACATCGAAGAAGTGCAAAAACAACTAGATGCACTGAACGAAAATATTCAGAAGTACGACCTGAAAATCAGTATAGAGAAAAGCAAGACCATGGTGATGACAAGAGGGGAAAGACAAGGAAAGGGCACTGTGAAAATTGGAAGTCAGAGTTTGGAAATTGTGGACACGTTCAAATACCTAGGAAGTGAATTGATGCAAACTGGTAGGTTGGACATGGAGATTGGCAGGAGGGTACAGCAGAGCAATGCATTCTATCAAAGTGTAAGATAACTTGTTTGGGATAAGGAAGTACCAAGGAAAAGCAAGGAGGTAATGTATAAAGTGTACTATGTTCTCATATTAACTTATGCAGCTGAGACTTGGACCCTGACAAGCAGGCAAGAGAGTAGAATCCAAGCCAGTGAAATGAAATTCCTAAGAATTATGATAGGAAAGACAAGGAAAGACAGAGTGAGGAATGAAGATATTAGGAAGGAAGTTGGGATGGGAAAACTAAATGAGAGAATTGAGAAGACTAAACTAAGGTGGTTTGGACATGTAAAGAGGATGGAGGAAAATAGAATACCAAGACAGATGCTGGAGGCGAAGTGCAAGGGTAAGAGAGCAAGAGGAAGACCTAGAACAAGGTAGATTGATTCAGTGAAGAACAGCATAAAAAAAGAAATCTGGACTGGGACAAGAGCGTGGAAGAAGAATGGTGGAAGGAAAGAGGAAAGTGGAGAAGTGCCATAAATACCCCGACCCGGCAGGAGCTGGATAAGGGGAAATGATGATGATGATGATGATGATGATGTTGGCGCACGTGAATTCCACCCACTCAGCCTCAGCATCAGTTTCAAGCTCCCGTTGGCGAACAGGCCTTAACTCAGGTTTCTTGGCTATTAGTACCCCTCCCCCTGATGTCCAGGTTCGATCTTTGCGGAACATGGTGTATGTTACCGGAAATACTTCTGGGTCGTTAGTGGATTTTTTCAGCCATGTCTCCCCTGAACACACAATTGATGGATTAAGTGCTGTGAGACAAGAACGCAGCTCCGGTTGTTTGGAGGGACATGTTACACTTCGGGCATTGAAGGAAAAAATGGACAATGCCTTGCCATCCGAGGGTGTTACGTCACTATCTACACTATTTGCACTCTGTATCGATGTATTAAAAAATGAGAGAACTGAGGTAAAGAACAGTTCCAACACAGCCACGATCGTTTCCCAGAGGTGATTATTTTGTGTTTTGAAGCACTGATTTTTGCACAAGTTCTGTGCGCTTGAGAGAGGCAAGTTGTACATGTCACAAATAACTGATTCACACGACCCTTCGAATCACAAATTATACACACCTTATTCGGTCCTGGGTTCATCTCCACATCTCCACTGAGTGCCACAGACAGCACCACGAGATGTAATAATGTAGCGGGTGGTCTGGCAACCCCGCGCAGCGCTGGGCGCCCTCTGCTTACTGCCTTGACTAACAGCCCCCTCGCTTCCACACCATGTGAGAGAAGATATATTGAGTTCACAAACTACCATGAGGTGTTCCTTCAGGTCCGAGTTCACACACGAGTCTTCAATTGTGAAAGAATGATCGAGGATCTTTTTCGAGGCACCCACTGAGCTTTTTACTAGGTAGAACACGAGGAAAAGTTGGAGCACTCTAACTGCTACACACCTACTGGCCGCCATCTTAAGTTTTAAGTATTTGCGACATATCATGAAATCGGCTTGTTTATTACGTCTACACGATTTGGTGCGATATCGCGAGCCTTCAGTGGTTTTCACCTTGTTTTAGCATTGCTGGTAGAACCCAATTCGAATGTATTTTTAAGTGTTAAAAGCCTAAGCATATCCTAACATCACGTAGCAGGAAATTACTACACAGTTTCAATATTGGCTATCCTGTCGTACTGGGAGACAAGTGAGAGAGCTGGGCCGCGCATTGCTGACCACGTGGGTGCGCTGTGATTTGTAGTTGAAATTTCTATTTCTAATGTGAATTCGCAATGCCGAAAATAACGACGTGTTTTGATAGGGCTGACGAGTTTAAAGACGAAGGCTATCATGTTTTCGATGCGCGGCAGAAGATAGTTATGTGCAAATTCTGCAACATTAGACTGGATTGGAAGCGTCGCGATTCATGTGTGAAACACAACTTAAGTGAAAATCACAAAAAGAAGAAAAGGATTTTGTCTGAAGGAGGTACCAAAAGACAGATATCAGTTCAAGAGTCGGTCGGGAATGCCATAAAAGTTAGAAATGACTCCGACGAATTTGTAATGTCAACAGTGGAGGCCTTTTTGCGTGCCAACATTCCTTTAGAAAAGCTAGATCATCCAACAATGAAGGATTGGATGAACAAACATATACCAGGCGAGTTAATTGTTTTTCGGATGCTGCTACACTTACCAGTATCCCGCAGCCCCACTTCTCGTAGCGATAACAATAATATTAGGTGGAAAGATGTAGTTTTATGTAACGAATTTTATCAGGGAGGGAAGGTAATTCTTTTACGATTGCCGAGAATCCACCAACCCGCCGTGACATTTATAGCTGAAAGTTTTGCAGCCACCATGGAAACGTGATGTGGGATACTAGAAAGTGTAGTAATGACTTAGTTTACTTTTAAATACTTTTAAGTTCATATCATAAACAACAAATAAGTCTGATTTATTAATATTTTGAATTAAAATGATTTGCTTGCTAATAGATTTTTTTCATTACACTGTTTTAGGAAGTGGAAATTTTCCCACAGCTGACTGGTTACGAAAGAAATATTTGCCCCTATTACATCAAGAAAAAGAAGAATCAAATAGTGAGAAACTAAATAATCAGCATTTTATTCTACACTGTGATGAAACCACAGATAGGATGGGTCGAGCCGTGTTCATTGTGCTATTTAGAACTCTTCCCAAGGGTAGCAGCAAAACTCTTAGTGCTAGTGGGTGGTGTCTTAATGCTTCAGAATGTTAACTCGCAGGAATGTTCTCAAGCCATAGTGGAGGTTATTAAGTGACATAAACTTGAATACCAAAATATCATAGGTATTTCAACAGATGGTGCACGATATATGAAAAAGTGTGTGCAAACTTTACAAGGTTCGATATCGGACAACCTTCTTCACATTGAGTGTTGGGCACACAAGCTTGATTTAGTAGCAGGAATCTGGCCGAAGAAACTTCATCATGTGAATGAGTGTGTTAACAAAACAAAGCAAGCTTTTCTTAATACAAGAAAACGGAAGCATAGGTATATTAGGTTCTTGCAGCAGAAGTATGGTGCAGGGGAAAAGGATATAAAGCTCTTTCCCTCACCAGTTATCACAAGGTGGAATACGTGGTTCACATCAGTTTCCTACTTGGCAGACTATGTCATGGACTTGGTTCAGTATTTTAAAACAGTGGAGAGTGATGCTGAAAGTGTTAAATACTTTCAAAAATTAAGTGAAAGTGAAGTAAAATCAATTTTGTGTGAGGCAATTTTTGTGAATGAACACTGTGCCTCAACTTCTGAAAAGATAACTTGCTTCGAGGGTTCTAATTATGCTTTGGCACATAAAGTTGTTCCAATGGTAAATGAACTCGTTTCTGAGTACACGGTTATCGAAAAACTAGTGATGAAACCAGACACATTGAAGGCATTGAATGAACTATCAAGCGATAGAAAGAAAAGTGCTGAAAAAAGGTTTGTAGCCCTTGCCAATGCATGTCGCACAAAACTCTCTGATATGCTGGCAAAAGACTCTGCTCATGAGATTTTTAATTCACTCTCCTCACTGTTTCATCTGCCCCTGCTAAGAACTGTGAACATAGTCATCTCTCTTCAACAAGATAGAGAAAATCCCCCTTTTTGCTGGAGTGAATTCTCATGACTTTTTGAAGTTCTACATTAAACTGCAAATCACCTGTAAACCTTTTTCATGTAGTGATGGTAATGTAGTTGAAGATGTATTGAAGGGAATGTTCGAGGAATATCCTATAGCTGTGAAATGTCTTCAATCTCTGTACATTTCCATTTCAAATGTTGAAAGTGTAAGGGCCCTTTCTGCCTACAATGATATTTTGTCTGACAAGCGTACCAACCTGTCAAATGATAACTTAGAAACATTACTGAGTTACCACTTCAACAGCAAATGAATACTGTAAACCAAGCCATACTTAGGGCCGGTTGCACCACGAGGCCGCTTAAACCCTGCTTTGCTAAGGGTGGTTTACGGTTAAGCGATCTTAAATACGACGGCTTAAGGCTGGGTGTTGCACCAACTCGTCTCGTACTTCGCTCAGGTGAACTGAGTTTACGGTGGGAGTCAAAGATCTTCGTTGCGTGAGAAATGCTTCCTGCAGCAAAGAATACGTAGTCTTACCGTTATGCCAACATAATCCCAGCCATGCTGGATTACTTGCGTAACGATCATATGCAATATAAGGAAAGAATGACAACTTAAGTATCTAGGGAGCTATTTGAACGCTATTATTGTATTCTCATCATACATATAATATGAAATAATTTCGGCAGTATTGATCCTCCGAGATTGATTTTGTTTGTTATGTTGGTCACGGTTATCATTTTGTTTCTAGCCGTCGCAATAATTTTCCACGACTACAGCTGTTCTACTTTTGGGGTTGGCGACCAAAAATACATTACTAGTTGTAGAAAGAATTGCCTACTGTATTTGCGAGACGTGAGCATCAGCTGTAGTAGACGCTGGGAAAACCGTTGTTGAAATATAATGCAGTGTATTTTCCTTATCATTACGGTAGCCTACTTCCTGAACATGTTATTGACTACACCCCACATTGAGGTGGTCGCATCTTGCGAAGGTTATGATTTCTTACTTGGTTTTCATTATATCGCTTGTTTATAAATACGCATATATTATAGCATTAAGCACGTATAGTGCGTATTTTCTAATGATATATATATATACAGTATGTATACGAATGACACAGCATGTTGTATTGCAAGCATCCACAATAGGCTAGTTCGTCATTGGCTATGGATTTCTACATCCGTCCCTGGGCTAATATTTAGTTCAACAACCAAAAATGTACATTGCGTTACTGCCAATATAAAGAAGAGTATTTCATTTTATGTTGTCAAAAGCTATGATATCTGTACTACAAGCAACCGCGATTTTATTAGTAACGTGAAGGAAATCCCTGTGGCAACGCGTTGAAAGAATGTTATACGTATATATTTAATTTGTATCGCAGAATCCACACTATGTATGCTTTATATTATAACGACTGAGTAATTATAAAACAATAAAAACAATAAAAGTCAAGCAAAAATATTCCTCCCCGCTGGTAATCGAACCCCGGCACTCCGAGCGAGAGTCCGAATTGTTATCCACTCAACCACGGATGACGATATACGTCACCCCTTTATCAACAGGTATAGTACTAATGCTTAGCAAGTGAGCACACGGAAGAAAATATCTCTTCAGTGTATTGTGCCGTCATTATAAACCATTTAATTAATGTATTTTTATTATTATTTCGTTGACTACATTATATAACACCTCCAACCTACTGAGATATGGATCAGACACAATGGGGCCGGCCGCCATTTTGGCGTATGAGTGAACGGATTAAACCATCCTTAAGTCTTAAACCACCGTGCACGGCCGCTCAATCTAAGCCTCGTTTAAGCCATTGCTTGTGGTCTGGTGCAACGGGCCACATCCTTGAGGATAGTTTAAACCACCCTTATTTCGTTAAGCGGAGCTGGTGAAACCGGCCCTTAGTGTGTTTGTTGTTTCCTTCATTGCAACATAGGCAAAAGTATGTATATAGTCTAGTAAACCGTTTTTCTACACCGTAAGCAATGGCATTTATTCACCGCTTTTATACCGCTTTGCCCTTAGTTTTTACACCGCTATTGTGGTTTTTTATTCACCATAAAATCGTGTCTCTAATGATCGGAGATTAAAAGAAAAACAACCTTTGTAGAACGTACCCCTCTGTTGGGTGACATTCAAATATTTTCAAATTCTGACCATAAGTGAATTAATTTCCCCTTAATTCAATCCCAGAAATGTTGGATGCCAGGGCTGGTTTATAAGAAACCTTCCTGAAGATAATATTTAAAACTCCCTTGCTGCAGAGATCTCTTGTTCCTGAAGGTGTAGGCATAAACATGCTAAACTTGATCTATACATGCAATCGTGTATAGCCTTCTCAGTGTACCTGCTACGCGTCTTGGTAGGTGTGCCTTTACCAATTGAAGAGCCCAATTGGCATGCTGGGGCGAAACTCTAGCAATTTGTTGAGTTATGCTGGACATTTTTATCACTTTGTGTGTTAATTATAATGGCTCAACGGAAAATATTAATTTTATTCTCTTTTGAGAACATTTGATTACATGCAACCTTACCAGTAGTCCGTAGAAATGGGTAAGCGGGAAGGGATATTTAGGAACTACTACAGAAATTATATAATGACAATTGAAAAAAATAATTGATGTAATTCATAACTGTTTAGATGTAGCCTATAGTATACGCTCACTTGTAAGTCGTAATTTTTGTATGAATAAATAAATAAATTACTGATTCTAATGGTGCAAGAAAAAATTAAATTTTCTCTTCACGGTGTTGTTTTACCACAGCTATCAAATCGGTGTTCCGTGTTGCCATACCTGTGGTTTTGTCACTAATTTGGGGTTTCATGAGCATTTACACCACTTACTCATCACCCTATTTTGATATCCCTGGTATAGTTACGGTAATTGGTGAAACAAAGTTTATTTACATAAGATATACGTAGATTAGGGCTTATTCCCATCTATACATCAGCTGAAATAGACAAACGCATTAAGCCTCACAAAATGAGGAGGACAAGCTTGAAGCCAAGTCTAGACATTAACTAAAGCTGATTAGTGATAATTCCATAAAGTTGATTCGTCATTCAGTCCTGCAAGATGTGTAACAATGACACCCAAGTTTTATACCCCTGCAAATATACACACTGCCAGCCCCATGGTGTGGGGTAGACCGCCTGCCTCGCACCCGGAGGCCCCGGGTTCGATTCCCGGCTCTGTCAGGGATGTTAAAAAATGACGTGAGGGTTGGAATGTGGTGCACTCAGCCTCGTGAGAACAATTGAGTGGCTGTCTGACAGCGAGACAGCGCCCTGGACATGGAGACCAAGATTAACGACCGAGGGGACCGGACGCGCTGACCATGCACCACCCCATAATATGCAGGCCAATGGCTGGGCAGTGGTCACTTGGTAGGCCTAGGCCCTCCATGGGCTGTAGTGCCACGGGGCTTTTTAATCTTTTTAGATGTATGCACTACCCACTCATACATTCTCCTATCGTTGGAGAAGCCTGCTTCTAACATCACAGCTGCTGAATGGGGGTACACGACAGTTGAATCACAGATCCGCTTCTGATGTCACATCTACCGAATAACGTTCATAATTGCTCATTCATAATCGAAGATGTTTGTGATAGCTCGGAATACAGCCGGAGGTTTCCTTGTCACTGTTTATAGTTGTGGAACACTGAAATAATACTGCAAATCCAGTATGTACGCCATTAAAAGCACCAACTTCCGCGAGTATAACACAAGTTAGTTAGTTATTGTTGTTTTAAGGGGCGGAACTACAAGGTTATCTGCCCCAAAGTGTAACACAGCCAGAAAATCTAACAAACCACTAAACTTATTATACCTATGAATCTCTTTCAAAATTATGAACAGACATGGATCCTTCGTGAGTGATGATTACACATGAAAATGGATGATGATGATAATCTGAAACTTGAATTAATAAACATGACATTATATAATACGAGGGTCATTTCAGAGTCATGGCAACTATTTTATATATTATAACCGCATATGCGGTTATTGCACTACATACATTTGAAAACATGGTGTACACAGTATGGGATGCGACTACTAGATGACGCGTCTGAGTGCATTGGTGTCAAGTAAACAACACATGCAAACGTTAGTATCCTAGAGACTGTGTTCTGAGACGGACGTCACTTAAATTGAACAGCACGCATATGTAAAAGTTGGATGTCTGCGTGACAGAAATGCTCGTGAGTATCGTGCCGAGCTATGAGAAGCACTGTGTGATAGGGCGCTGCCCTAGCGAACTGTTAAACGTTGGATGGGTAGCAACTGTTGACCTGCCACGAAGTGGACGTCCAGCGTCTGCCTACACAGAGGTGCACGTGGCTGTTATCGAAAACTGTTTAGCAGATGAAAGGCGTTGGACTGTTGTAGAATTAGCCGTACATACGGGTATGTCTGCATCAACAGTGTTCTGCATTTTACGGACTGACTTGCAGATGCACAAGGTTTGTGCAAAGTGGGTGCCACATGCTTTAACTGAGGTGCAAAAATGGACTCGATACGAGACATGCCGTATTCATGTGGAGCGATTCCGACATGAAGGACATGAGATATTGAATCGCATTATTGCAATTGATGAAACGTGGGCACGAGTGTATGAACCAGAACTAAAGGGACAATCAAATGAATGGTGTCGCCATGGTTCACCACGAAGACACAAGGTTCGATAGACTCCTTCACCCACGAAGGTCATGCTTATTTTGGCTTACGACAGCGAAGGTATTCTCGTGTGTCATCCTGTTCGTGAGGGCCAAACTGTCACTGCCACATACTACAGATCATTCCTGCTGCTCACTCTACATCGTACACTGCGGAGGAAACGTCCGGGGCTTCTCAAGAATGTAATACTCCTCCATGTTAATGCAACAGGCTACATGCAGCCTGTGTCCAGAACCTTGTGTGGCGGTGGAGATCAAAATAAAAATCATTTTATTTGCAATGAGGTGTCAACCTCGGTGGCAAATGAGGTACATAATTTACAAACGCTACACAATATTAAAAGAATACAGTAACTTAATGTACAAACACTACACAATATTAAAAGAATAAAGTAACAAACACCCAAAAGAATACAGTAACAAACTCTACACAATATTAAAAGAATACAGTAACTTAATGTACTATTCACACATTGATTGAACTCCCCTCTCACAACTGCTGTAGGAATTACATAGCACGTATAATGTTTCTAGGAATACAGCACTAAGTTATACCACTTCTTTCTTTTCCCTGGTTTTGTCTATTCTGCTCTTGAATAACTGGACTGATTTTGGAAAGGGATCAAACACCGCCCTTGGTAAACTGTTCCATTCCTTCACACCCTTCCCAATGAATGAAAATTTACCCCAATCGCTTCTGCTAAAGTGCCGTCCAATTTTGAATTTGTGGTCTGCCCTGCCAATATAATTACTTTCCAATTGGAGCCTCTCACGGATTTCCCCCCATGCTTCCTCTCCTGAATATGCTCTATATAACCCTACAAGTCTGTTTTTCTCCCTTCTCTTACTTAATGTTTCCCACCCAAGCTTCTCTAACATATCTGATACACTGCTTCTTCTCCTAAAATCCCCTATCACAAATCTTGCTGCTTTCCTTTGAACACTCTCAATTTCTTTTATTAGGTATTCCTGGTGCGGATCCCATACACTGCTTGCATATTCCAATATTGGACGAACCAAACTTAGGTAACTTTTCTCTCTTATTTCTTTGTTGCATCCTCTAAGCAGTCGCATAATGACATGCAACGATCTGTATGCTTTCCCAACAATGTCTCCAACATGACCCTTCCAGTGCAATTTACTATCAAATCTCACACCTAAGTATTTGCACTTGTCATCTTTTGGTATGATTACCCCATCCAATGTATATTGAAATTCAGTTTTTAATCTCTTGTTTGTGAATATTGTGACAGTTGATTTACCTCCGTTAACCTTCATGTGGTTCTCTTCAACCCAATGTTGGATACTGTTGAGGTCCCTTTGTAATATTTTACAATCCTCTATATTATTTATTTCCCTATAGATGATAATGTCATCTGCATACAATCTTATTTTTGATGCTATATTGTTCCCTAAATCATTTGCATATATTAGGAAAAGCAATGGACCAATTTTACTACCCTGTGGAATTCCCTTCTTAACTTTCTCTTCCTGTGATACGTAATTCCCTACTCTGACTCTCTGAACCCTTGAATTTAGAAATGTTCCTATCCAACGTACAACCCTCGAGTCCAATCCCATTCTCTCCACTTTCTTTAATAATACTCCATGTTCCACTCTGTCAAAAGCTTTGGAAAGGTCTATAGCTATGCAGTCCAACTGTCCCCCTAGATCCAACCGATCTGATATGTCCTGCTGAAATCCCACCAGTTGTGCCTCACAAGAAAATTTCTCTCTAAATCCATACTGGCTCCTCAGGAACCAATTTTTATCTTCACATACCCCTCTAATATATTTTACTATTAAACTCTCCAAGATTTTACAAACTACACTGGTCAGACTTACTGGTCTGTACTTCTCAGGTTTACTTCTATCTCCCTTTCCTTTATAAATTGGTATTATTATAGATTCCTTCCATTCCTTTGGTATTCTACTATTGTTCATGACATAGTCGAAAAGAAACTTTAAATAAGGCACTATGTACCACCCCATTGCCTTTATTAATTCCCCAGTAATTTGATCACACCCTGCTGCTTTTCCTTGCTGAAGCAGTTTGATTTCTCTAAAAATATCCTCATTTGTAAAGGTGAAGCTTCTTGTGTCCTTATGTGTTTCACCCTCTCCAGTCTCATTTACGGTTTCCAACTCCTGACAATCTTCCACTGAATATATGAATTCCCTACTAAATAGGTTTGCTTTCTCATTATCTGCAAATAAATGCTCACCCCCTTCTTCCTGGGAGATCTTGTAATACCATCCGTACTCCCCTGATCTCAGTCCATGCGACTTTGATCTCTTTCCCAAATTGAAGACTCCTTTGCGTGGGCAGCAGTTTGCAAACAGGGCGGACTTCAGAACAGCGCGTCGACGAGAAGTAGCGCGCATAGGTGCATCACACCTCGCGGATGGTATTCAGCGCCTTCCTCACCGTTGGCAACGATGCGTAGACACCTTGGGGATTATTTTGAAGGTTGTTCGCTCGTATGAGAACGAGTATTACGCGTACTGTTTTGTTGTGTGCATATGTAATACGAATAAAACAATGATCTCTATTTACGCATCTTTCAATGTCTCATATCCATAGCCCCTTGTACCCGGATCCCAATGTACTGTAGTACCAGCATTGCGAAGAACATTCCAGCGACTTTCCAACGTATATCCTGATTTTTGTTTCCGGCAGCTTTATTGCTGGTTAAAAAATAGTTGCCATGACTTCTGAAATGACCCTCGTATATACGTGACACTAACGCAGATTCCCTATTGGCTGGCTGCGTGGCTCTGCGGTAACGATCTTGCTTGTTGTGCCCAAGGTTGCAGGATCGAATCCTGGCACAGTCAGATGGCATTTGAGGGTGTGCAAATGCAAGGGACCCATGTCAGTAGATTTACTGGCAGATTAAAGATCTCCTTTGGGGCAAAATTCCGGCACCCCGGCATCTCTAAAATTCGCAGTTGTTAAAAGGGACATAAAATCAATAACATGAATTCCCTCAAAGCTAGAATGTAAAATATCCAAAAACCTAACAAATAACACCGCGATGTGATCAATTTGATTTTCTGTGACTTGATCAGGAGACACCCAGGTGACCATGTGGCACCGCCTATGAGGAAATACCGTGCCACCCATCACCAAATCCTGACTGGCGCAATATTCCGTAAATTTCTCCCCATTGTCATTCATCTCACCAAGGCCATGTTTACCCATGATCTGCTCCAACCCCTCATTGTTTGAGCCCACCTTTGCGTTGAAGTCTCCCATAACAATGAGAATGTCCTTCTTACTTGTTTGTCTTGTGACGTCTCGCAGCATTTGGTAGAATTCTTCCTTCTTCTCTGGCTCCGATTGTTCTGTAGGCGCATAGCATTGTATGATGATCACATTCCTGATCTTTGTCTTGAACCTAGCAAACATGAGCCTACTAGAAATTGGCTTCCACTCCATAAGGCTCTCTTTGCATTTCTGTTGAGCAGCAACCCCACTCCATCCCTGTGTTCTTCATCATCGCCCCCAGAATAGAGAAATGTAATTCCATCTGTTGTCTGTATTTCACCAAATCCTGGCCACCTCACTTCACTCAATCCTAGGATATCCAGCCCATAGTTCTTCATCTCCCGTGTCACTTGTTTCAGTCTGGTTTTCTCCATCAAGGTCCTCACATTCCAGAAACCGATTTTCGTAGTCCTCTTCATGCCAAAAGTCGTCATCAGGTTATCCGTCCGGTTTTGTAATTTCGCTTCAGTTTCCGTAATCAGTTTATTTAAGAGGAGCGAGTGATTAACCCACTGCCTCCGAGTGCCTTGGAGGGGCTGCCACCTTAAGCCTGAGGCACCAGGCTGATTTTCTGTCAGGGTTTCTTCCCTTAGCCTTTGAAGAACCAACTCCAAACTACAAGGCAGCAGTTGTTTTACCAGAGCCCCGTTAGCCGTAATTTCTTCAGGGTTCCTGTAGGGCCTTCACAGCTACCGTAGCGGTTTTGAGACACACAAAGTCCCCACTGTACTTCACCCCTACAGGCAATCCCCTACTTAATTACGTTGCCCATCTCCCACGACGAGGACGAGGGGTTGGATTTGTTGGAATTTTTCTTTCACCCTACTACAGGGTGTCGAGCGATACAGGAAATACGGGAATTTTAGTGACCTGGGAAAAATACGGGAATTATATGGGAAATTCGCACTTGATACGGGAAATCTTGAAAAGTTTCATAATGCCTGACTTCTTAGCCCCCGAACGCTCGGTAGAGTCCTCCCGCTCAGTCTTCTATTTCACCTGCAGACCGCGCTGCCACCCCAATTTGCGCCACCCATAGAGCGCTAAGTGGGATGAGAACCCAGCCAACGTCGAATGCATGCTTTGCCTGGCCGACCGCCGGCCGTACCCTCTCCGCGCAGGGCTACGCGCTCGTTGCTGACAATGACATACAGGAATCAGTCCGCATTGTTATTCACAGAGGAGACCGGGATTTCTCGACAAGAGCAGCCCTTAAAGAAGCTAACAACTCAAGATCTCAGGAAATTCCAGACGCAGATGTGCTGCAATTTCGCACGTTCGTATCCTATGGCTGAAAAATCAAAGAGAGGTCACCTCTTGCTCACAAGATGACCTGTGCTATTTCCTGCCTAGACCCTATAGGGGTCGCTGAGACTCCTAAGTTGGAAGAAGTTAGGATCGTCATTGCCCTGGAAATTCTTTGTAATCAGAAGAATTTGATTTCTGGCACAATGGCTGACCGCATCAAGAGCAGCTACTCCGCATTTCTGAGACTGCCCTCCGTCACTGCACGTTTGAAGCAGTTGGACGGAAAAGAGCCACGGCTCGACGTGCTGTGGTCTGAATTAGAGGCTTCAGCACCTTCCTCAGTTCCTGCCAAAAGCGATCTCACAAGCTTCGTTAAAATGATACTGATTTTTTATCACAACAATGCAGCTCTAGACAGAGGTTTCTACCTGAACAAGGAGTGCATGATCGTCAATCACAAAGAAGCAAGTCTGATTGGAAGGCTTACTGATCAGGACGCTGTGATGGCAGCTGGTGGAGTAGAAAATAAAACCGTGAGCAAGAGTCCATACTGCACGAAACTCCTACGCCGTGTTCATGGAAGCAAAACAGGTGCGAAGCGATGGCTAAGGTGGCAGTCGAAAGAAAAGCCACGAAAGATCTCCAGGAATTGGAAAAAAAAAAAGAAGAAATTGAACGATGCCCGTTCTGAAGCAGAGAAAATTGAAGAGAAGATGATTTCCCTAGTGAAGCTTTAAATTAATAAATCCTTGAATATTGTTTTATCTTATTTTGTGTGACATTAGTTCCTATTCAGAAATTAGTACTGTCAAAAGAACTTAATTTTGCGCTGTGTATAACTGAAGTTCCTAGTAACAATCTTGTATTTGTCAAAGTGAATTACTTAATTTCATTTTGCATTATTTTATTTTCTATTATCTACTTTGATAAAATAAATCTTAATTAAAAAGTATTCACAGCGTGTCGTGTGTAGAATTTTACTGTTTTTAGCCTTTCCATGGTCTTCTTTCGCAGGGGAGATGCACATACCAAATTGTTTTATTAAAGTCCGTGCAAACACTCAATGCAAATGCGTCATGCATAAATTTCAAAAACTACAAACAATGTCTCACAGCTCTTGACATTTTACTATCTAACAACCGTCGCCAAGATGTGGCTACAAAATTCACCACCTAAGTGACAAATTCTTCTTGTATGGGCAGGCATTGTTTCAGTCACTTGTTAACCACTGTCTGTGTTGGATTTCCTTTCATTGTCATTGTTTCGTTACTTATACTTCGCCGAAGTTCGACCCGAGGATTGGACACATCCCGTACAGCATGTACAGAAAGAAATACTGAAGGCGGTCTGGATATCGCGGTGGATGGAATGATTATTAATCTTGGCAATTCATCAAGCTCTGACGAAGACAATGATGGTGGTGATGATGATAGGGACAGTGAAGGGATGGAGGGTGTTAAAGACACCCTTGCCAAGTGACTGAGGATAATTTATTTATTGGTGTCAGTTCGCTTGCGTCAATCGATAATAGAGCACAGGCTATTGATTCCTGTCATAGTGTTCAGAATACCGCCTGTCATTCAATAGCCTACAACTCGACAATATAAAACCACGGCAAGAATATCGCCACAGAGCGGCTTGTTTGAGTGCTCAGTGCTAAATATGTCTTTACCTTAACTTTACTTTTGTGTTTCCACGAAACCCAATATTAACCGTAGAGAGTCGTGATTCAGTGAGTGTGCATGGTGTTATCCGTCGACTACTGTAGTAAGCTGTGAACTACCTCCACTCAGACTCTTGTTTCATGTTAAAGGATAATCATTGCATGGTGAGTGTTTTTATATTCATTAGCTGTAGAGTGTTTGCCCTCTTTGTCGTGTTTATTGAATTGAATACCAATGATAAAGGTATCATAGCTTCGGTGTGTAATTTATTTATTCATCTAAAAGTATTGTATTTCTCTGTTTGAAAGTCCTCGGGGTTGACTCAGGATCGTATTTTAAAATATATTACGTATAATTGTACAGAAATAATGTCTGAAGTGTAGCGCTGTGTATTATTCGAATCAGTTGATATACAACAACACTAAAAACTTAGCAACACAGCTCAGCTGTTCCAAGCTCCCGACATATCCTTCTCGTTGTTTCCTTCGAAATACAGGGTGTAGGTGAGAAGCATGCTCAGAATTCTTGCCCTGTGGTGGTTGGACGTAGGGTCTTGTTATGTGGCGACCGTGGGTTGCGGAGAGGAAAAGCGGGGCAAAGTGACAGGAAGACTGTCGGTACTGAATGTGCGGGGTTAGCAATACTGCATTTGTCTCATAATTTACGCGTGTAATATCGGACACACCTCCTTTTTTACTATAAAAGTCGTGATCTAAAAAGGGGTAGTGGGTGGGTAATATCTATTACTACATGACCTCCAACATTATTATTCATTATTACAAAGGGAATTTTGACTATTTTCAGTAGTGTAGAAAATTGTATCGCCTTGTTCCGGGCTTCTATAGAGGTTACATTTTCTTTCGATCTTTCATTTGCCATAGGATGCGCCACCGGCGTAGGGTTATGCATTACCAGCTTCTGATTTAGTAGTCAGGTAATGGAAGCAATGGGAACTGTGTACTACCATTTTCCTTGCATTTAACTAAGCAAATTATTGTTGTTATGAGAACGTAGAATGCACCAAGAATGATATGTATGATCTACAGCTGTGTGCAGTGAGAATGCTCTGCATGTGTTCATTCCTTATGTATTCATCATCATCTTGCACAGTTTCCAGCCACTGGCCGGGTCTGTTTGGAACACAAGCCTCTCCAACGTCTTCTGTCTTCCCACCATCTCTCAGCCTCCACCCTTGTCCAATTTTCTCCTCTCTTCTTCACGCTTTCTTCCACCCCCTTCAGCCACCTGTCTCTCGGTCTTCCTCTCGGTCTCTTTCCTTCCCACTTCGTCTCATGTACTCTCCTGGGTATCCTCTTCACCTCCTCCATTCGTTTTACATGTCCATACCATCTAAGTCTAGATTTCTCTATACCATCCTGTAATGGTTCCTCCTTCATTAATTCTCTGGTCCTCTCATTTCTTATTCTGTCCATCTTTGTAGCTCCAATACTGCTTCTCAAGAACCTCATCTCACTGGCCTGTATTTTGCTCTTCTCCCTTCCTTTCATAACCCAGGTCTCCGAGGCATACATCAGGTTAGGGACATAGTACGTCCGATATATGATCTTTTTGCTGTTCTGAGGGACAACCAATTCCTTATGTATTAATGATGCGAAATGTCAGCTAACATTGTGCCACATACAACACTCGTAGTCTCTAAATGTTGCACATTTTCCCATAAATTACAGCAGTTTACATTTGAATTGCTTATAGGATCGTGACAAAGAAAGTGTTTCTCCAATTGGATGATTGTATTTAACTGTATGCACATCGTATAATCTTGGCGAAGTGTATTTTTTTCACGGAGCAACTTAACACCGTAGTAGGCACACAGCTTTTTGTATTTAGTTTTCTGGCATCTTGTTTTAAATTATTGACCAACATATTTCTAAATGCAGACAATCCATAACTCCATTAGGAATCGGGTTCCATAATTCATACAAAATGAGGTTCGTTCGTTTGTGAAATTGAGATCATAACCCCCTTACCCATTCAGTGATTACCGTATGGTACTTTACGTAGACTAGGGTGAAGATGTAAATGAGCATTTAAAAAAAATTGTCGCCAGTTTGGTTTATTAACTTACTGTAATATTTTCCATAGGTACTGAAAACTAGGCACGGTTGGATTTTAAGGTGGAACCACATGTGCTATCAAATATCGCTTTCTTGCAATACCTGGAATATGTATAGAATTTTGTGAGGTTTGAAGCCATTTTTCAGTGTTGCCTAAATAAACAAAAGTTTGGTGCTTTTCAGTCGGTCAACACGAATGTACCCAAATAGAGCTGGGTTGTGCCCTAATCCTGAAATAAATTAATCTTATGTAATTTATTTCAGGATTAGGGCACAACCCAGCTCTTTTTGGGTATATTCGTGTTGACCGACTGAAAAGCACCAAACTTTTGTTATGTATAGAATTATAAAATGATTATTGGTTAAGTGTTAATAGATAGGCTATTATAATTATAATGGTTAAATAAATATTAAAGAAGAAATGATGCGTTGTTAGTGAATATTAGGCCTACCGGTATGGCTAATAGCCTATAACTCGTAGCTTCCGTCACAATTTAGCATGTAAACGGGTCTCATTAATGCATAATACACTAATATAACAACCGGATAGCAAATTATAATAATATTCTCACATATAACATATTCCATTTGCACCAACTTAATTATTGTAGTCTAAAGATATGTTAGACCACTGCCGTTTGAAATGTGCAAATTGCACACTTTGTAGGCAAGCTGTTGGTTATGGTCATCTCTGAGGCGAAGTGTTACTAATTACTCTTTTAGGAGACACTTGTCTTTGGAATATTCATGAAAGGCCAACCCTCTAGTTCTTATTTCATAAGTTGAAGGCATAAAAACAAAACCACAATCCAAAATAATAAAGAAGATAATCACGAACGAATGATTCACTGCCAATGAAAATCATATGGAGATTAGCGGACCAGAAGCTCGCTATGCATAAGCTTCGGTGCCATTTTGTTATTAGTGTTACGGTGCCATTTTAACTCATGGAAGCTCTATACGGTTACGGTACCATACGATTCATTCACTTCCCGTAAACATTTATTATGTGACACTCCTATTCTCTACGCTCTCAACCCTCCTCAGTAAAACAGTCATTTATATCAGCTCTCCTCAGGTAAACGGTATTTTATTTGTGTTCGTAGCTTCTCATCCCATCTGCAAGAGGGTTTACTTGCGCGTGCGCTTTGCACACACTACGGATTAGGCCTGAATCTTGCCATCACCCGTGGGCTGCGGAAGTATCTCCAAAAATGCAGTTACACTTACACCAGAAAATCTTGATTCGCGCTTTAAGATTCATTTTTCAGCCATTCGGTATACGAACTCTAGTCTTAGAGAGTTCTAAAATATACAGGAATTTGGTGGATTTTCGTACGGGAAATACGGGAATTTGAAAAAAGGTCATCGCTCGACACCCTGCTACTACCTGACAAAATGTTATAGGAATTATTTATGCACATATTAGCACACTTCCGAACAAAAGGTAAAAAAAAAGAAAAGAATGGATGACATGTTTAGTTTGTCAAGTAAAAATCATCAGATCTTCTTCACTTAATAAATAAATGCATACAGTACATACATACATTTTCATTTGAGACTGTTTTGCCTTTCAGTGTCCAGTCTAGTCTGCAAGCCTCTGTTTGCGAACAGGTCTTCTCCATGATTAGAAGTTAGCACTGTGGCCCCCTCTGCTTCTACACCTCTCACTTGGAAATCGTTCAACACTGAATCTAACCATCGCCTCCTGGGTCTACCTCTGCTTCTCTTACCTTCTACAGCTAAACTCATTAACCTCTTAGGTAATCTCTCCTCACCCATCCTCATCACGTGACCCCAAGATCTGAGTCGGCTCATACAGCTTCATACAGCGTGTTCATTTCTAACTTATTCTTTACAGTATTATCTTAATTACGAATACCTTCTTGCCATTGCTCCCATCTACTTGTCCCAGCAATCATTCGTGCTACCCTCATACTACACTGGTCAAAACAATTAGGGGATCAGTTGAGGTATCTAGGTTCTGACGTATTGTCATCGGCAGAATGACCTAAAATGGTTCGACGTCTTTCTGTCGGTTCTACGGAGCGGAGACATCAACATTATGGCAACCGAAATAGTGGTAATAACAGAAAGTTGCTGCAGAGGGGGTTGGTGTGGACGTGTGTTTACTCTACCAAACGAATGACACAAGCAGTTGGGTTCAGATGGTGTAGTGAGCAGGTAGTGCAATGCAACAACGTGACTTACCCGAAGGAATGGCATAGAGAGCCATAGGGAGGTTGGAAGCGGTACAGACACAGAGGAAGGGGGTTGCAGCTATTGGAGTGTCCCAAAGTGTAATTTCCAGGACCTGGACGTGATTTCAGACAACAGGAACCGTTAAAAGAAGGCCAGGCCAAGGTCGTCCACGGGTAACATCAGCAAGAGATGACCGTTATCTCCGGTTAACAGTCTGTCGAGACAGGAGGCTGAATGCAACTCGGCTGCGACGCACCCTCCAGGCGGCAACAGGACGCGAAATATCAACACAAACAGTCCGAAATCCTTCGGGAAAGTGGCCTCTACGCACCGAGGCCTATGGTGTGTGTCCCATTAAACCACGCCACCGATTATCCCACAGAAACTGGGCGGAGGAACATCAGGATTGGCGTCGTAACGAATGGCGCCGAGTTCTGTTCACAGATGAGTCAAGATATTGTGTTCAGGCGGACAATCGTCGTTCTCTCGTCTGGAGAGAACGTGGAACTCGGAACAATCCCGCTTATGTGCAGGAAACAGCACCATATCATGGTGGTGGATGAAAGGTGTGGGCTGGAGTCAGTATTGGCGGACGTACGGACCTCTATGTCGTTCAGAATGGCGCTTTGACTGCTCAGAGGTATCGAGACGAGATCCTTCGACCGTTTGTTGTGCCCTACGCTGGTGCCATAGGTGATGGGTTCATTCTGGTGGACGATAACGCACGACTCCATTGAGCTGCACTGTTGGACAACATGCTTGTCGACGAAGGCATTGAACGAATGGAGTGGCCATCTTGTTCACCAGATTTAAACCCGATTTAGCATGTCTGGAATGCACTTAGCAGACGCATTGCAGCCAGACCAGCACCTCCCACAACGGTTGCCAAGCTGGATATTGCACTCGTGGAAGAATGGCCAAATATCCCTAAAGAGCTGATTGATAACCTCATACTGTCCATGCCACGCAGGTGTGTAACTGTCCTGGCCATCCGAGGTGATCACACACCATATTAGAGGGCAACAAGAATGACTTTTTCACTATTATGGTAGCCCCATGGTGCCTCGCTCTAAGTAATCGCCATGTAAACCTCCAGTAAAGAGTTGAGACAGCAAAGTATTGTACTGTAGCACACACAAATTACAATTGTAACCGAAATCTAAATAAAAGACGTTACCATATGTATCTTGTGTATGATATCTCACCTGATCCCCTAATTGTTTTGACCAGTGTAGTTACCTCGAGCTAATGTATCAGATATCTTGAATCTACCCAGTTCTCACTCCAATACAGCAAGGTCAGTCTAAATACTGAGTGATGTAGGGAGAGTTTCGTTGCTACACTAACTTCCTTTTTGCAGAATACTATAAATCTCAAATATTCTTGTGTTTTAGAAAGAAGCCTAGTGTTAAAACCATGAATGTGCAAATTTCATATTTGGAATAGTTATTTTCTCTCTTGGAAAAAAAATGTGCTTATGGTATAATGATCTTTTTAAAACACATGAATATTTTGCTGAGATATTACAAAATATGATTTTCTTCCTTTGGGCTTTACCTTTGAACCTGAACATTCAAGTTCTCTTGTCTTGACTATGTGATTATTATATGATATTTTATATTTTGCCTCTCTCTTAAGTGTGGACATGCAAAGCTATAGTGATATTGTTTGCCACTTAGCTCCTGCATCTTGTCAGTGATGAACAAGCTACAACAGATTACAAGGTCATTCTTCCCAACTGTGCCCACCAGAGCGTCATCACCAAAGAAAGCATAAGTTTAATGCAGGGAGCACTTGCAAGGTAAGCTGTTAGTTTTACAATGTTGAGAAACATAGTCTTCTTTCTGCTCTGATATCCGGTTTCCAATGGTATGTTGGTAATGATGGTGGTGATGATTATTAATTCATTTTAGGGACTTTAACATCTTTGTCATCAGTCCTATTATTTGGGTGTGTGTTTGGGATTTGTCTGATAACTAGGGTTTCTGTGGTCACTGTAGTAGTGCGTGTAACTAATTATTTGGGTCAGGGATGGTGTTGGTCATCACTCCAGATTAGTGATGTAAAATGTCTAGGCATTTATAAGTCGGGGCAAATGTCCAGGATAAATGCCCAGGCAAATGCCCAAAACCTATAAATGCCCAGGCATTTTGGGCATTTACCTCTTTTAAAAACATATTCATAATGCAATGCTTATATAAATATTGTTTCAGCCATATATGTATCTACATATATGTATTCTATATATTTATTCATAAAAACAGGAGTTGAGGCCAAAATAGGCTGCGGAAGTTGTTGTGGGTGAGTGCAGGTTCGCTCCGGGCCGTGGTGAGTGATTTTTAAAGGCGGCAAAAATACGATACGCATGTCATACGATGTTGGCATGTCAAAGAACCCATTTGAATTCAGTAGGCAGAGTTCATAATGGCAAAATTAATCTCGGGAGTTTCCGCCAACACAAAGTTCCTCATTTCTCTACTAGAAAGTGCCATAGTGTTCAAGGAGCTTAGATATCTAACATCCTTGACTTTCATAGTCAAGGAACAACGAAATTCGACATGCAAGCTACCCTCTGGGTGTCAAATAACAAAGCTTGCACCCGGCACCCGAGGCGATACAATATTATTATTACCGAAAGAACTTGAGTTTGGTTCTGAGGCTGAGCTTGTGTTTGGTACTGCAGATTTGTTGATGAAATCATCCACTTCAATTAGTACAGGTTCATAAGGGGGTTTTCTTTCGAAAAGGTTTTTCAACCACTGTTATTATTATTCTCGTATCAGATACATTTATTTTAAACATGTAACACAGTTATTATATTATCTTTGCCCAAAACTTGGCCACTTCCAGTGCACTCTGTGCTCCCCGACGATGATCTTCTTCCGTGCAGGATGCTGGGCACATTCGACACTCAGTCATATGCTGAACAGTCCGGTCTTCTCCACAATCACATTGAATATCATCCTGGTCAATGTAACCCCATCTTGCCATATTAACCCTTGATCTGCCTACTCTAGAGTGCAGTCTATTCAGGGACTTCCAAGTCGTCCATTCCTCGTCATAGCCAGGAGGTAGAGTTTCAGAAACATTTTCCCAACCAGGGGGAAGGTTAGTCGTAGCCCTCCACATTTGCAACCTAGCTTTTTCTGCAGTGGTTCTAAATTCCTTTGATGTTCTAAGGAAACTCTTCCTCGACTTCAGTCGTTGCGGCTGCGGTTCATGTCCATATAGAGGATAAGTTCTTTCATGCTCCACCGTCTTTCGCAGCTATTTCTCTTCGAACAGGGGGTGGTGCTATTCCTGCGAGGAGATAAAGCCATTCGACTGGAGTTGATTTCAAGCAACCTGTTATAATTCTACAGGTATCGTTGAGAGCTACATCCACCTGTTTGGCATGTGTTGAATTATACCAAACAGGAGAAGCATACTTTGCTGCAGAATAGCATAGTGCCATTGCAGAAGTTCGGATCGTTTCAGGTTGACTACCACACTGTGATCCAGCCAGTTTGCGTAGGAGATTGTTCCTGGAAGAAACTTTCGACTTGGAGTTCATGCAGTGCTTCTTGAAAGTAAGAGATCTGTCAAGTGTCACTCCTAGATATTTTGGAGTCTCACAGTGTTCCAGTTTGACCCCTGACCATACGATCTTTAACTTGCGAGTAGCTTCCCTATTTCTCAAATGAAAAGCACACACTTGTGTCTTTGAGGGGTTTGGCTGTAATTGTACCTAACTGAAGCACTTTTTTTAAGATCCTGAGGACACTACTTTATGTGCTTTTCCATTTTGTTACAATGTGATTGTTAATAGTCCTCATTACAATATTTACAAGATACTCCTTTCCCTTTCAAATTAAAAAAGTTCCAAATAGGTCCTTTTTGCCTAAGCATTTTGTAATGATTTAATCTAACACTTAAAAATATAAATAGCCTAAGAAAGAAGAGAGGTTATCTCAGACTCAACCACTCAACAGACAGCTCTACTTCACAACAAACTGGTCTGGGCTGGTGGTGGTAGAATGCCTTGCCAATCTCAAGGCCACAACCACTCTACCCCCATAGCACAATGGCTGCCCAGGACCTAGCCCATCCACCCCCCCTCCCAAAGCCACTATTCACACCATAATCAAACTCCTACCTAATTTTCCTAAATATAAATGAGTAGACCTGCTGGCCTATCTCAGTAATGCAATATTTTATTCAAACCAGATATATATAAATCCCATTTAGATGTTATTGACAACATTGACACAGGATAATTCAATTATTATTAGCAATATTCAGACATTACTAGTTTATCCGTGAAATGTACCTTTGATTAATGGTTTTTATTAAGTTTTAGATACTCTAATAACTATCACAAGTAGTAAAAAAAAAAAGAAGTGTTCTTAAATGCCCAGATTTTGGGTGCTTAAAACTGCTTTGGGCAAATGCCCAGGCAAATGTCCATTTATAGATGTCCTGCCCACTGGGCATTTGCCCGGCCCGCATCACTACTCCAGATGTAATGTTTATGATAGAAGTGGTGGTGTCCTTAACTTCTAGCAAAATCAAATGAGGCATTTACCCCTCTAGAGCTCAGAATTAGTGGGACGCTGGTTGGCAATCGATGGACCCCAGCTGAGTCCAGCTTGGCTCCTCCACTTACTTGTGCTGGGCTCCTCTCTTTCACCTTTCCCTTGGTCGACTGGGAATTAAACAATTAGTCATCACTCAGACTGCGCAGTAGAAACACTGAATGTGTGCATGCGTATGGGAAAGTACTACTTCCTGACTTTTGGTTAAGCACCAAATTACGAAATTAAGAAGTTTATTTTCTTTCAGTTCATTTAAAGTCTGGGTTCCAGTTTTCAAGTTCTCAATTCATTTTTCTAGATGATAAACAATTTTAAATACCAAGAACAACTGCATTAAAACCTGCTTAAAGTTGAACGCAATTATCCTAGATTTTTTTCTTTCCCGTTTTCACCGGATTCCGTTTTACAAAGGGTCGAGTTTCAATAAGACGAAATACACTACAAAGAAAATCTGTATTATCGCATAGGATTACAATGAAATAATAATTTAAAATATAGGTTTGTAAATAAAAAAGAAAGTAGGTTCACATGTATTACACTGTATTTTCAACTTACGTACAAATATGTCAGTTTCTCTGTTTCCACATGTCTTTCAAAGTGCATTGTCACGACTTCTTTACAAGAGAACGTTGCATGATCTCCTTTGCATCCTGCATTAACTCCAGGAGTTCTGGAACATTCTTGGAAGCTGCAAATTCCTGAAGGTCACTCTCAACAGATAGTGCTTCTCCAAAAGTGTGTATTTTTAGCTCCCTTTCGTTGCCTTCATCGTCGTCTGCCATTTCTTCCATGACTTTGCACCTGCTGTTTTTGGCAGCAATATCAGCTGCATTTTGAATGTCTTCAGTTGTTGATGTTTCCTAGAACTTTGGTGCAAGTACAGTCGCACTCCCCCCCAGGGGCCCAAATCTAGTGGGACGTGGATTGGCGACCACGGGGCCCCAGCTGAGTGCGGCATTGCTTCCACTTACTTGTGCCGGGCTCCTCTCAGTCTTCTTTCCTGTCGACCTCACTTGGTCAACTCTTGTTCTCTTCCGACCCCGACGGTATTAGGGTATCTGAGGCCTAGGGAGTCTCTTCCTTTCCCGCCTTAATTGGCCCTTGTCTCATCTTTTCTGATTCCCTCCTTCTGCGAGGGGTCAGCCTTTTTCTTTTCATGTTATCTCCTGCCTTCTGCTCAAGGCCCTCAAGGAGACCGGGTGTATGTAGCCCCACCACTCTTGGTGCACCCTAGATAAATTAATGCTACACCCTCAGGGGCTCACGGCTGGGGAGTTCGGGAGTTGGCGACCCCGAGGGATTCCTGAGCTGGGTCCGGTTTCCCCCTTTTGTCCCTTCCCTGTGGGGCGGACCCTCTCCTCTTTCACTTTCCTATCTGCCTTTCATGGCTCTCCTTCCTTACAAGTCCCTCAAACCGCTTTCTTCGAGGGTTGAGGGCATTTCCTTTCCTCCTGTCCTTTATTTGCCTTATTCTCCTTTAGTTTTTCAATTTCTTCTTCCAGTATGTAGGTTAGCAGTTTTTTTTTTTTTTTTTTAGTTTTAAGTTTGCATTTCATTTTTATCTTCACCATCACCCAAACCATCAGGGGCCGATAACCTAGATGTAAGACCCCTTAAAACAACAATTACCATCATCATCAACAGTTGCACTCAAAATTTGGTACTGTATTATTTGTAATATGGGTAAGTCAATCCGTCTTATTCAGGCTATTTACGTCTACAGTTCCGGAATTTCTTTCAGTTTCCACGTTAGGCAGTTTTCCAGATTACAGTGTCATTTTACATGGGAAATATCTTCGTTCCGAATTTTTTCTTCCATTTGTCCAGGTTTCCGGTGTATAAAGGGTCCGGTTTAGGCAGGTTTTACTGTATTAACTGCATAATAAATTGTAATAGAAATGCAATAAACAAGCAATGTAATCAAGTTAGGGAGAAATACAGAGAGGAAGAATAACTTGCCGGGGTAAGTAAACAATAGATATACACAGTACTGCAGGACAATCGTAAAAGGCACGAATATTTAGACTAGCCATTGTCAGTAATAGAGAGAAGATTAAAGAGTGAAATCTACCCATGGTAGTGCTCTGTCAGGTGATTGTCTAGCGGTTGGGGGAAAGTGCAAGGAGAAGGGTGCATCACAGGTGTTTAGTGTGAAAGCTATCTTAATGTTGTAGACCTAAGTGTCTCAGGACTGGGAGCCTTGTTGGAAGATTAGACCACAGGGGAGTTGTGGGAAAGCATACAACTCCAACTTTTCTCGGTACCTTTGTGAATTAACGGCAATCTCCAAGAAAAGAATGGTCCTATGACCCTGTCCTTCAACAATGCACACCACACATTCACTTCAGATAGTTGCGTTCATGCTCTACCACGGCGCAGGGGGTCTTCCGTTCCCCAAATGTGGCAGTTGTGTCTATTCACCTCCCCGGAAATGTGGAATGTAGCCTCGTCAGAATATCAAAGCATATCAAGGAATGCCTCCTTTTCGTCAATTTTTGCCAGAACTGTTTAAAAAAAAAAATTCCTTCCGTTGCAGCCTGTCGTCATGTTTTAGTTTCTGATGGAAGCTGTTAGGTATGTAAAAAAACTTTCGAGTTTCTCTACTTGTAGAAACAAACCGCCAATTATTATCTCAATTAGTTTTCAAGATATTAATTTATTTTATTATACATCCAAGCAGGACTTGCTGTACTTTGCCAAATTTAGAAATTTTAAGTTCACTTTATAGTGAGTTATTGACTTGAATTCTTTACATATTTAAGATTACAGTTTCGTGCAATATTCAGTACAATAACCTCGTGACTTGTTCCCCTGTGGTCTCTCACATGAAACTTCGCTTTCACCACTCTTCGTGGTGATTGCTCAATCATATCCCAAGTTATCAATCCTAATGTTATAATAGTATGCACGGCTGCTATCTTGAATGTATGAAACCTATGCACATGTGCCTTCAGCAGTGTACATTTCCTACACAATTTTATCTTTTTGCCAAGTTTTGAAAATCTAAGTGTATTGTAGCTAATGAGTTTTCGACTTAAAAATTTTATATATTCAAGATGATGATTACGCATAATATTCAGTCTGATAGCCTTGTGACTTGTTAATCTGAAGTCTCTCACAAAAGTACATGGTAATTGCTTAATTACATCCTCAATTATCGATTTTAATCGTTCAATAGTACAAGTGTCCACCATCTTGAATATATGATATCTATGCTCTTGCACCTTCAGTGAGGAAATCTACTAACTTGATGAACTTTCAAAATTCTTGATTAATTAGATGGTGAGTAATCAATTCCACTATTTTATACCAGGTGTATCAGCTGCCCTTAATAATATTGTTTTATGCAGCCCAAATAACGTGTGTTGTGTGGAAGGTCGATATTTCTCTGCCTGCATCCCGTATGGTACTAATGCACTGCAAGCATATCCCGCAAATGATACTGAACACTATTGTCTTTCCCTCGTATTAGTTTGTAGTCGCATCGGTCTATTGAAATGTAAGTTAATGATTTTAATACTGTAATTGAAAAATATGCATGGCCGCAGTATTCAAATCGATTAACTGAGAATTTTGTAACTTCAATTACTGACTTCATCAATAGGATGGCAAGTGAGAATCAAATTTAGTAAGAATCGCATGATTGGTTCATCTGGTAACCAACTTATGCAATGAAATTTCATGTGTTCACCATTTTTTTTTTGCTGAAACTGCGACAATATAAAGAGTGCAGTTTTGGTGCACCGGAGAGTGGCTACCTCTGCAGCAATGTTTGTACAATTTGGTTGAGGTATTTAGGAATTACAGTCTCCTTTGCATTGGTAGTTTTGTTTGATCTTGATGATGATAATTTTTGTTTTAAGGGGCCTAACATCTAGGTTATTGGCCCACTGTTTGATCTTGACTGGCATTCTGTTGCAGGAACAAGAAGCTCTCAGAAGTTCAGAAAATGTATGAAGATAACGAGTATGAGGGTTTGGTTTCAGTCCTAAAAGAGACATTCCAGTACAGCCAATTGCCACAAATAATCACTAGACGAATTGATGAGTGCCCTGACAGAGCAACGCAACTTGCCATGTTGATGGATTCATTATGGCAACTTAAGCGTCACAAGGTAAGAAAGAATATACACTTTCTCTATAGAAAATCAGTTAGTTTATTTTCTGCAATGTTTCACCTGGTATCCATAGGTTGGCTGTGAGGTGCAGTGGTAATATACTCACCTGCTGTACTCAAGGTTGCGAGATCGAATCCCTGTGCAGTCGGTTGGCATTTGAGGGTGCTTAAATGCAAGGGAGTTAAATCAATAGATTAACTGGCATGTCAACAGATCCCAAATTATGTCATCTGACATCTTTAAAGCCATGGTGGTTAAAAGGAACTTAAAACCTATTATATTATTATTATTAATATCCACAATTATGTTCCTGTTTGATTTAGCCAATGGAATAAGAAACCATGCCATTGTTTAGAAAGTATTATAAACTGGCAGAATAATTTAAGCCCCTCATATCTACTTATTCCTTGCTTGCTCTTTTAGCTGTTTCCGTGTTCATAATGAAAGACTTATTGCTGGTGTACTGGTTTATGGAGCTGAAGTGTCTGTTTGTTAATTCACTTGTATGATGAAAATATTTTTACTTAGAATATTGTAGAATATTTATTCAATATTGTACCACTATATTTAAGCCCACGAGTGATTGTTAAAATTGGAGATGTAGATCTGGAAGTAGTAGAGCACTTCAAATATTTAGGAAGTGAATTGATGGAAAATGCAAGATTGGATATGGAGATCAACAAGAGAATACAATGTGGGAGTGTCTTCTATCATTAGGTTCGGAGTTTAATTTGGGATGAAGACTTGCCACTGAAGGCTAAAGAAGTGATGTACAAGACCTATTAATAATAATGTCCTATGGATCAGTAACTTGGTCGATGAGAGGGAGAGATGAAAGTAGAATACAGGCAGCCGAAATGAAATTCCTGAGGAGTATTGTACAGAATACTAGGAGGGAGAGAGTGAGAAATGAAGACATCGAAAGGAAGTGAATGTACAGAAGCTGAATGATAAGCTGGAGCAGAACAGATTGAGATGGTATGGACATCTGAATAGGATGAATTATGAAAGAATGACGAAACAAGTGATGGAGAGGCGGATGACTGGAAACAGAGGACGAGGAAGACCTAGAGTATGGTGGATGGATTTGGTGAAAGACAGTGTGAGGGAACGGAACCTGGAGTGGAGTTCAGTGGTTGAGGGAGGATGGTGAACAGACAGTGAAGTGGAGGGGTGTCATATTTGCTCCGACCCGGCCCAAGATGGAAAACGGAAATCGATGATGATGAGGATGATGATGATTAAGGTCCGGTAGTTCATGCACTATTAAATGAACAAATATGCATGCAAATATGCACTAATTATTGGTCAAATATGCATCACGTTTCAAAAAATATGCACTAACAAATAACTACGGCAATTACGATCACTCCATATTCTTTTGCGTTTCTATTTTGAATGTAAAGAAACTATGAACACAGGGACATATAACTACACCTTTTTTTAATCATCATCATTTCCCCTTATCCAGCTCCTGCCGGGTCGGGGTATTTATGGCACTTCTCCACTTTCCTCTTTCCTTCCACCATTCTTCTTCCACGATCTTGTCCCAGTCCAGATTTCTTTTTCTTACTCTGTTCTTCACTGAATCAATCCTCCTTGTTCTAGGTCTTCCTCTTGCTCTCTTACCCTTGCACTTCGCCTCCAGCATCTGTCTTGGTATTCTATTTTCCTCCATCCTCTTTACATGTCCAAACCACCTTAGTTTATTCTTCTCAATTCTCTCATTTAGTTTTTCCATCCCAACTTCCTTCCTAACATCTTCATTCCTCACTCTCTTTCCTTGTCTTTCCTATCATACTTCTTAGGAATTTCATTTCACTGGCTTGGATTCTACTCTCTTGCCTGCTTGTCAGGGTCCAAGTCTCAGCTGCATAAGTCAATATGGGAACTTAGTACACTTTATACATTACCTCCTAGCTTTTTCTTGGTACTTCCTTATCCCAAACAAGTTTTCTTACACTTTGATAGAATGCATTGCTCTGCTGTACCCTCCTGCCAATCTCCATGTCCAACCTACCAGTTTGCATCAATTCACTTCCTAGGTATTTGAACGTGTCCACAATTTCCAAACTCTGACTTCCAATTTTCACAGTGCCCTTTCCTTGTCTTTCCCCTCTTGTCATCACCATGATCTTGCTTTTCTCTGTACTGATTTTCAGGCCGTACTTCTGAATATTTTCGTTCAGTGCATCTAGTTGTTCTTTGCACTTCTTCGGTGTTCCTTCCCCAGACCACAATATCATCTGCAAATAACAGTAACTTCATTTCTTTATGTCCATATGCTTCCTTTGTTTCCTTTACAATTTCATCCATCACCATTATGAACAAGAGAGGTGACAGCACACTCCCCTGTCTTAGTCCAGTCTTGTTCCTAAACCAATCTGTCTTTCCAACAGGGGTCAGTACCCTGCTAACACAGTTGTTGTACATTGCTTGCACCATTTCCAACATTTCTCTTCCCAGTCTCTTCTTAACCATGGTTTCCCATACCTTCTCTCTGGGGACACTATCATATGCCTTTTCTAGATCTATGAAAGTCATGATCAAATCCTCTTCATATTCCCAGTTCTTTTCCATCACCTGCCTCAAGCTAAAGATTGGGTCCACTGTGGATCTTCCACTCCTGAAGCCCTACTGTTCCTCTTGCAACTCTCCTTCCACCTTTCTTCTCATTCTTCTTTCTAATATCCTTTCCAGTATTTTTACTATCTGTGATATGAAGGTGATCCCTCTATAGTTATCACACACCTTCTTGTCCCCCTTCTTAAACATTGGTATTATTAGCCCTTTCTCCCAGTCTTCTGGTAGACATTTCCGTTTCCACACACACTTTAGCAGTCGATACAACCATTGCATACCAACAGGTCTAGCAGCCTTTATAATTTCTACACCGATTTCATCCACCCCTGTTGCTTTTCCCATCTTCATTTTCTGTACTGCTAATTCCACCTCCAGCATTGTTATATCATCTTCTGTTATAGAGTCGTCAGGTTGTGTCACTTCCATCTCACCAGTACAATAGCTCACATTCAATAGCTTATCGAAATACTCCTTCCATCGTCCCTTTATCTCTTCTGGGTGTGTTAACAACTCTCCATCTTCCTTTTTCACTAGCTTATTATTTATTATTTATTTATTTATTTACATAGGTCCCAATGAGCCTGAGCTCGTGTTAGGGACAATCAAGTAACATAGTTACAGCATGGCATATGTATAATTTTTGTTACATTATTGTTTAATAGTAACTTATATGAAACAGACCCAGCCTGGGGCTGGAAACTGTACAAGATGATGATGATGATGATGATGAGTAACTTATATTAGATTGCTAGTGACTAACTTTACAGAGATGATTCGGTATGATACATTGCATTGCTTAAGGCTATTGTACATGGGCTATTCATTCCTTAATAGGAAGTCTTTTGTTTTCCTCTTAAATGTTTTTATAGAGAAACTTTCCCATATGCCTAATGGTAGCGAGTTGTATTCTTATATTATAGAGGACATAATTCCTTTAGTTCCAAATTTAATGGATTGGGAATGGCTGGTGAATATTCGATTTACTCCTCTTGTTGCATAATGATGAATGTCATTTGCATGAGTAAAATGGATGTGAGTGTGTATCAATTTGTTTTCTAATTTGTATACAAATACTGTTGCTGACATAGCTTTGTAGTAACTCTTTCTTTCCTCTTACTTCTTAGAAGCCCATACAGCATCCTTTTACTGCCACTTACATCTGTTTCCATTCTTCGTGTAAATTCTTCCCAACTTTTCTTCTTCTCTTCTCCTACCACTTTCTTACACCTCCGTTAAGCGGCTATTTTTAAATACCGTACATCAACTAGACATTTTTAAATAGTAGGAAATAATATGTTATGGAACGTCTAGCGGTGTTGACCATTGATTATTATTTTATTATATTTATTTTTAAGTATAACTGATACACAATTTTAATAGTCCTTGAATTTCTTAAAAATTGAAAGTAGTTTTACAATATGTACATAGTGAATGCTGAATAAAAGTGATTGATATTAACTAGCAAAAAGGACTGAAACGTACTAGGTGTTAAAATAATTTCAGTATTATTCTGTGATTGTCTTCTGAAATTTCTTCTCCAAGTAATCTGGAAAGAGAAGAAAGAAATTGTAAAATCTATTATATCTGCGTAAATATTGAACCAAAATGAATTTTTTGGATAGATGGATATCTTACCTTCCAAGTTGCAGTAGGCCACAAATGTCATCCTCAGGTTATCAACAGTAAAGCTTCCTCGGTTGTCTGCTAGCAGGGCCTTGTAGCGAGAAAATTAACGTTCTACGGAGCATGATGTCGCAGGACTGTTTATGAAACACGTTACGTCTTCAAGAGTGAAGTCTTCTTCGATGTTTTCAAGCGAACATGATTTGTCACCACACAGTATTCCTGAGATAATTTTAATTGTCTTGTATCCTGGATTTTTAGCTAAGACACTGCTCAATTTATCTCTTATGATATCTCCTATCAGTCCAACTGAGTTTTTCAATTTGAGCACTACTTCTTCTACTAACTGGAGGGATTTACGTAATTCAATGCCATTTTCTTCCAAATGAATAATATTAATCTGTGATTCCAGCATTGCAAAATTTCCTGATATATAAATTAAATCGCTTTTCACTGAACTGCTGTGTGCTAACCTCCTTACCACTGAAATAGCCACACAGCTGTCTTCTGGCAATTTTTCAACAACCTGAATGACGTCGTGAAGATTTGTGGAATAATACCTGACAGTTTTAAGCCACGTACCCCATCGTGTTAGCACTGGCTTTGGTGGTGGTGGAAGGTGTGGTAACATTTCTTTGAATGTCTTACACCTGGATGGTGACTTCAGGAACACCTTCTTTATATTAGAAATAAGTCTGTCTACCTCTAGGTACTGAATACGAACATCTTCGCATACACGGTGCAGTGCGTGTGCCAAGCAAGTCAAGTGAATCATCTTCGGGTACAGGATTCTAAGTGCTGATGCCACTTGACCTTGTATGGAGCAGCATCCGTTACAAATAGCAAAATCCTCTCTCGTTGAATTCCATTCCGATACAAAATCTGCATAGCATTTTCAAAACTCTGCGCAATGCTGGTGTGGTTTGTTCTTTCAAGTTTTTCTATGTTAACGAGAAACATCTCACCGGCCTTATCTGACTCCATAATACCAACTATTACATTTGCAATGTACCGACCACACGAATCAGTTGTCTCATCAATTGTTACCCAAAGATTGTTTTCTTTTACCTTGTGTTGAATGTTTGTGATAGTTTCTTCATATACACTGCCCACGTATGTTTTTCTGAGAGTAGATTCATTTGTAATGTCTTTGTTGCAATATTTTGATAAGGATTTTCCAGTTTCCACAATGGAATGGATGCTGCAATTAGGCTTCACACAGGTCTTGAGAAAATTCACTAAGTTTGGTTGCAGGGGAACGAATAGCATTTGTTAACAAGGGCTGATTTGATGAGTCCTTTCCCCCCCTCTTTTTTTTACGACATTTGGCTTATGTTTGGCGGTTAACAAATGTTGAGTCTCTGAAAATTTTCTCGAACTTCCTACATTTGTTTCACAAATTTTACAATAAAGGACACTATCGTCGGTAGAAAAGATTTCACTTCCAAATGATTTCACGAAATTTCGCAACTTAACAACGTTGTTAGCTTTTATTGAAGCCATAACTCCGTGCTTGCTGTGGTTGATGGTAAGCAGCTTGGCAGTTCACTGAAGATTGGAATTGAGGAGTTCGAGATAATGGGCCCAAGTAATATTTCTGAAAATTCCTGGTCATTCATAAGCTGAACCCCTACTGTGAATTGGTAGTAAAGTGAAAGGAACAAAGGTATTTCAGTTGTTGGTGAATCTGGTTCTTCCTCACAGGGCAAACTCTTTATTAGCAGATGATACAAATACTCTGGGTGATTTAAGGGAGGTGAAAGCAACTTTCTCAATAACAAGGAAATGTTCAGGTTTTGACTAACCAACCACGAGACTCTAGGAGTTAGAATCGAAATATACGACTTGAAGAACATGAAGTAACAAAAACTGCTTCAAAACAATAGGATATTAGAATATACGCCAGGCTGTTCCAGCCGAGCAACTCGCCACTGAGCAGTGGAGTACTCGCCGCCTTACGTGAGTAAACCTGCAACATGCAATACAGCTCTGGTATGGGGGGGCTGCCTTCACTTCGCGGTGGATACATCATGATTGGCAGGAAGCGCATGGACTTGTGTTATGACCTTCGCCCAGTGACGTATTGGCTATTACCCCCAGTCACTCTCCTTCCGCGCTCTGAGCATGACTGCTGAGTACTCGCGTGTACGCATACTCAAACTCATGGATTTGGAACAGCCTGATATATGCCCTTCTCAGGCAGAAATATGCCCTGAAACAGGCAAAGGAGAAAAATAAGATGCATTGGGCCAAAATAACCAAAATATGCATGCATATGCAAAAATATGATTTTGAATGAACTTCCAGGCCTTAATGATGATTTTACCACAGGTGACTTCTCTTCACATAGTTGCTCTCAGCCAGCCATCTAGTGAGGAACAAAGATAATACATCAATGGATTTAAAATTTAGACACCTCTTGGTGTAGCGGCTATCATTCTTAACGTTGGTCCGGGTTCGATTCCCGGCTCTGCCAAGAAATTTAATTTTACACTCAGCCTCGTGATACATTCGATTTCTACCTCAGCCATCCTGGAAGTGGTTTTCCGTGGTTTCCCACTTCTCCTCCAGTCAAATGCCGGGATGGTACTGTACCCATAAAAATCGAGAAGGTACTCGTTGGTCAGCCAAAGCAGAGCTGGATTATAAAATAGTGAAAGTCCCGGCTAATGAACTATCGCAATCACGCCAACGAGCTCTTCAGGATTATACACAGTAGGTTTGGAACATGTTATGGATAAAAACAAACTAGCTTTATACGGTAGAGTGCAAAACTTACCTTCATCTCTCGGGGCTTTGTTGGAAAGAAATAGACATCCTATCTATTTTATGCTGTTCCATAACACGTCTCCATTTATACAATAATTCAGGTACACGAAACAAGACGTATAAAAATATAAATTTATTAATAAAAACGAAATAACAATTAATAACAAAATAACACCTTAATATAGTCATTCATTCATGCCACTGAAGCTGGCAAAACTTCTTACACACACGCTAACATAACTGGTTAAACAATGAAAAGATTCTGCCATCTACAAAATTATAAAACAATCAAAACATTCTATTGTCCCTTCATTGAGACAGGCATTCCGTTTAAAGTTATTTACATTTCTCTGGCGCGTGCCTTCCTGCATAACTGAACTGGTTATATAAAAAAAACTGTGACTTGGCCGTGAATCCCTTCCGCACACACACGTGCAATATCTCTGCTCATTTATTCATCGACGTTGCTTGTAATGGGACGAGTTCACTTGCCACCTGGCATGGACTCCCTTCTTAACACACAAAATATGCAAAATGAAACGCAATGAACCATCTCGTATTTCAAACAATAACATTTACAAAACTGTCTCTTTTAATCCCATTTCTCATTTAAACACATCCATACTTCGAAACATTCTTGCTAACACTTGCTTCCGTCGTTCATGACCGACGAAGCTTCCATACACACGACAATCATAGCTAATATCAAACACTCGCATTAAAAACATTCGCTCTTCCTAACTATTATCAATCTCAAAAACATTCAGAAATATTAATTATAATAAATTATGAAAACCCTCAATTTAAACAAATGGAAATATTTATATGCACTATTTACACGTGTCTATCGTTTCAAAAGTACCATTCTTTAGCGATATGACTTCGTTAATATACTTATTAACTCTTTCTTCAGTATAGTTCTCTTCTATACTTTTCCAATTACAAATGCTATACCAATTCATGTCAAAATCATGTTAATAGTCATTGGTTTAAATATGACCGATCAGCAAAGATTAGTTCATATTGTTGTTACAATTCCACGTTTAATATAAATTAATAATGGTGTAGTGGACAAGGATAATATATTTTTTCCCAACGAATTTCCGCCTTCCCACGACTTTCGTGTCGCAGATCTAATCACATTTAGGAGTCTTCCATCACACTACTAATATACAACAATGCTTCCATTACTCGTACTGCAGTACTTCATTACAATTAATACGCAATCACCCTCGTATTTCACAAACAACTATATACGGCAAGAAACTCTCGTATATCTCCAATACATAACTTAAATGACATCATCTCGATTGTTTCCAACAATTGTTCCATAGTACTTGCATAACTTCCTTCTAGCATGGATTTTATCGTTGTTACATTCCACTGCTTACACATGACCAGCAATATCTGTTCTACTAATACAACTTATCGTTCTCAAACGATTATATTGACAGATCTTCGAGGTTTACTAATCGAAGTTACTACGATATAAAATACCATGTTTCTATAGATTAAATAAAAATAAATACACATGTTTCTTCCTACTGGTCATTTCCACAATGTACACAGCTGCAATACTACATTGACAAATAACGTTGTTACATTTGTGTATTAACAATAACTCGTATTATTTCAACGTTCAATAAGGATCAATCACGACTGGATGAGATTTTATCTAACTTTCCTATAGTCAGATGAATTATCTTTCAAAAGATATGTCTCATATAATTTACATTTAATGATGAGCAAAGCCTTCCTTCAACTCAAAATAGGTTTGTCATCGACTGAATGTAACTTCATTCTAAGTTACACAAAGAATGTTCATAAATGTTTAACTTCACGTCGTAATCATAACGAATATAACTTGCCAGATCGACGAAATATTTATAGTATTTGGTGATATTTCACAATATATCACGCGTAGATCTCTTCTCCTAACTATGAATTCTTCTTACAAAAAAAGTGCCGAAGTCATTTTAATCAAAATGAAATTACTAAAAATATCAAAGACAAAATGTCTGGAATCTCGAGTTAAAAATCGAAAATCATCGAATAATAAACTTCCTTAAAGATTTTCCCAGAGGAAAATATATTTCTCAAACAATTGACTGCAGTTCAGAAACTGAATCATTAAAACTTTCCAAGTATAGATGATCAATGACTATCATCCGATACGATCTTGTAGAATGAAACTCGATAAACATCGAAGTGAAAATACATGAATTAAATATGGAGAATTGTTGTTCACAAATGCCATCATAAATACTCAAACTATTAAATAATGTAAAACATTTCTACCTTAGTATTGTAGACAACTGAAGTTCATTATCAGGTATTCGAAAATACGTAGCTGGATCATCCTCTAGATACGAATTACTGAAGCCAAATCCGCTCAACGCCAGTGGACAAGGACTGCGACCTCGGGAACATAAAGATTTCCTTCCCGGCATACTCGTCTCCTCCGGACGTCGAACCTCATTCCTCGAACATGGATTCCATCTCGAACAATCATCGGGCCTAGTATCTTCTGTCTTCTGTCACAAATTTGTAAGTTGTACATCGAATCACTATCGCAGATGTTAATGTTCATTTGGTTGGTCAATGACAGATTATATCTGCTCATAGTCGAGAATTAATGTACATGAGTGTACATTAAATGTACTGGATGGAAGTGTACATAATGTATCATGTTGTCTCGGCATTATATAATTCTAGATGTTATACATATTCTCGTTGTTACTTATCGTTGTTCCATGTTGCTATTCACAACTCTGAATCGACTTATCCCAATCGCGTAATAGTTTTAGTCCATCATCTCACTCATAATCAAAGTGTTATAAACCAATTCCACTTTATAAATATTTGTAGCCATCATAGTGTTCCAATAAAACGAAGTCTTAATGTTCATACAATATCACTTTACTTCCTTATTTCTGCAGCGTGGACTTGACTATGCTGAAGTCTCGCTGCACTAAAATGATTCTCTCTGCGTTGAGATAAGCAACTTTCTTTGACAATACAAATAGTCCTATAATTATCTAATATCTCAATTAATCCACTCAAAATCTTCTTATACTGTAGCCTGGTAACTAAAAGTATATAATGTATACTGTTTGCTTTCCGAAAAATTGAACACTTGTTCGCTATTGACTTGTAATCCTTCGCTAAACTTCACCTAGTTTCAGCGAGGCTCGAACTAAATATTGGCGGCGTTCGGCACTGTCTCTTGAGTAGCGTAGGACCGCACTCGGTATAGTGTCTACGGGAATGAACTACCCCGGGTAACACGACTTGTGCCTTTAAAGTCAGTCGAGATAAGAACGCTTCTACAAGCCATCCCCACTCTAGCTCACCTGAAATTCGACGCCATTGTTGGTCGCCTGTAGTTATTGGCGAGCACTTGTAATTACAGTGAATTTCTTCCCTTTTGCGACATTTAAAGTAGTACTAATATTTTCTCATAATTTTCTTGATAATTCCAATGAAATAAAATTGTTACATAGGGCTTAAATGGAATAGTTAATCACATTAACTAGTTAAAAATCCATATCTGCTTCCATAAACCCTCCTCTCATTGGCTATGGGCATATATCCATCCAATGATATATTTTATAACAATTAATTGGTAATATTGTGCGGTAATACCTTGTTGCTAGGCACTTTCCAATGATCGAGAATATTCTGGAGCGTCTCTGATCACGTGACTGGTTTCTCCCACTGTCTGTGATCGCTAACAAAGCTTGCTAGAGCTAATTTCCAGGATTTATATTGCCATGTTAAACTGTATCATGGGGCTCGAAAAATACCATTTTCATTATGAATGAAGCATTCAAATTTCGGGTGCAGTACCTAACGTCAGGCCACGGCCGCTTCCTACCCAAATCCTACCTCAATTACAAATACACACTCCAGTACAGACATCACAGGTTATCAGACAAATTCCACACACACACACACACACACAAGTACATGGGGCTATATGACCACGATGTCGCAAAGCCCCCAAATCAATCAACAACAATAAGAATCCAGCAATTGTTCTAGGTCTGCATCCCATATGCCGTGTATCTCACTTCTTCGCTGTGGGAACTGAGAACTCCCACATCATCTCCTCCATAGAGCGGTACCAGCATATGGCATATCAGCTTTCACGGCCAAGTAATAAAAATCCACTAATCCTTCTAGGTTTTTGCAGTGTCTTTTGTGGGGTTTCTCCTAGGTGCGGTACACTTCACATATATGGGAAATAGTGCATGGTCCACTACCCCGGTGGTGGTCCAAGCAAGGTGTACCAAGAGCCTGCTGGTGAGCTTAACTTGTTGCACCTATGCGAAACGCTGCAAAATACTCAGCAAAAATCTAGAAGAATCACTGTATTTTTAGTAACTGGCATGTATAATGTTATTTCCCTTGCAGTCGGAGAAGAGATGGTCTGAATCACTGTGTATATAAAGCATAAACAGCATGCTTATGTCCAGATTGTATCAAGAGCAGACATGTGAAGCTGAGATCAACTAAATTTTGATGCTTCACCACTTGGATATGGAAGTAAGTCCCACTTATATTCTTCTGGGTGCATCATTACCCCCATTTCAATGCATTGTACAGTATGTAACCATTTATAACAGGGATTCAAGATTGTGTCACTGAAAGAAATGAGGATGGAAGTGAGGATAACAATTGTGCTTACAAAATTTATAATGTACCGTATTCTTTAACAAAACTACTTAAAGATTTAACTCCAAAATGTTGTCAAAGCTTCAAAGCAAGACCTCCTAGAATTATAATGTAACATATGGTCACTAGGGCTTATATTTGGTATTTAGGTGAGGTAACATGGCATACTGAATATACTACTGCCCATGATCTATATTGCCATAAATATGTTAGCAGTATTGTTAAAGATACGGGAAAATAGCATTTTGAAATTGACTTAGTAGCACTTTGATTTTTTTAAATTAGCATTTTGAAGCATTTAAAAGTTAAGTCACCACGTAAGAGAAAAATTCAAAATTAATAAACACAGAAAAACATTCAAGTAAAGCAGGATTGGATATATGGTATGGGCGTTTCTGTTAAATGGTATGAGCATTTAAAATATTAACTTAGTTAAATGCCATACAACGGATAATTAACTAAATAATGAAATGTATGTTTACCCCCTCCTCATTATTCCTGTTACAATGGGGGCCGGGGATGAGGTGCATTCAATTTCTATTTGCCGGGTGGTTTAATGGTCGAATGGCACTTTTTGATTCAAACCTTATAAGAAGAGTTATTAAAAGAAGTGACAGGAACTTGGCAAGGAGTTAGAGGGAAGCAGTTGTGACCTTGAAAATGGGAATCCACAGAAAAGGATTTCGGACATCTCACAGAATTTGAACCAATTCGTCCATCAAGCCCAGGATAGCCTTGTATTTTTGTCATACCACCAACAGCTGCCGCAAGGTAAATTTCAAAGACAAGCATTATAGCCTGACATAGGCTCGCTTTATTCTAACAATTGGCACCTTGGCATCAGTGAACTAATACACGTTCCCTCCATGTTGATTGTGGATAACACCAGTCACTCAGGGTAATGTGGGTTGCTGCACAACACCTGATATTGTTGATTCCATAATGAGAACATGACCTTGTTTCAGCATAGCTTAGGTGCCTTAGTCTCGCATCACACAAGCAACCGACATCATTTGAGCTCAATCTTGCCAAGTAGCCAGGCTGATGCCTGTATTTTCAGATATCATGTTTCTAAAAAATGTTAGGTGTCAAGTTTCTTTTAATACTGTTATTGGGATTATAGTACTTCCAACACTTTAGTAAAAAAAACAACAACAGGAGACTTAATACTGATGCCAATCCAACTTTTATAAATGAGTGTTGCCAATTCTGTGAACTTGTGTTATAAATGCATCCTTCATGTCTATTCCCAAGATTTAAATTATTTACTAACCCTAAAAGTTCTGCTTAATTTCCAGACCCCACATACTAAAAAATCCGCAAAGCTTACATGCATACAATGGGAACGTGCAATTACTGGTACTGTTTTGTGACTCTGGACTGATGATCTGTAAAACAGTATCCCAGACATGCCAACTATTAAGAATTAATCGTAATCATTACGATTTTTCCCTTACGATTACGCTCTTACGAATGGGTAACGTAAAATTACGAATTTTGGTTGAATTCGTGTTATTCTTTTAAAAATGGCGCCATGCGCTGTGATCGGAAGTGATCGGCAACTTTCGAACCCACTCGTTGTTTATTGCTTCACGTGATCATGCGCGTTCTGTCTGCGCGCGTGCTCTTATTTCTTTGTTACTGAGGTCAAGGAACAAGTTAGTCTTAGCAAGAACCGAGAAGAAAGTGAATGCCTGCAGTATGAAGCGATTTTTAGTGCCAGAAATTGCGTGTGGTAGTGTTGTTGGAACTAGTGGTGATGGTGATAACAAAACTACGAAGAAGCAGAAAGTCGTTCAAAGATTTAGGGAGGAATATACAAAACTGTGGCCGTGTTTATTACATTCTTCCAAATCTTCGTCCCACGTGTTTTGTACTGTGTGTTCCCGCGATTTTTCGGTTGCACATGGCGGAAGAGATGACTGCCGGAAACATGTCAACAGTAAAATTCACTCGGATTTCATGAAACTGAGGGGGTCCAACAAGTAATTAACGCGATTTTTAAGTAATTCTGAAGATAGAAATGCTATCACGAATGCGGAAGTTTTATTTACGGCTTTCGTTGTCGAACATACGGTAATCTGCCTTTGGCCTGCAGTGACCATGCCGGACATTTATTTTAAAAAATGTTTCCAGATTCAAAAATAGCATCCAAATTCAGTTTTGCGAGAACAAAAACAGGAGCGATAATTAGGAGTGTAGCCAGATCCATCGATGAGAAAATTACGGACACTTTAATGCATCAACCCTTCTCGCTCGCTACAGATGGCAGCAACGATTTTGACGATCCTAAACGACGACCCTAAACTCTATCCGATAGTTGTTTCCTTCTTTGATGCAGAAGCAGGGATGATTGCTACGAAGATTTTAACCATCCAAGAATTGCGGGACAATACAGGAGAAGGTATTTTTAAAGTTTTAGATAGGGAACTGAGGAAGAGAAATATACCATGGTATAATTGTGTTGGTTTTGCATGTGATAATGCTAGTACCATGACTGGCATTTCCAAAGGTGTTAGTTCTTTCATTTGCAAAGAAAATCAAAACATCAAAGTGCAAGGCTGTGCTTGTCATCTTTTGCACTCAGCTGCTCATAAAGGGTGTAATGGTGTTGAAAATGTCAATGTTGAACAATTTTTAGTTCACATCTATTATTATTAATACAGAAGAGCTCAAAGAGGAAACATATTTTGAAGCTTTGTCAGCAAGTCTTTGGGGAAAAGCCCCACAAGATATTGAAATACGTTTCAACTCGACGTCTATCACTGTTGCAGTGTGTCGACAGAGTCTTGGAGCAGTGGAATCCATTGAACATGTTTTTCTGTGATACAGACCATGGCAATGCTGGCCCAAAATTTCAGAAAGTTAAGGAGCAGTTTGAAAATCCTTCAACCACCTTTTGTTTCTCAGTTCTGTTCTTCCACTTTTCAATTCATTGAATACCGTATATACTCGAATACCACCCGCAAATTTTAAAACAAATTCGGACGTGAAAAATTGGGGTGCGGGTCTTATTTGAGTCACCCAAATTTGAAAGATCTAAATTGCCCGCCGCACGCGATATCGGGTGTTGCAATTATCCGCTAGATGGTGCTAGCCTTCTTCCGGCTATAACTTTGTTTTACCGTAAGCACGCGGCGTCATACAGTCACGCGCACGTTCTCAGAGTGTAAACATGAATGCTACGAAACTTTTGCGGTCATTTACTGTGAGTGAGAAATTGAAAGTTGTGGGGGAAGCTGAAGTTATTGGAAATCGTGCCCGGTAGGAAATAGGATATTGACGAGTCATGTATTCGTGATTGAGCGGGATGGCGTCTATGCTACAACAACTGGATGTCTGCGTGAACCGCCCGTTCAAAGCAGCCTTGAAACAGCTGTATACGGAGCGGATGGCGGCCGATAAGCACACACCGACTCCAGCTGGTCGTAATCAGCGCCTGAAAGTTCAGCTGCTGTGTGACGGCATGGAATCGCATCTCTGGAGATCTCATACGGAAGAGCTTCAAGAAATGTAGTATTTCGAATGCTATGGATGGCAGTGATGACGACATTTAGTGGGAAAGTGATGGTGATAATAGTTCCGAAGTTGGTACTTCTGATGACGATGAAGTGTTTGTGTACTTTTATTTGTATTTTTAATCGTTTGATGTGTGTTATTTTAGAACGACTTCAAAACTGTTGGAAACTATTTTGGATAAATGCTATTCTGTTTATTTAGTTAAGATAGTAAATAATTTTGAGTTTTTTTTTTAAATTTTGTTCTTCAAAATCAGGGTGCGGGTCTTATTCGGGGGCGGGTCGTATTCGAGTAAATACGGTATATTCCTGCAACAAGAGAAACCACTTATTCATCAGCTTCATTCTAAATCGAATAATTTTTTCACTGATATGTTGGTTAGATTTGTCAAAGCATCTGCAGTTCCCGACTCCGATTTGTTTTCTGTTAACTTTGCTAGCAGAAAGTATCAGAAAAGTGACAATGATTTGGTTGTTGGAGCTAAGACAAGAGCCTATATTAAAGAAGCTTCTTTGAATGAGCATCAAATGAAGATGTTTTTTTCTGATGTCAGATTGTTCTACTCAAAAACATGTGAGTATATTTCCAAGAAGTGGCCCATCAAAGAAAAGTTTTTAGAGCATGCTGAAATTGCTGATGTGTTTCAGCGAAGAACAAAAGGTTAATTCATCTATTGAATACTTCACTGACCAGTTTCCTAAGGTACTGACAGCAGAGGAGACAGAATCCTTAGAATCAGAATTTAGTCGTTTCCAGTTCGATACGTTGAGTTTTGATAAGAATGAAAGGGCTGACAAAATCTGGTGCGAAATTTCGAAGATTACCGATGTTTCTGGATTAACGAAGTACCCTTCACTAAGCAAACTTATAATGGCAATTCTTCTGGTCCCACATAGTAATTCTCCCAAAGAACGTGTTTTTAGCTTGGTGAGGAAAAACAAAACTGAGTTTCGCGCGAATATGAGTACAGAATTGCTAAGTTCTCTACTGGTCCAGAAAATGCAGATGATTTCGGATGGAAAACCTTGCCATCAGAGTACATTTACTAGACTCCAACTTCAAGATGCCAAACAAGCCACTCGTCTTCAAAATTTGAAGTGCGTACCCTCAACCTCCACCCAAGTATCTGGTATAGATGTAGATCTTGCAGAGGAGGCTGTTGATGAGGAGGGATTGTAATTGGTAAGTAGCTATAATCTATTTTAAGTTGTAATACAGTAAATTATATTTTGTTTCAATGTCGTACACCCCCCCCCTCTATATTTTGTTGGAATAATGCCCCCCCCCCGGCACTCCGAGTCCGATTACTAATTGCTCTTTCTGAAAGTTGGCATCTCTGGTATCCGAATACAAAGAGAAATCCCTGGACGGTATGAAACATAACCTATAATTCTCACATTGGAGAAAATACTTTTTATCATATTAAACAACATTTAAAAAAAAAAAAAAAAAAAAAAAAAAAAAAAAAAAACGAGGAGAATTTAGAGAACCTAATATAAACATTGTCTATTGATATCACGAAACGTACCATATTTTTCTGTTTTATTTATCATGGTCAAATAGGGTAGCCTACTGGAAATGAGTGGCCGTCGTGATATTAACATAACCATATTACTCTAATTGCAAAATAAGAATCGATACAAACGATTAGTACATTCCTTTTATTAGCATAACCAAATGAAACTACGAGATAATTTCTCCAAAAACATCGTTTTAACGCCTGAAAGCAGTGGACACCATGTGGCCAGTTTCAACAACTACTGTAAATGTTACTGAGAATAGTTATTCGTAAATATCGATTATTGTGTAGATTTTTCTTCGCTGGGAAATTGCAAATTTCATAGTGCAGCGTGAAAATTTTGTAGGAAGAAAACATATTTGCAATTTTTTCGGTAAATTGGGCACTTTTCGCATTTATCGCATTTATGGGGTAAATTCACAAGAACCCATAGTTATCCAGGGTGTCTACCGGTAACGAAAATAATGCAAAAATAACGAATTTTTCAAATGAGTAACAAAAGTAACGAATTTTACAAACGGGTGAAAATTTTTCTGAAGGCAGGTTGAATCATTTAAACTCACGCCGTTAGGCTCAGAGATTGCGATGGAGCGAGTTTCTCGCAAGCGGCGCCGTGCCTATTGCATAGTACTAAGCTAATTTCCCCGTGCCCGACCTCAAGAAAATGCATACTGAGGATACCTTGAGTGGTATACATTGGTTCAACATATATTTTCGGCATCAAGAAGACTTAAGTTTTGTGTGAAATATTTTTCTGTGTTACTGTATTAGGAAACCTGACTTTTCACGAGACGTTTATTCACGAATACTTCCGAAACTAAAAAGAAATCTCGCATTTCTGTCATTTGGAGACTGTCAAATTGAAGTCCTGAAATAACTCGAAATAATTTAATGTCGCAATCTTGCCTTACTCTTTGCTGATGACATAGTAATATGGGGAGAAGATGAAACAGAAGTACAGGAACAAGTCGATGTATGGAACCAGGAGATAGAAGAGTATGGAATGAAAATAAGTGTGGAGAAGAGTAAGACGGTAGTGATGACGAGAAATGAGAGAGATGGTTGGGAGAATATTGAAGTAAATGGGAAAACATTAGAAGTTGTGAAAAGTTTTAAATATTTAGGGAGTATAATCACAGAAGGGGGAGCGTGATGGCGTAGTGGCTTAGCTCATCATTTTTCACCCGGACGGCCGGGGTTCGAATCCCGGTGACAGCGGGGTGGAATTTTCACCTGAAAAATCACGTGGCGTCAAGAAGGGCATCCGGTCTTAAATCCCCGGCCAAAACCATAATGAGCCGGGTTGGCTCCGGCGACCCCAATTAATTGGGATAAGCCGTAGAGAATGATGATGATGAATCACAGAAGATGGAAAGATAAGTGAGGAAATTGGTAAGAGAATCCAGCAAGCAAATGGGTTTTTCCAGTGTGTGAGAGGTATGGTGTGGAACCAGGATGTTCCAGAGAAATGTAAGAAAGTCATGTACTCAACATATTACACACCTATATTGACATATGCAGCAGGCACATGGACAACAACAAAACGGGATGAAAGCAGAGTCCAGGCAGCCGAGATGAAGTTTCTTAGAGGAATAATTGGAAAGACACGAAGAGACAAAATCAGAAACACAGAAATTAGGGAAAGAACTGGATTCCCAAAGCTACAAGACAAGATAGACATCAGTAAGCTGAAATGGTATGGACACATGATGCGAATGAGTGAAGACAGTCCCAAAGCGAGTATTTACAGAGAAAGTAACAGGAAAGAGGCAACGGGGAAGGCCTAGGAAGAGGTGGATGGATACAGTGAGGGAGAGCGTAGAGAAGAGAGGGATAAAAGTAGAAGATATACTAGAAGAAGGAAGAGAGTGGTGGAGAGACAGAAAATTATGGAGGTCCTTGATTCACACCCCGACCCAGAACTCTGGAAACTGGAAAACAAGAATAATCTTGCAAAATGTTACCGTTTTGAAAAATCTTCGAAATGCATATAACTTATTTAAAAAATTTGTCTAGTAAATTTGCGACATCCAGTATGGTTAATTCGAAATTCCGTTATGTTGATTTTTCCTTTGAACTTTGGTTCCATCAGATATATGATCTAACCGATTATTTCGATAACTTGTATAATTCGTGATTCTCAATCGAAAGGAAACGTGCCCTCTTTTTGTATTATTCATGCAATCCTCTGAGAATAATTCGTAATATTCGATACCTACTTCGAATGTTCATCCTCAAATCGCATCCTCAAGATGGCCGGCTGACCACACGACTTGCTTGCGGGAATCTCGTAAAATGGACCAAAATCGACGTCGGTTGCGTAAAATCATAAAACCCGTCCTCTATCGTGAACTTGTGACTACGAGGATTGCGGGAATCCTGTCAAAGGTAATTGGGCACCCATCAGGAAACCTACTTGCCACTTTTCCCATGACCGTATACTTAAAAGCATGCGGGGAGCAAGTCGTGCATCAACCCACTTAAAAATGACAGCCTACGTAGCATCGTGATACTAATTCCTCCTAGTGTTCCACTCTGAACTAATGAACTCCCAACCACAGCATAGGGACAAAGGAAATCACGGCGCTGACCAAACAACATGTTCATAACTACTCGTGAATTTTAACCATGCCCAACCTTGAGCTTGCCTCCGCCATTCTGTCAGGACAGATAGACAGGCAGACAATCGTTGAACGGCCGTGTGCGGCAACGATTGCATAATATCTCGAGGACAACGTAAAACGGCCGAGAGTAGCAGCGATTGCGATACATCGCAATATTTCTCCGCATTCAATGACGAGGACAACTGGATTCTTGTCAACCGGACAGCAAGTGGCGCCGATTGCACAATATTGCTATATTTTCTTATGCCCGATCTCGAGGACAATGGAAATCTTGTTGAATGACTAAAAGTGACACTGATTATGTAAATCGCGATTTTTCTCCGTGTTCTATCGTGAAAACTACGGGAATCTCGTCAGACGGCTGAGACCGGCGCCAATCGTGTAACATCTCGATATTTCTCCGTATTTGACTGTGAAGACAGAATTCGGTGACGATCGCCTAACATCGCATAAATTTCTTCGTGACCTACTGCGGGTACGAAGGAAATCTCGCCAAATGGTCAAGAGCAGAGCAACCTCTTGGTACCATAATTATAACAACACATTGTGCACAAGACAACATTAGCTGAATCAACTCATTTGATAATAAATATCTAGTATATATTTATTATTTTTTAAATTTTTATAACAATCATGTGAATTTTATTTACCTCTTTAAAAACAGTTCATTGTTGTTTTTCTTCACCGCATGTTGAGTGCCTATGCTTGCAGACCGCAGACGTATCTTGAATTCAAAGGTAACTAAAATTAACTAAAAGGTAACTAAAGGGTACCTAAAAGGTAACTAATTTTTACTTCATCCTTACAGTAGACACTCTGTTATCGCACTTTGTCACATATTCAGTTTCGTAAATTGTGAGTATACATGGTCATAATAGTTAAACAAATAGTTGATGAAATGAGAAAAAACTAAAATTCGCATTTATCGCAGTTGCGATTTTCCCGTATCTACGTTTTGTTTATTTTTGAGAGATGGTAAAAGTTTCTCTCTTTTGCTTGTAAAGTTGTTACTACTGTAATTTGTAATGATACTGTTATGCCCCGGGCTTCCACGGGGCGTAGTCACCCCTTTTCATCCCCTTTCAGCCCCCAGTTTCATGCCAAATCCCCAAAGGAAGCAACAGCAGCAACAATCATACAATTACACCGCCTGGCAAGCCCAACTTCAACACATGGGGTAATCATTGCATCACAACTACAAACACTTAGCTACCTGGTATGTAGAGCAGGAATCTGCTGATCTAGATTACAAAACATCGGCAATTAGCTTAAATACCAGCCCTACCAAGGACTAGACATCCTTCACCCACGGACTTGCTGCTCATATGCTATACTGTTTTAATCCCTTGGTTGGGGGGTAGTTTGGGATAAAACACGTTGTGTCACTGTGCTAATTTGGAAGGTTGTTCCTAAATGAGAGTAGCTCCCCGTAGTTGGGAGAAACTACTAGTGTAGTGTGTTGGTGTTTTAGTGTCCAATCTCTTGGGGGCCTCCCTGCAAGATGCAAGTATCTGCTATTGGATGAATCTCTAAATACAGGCTACTACACTGGCCTGCCAGCTGAGCGGAGTGAGTAATACAATAACCGTGCTAAGTCAGCGGCTCGACGCTAGGCAGTCGAGTCGCGTGCTGGGAGTACAATGGGGCCTGACGAAGCAATTACCGGCTTCGGCGGTCACGGGCAATTGTGACGAAGGTCAGGTAGGGTATGAGGACGTGAAGAGGAGTGCAATTAGTAATGCAAGTGTAGTTTACTGACCATGTGTTTATTGGTCAGTAGGTGTAGATTAGTATGTCCCTCTTGAGGAGTTTAGACAGGTGTGAAATACAATTTATGTGTACAAGTTTGGGGTAGGTGTATACAAGATTTAAAGGAATCTGAGCACGACTGAATCTCACCTGATGATGAAACTGGAACAGACGTCGGGCCGGGCCGCTGGCGAAGCACAAGGTAGAACAGATAATGTCTCTAGTTAGGACTCCATTCTTATACCTCCCGGCGCTGCGTGGTCAGCATTGCGTAAATGTAGCTGCCCCAGATAGTTGTTAGTGTAGATGTTTGTGTATGTTTTGCAAGTAGTTGGCTAACCTCGCAGGCTGGGTGGCCGCCGCTTGCTGTGTATAGATAATGTTCTGGTCTTATGGTGTTGCCAGTTGGGGTGGTTTTGGTAAAAGATGGGGGGTGGCTCTCAGGGGGTACTGCCCCCCCGGGCTGTACAGTATGCTGTATCGCTGATCCAGGTGAGTGTAGCTCAAGGTTTTCCTTAATCATTCCTGTTAATCTCCGAACCTCTGTTTAATTGTAATCATCCTACATCACTCTTTTACACCTGATTTATTTGTGTCACTGGAAGATTTCCAGCACACCTACACTTTCCATTACTTGTAGAATTAAACTCATTCACATACAACTAAATTGCTTCCTTACATTCTTTTTCACGCCTTACTCTGAACCCTGGACTCCTAATTCGCTATAAGCGAGTCCTCTTTCCGCTGCGCCAAGCCGTCTTACCGACATGTTCGCTGGCCAAACTGCTGTAAACATTGGGTCAGCATTTCATTACTCATCCACGCGATCAAGGACAGTTCCCCACCTCCAGGTCCCGCTGACGCATCGCTTCCACAGTACAGTTTAGACACACGCTGCGTCCTTCAGCCATTTTCACAACCCCTTACCAAACCCTCAGTTACGCCCCTAAGGACGTAACAATTTGGTGGAGGCATCGGTCGGCGCTGCCATAATACAATTTGCAACAGTGCCGGAGTTAAACCAAGGATCGGTCGGTTTAGCTAAGGTCCTGACGACCCTCCCACTAGCCAAGCAAGAAAATCCACCCCTACCACTTACACAGGCAGGAAAACCACCCCTAGTTGCCTAACACATTTGGAAAACGAGTGGGGAGTTGAACCGACGTTAGAACAGGTTCAGCTCGTTCCTAAGTAAAAGAAACCCGCCCACCCACTCTTAGAACTAACACCAATTAAGACAAAAATAACTTACACTATCGCACTAATACATTGCCACAAATAAATTCATCACTCACGCTCACACAGGCATAATCCACACTCTAGGGCAACACACTTAAAAATTTAGCACTCACATTCACACATGCATTATGGGACCACGCTCAGAGCTTGCAGGTATCCAGGTATCCCCGTCGATAGCATGAGGACACATACTTACACTACAAGTTACAGACAATCGCACATATTGCACATATCGCACATATAGAATACACACGATTATGGAAAGCACAGGCACGAATGCATTCAATACAGACACGATTATATGTGACACATGCAAGATTAAAGGCAAAACACAAGCGATCGGGAACGACAAATACAAGACTTAGGCGAAGGGTATATACAATTGAACGCGATACACGCACGATTGAATGAGGAACATAGGCGATTTGATACGATACATACGCAATTAAATATGGAAAACATGCAACCGAACACAATACTTGCATTATTAAATACAGAACACGAACGATTACGGTCAGAACATATACGACTAAGAGAGGAATACATACCAACCAATTACGATTAACAAGCAGCATCACACGAGCACAGGGGGAAATCAGCCCCTAGGTCATGTACAGCCACACAATCAACAATTACACAAATTAAAGGGGGGAAAAACAGCCCCTAGGTCATGTATAGCCACACAATCAACAATTACACAAATTAAAGAAGGAAAAACAACCCCTAAGCCATGTACAGTGACAAATTTCATACAGCTATAAAATCCAAGATTAGCCCGCCCCTTATACCGCCCTAGCTTACAGTAACACAATCGCACGACACAAATATACATATAAGGTGCGTTCAAAAAGTAACGAGCCGGAGGCTGGAATGCGCAAACCGGTGACGACATCGGCTAATCGTGGCGTGTGTAGCGAGGTGTGGTTCCGACCAGAGCGTGGAAGGTCACAGCCCGTCGCTAGAGGGCACGCGTGTACGTCACGTGACGATACAAAGCGAGCAGCAGCATGCATCAATCGTCCAATGCTGCCAGTTGCATTGCAAACAGTCAGATGGAGGCGTCAAACGAAGAGCAAAGAGGCGTTTTTCGGTTTCTGACAGCGGAAGGAGTAGGGGGAACGGACATTCATCGCCGAATGTCACAAGTGTACGGCGAACACTGCATGTCCCTTGCAAGGGTCAAGGTGTGGCACAAGCGCTTCAGGGAAGGACGAGTGTCGTTAGCCGATGGTGCCCGGTCTGGGGCACTCCCCTGCATTACCGATGACAACGTCCATCCGGTTGATGCACTCATTACCCAGGACCGCCGAGTGACAGTGAACACCATAGCTGCCGTGGTCGGATTGAGTGTCGGAAGTGTGCACACCATCGTGAAGGAACGACTGCACTTGCGCAAAGTGTGTGCCCAATGGGTGCCCCACAGTCTTCAACCACACCAACAAGCATGTCAAATGGCCCACTGTCTTGGTCATCTGCAGCGCTATGCGAGGGAAGGGAATGGGTTCCTGGCACGAGTGGTGGCTGGAGAGGAGTCATGGTGTCATCACTTCGAACCAGAATCCAAACTACAAAGCCTCCAGTGGAAGCATCCAGGGTCACCACCACCCAAAATAGGCAAGGCCATCCACAAGAGTGCAGGAAAGGTAATGCTGACGTTCTTCTTTGACCAAGATGGCCCCCTTCTGATACACTTGATGCCGCACGGGACAACAGTGAATGCCCAGCGTTACTTGCAAACCTTGACCACCCTTCGCCAAGCGATCAAAACAAAACGACCAGACAATCTCACCCGTGGGGTCATTCTGCTCCACGACAATGCAAGACCTCATACGGCCAACATAGTCGCGGCACCCCTGCAGAAATTCAAATGGGAGGTTCTTGGCCACCCTCCATACAGTCCAGACCTCTCCCCCTGTGATTACGCCATGTTTGGTCCCCTGAAAAGAGCTCTGTGGGGCCAACGATTCACCTCTGACGTCGACATCCAGCTGTACGTGCGGAACTGGTTCACATCGCAGCCCAGGGAATTTTATGAGACGGCCATTCACCGCCTCGTGTCACAGTGGGACAAGTGCCTCAACAGCCAGGGCCAATACTTCTAACATACAGGTACTGGTTTCTGTAATTATGCCTCCGGCTCGTTACTTTTTGAACGCACCTTATATTTTGTACCTTACAAACTGATTAGGAAGTGATCCCCACTAGCCAACGTACGGCACTAGAAAATATTGCTAACATTAAAGACAAAGGCAAAGCCTCTCAAGACAAGAGTTTAGTGCTTTTCAGTCGGTCAACACGAATGTACCCAAAAGAGATGGGTTATGCCCTAATCCTGAAATAAATTACATGAGATTAATAAAACACTAGGATGACCAGTTTCGATCGTCAAGCGATCATCATCAGATCCAATACACTTAGGCTATAAAATCTATGTTTGAAATACAGGTGAAAACTGGTCATCCTAGTGTTTTATTAATCTCATGTAATTTATTTCAGGATTAGGGCATAACCCATCTCTTTTGGGTACATTCGTGTTGACCGACTGAAAAGCACTAAACTCTTGTTTACTAAGGCAACACTGAAAATATGGCTTCAAACACCACAACTCTCAAGACAAGTTTCCCCAAATATATACATATTTAAGAGCGACTGCTAAGAATATTCCTTCCCTTAGGAGCACAGGAAGGACATTCTAAGGATCAACACAATTATACACCGCCCACTCAGGGGATGAATCATTCCCATTAGACATACGTCCTTTACCCCATCCCTCACGCTGCCTACTTTTAAAATCCCATACGTGACTAACATAAGAAGCATATTTTGTACCCCACTTAACAGTGACATCCCTAGTTATTATAACATGTATATTTTAAGATTGAATCCAGAGAATATTCGTTCCCACGGGAGCATAGGAAGGATGTTCGAAGGACCGATATCATTTTACTGTATAGCGTTACAATGTGCTAGAATAAGATGTATACCATGTACAACATCCACTTACTGAACAATCGTTTTTATCAGCCAGTGACACGGCCATAATGGTAATTCATACACTGATACAAGGTATACACAACGATTAAGCATATACAATTACAAAGGTTAACAGTCAGAGAGCAAAGAGCTCTGCGGCAATTACCGCAATAACACTAGTTACCAGACAGAGAATAGCACAAGACAGGAACACAAACTGCCAAAGATACCGTACAAACATACTTTAATACAGCTACAGAATAACATAGGTTGGCGGAACACATACCCTAAAACACGGGGGATACACGTTAGGAACAAGTGCAGGAAAGGAAGAGGATATTTAACAAACACACCCAAACACACGGGGAGATCTCACAGTAACACAGGGACGGGACTTACACATTGAACTCAGGACTCCGTAGTACAGAGCCCAGAGAAACACAGGAAAGAACACAACAAAAAAAATCGCCACCACAGGAAAATGGAACATAATCCCATAAATTACGTAAACGAATACTTGACCGATCCTCAAAGGTAGGATCCATATTGCAATCGTATATACAGAACATATCATAAACCTTCACAGTCCAATTGCGAAATATGCTGACAGGGTAACACGCAATACATGCGACCGAGGGAACGGAAACAGTAATCCATCTAGTCAGCGATGACTGCAATCATGGCACGTGCGTGGCAGTTAGGAAATATAAACATTCCACACTCGCACAGACATCACGTATGCGTAAAGCAACAACAAATTACTACACATACCAGCTGACGTCACAGCAATATACGATGCCACCTTCACGCATCTACAAAGCCGAGAGTGTAAATACAGATGTATATACACAACTCACGAACAGCTACATACAAATTCTATACAACCGGGAAGGGCTTAGTCCATCAGAGAGAATAGCGGCAAGATCCCAAGTATGGTAACAATTCACAAACATCCATATACAAATTCTATACAACCGGGAACGCACTTAGTCCATCAGAGAGTAAGGCGGCAAGATCCTAAGTATGGTAACAAATCAAAACCACCCATATACAAGTTCTATACAACCAGGAACATGCTTAGCTCATAGATCAATATGGCGGCATGCTCCAACGTATGGAAACAACATACAGACACTCACACAATCACTAAACACACCATCAAATGTGCAGTGAACTAGACTTGTTGTTCATTGGAGTGCCAATCTTAAACCCTTTCCAAAACCCATTAGCCAACGAAACTGAGGCCTGTCTATTAGGTAGATATGTGTTGGAGAGTATCCATTACTCAGTGATAGGAAATAGGGGAGGCCTACCCCTTACAGGGGCCAGTGCCGGGCCATTGCCCATTACTCAAAAACAGGTCAGCCTATGAGACGCCAATACTCCATGCGTATTTGGATGGGGGAATACCCCAGAGTCATATTAGAATAACTTAGACCAGGAACCTGCAACCCTTAACACCTAAAAAGACAGTAAGAGCACAACAATGAAAGCAAGCACCATGTCATAAACTGTCACATTGTGTTAGTAGAATCAATCATGGTTCCGTATTGATTAAAAGTCAAAATATTAAAGGGACAGGAATTCCGCCTGATCAATACACAACCTTTCACAGTCAAAGGGCTATATTATACCCATTTGGTACATGTTTCGAAGCCTTCCATAATGGTCCCTTCATCAGCCATATACAGAAACATATTGTCAGTACAATCATGGAAATACATTAAAAAGGTTAAAACTAACATGAGAAAACTTGATGAAAATGAGACATAGAAATCTTGAGGACAGTTATGGTGCAAAAACATTGAATAAAACTTGTCCTGAGGAAACCTTAAAAATATTACAAACAAAATATGGAAAAACACATTAAAAATAGTATGTTAAAATGCAAACTTAAAGTGCAAGTTATATGACTCTTGCAATAATCTTAGAGTTCTCATAAAATATAATAGCAGGATTCTGTGTCCAAATAACCTAGGGAGTTCGACCCATAAAAAGAGTTAAAAGTATGTTAAAAAACTCTTGGTCATATTAAGACTTTGTTGACTTCACACGAAGGAGGGATCGTTGGTAGAAAGATCAATACATCGGCCAAGCCTGATGAAAGCCTCTTGAAAACGGAGACGAAAGGAAAGTTGAAACCTCTGGTGATTAGGAAATCCAATTTTTTTTTCTAGGAGACATATGGGCCTTAGGGGAAACCTAATGGGGGAGACAAATCTAGTATTAATGTATCAATGTTTTTGCACCATAACTGTCCTCAAGATTTCTATGTCTCATTTTCATCAAGTTTTCTCATGTTAGTTTTAACCTTTTTAATGTATTTCCTTGATTGTACTGACAATATGTTTCTGTGTATGGCTGATGAAGGGGCCATTATGGAAGGCTTCAAAACATGTACCAAATGGGCATAATATAGCCCTTTGACTGTGAAAAGTTGTGTATTGATCAGGCAGAATTCCTGTCCCTTAAATATTTTGTCACATAGTGGTTTAAAAGACTAAACTCACGCACAAACAAAAAGATACATAATTCCAAAACACCGCAACACACGGGTTAGACCGCAGAACATATTCACAAACAAAGTCACATACTTGAAAACACCAAAGCGGACAGGTCAAAATCATCAAAACACGAGATGTGAAGCCAACACACTCACGAAAACTAGGCGAAACTTTTTTCACACTATGCGGAGATGCAAGCATTGTTATGAAGAAAGAATCGCGAGTCTTTCATCCAATAATGACTAGTCAAATCAAACTCAAGGCATACCAAAAAGGCAGCAATGGCATACTTAACACGTTATAATGCTAAACATTTTTTAATACATGTAACACACATTATCGTACTGTCGGGCACATCAGCGAATTTTCTGTACAGCCATGCTTCCATACGTCAACACCGGATATCACGCAAAGCATATGGTACAGACATAACAATAACACAGGTTAACAGACAATCGTACACACTGACACAACGAAATGAACCTACATGCCACGGCTACATTTCAGGGACCTTCCATGCCAACCTCAGTCAGGAACAGTAACACACATTTTACTGAAGTATATAGGTAAGACCTCAGAAGTGTCCAACACAATACCAAATACGAATCCAAACACTTTCGGAAACTATTGGGAACTATATTATATACTACTTAAACGTACACTAAAATACAATGCACACACACAGATTATTCCGCCACTACAACGGTACAAGTTCACAGGGAACCTACCACAAACACATAATAATTGAATCGGCATAATAGGGCCCACATTAGATAAAACACTATAATCTAATCAGCACAATGACACAAACAGGCACAGCAAGAACACAGGTTATCAGAACATACACCCCCGAGCTCAAAATTGACCTTTATCACCCTTCAAGAACAATTCCCACATTTTTGCCCATACCAGCAAGTATTTTAGGGTAGCTTTCCCTATCACAATTATTTCAAAATATACAGGAACGAACATCTAAACAAATAGCAACATTTAAAACTACATCTCAACTATGGCTTTTTAGACAAGGCACTATTAATTTTCTTACATCTTTATTATTGCAAAATATTATTATTATTACTAATATGGTCATGATTATCTTGAATATTATCGTATATTTATCTACACAAATGCCACACTAGGAGAAGAGAAAGTAAGGAGATATCACGAATATGTATGTGGGAACCGGTGTCAAAAACACTCACGTTTGATTTGTTGAAAAAGAATATTTTACTTAACAAATGCAAATAAAATAGATTACCGATACATTATCAATACAGAATACGTTGATGCCTTCCCAGCTCCAAAGAACAACAACAATCAAGTCCATGGCCACTGTTTTCTCTATGTCCGCGCGCCCTCTATATCACTCGCGGGAAAACCTCAAAATTCCTGCCCGTCTTTCCACATGTATACGAGATACAAATATTATAAGAATATTGAAAAGGTAACGTAGATACATAGAAATACCTATAACACAGATAAGCGCTAAGACTATTAACACAACATATTACACGAAAAGAGAGAGAAAGAGTACAGTAGAATAAAAGAAGAGGGAAAAGAAATCATAGTAGAAACAAATACACTATGAATTATTTCTATTAATATTATTATTATTATTATTATTATGACCTTCATTATCATCACTGTGCCGCACGCCTATAAACATCACGCAATTCAAACACCAAATACCAGGAACACTGAGAGGAAACACATGAACACCCAAGGACCCATACCCAGCTACAGCCATTGGATACAAATATAAAACAACAATGAAACACAATTTCCAGAGAAACTGTACACACACACTCCCAAGCTTAGAACAAGCCACCACAATGGCACAAATTCACAGGGAAGAACACCCAAGCACATGGGATACACAACAGGGAAAGCCTTGGCAAGCTACCTCTAGACATCGCAAACCTTAAAATACATTACCGGCAGGCAACGCAAGGAAACGTAAAGGCCATAGGAGCACATAAGGGCAAAGGAAGACATTATCTTATATTACCACTATCAATGTTAGCATGATTATTGTTATTCTTAAGAGTACTATTTCTAACAAGATCGACAGCATTAGTAAACATCCACACAAAGATACACAAATTAAGAATTAGAATAAGTACACTCACAACACAGATAGAAACTAATTACTAGAAAACAACACAACACACAAAGCGAAAGGAAGAAAGAAGGAAAAGAGAATAGAAGTGGACACAATCACACTGTGAATATTGGTATTATCATTATTATTGTTATAAGTATTATTGTTAACATTTTGTTTTCATCAATAGCAGCAACATTATTTATGGCACGCCAACAACTAAACAAAGTACAGCCAGCGCCATATACATGCAGCCATTAAGTACAACTACCATACATTGCCGACTCAGTCAGCACATCAAAACACGGAAGTAGCAAGCCATTTCATGACCTAAGCCTGCGTTATACGCAACAGCGCCAATATAACGCTTGGCGACGCACCATCAGGCGGCTGGAGAGGTCCTTGCCTAGACCGGCACAATCCTCCCATGTAAGAAGCCCCGCCGCTCCGTGCGATGGCCAGAGAAAACACGTCACACTACCTTACATACAAGATTAATCCATACACACTCAGCCAATTGAGCCAAGCCGTCACTACGGCGCTTATTTCAAAACCAAACAGAAGTACTAACAACACACAGAGTGACACTAACAAGCTAACTAACAAACCAACTAACCAAACAACAAATTAATCTACTAACCAACTAACAAATTAATCCACTAATATACTTACAAATTAACTTAATAACTAAGCAACCTAATAACCAACCAATGAACCTATTAACCACCTACTAGCGTACCAATTAACACACTATTAATAAACCATCGTACCTATCACTCAACCAAGCATCCCTAACACTGGTTTTACCGCCCACCGCCCTACACCACCCCTTGTCACAATAAAATACCTATGAGTGCACTACACCTATCCGCACAAAGGTGATTGGCGAAGGGCAGATGGCCATATATCATACATATTAAACGATTTAAATCTACACATACTGTACGCCCAATTTTTCACATACGTTCTACACGCCTCACAAGTACATTCAAACTACACTATATCAAACAAATTTTACATTGAACAGTACAGAAGGAGAAAGATCAATGGGTAGACTAACCGAGCTTGTGGACTAACCAACCAGCAAGAACGTAAAGTCAACTCAAAACACTGGGAAACCGACCAGGCTGTGTGATGACGCCGAAATGGCTAGCCAGCATAAACAGGAAGGCAACCAGGTTGCGCCTGCACAATTAAATATAAGTTGCACACAGACGCTGTAATAGACCGTGCAAGAAGGGAAGATCAGCCCGTTTGCACGATAACGCCCGTAAGGGAACGAAGTGCAAGAACACGCCCTTCTTTCTCTGGTACCCCAAAAGGGACCTAGAAAAGGGAACAATGTAAGCATGCATACCGGACATTATGCTACATGAAGTCACAGCGACAAATCACAAACATTTTTACACTGCGAATCGAACTTCAAGAGACGTCAAGCACATGAAGATAAGCGTACAATATGCGTAAACAGCCGTGCAAATATGCAAACATTTATACCAGTAGCCCAGGTACCGGGAAAGAAGAAAAAATAATAAAAGAAGAATGAAAATATAATAAGGTACACCAAACATTAGACACAAATCTTAATATGCAACCATTGACGAATTACCCACCGCCTCTGCCCAGAGATGCCAGAGACCAAGGAAGACTCGTGAAGCATGGTGTAACGAAGTATTACTGACCATCGGATCGACCAATTAACGGTCTCCGTATGAGACGCATTCTGAGTGAATTCAAAATGGAATAAGGTTTGAACTTTAGGAAACATGGGCTAAATAAAGAAATGAGCAAATAGAGAGCAAGAAGCTTTTAACATATATATTCACTTTCAAATTATTACAGGTTAACAATTTGATAAAAACAAAACAATGATTTCTTGACAAAAGAATATTTGTATCTGTCTATGAACATTGAGACAAGGTAATAATTCTTATACACGGCATAGTTAAATTGCTTTTTGCAAAAGGAAAATTAGTGATGCAGCTGAGAGCTGATGGCTGGCAGGGAGCAAATCCTGCCATACCTGGGAAAAGAAAATAGGGAAACTGAAGAAGTTACCAAAAGAATAAATAGCCTATGAAGGGAGCTATTTGCTGACAGGGGCTCAGTCCTGCAGTACCCTATGAAAGTTACATGCTTGGGTAGTTGCCAAGATGCAACAGAAATGTTTGCAAAGTAGATGCAATGGCAGACACAGGATGTGTGAACTGTATGTAAGTTAATCATTAAAGATTTCCCAAGAAATGGAGATGGCAGAAGCTGGTAGGCAAATGGGCCTATTATCTGCAAGTAAACCATGAGATGTGAAGTGCACAAGAAAGGTGCAATGAAAGATGCAGATATGCACAAGAAATAATGAGATTATTCCCCAAAGAAACAAAAGAATGGCTCAAGTAAGCCGATATGTCATTCCGCCTAGAAGGGAAGGGGGAGAAGAGCACAAAGATATTAAAAATGAGGAATCTTCTAACGGGCTTGTATAAAGCTATCATGGTATAACAGAAAGAACATGAAATAACACTGAATATAATGTGATTACAAAGTACTCATCTTGGAACAAAGTGTGGTTAACATCCCACGTGTGCGTAGAACACTCAAGTACAAAGAAGAAGAAATAATTCATGTCCAGTTGTGGTTGCTTTCACAAAACTACTTGACGATTTTACAGACGTCTCGTAGAACACTTGTTGAATAGTAAGGCTGACCTTAGCTATCGCAAAGTTAAAGACTTGTAACATGAAGATGAAGTGATAATGTTCACTTAGTAAGAAATAGCGTAGGAATAGATTTCCGTAGCACTGGAAGATGTATAATTGACATCTTAATGTTAGTGTCGCAGGAACACGTTGAAGTGTGATCAGAGTTGGATCATTTGAAAAATGTCTTTGAAGACATGGCAAAGGTTATATTAAAACACTTCTTGATGCAGAATTTACAGATGAGAAGTTTTCCAAGTTGAGGTTTATCGTCCGGTATTCAAGACGGGTGGCTAGCATTATCGTTAACAGAGAAATCACACACGAGGGGTCGAACGTCAGACCAGAATTTGTTTTTTCTAACCTCATTTTTCGTCACCATGTGCTCGTGACAATTGGAGAGCCCAAACCACGTTATCAGGAAGAAGCGCGGTGAGTGGCTGGAGAGAGGCCACGTCATGGAGACGGCCAATAAGCGCGTAGCTTCCTGAGACCAGCATGACAGGCCAGAATACCACGAGGTATGAGTATAGTGACCTATTAACACTTGGAAAAAGTGTCTTAAAGGCGAGATATATATTGTAACACAAAAAGTAAGTACGTAAATCGTTTTAAATATGTTTATATTAAACAAGAAAGTGAAATAAAAATTGTCACGAGCACATGGTGACGAAAAATGAGGTTAGAAAAAACAAATTCTGGTCTGACTTTTGACATTATCAAAACTTCCAAAATTAACAAATTAATCATTCGCAAATGCGAACATACTGCTAGAGGGGCGACAAGAAAACACAAGAAAGAAAACAAAGAGACAGGACTAGAGTGGCAAAGGAGAAACAGAAGAAATTGGACGAACACAATGTCCAAAAGGAGTAATTAATTTCACCACTCTGACTCTGTTGTCACGACCGGTGTAGCACTTAACTACTCTTCCGGTGTGCCAAACAAGAGGAGGACTGGATTCTCTAAGGAGATTAAAATCTCCCTCCTTGAGGTTTGGTTGAGCGAGCTGCCACTTCCCTCTCCCCTGAAGCAAGTTCAAATACTCCAGCCTCCACCGTTTCCAAAATCTATCCCTAAGAGCTTCGACTCTTTTCCAGAGAATGGGCAAAGAAATATCGAGCTTGCGGTCGATGAGAGGTGGCGGAGCATTTAGGGAGCTACCTATTAAGAAATGAACAGGGGTTAGAGGAAGCAAATCGGAAGGGTCGCTAGACACAGGAGACAAGGGACGGGAATTGACTGTGCCTTCGATAAGAATAACAAAAGAATTGAATTCTTCAAACGATAGAATAGATTTTCCTATAGTTCTTTTGAGATGGGTTTTATTCAATTTGACACAAGCTTCCCATCTCTCACCGTGATGAGGAGCATACGGGGAGATGAAATGCCATTTAAAGCCCTTTAAAATGAGCGTAGTTAGAAAGTTGCTCGTTGACAGAAAGAGAGCAGAGTGCCTTTTGCCATTGCTGAGAAGCACCAAGAAAGTTTCTGGCGTTGTCGGAGAAAATCTCGGAGGGAATTCCTCTTCTAGCAATAAAGCGAGAAAAAGCAGAGAGAAAGTATGAACTGGAGGCGTTGGTGACCAATTTGAGATGAATGGCACCAGTAACCATGCAAACAAAAAGTGCTATGTAAAGCTTGGCAAGAATTTTGCGTTTGGCTTTTAGACTATTGGTTTGATATAGGAAAGGACCAGCGTAATCAATACCAGTTAGAAGAAACGGTCTGCTGGGAACAGAACGGAACGAAGGAAGGTCAGCTATAAGTTGCTGAGAGAACTTAGGTTTGGCCTTAAAGCAAGGAATACATTTTCTAACAACGGAATTGACTTCGTGCAAGCCATTGATGGGCCAGTAATGCTCACGAATCAAACACAAGAGAGTGCGTGTACCAACGTGCAAATGCTGATAGTGAAATTGACGTATTATCAGTTTAGTAACGTGATGTTTTGAAGGAAGAATTATGGGGTGTTTCTTATCTTCAGGATAATCAGAAAAAGATAACCGACCACCTACTCTTAACAATCCGTTATCATCAAGAAAGGGGCATAAAGCGAATAGTCTCTTCCCCTTTTTAAGGGGTAGACCCTTAGATAGAGAATTAATTTCATAAGAAAAAAATTCTTGTTGCGTTAGCAATTAGACTGTGGTAGTAGCAGACTGTAATTCAACAGCAGAAAGAAATGCTTGAGGAAACAATGGTTTTTCTAACAGAAAGAATTTCCAACGAAGCAAGTAGGCTACAACATGAACTAGCTTTTGAAAAGAAGAATATCTTTCAAGCAATGAAGGGGTAACCGTGTTTACAAGAGAAGAGGCGACTTTACGAGTTTCAGGAACATTCGTTAAAGCAGAAGAAAATAGGGCTGGCCAAAAGGAAGGTTCTTGCAACAACCAAGTTGGACCATGCCAGAAAGGTCTAGATTTAGCTAGCTGGTGTGGAAGGCATCCACGAGAAATTTTGTCTGCTGGGTTCTCCTTACCCGAGACATGTTTCCATTGAGAAGATGCGGATAGAGTTTGGATTTTTTCCACCCTATTTGCGACGAAGGATTGCCAATGCGTAGGGGGCGTAGAGATCCAAGCTAAAGTGATGGCGGAGTCAGTCCAGTAGTAGATATGACTGAAATGACAGTTGAGATTGGAGGTAAGCTTTTGAGATAATTCGGCTGCGAGCAGGGCAGCGCATAACTCTAAGCGAGGCAATGAAACTGTTTTCAAAGGAGCTACCTTTGACTTGGTACAAATTAAATTAGAGAATGAAGGAGTGTTACGACTAACCACATAAGCGCAACATCCGTAAGCTTTCACGGAGCTATCTGTAAACAGATGTAGCTCTAGGTTAGCAGAGAACAAAGTAGGGATAAGAACCCTTGGGGATGTCTATGACAGACAGATCAAGAAGATGAGTGCGGAAGGAAAGCCATCTTTCCAAAAGAGAAGGAGGGATAGGATCGTCCCAATCCGTTTTGAGAGACCAAAGTTCCTGCATAAACATCTTAGCTTTGACTATGATCGGAGCTAGGAATTGAAGGGGGTCATAGATTTTGGCGATCTCTGAAAGAACTTGTCGCTTAGTTTGAGGAAGAATAGGAGACAAGCTGACTTGATAGAAAAAAGAATCTGATACGGGATACCAGTGAAGTCCTAAAACTTTAGTGGAATCAATGTTATGTAAGAGCTCGACTGGTGTATCAGTGCTGCCATTGTATATAAGCTCAGCTAGTACTTTTTGAGAATTAGAATTCCATTTGTGAAGTAAGAAACCACCTCTATGAAGTAACGCTTGGAGAGATCACGTGAGTGCTCAAGTGCTTCAGTAGGGGAGCTAAAGGAATGAAGAAAATCATCCACATAAAAAGACTTTTTGAGAAGATTTGAGGTATTAGCGGAAAAGAGGTTAGTCTTGCTCAGCGAGATGCTTTAAAGTGCGGATGACCAAGAAAGCAGATGGCTTTAGACAATATGTGACCGTTTTTAATTTGAAGTTCTTAATGGGTTTGGAAGGGCTATCACGCCAAAGAATTTGTTGCAAATTTTGCTGTTCAGATTTGATTAAGATTTGCCTATACATTTGTTTAATATCGGCGATGACACCAACAGGAAACAAGCGAAAGTTTAACAGAACGGAAGAAAGATCAGACTGAATGGCGGGACCGGTAAGTAAGGTATCGTTCAATGAAATACCATTAGAATCTAGAGCGGAACCATTGAAAACGACTCATGTGTTCCCTTGTGGAAGGGTTCTTCCAAACAGGGTGATGATTCAAATAAGAACTATCTTCAGAGATGGTTTGTTTATGAAGGACTTCCATGTGACCAGAGGCTTCGTAGTCTGCCATAAAGTCAATGTATTGAGCTTTGACTGAAGACTCTTGTTTCAACTGATTTTCTACAGCAAACAAAGCCTTGAGAGCGCGAGGATGGGAATCTTTTAAAACTGGAGAGGAAGAAATACGAGACATAGTGACAACGAATCTACCATCTGGGTTGTGAGTGGTAGTGGAGAGATAAGCTGTTCGCAAAAGTCATCTTCAGTGGAAGAAGAAGGGGTGGAATCGATGGACTCAATTTTCCAGAACTTTTCCAAATTGTTGTCCAACTCGACGTGAGTTAAGTGACATAAAGATGAAGACTGCACAGTGGCAAGAGGGATATGACCCGTGACCAACCAACCAAATTTGGTGTGGTGGGCGTAGATGCTAGACGTTATATTGATTCTAGAAGGAAGTAAATTTTGCCAAAAGACATTAGCACCTAGCAAAATGTCAACTGGAGCACTCTGATGAAAGTAGGGATCAGCTAATTTCAGATCAGAGGGAAAATGCCAAGAATCAATAGAAAACGAATGACTAGGAGTTGGGGCTCCAATAACAGGGATTGACAAACAATTTAAACTAAGGTTAGTGCCAGATTGCACCGAATCCTTAATATTGAGCTTTATGAACTGTAAGGAAGTAGACTTACGTTATTGATACCAGATATTTCTATCGAATTGGTATTAGGCTTTAAGTTTAATTTCTTAACCAAAGAAGAGGTTATGAAATCGTGTGTGGCAGCGTTGTCGAGAAGAGCTCGACAGAATGCCATTTGCCCTCAGAGTCTTGGACCTGAAGTCTCACCGTGGATAACAAAACCTGAGTACTTCGCCAAGAATTAGCAGTCTGACTATACGACTGAGCGCTAGAGTCAGCATGGGTGCCAGAAGTAAGGTACGACTTACTACTGGATGCCACGTTGGATTGAGAAGTCGTAGAAACAACGCTTTCCAAAGGCTTATTTTGGGGATGCTTAAATTTGGGTTTTTCAAACCGGTGTAATGAGGAATGGTGGCGCAGTTTGCAATGTGTCCAGACACCTTTAGACAAGCAATTTGAAACTGCATGTTTGGTAGACAAACAATTATAACAGCATTTGTGCTCGGCAACAGCTTTCCTACGGTCATCGACTGTCATGGATTTGAAAACAGAACAAAAATATAGGGGATGCAAGTTGTTGCAAAGAAAGCAAGTTTGTACAGTACTCTGCACTGAAAATACCTGAGAACGGAAAGATTTCTTATTAGAAGAAGTCTTACTGATCGCACCTTTGCTCGACCTAGGTAGCTCGGCTTGTTGAGCAACGGCGGAAAGGATTTCACAACGGTTTTTGATAAACGTGACTAAAGTTTGAAATGTGGGATCAGGCTGATCTATTAAGTCTGATTCCCATGCCTTTAAAGTTTGAGAATCGAACTTGGAAGTAGTGAGTTATATCAGAAACAAGTCCCAATGCTCGACTGATTGCTTCAAGTGCTCGAGAGCTCGAACATGAAGCTCGACAGTATCACCTAACTGACGTATAGAGGAAAGATTGTCTGGACGACAGGAAGGGAGGTTAAATAGAGCAGTAATATGCCTGTGGATGCGAAGCTTGGGGTTACCGTAACGTTGTTGCAGCAAAGTGAAAGCAACAGAATAATTGTCAGACGTGAGAGGAAGTGCCTCTATCAGCTTAAGAGGGGGACCTTGTAACGCAGACTTCAAATAATGAAACTTCTGAATATCAGGTATTAAAGAATCATTGTGTACTAAAGAAACGTAGAGTTCCTCGAAGGAATCCCATTCGTTCTCGTTTCCAGAAAAGGTTGGCAAGGAAATCCTAGGTAGGATGGGTTTAGACTGAGTGACAGGTTGGTCACTATGCTTTTTAGTTAAGGTTTTGATTAAGTTATCCGCTTCGTCGAAGCCTTCGAAATAACTTTCCTCCACCTCACCTCGATCCTGCTTGTGAGTTGAGTCGAGGGCCTCAAGCTCTAATTGTAAGGAGGAATATGATTTAAAGTCATTTTGGTACAATTTAAATCTTTCGACCAAAATGTTTAATGAATGGTCATCCAAACTTTTGTCGGTCAAACTGGAGCGAAATCTAGCCAATTGCTTTTTGAGAATGGCACGAGTGCCCAATAACTTCTCGGTAGTGGACATGGTAGAGACTGAAGCACTTACCCCACCCTCGAGTGAACTTGCTGGCGGCAAGGAGACGTCAGGCTTGACAGGAGAGGGCTTCAGCTTCTCGTCAGGGTCCTGCACCTTCTCCACTTTGATGGACTCCGTAATAGCTGTGAAAAGTCAGACACAGTATTAGACCAAGTTTTATTATGAAGCAACGTGCTCTCCAAGTTATGATTTAAGTTTAAGCAAAGTGAAACTAGTCCCGGGTTTCGGCACCAAAAGAGATGGTGTAAGGAAGTATTACTGATCATCGGATCGACCAATTAAAGGTCTCCGTATCAGACGCATTCTGAGTGAATTCAAAATGGAATAAGGTTTGAACTTTAGGAAACATGGGCTAAATAAAGAAATTAGCAAATAGAGAGCAAGAAGCTTTTAACATATATATTCACTTTCAAATTATTACAGGTTAACAATTTGATAAAAACAAAACAATGATTTCTTGACAAAAGAATATTTGTATCTGTCTATGAACATTGAGACAAGGTAATAATTCTTATACACAGCTTAGTTAAATTGCTTTTTGCAAAAGGAAAATTAGTGACGCAGCTGAGAGCTGATGGCTGGCAGGGAGCAAATCCTGCCATACCTGGGAAAAGAAAATAGGAAAACTGAAGAAGTTACTAAAAGAATAAATAGCCTATGAAAATAAATAGCCTATGAAGGGAGCTATTTGCTGACAGGGGCTCAGTCCTGCAGTACCCTATGAAAGTTAAATGCTTGGGTAGTTGCCAAGATGCAACAGAAATGTTTGCAAAGTAGATGCAATGGCAGACACAGGATGCGTGAGCTGCATATAAGTTAATCATTAAAGATTTCCCAAGAAATGGAGATGGCAGAAGCAGGTAGGCAGATGGGCCTATTATCTGCAAGTACACCATGAGATGTGAAGTGCACAAGAAAGGTGCGATGAAAGATGCAGATATGCACAAGAAATAATTAGATTATTCCCCAAAGAAACAAAAGAATGGCTCAAGTAAGCAGATATGTTATTCCGCTTAGAAGGGAAGGGGGAGAAGAGCACAAAGATATTAAAATTGAGGAATCTTCTAAACCGGGCTTGTATAAAGCTAACATGGTATAACAGAAAGAACATGAAATAACACTGAATATAATGTGATTACAAAGTACTTATCTTGGAACAAAGTGTGGTTAACATCCCACGTGTGCGTAGAACACTCAAGTACAAAGAAGAAGAAATAATTCATGTCCAGTTGTGGTTGCTTTCACAAAAGTACTTGACTATTTTACAGACGTCTCGTAGAACACTTGTTGAATAGTAAGGCTGACCTTAGCCATCACAAAGTTAAAGACTTGTAGCATGAAGATGAAGTGATATTGTTCACTTAGTAAGAACTTGCGTAGGAATAGATTTCCGTAGCACTGGAAGATGTATAATTGACATCTTAATGTTAGTGTCGCAGGAACACGTTGAAGTGTGATCCGAGATGGATCATTTGAAAAATGTCTTGGAAGACGTGGCGAAGGTTATATTAAAACACTTCTTGATGCAGAATTTACAGATGAGAAGTTTTCCAAGTTGAGGTTTATCGTCCGGTATTCAAGACGGGTGGCTAGCATTATCGCTAACGGAGAAATCACACAGAAGAGGGGTCGAACATCCTCTTAAATAGCAAACAGGACAAGGTTCTTGAAAAATCGATGTCCAGGCATTGGAGAGACCAAACCACGTTGTCGGGAAGAAGCGCGGTGAGTGGCTGGAGAGAGGCCACGTCATGGAGACGGCCAATAAGCACGTAGCTTCCTGAGACCAGCATGACAGGCCAGAATACCACGAGGTATGAGTATAGTGACCTATTAACACTTGGAAAAAATGTCTTAAAGGCGAGATATGGATTGTGACACAGAAAATAATTACGTAAATCATTTTAAATATGTTTAAATTAAACAAGAAAGTGAAATAAAAATTAATTGTCACGAGCACATGGTGACGATAAATGAGGTTAGAAAAAACAAATTCTGGTCTGACTTTTGACATTATCAGAACTTACAAAATTAACAAATTAATAATTCGCAAATGCGAACAAAGCATAATTCAAAACAGCACAGCGTACATAAATCACTAGTGTGGCCTCCACCTACCCGTAAAAATTTGCCTTAAGAAATAAAAAAAAACAAACAAAAAAAAACTCACCAACACACAACACTAAGAAGCGTTAAGTGTAAACGTCCAAATATACGGCAAAAAATGCCAGAAGAACATCGTGAACAACAGAAGCCACACAAGACGTATTATGTTACCACAAGATACACTGTCGTCGATCAGAATGCATTCAACCCATGAAAAACGAGCGAGCTCACTCGCGCACACAGCTATTCATAAATTGTTGCAACTAAAAATAAGAAGAGTAGTATAAGGCCTGCAGCTGCAAACATGTACAAAAATAATCATATGTATAACATGCACACTTTTCTTCAGAAATGTTCATGTCCAGACAGGAGATAACACCCTTTCATGTTTACAGACCAGGAGGACACCAGACTTGGCAGATCACACCTTTTTTTTTTACAGATTACCGCATGCCAAGAAGAAAACGTTCAACACAAACAATAGCCAGTGACTGTGGTAAACTGGACATTGCCCCCCCACCACATTTAAACGGCGCTCATGAGGCCAAAAACACACAACGGTGAGAGGCGGCATATTATGTAAATGATGCGCCTCACCGTTTGAAAAGATTGTCTACCCACAGTAGGTAACCTTACCATTAATTTATAGCTACGGTATAGTGTGGCCACCTAATTCATAAGTTAGGCATAGTACGGCCGCTTAACGACTATAAGCTAGATATAGGAAAATAGCACAGTGCATAAGTCTAGACATAGAACGGTACCGTAGAGAATAAGTTGGACAAAGGACGTCACCCTAGATATAAGTCTTTTTTTTTTCACCTCGTAATATGTAATAACATAACATGTGCACCTCATCCAATAAACAAAATATTGCAAAATTCACGTCATTTCACAATCATCCTAACCATTGTATTATATTGTACTGCCCACTATTGTATTGCATTGTATTTTTCTACTATTGTACTGTCTTGTATTTTTAACTATTGTACTGCCTTGTATTTCTTACCATTGTACTATTTTATATTTTCTACTACTGCATTATATTGTATCTTATTGCATTGTATAGTCATAGCATTGTATCGTGACACCATGTTAACTACTGTATTATTCTACCATCGTGTTATTGCATAATTATATTAATGTACCACTCTATTGTCACACTATTCTATCATAACATAACCTGTAAATTGTAAATTGTTGTAAATCTCACAAGCATACATATAAAAAAATGTACCTCCCTAAACCCCACCTTAAACCTGAGCACACGCAAAACACGCACGCTACCATCTACATACCTACACACACAGAAGACACGAGGACAGAAGGAGAAGAAGAAGGAACAACATCTATGCATCGCCCCACGACTTGAACAATGATTGGGGACAATCGTTCGACCCAGAGGAGGTCCTGTTACACCCCGGGCTTCTATGGGGCGTGGTCGCCCTCTTTCGTCCCCTTTCAGGCCCCCCGTTTCATTCCAAATCCCCAAAGGAAGCAACAGCAGCAACAATCATACAATTACACCGCCTGGCAAGCCCAACTTCAACACATGGGGGTAATCATTGCATCAAAACTACAAACACTTAGCTACCTGGTATGTAGAGCAGGAATCTGCTGATCTAGATTACAAAACATCGGCAATTAGCTTAAATACCAGCCCCACCAAGGACTAGACATCCTTCACCCACGGACTTGCTGCTCAAATGCTGTACGCCGTATCGCTGATCCAGGTGAGTGTAGCTCAAGGATTTCCTTAATCATTCCTGTCAATCTCCGAACCTCTGTTTAATTGTAATCATCCTACATCACTCTTTTACACCTGATTTATTTGTGTCACTGGAAGATTTCCAGCACACCTACACTTTCCATTACTTGTAGAATTAAACTCATTCACATACAACTGAATTGCTTCCTTACATTCTTTTCACGCCTTACTCTGAACCCTGGACTCCTAATTCGCTATAAGCGAGTCCTCTTTCCGCTGCGCCAAGCCGTCTTACCGACTTGTTCGCTGGCCAGACTGCTGTAAATATTGGGTCAGCATTTCATTACTCATCCACGCGATCAAGGACAGTGCACGACCTTCAGGTTCCGCTGACTCATCGCTTCCACAGTACAGTTTAGACACATGCTGCATCCTTCAGCCATTTTCACAACCCCTTACCAAACCCTCAGTTACGCCCCTAAGGACGTAACAATACATATGTTTGCTTCTCAATTTCAGCTCTGAATCTTTATTAGGCCGAGGCCGGTTGGATCCTCTAATAGGTCATTTAGTTAGGTGAGAGTTGAGTGAGTTTGCGATTGCTGTCCTTGCTGAGCCAGGGTAACAGCACCATCCTTATAAGTAGCACCTTTCTCAAGATCCAGAGGCACTGGCTGTCACCAAAAGGTGTACCGTATTTACTCGTTTATAACACACACACCCTCAATTTTCGAACATTATAAGGGAAAAATAAATAATTAAAAAAAAATGAGGAGGGAGAAATTATTGGAAAAATCTAGCAAGTAGGCCTACAACACTCCAGTTAATGGTAAAACCCGTGCTTCTGCCTGCACCACCTATGCATTGTTGACCTCGACAATGGCTACTCGCTCCCTCTAGCTTAGGGGTTCTGCGTCCCGCATGGCCGTGTGTAGTGTATTAAGAAGCTTGCAGTACACAAACAGGACTGAGAAAGAGCAAGAGAGCAAGTTTTACAGCATCCTTCAAGTTGCAGAAAATGGAGTGAGAGCGGCTAGCAGTAAATAGGAAGTGCCACTGTGTATGATTCTTTATTGGCATAACCAGGACAAATTATTCGGAACAAAGAAAACTTCTAAGTCCTTCCGTGGTGTAAGAAAAGGAAAGTACAAAAATGTGGGCATAAAAGTTCTGGAGTGAGTTTGAGAAACAAGAGACAATGGCCACACTGTAAATCACAAAATGATGCAGTTTGAAGCTCGCGAAATTGCACGAAGTCTTGCCATTACAGGGAATGAATTTAAAGCTAATAGAGGTTGGGCAGAACGCTTTATGGGCCGGAATGGACTAAGTTTGCTGTGCCAGCGGCTTCCATCGGATTATACCGACCAAGTGATCAAATTTCACTGCTTTGTTATAAGGTTTCGGAAAGACCAACAGTTTCTCTGGTCTCAAATTGGTAGCGCCGATCAGACGCCACTGTTCTTCGATATGCCGTCTAATACCACAATCATTACAGCCGGTGCATCAAGTGTTCTAGCTAAAACTACTAGAAATGAAAAATTACGATGCCCTGTGATGTTAGCAGTGACCGCAGACGGCTGGAAGCTTCCACAAAAGGAGAACACTGCCGAAAGAAAATTTTCCCCGAGGCATACATGTCAGAGTACAAGAGAAAAGTTGGATGGAGGCCGAATTAATGAAGGACTGGTTAAAGACAGTGTGGGAACGTCGACCGGAAGCTCTGTTGAAAAAGAAGTCCATGCTGGTTTTGAACAGTTTACGTGGATGCCATGAAAAAGCAGATGGAAATGATGCAGATCTATCCAGTCATCATACCAGGAGGTCTTGCTTCAATTTTACAACCGTCGGACGTCTCTTATCAACAAGCCATTGTGAGAGTGTGATCTCGAGCACACATGCAGCTTTCTTTTGAGAAAACTGAGTTCATCTCTACTGGGTTCAACATTCAGAAATTAAACAGCAAATATGGAAAAATCAATCTGGCCTCACACTTCAAGTACCTAGGAGAGATCTTGGAACCAACAGGTTTAGAAAAGGAAGCACAAAGAGTTCGGCTACAGAAATTGAAGAGAGCGTATGGGAGAACGCGCGACATCTACAACAAAAAGTGCATGTCCACACATACAAAGATCAGACACTACAACACGGTGATCAAACTGGCAGATCTGTATGCAAGTGAAACTCTGATATTTAACAGGAAGGGTGACTTGGAAAATATCCTAAAGGAAGAACGAAAGATCTTGAGGAAAATTCTTGGCCCAGAAAGAACAGAAGATGGATACAGGTTGAATTCTCGTAAAGCAACTGAGAAATTATCTAATCTTGCGGCAGACATCAGATTGAAGTTTTATGGACATGTTCAAAGACTTCCACCGACTAGGCTTACACACAAGATCAAGGCCTACACAGAAAAACTGAAGAATATACCGTTGATTCAGCAAGACAAGCAGGATTTGGAGAAGGCCCAAGTAAGAACAGTGGAAGTCTTTGACAGGTACCTATTCCAATGTAGGGTAAGTGGATGGATAGTAACACCTGAGAATGATGCTCCTAAGAGACCTGGAACCAAGTGGACTGAGGAAAGGAAGGTGGCCCACGGAGAGAGAATGAGAGCTATATGGAAGATCAGAAAGGTTAATCATAAAAGTACTGCGTGATCCATCTGGGTCCATTCTCACATAATAATATTATTAGAGTACTTTATAAAAGTTGGTCGGTATTTGAAACAAATCTTTCATATTTCATGTAGTTGCCATGTGACATTGCAACGCTGCGTAACCTTGAACTCGGCACACAAACTGCTGTGCGGCTGCGACGCTGCCTTAGTCCTGTGAGCTGTGATGATGCAAGAGAGTGGCTACGTTTTCCGTAAATGAAGTATACCGTTGGTTAAAATACCTATTTTGTGTGTTGATTAAGGATGCTAGGAGCTCCTTTGTGTGGCTTTATACCATGCCATCCTAATCTATATTAAGGGAAATTTTCAACTGGGCGAGTAAATACGGTATATGAGATTTACCATTAGATTAATAGAAAGAATATTGTTTGCATCTGGTGTATTATTGTAAGAGGGTGCTCTGAGAGAAAATATGCATGGTCCTATCATATATATTATCACAAGGCTTTGAATGGATTGACCTATGATGCTGAGATACTGTTAAATCCCAACAATATGTTTTGAATACAGATTATCAATCAAAGTTAAGTATTTTACCATACACAATCCTCAACTCTTGTGTAGCCACTCGTCAAGGAAATCCAACATTCACTTCCCGAGAGAAGGCTTTTAACTGGTGACACTGGGGTCTCTTTTTTTATTGCCACCCATAACCTCAAGCACAGATTGTAGTTTGGGCCAGTACTTCCAAATGTTATATAAAAAGTGGAGTCATTTCTACAAGAAAGGGGTAAGAACTTCAGCTCGAGATGAATGTGACAGACATGTTTGTGGATTAATCTTACATTCTCAACAGAAAAGTAGCAATTATTTGTCACACTACTGCTGAGACATACAAATTTTTTTCTGGCTGAATACTTTTGCTGTGCTTGTGTAAATATGTCTTGCAAGAGAACTTGGATGCTAAAAAAAATGGAATTCTTCTTGGCCACTGTCACTTTGGGTGGTAATGTTTTCCACACTCGCAGCAAGAAGATGCCTTAAGTCCTGAGTCAATTTTACCAGACCTAGCTCTAGATACAGATGCAAGTACTCATACAAACACTCGATATCACACATTGCCAGACAGGTTTCACACACACACACACACACACACACACACACAAGAAGTATACAGGACTGATGATTATGATGTCACTAGCTCCTAAGTGACACAGCCAGAACAAGAATGAGCCAATATAGATGATGATACAAACTGAGTGCAGTAAATTTCCTGAAGAGGAGGGCACAAGTACAGTAGATCTGGAGGGCCATTTGCAAACAGGCATCTATTCACAGAGACTTGCAACTCTGAATGGAAGTGTGTGTAATTCCTAATTAGACTACATAAGCATCTTTGGTAGATTACATGCTGTATGACTGGGAAATGAAGAGAAGTGTTCGAGATATAAAGGTAATACCATCAGAGACCTTAGATAGCGACCACAGAATACTTGTAATGAACCTGGGAGTTGTTAACGATAGCAAGAGGACAGAGTACCAGGAAAGAAAAATCAAAGTATGGAAACTGAAGGAAAAGGAAGTCGAGGAAGAATTCCAGGAGATAATAAGGGAAAGGATGCCAACAGACAATCCTAAAACAGGGGAAGAGGAATGGAAGCAATTCAAAAATACAATGGTGGAAGCTGCAGTGGCAGTATGTGGAAGAACGAGCAACAGAAAGTGGTGTAAAGAGACACCATGGTGGAATGAGAGATTAAAAGAAGCTGTGGGAAGGAAGAACAAGGCGTTCAGAGTGTGGTTCCAGGAAAGAACTGATCTGGCAAGGAAGGATTATAAGATAAAGAAGAAAGAAGCAAACAAGATTGTTGCAGAGGAGAGGAAGAAGTGGATGGTAAAGTGGACAGAGATGATGGAGGAAGACAGCTGAGGAAATAAGAAAGTATTTTATGGGATGGTCAAAAGTAAGAGAAGAGGTCTGAGAGAGGATGTGATAATGGTGGACACAAACGGAAATGAGGTACACAACAAAGAGACACTCAAGACAGTGTGGAAAGAGTACTTTGAGGATTTGCTGAATCCAAATGGTCATAGGGAGGAAGACAACGTATTGGAAGATGGAGAAGACAACACAGGAATGGAAAAGGACCTGACTTGGAGAGAACAGAAAATGGCTATAGACAAGATGAAAGGAGGAAGGGCACCGGGTGTGGACAAAGTGAGTGTTGAAATGGTGAAGGCAGCAGGGGAGGTTGGGAAACTGTGGCTGTACCGTGTGATGAGGGTGGTATGGAAGGAGAAAAAGACCCCAGAAAATTGGAAGAAAGGATTAATTGACCCAATATTTAAGAAAGGAAGCAGAAAGGAATGCAAAAATTATAGGGGAGTCACACTCATACCAAACTGTACCAAGATATACGAAAAGATATTAGAAAGTAGAATACGAGCCAAAGTGGAGAGAGAATTGAGAGAGGAGCAGTATGGATTCAGACCTGGGAGATCAACAGTGGATCTCATATTTTCAGTGAGACAGCTCCAGGAACACCACTACGAATTTGGAGAGGATCTGTTGATGGCCTTCCTGGACATCGAAAAGGCGTATGATAGTGTGTGTAGGGAGAAGGTTTGGGAAGCAATGGAAAACATGGGAGTGGAAAAAGGGACTGTAGTCAGAGTGAAGGAGATGAATTGTGGAAGTGAGTTGTGTGAAAGTTGGAGGGGAAAGAACTGACTGGTTCAGACAAATGAGTGGCCTGAAACAGGGTAGTGCACTGTCACCCCTTCTCTTTATTGTGGTTATGGACGAGGTAATGACATGGGTAGCAGGAAAGATAGGAGAAGATAAGATGAAATCAATGGTGTTTGCAGATGATCTCATGGTCTGGGGAAACAAGGAGGAGGAAATTCAGGAGCAACTGAAGGCTTGGGAAGAAACAGTGGGAGAGTACGGATGGAAGTTCAACATCAGTAAATGTGAGATCCTGTTAAGAACCAGGAAAAAGGACAGACCAATGAGTGGGTTTTTTTTTTTTTTTTTGTCGTGTGGTCTCCTCAGAAACCGAGTGCAGGTCTTTCTATTCGACGCCCGTGGGCGACCTGCGCGTCGGGATAAGAGATGGAATTGATGAAGGTGAATGTAATTGGAGAAGGATGTGGAAGGAAGCGGCCGTGGCCTGTTAGAAGGTACCGTCCCAGCATTTGCCTGGAGTTGAAAATGGGAAACCACGGAAAACCATTTCAAGGACGGCCGACGGTGGGGCTCGAACCCACGCGTCTACCGAGTCAGCAGAGAGCTTGGCCCCATGACCTAACGCTGCGCTTTAGCCAGCGTAGCCACTACTGTCGATATGAGTGGGATAACACTTGGAGGTGGACAGCTGAAGAAGGTGGAAAGTCTCCAGTACTTGGGAAGTATAGTGGAGGAAAATGGGAGAAATGACAAAGAGATTACGGAACGTGGCGGGCAGGCAGAAGCATTAGTAGCTTAGTGTGGAATAAAGATGTCCCACAAAAATGCAAGGAAGTGTTATACAGAAGCTACTATATCCCAATACTGACCTATGCTTCAGAAACGTGGATAATGAAGAAAACAAACATAAGCAAGAGGCAAGTGAAATGAAGGTCCTGCGAAGTAGGATGGGAGTAACAAGAAGAGACAGGGTGAGGAATGAAAAGGTCAGGGAAATAGTGAAAGAGGAGCCCTTGCAAGGTAGGATTGAGACATCAAGACTGAGGTGTTATGGACACTTAAAGACAATGGAAGAGAAGAAGATTCCCAAGAGGACACATGAGATGCAGAAGAAACGACCAAGGGGAAGACCAAGAGATAGATGGCTGAAAGGAGTGGAGGAATGTGTGAAGATGAGAGGCGAGGACTGGACCAGAGTGACAGCGGAGAGGTGGTGGGAAGAAAGGACTAAGTGGCAAGGCTTATGTTCCAAACAGACCCAGCCTGGGGCTGGAAACTGTACAAGACGATGATTATGAAGCATGCATGAAACACTCTGTAATAATATGAATTTATTATATTTATTATTATTATATTTTGGAAATTCTACCTGCATTCGTGTTTTAGTATAACCAAGAGAATATAACAAAATTGGCATGCAATCAATCATTGGGCGAGAAGTGATGGACAGAAACTTGGAAAAAGGACAGACAGGTGTGGGTAGAGAGATAAAAGTGAGGAACATGGACAAATACACAAAAGGGACTAGGTCAATTTCCACAACTAACGCACTGTTGTCTTCAAAGGTGGGCATTCATGCCATCAATCCAATCAATAGTTCTTCAGTGCTATAGCCCCCAATGAGCTTGTCTCACCCTCCTGGTCTCATCAGGAGTATGAGCAGCAATCGGTTCTTGTACATAGCGAGATACTCTCTTCAACGAGTGGATGTTGTGGTATGGAGTGTGTTTGTCCTTTTTTCTTGTTTTTACCCTCCTGTTCCTATCCTACAATTTTATTTTTAGAAATTCCTTACATAGCTTTTAGGAGAATGAGCATTAAATGCAATTTTTCACTAAATAGATAATGGTGATGTATGACCCTTTGTTGAAATACTCTAGGCAATTATACAGTATTTTTAAAGCAGCTGAGGCATGAAGTGAGAAGAAAACTTGCAAACCTAAATGTATAAATATTGTATACAAGCTTTAAAAAAGACTATATTAGTCTTAATTTTTGTTTCGTTCCGTATTGCCTTACAATATATATTTTAAAAGATACTCGAGGATCCACCTAGTCAATACATATAAAGATTCTTATTGAACAATTGTTTCAAGTTGTTTCTTGACGCGTCTCCAGCACTTGAGACAATAATATAAACATCACTGAGACATGCTTATTTCTAAAAATATACAACATTAAAAAAAAAGCATTATGAATTAAATGTTAAAATGTTCTCTTATTCAGTAAATCCATTATACTTCGTCAGTTATGAATTATAGGCTTGTCTAAAGTAAGGAAGCCACAACAATTTTTATTTTAGACAAGCCTATAATTCATAATTGAGGAAGTACAATGGGTTTACTGAATAAGAGAACATTTTAACATTTTATTCATAATGCTTTTTTTTAAATAAAGTTGTAAATTTTTAGAAGTAAGCATGGCTTAGTGATGTTGATATTATTGCAAGTGCTGAAGAAAACCAAAAAGACTTGAAACAATTGTTCACTAAGAATCATATGTCTCGACGAGGTGGATTCTCGAGTATTTTTTAAAATAATGTATAAATATTGTGTAAAACATGGAAATAGAGATCGTAGTTTGGATAAGAACTTAAATTTCTTGCATTCCGGGCAGACGAGTTTAGCTGCTTACACCACCACAGCCTCGCCGTTAAAAAGACAGGGGCAGATGACCTCGTAGTTCTGCCCCTTGAAGCAACAATAACTAACTATGGTATTAACCCTTAATTCACTACCTGAGTCCCCAGGACTCACAATCATTTTTTCAATCTTTGTGCATCTCGTGAATTTGCGCCGATTTTTTCCAGCCACTGTATACCTTCCTTCAGTTGAGTGTTGAATATGTAGCGGAAGAGACGTGTGCAAGCGGTGACTGGAAAGTGGGCAAAAGTGCTCGAATGAGTCCCGGGGACTCATGGTAGATATTTATGTTACAACTTCTATTCATGAGCTTGCAGTATATATGCTTATTTTATATTTGAGTATGGATCATAATCATGCTGGATGTTATTCAGTAAGTATCACTGATCCTGATGTCGAGTCTGTTGTAAATTCATGGCTCCAAGAAGAAGAAAACCAAAGTAAAAAAATGTTCGAAAAGATATGCAGATCCTGTGTAACAGAGACCCTTGCTGGATCTTCACTGTCATACAATACATGTGATATTTGTTTTGGTGTTGATTACAATAGTAATTGTTGATTTAAAATGATGCTGATATTTGTGAATTAAATAGTTTCTGATATTTTTTATCATTTTGAAAAAAATGTGATAGTTTGATGTTTATTGAGATCATTGTGAGAATATCTCATTATAATTTGTAAATATTTCTAATTTACTGTATTAGTAATTAAGTGTATTAACATGAAATGTCCATATCAAGTCAAGTGCATTTTAATTTTTTTCTTAATTTTGATATTTAAAAAAGTGAGTCCGTGGGACTCATGGTAGGAATATACGTGACATGTTTCCTAGTAGTGAATTGAGGGTTAACAAGACTCATTTTCAAGTCTTCTGCACAGTCATGACCGTTCCAAGGGGAGGAGCTATTCTCAAAAGTAATTTGTATGCTCCTAAATATGTAGCTGCGCATGTATTGTAGTTATTAACAGAAATGCTTTTCAGTCGGTCAACACAAATTGTGCCCAATTAGATTGGGTGGGGAGTGCCAATTATTTTGACATCTTCATACCTGAAGAAAATATTATATAAATTATACACATATTAATGCACTTCTTGAACAAATGGGGGGGATCGGATGACATGTTTCGTTCATCAGGCAAACATCATCAGGATCGTGTTGACTTGGGCTTAAATGAAAGTCGGCAGATATTTATGTAACATTTATGTACAATTATATTTATTAATATAAGTTACGTAAGTTCTTGATGGAACTTGTAACGTGTCAAATGTTTTATGAGAATTTACTTTTCCATCCGTTATTCTATAGCACTTCCGTAAATGCTGTGTTATTTTATTGTTGCTACAGTATATGTGGCAAACTTGTGATGTGATTGCTATCACAGGTATTTTTTTTTGTTAATGCCCATAGTTCTTATTTAACTAACGATCTTAAGAAAGACGGATTAATACATGTACGTCGTACATACAGTACACTACTCGTGCAACAGAAGTGAAAATATGGATGTGTAAAATTAACAAACCTTAGAATTTGTTTACACATAATGTAAATATAAAGGGACAGGAATTCCGCCTGATCAATACAAAACTTTTCTGTCAAGGGGCTATATTATACCCATTTGGATGGTACATGTTTCGAAGCCTTCCATGGCCCCTTCATCAGCCATACACATAAACATATTGTCAGTACAATCTTGGAATAACATTGAAAAGGTTAAAACTAACATGAGAAAACTTGATGGAAATGAGACATAAAAAACCATGAGGATAGTTGTGGTACAAATACATTGAGTAAAACTTATCCTAAGAAAACCTTACGAATATTACAAACAAATGGAAAAACAAATTAAAAATAGTATATGTTAAAATGCAAACTTAAAATGCAATTTATATGACTCTTGTAATAATCTTAGAGTTTTGATAAAATATAATAGCAGGATTCCGTGTCCGAAAATCTAGGGAATTCGACCCATAGAAAGAGTTAAAAGTATGTTAAAACCTGATAGTCATATAAAGACTTTGTTGACTTCATACGAAGGATCATTGGTAGAAAGAACAATACATCGCCATGTATGAAAGTCAAATTGGCCAAGCTTGACGAAAGCCTCTTGAAATGGAGACGAAAGGAAAGTTGAGCATCTTGTGTTTAGGAAATCCAAAATTTCTTCTAGTAGACAAATGGGCTTTAGGAGAAACGTCATAGCAGAGGGAACGTGACTTCGACGCAGGAAAACAGAGAATCTGGCCAGCTTTTTTTTTTTTTTCCACTCGTTACGTCTGTACGGAAGAAACTCAAGAAAGTAGAGTAGGAGGAGCTAAATTGGAGCAGGTGGACCATTTTAAGTACTTGGCTGTGTATTCTCTCAGGATGTTGATATGGGGAAGGAAATAGAATCAAGGTGCAGAAAAACCAATGCAGCGAGTTCTCAGTTGTGATCTACAGTATTCTGCAGGAAAGAAGTTCGTGTAGCGACGAAACTCTCTCTATATCGCTCAATATATAGACCAACTTGGCTGTTTGGAAATGAGAGCTGGGTAGAATCAGAATATCTGATAAGCTAGAGGTAGCATAGCACGAATGATTGCTGGGATGAACAGATGGGAGCAATGTCAAGTAAGTACTCGTAATGAAGCGATAAAGGCTAAGTTAGAAATTAACATGCTAGACGAAGCTGGTCGTATGAGATGACTCGGATGGTGGGGTCATGTGAAGAGAATGGGGGAGGAGAGATTACCTAAGAGGTTAGTGAGTTCTGCTGTAAAGGGTAAGAGAAGCAGAGGTAGACCTAGGAGGCAATGGTTAGATTCGGTTTTGAACGATTTCAAAGGGAGAGGTGTGGAAGCAGAGGAGGCCACAGTGCTAGCTGCTAATAGGGGATCATGGAGGTGACTTGTTCGCAAACAGGCTTGCAGACTAGACTGGATGCTGAAAGGCAAAACAGTCTCAAATGAAAATGAATGTATGTATGTATGTATGTATGTATGTATGTATGTTATTAGGATGCATATTTACTACAATATCTATTTCTTATACCGTATGAAATTTTAAAAATTCCGTCCTGTCAATACTCTGTATCTATCAAATTACTTGAGCATGTTTCAAACATCTCATGTTCTTCAGCATGTTGGTTAAATCATTTAGCCAAGCATCTTAAAAAAAACCACTCACCTTGACTTAAACTAACATTATGTAATGCTTATAAAACATTTTCATGCACACTGAACACTTAAACATTTTTCACATTCTATAGTCATGCTGATTGTCTTCCCTGGGATGATCGGGTCCTACCAGCAGGCCACTGCAACATGTTATACAGCTAGAAATACCCAATGGTGATTTGATTTGACAAACCCAGCCAAAACTTCCAAGTACTCGAACCCTATTAAACATCTGTGTTTGGACAATGGACTGACCTTGCTGTATGTGAGAGCTGATTAGATTCAGGATATCTGGTACATAAGCTGATATGAGCTGACTCAGATGGTGGGATCATGTGAAGAGATTGGGGGAGGAGAAGTTACCTGAGAGGTTAGTGAGTTTGGCTGTAGAGGGTAGGAGAAGGAGAGGTAGACCTAGGAGTCGATGGTTAGATTCAGTGTTCAACAATTTCAAAGTGAGATGTGTAGAAGCAGAGGGAGATGCAGTGCTAGTTGCTAACAGGAGATCATGGAGATGACTTGTTAGTAAACAGAGGCTTGCAGACTAGACTGGATGCCGAAAGGCAAAACAGTCTCAAATGAAAATGTATAGACATAGTCCTTATTGTTCAACTAGTTCCATTTTCTTAAATTGTTGATGTTAACATTGTAAATTCACTAAGTTAATTGAAATAATTCACTGATTGTCAATCGTTGTACTGGAAAAAATATAAATGTCCCATTTGTTTTCATACATCACGACACCGTTTATGTTTCGAGTCTTGTTCTTATTGACTTAAAGATGGTCTTATATATATTGCTAAATGTTATGAAAATTATTGTCCAGACAAAAGGATTAAGGTGGTCCAACATATGTTCAATTGGGTTCAAGTACTTGGAAGTTTAGGCTTGTCCAACCACCATCTTACATTTCTTGCTGTATAACATATTGCAGTGTCCTGCCCATCCCCAGGAAAGACATCAACATATATGGGTGGATGTGATCTGCAAGGATAAATTTATAACCAGAAGAGTCGAGAATGGCTTCCACATAGATGAGTAGGCCTGGAGAGTACCACAAAGGCCATAATGCTGCTGCAAACGGTTTGTGTACTTCCAGCATTGGTTGCAGAGTGTTCGTTCTCAAGTGTTTCTTGTACTAAAAACAAATGTGTTGTCTGTTCAGTGAAGTGCCAGTTATTAGATACTGCCTTGTACGAGGGCAGATCAAAACATAAGTTGCACTTCCCAGTTATGGCCATTTATTACACCACCTATACAACAGCAACACGCCTATAACGACCTACAATGTAACATCACTTTTCCACATAGTTTCCAAGAGACTCCAAATATTTCTGTGAAAGCACAACCAACTTGTCGATGCCGGATGCATAGAAAGTTCTTCCAGCGTTCTGCAACCACACGGAGACAGCGGCCTTCACCTCTTCATCGGTCTGGGAATGTCGACCACCGTTCTGTCTAATGATCGCATTCACACTGTTGACATTTGCACGGGTCCTGGACGTTGCGGGCCTGCCCTCGCAATATTCATCCGTGATATCCGTGCGTCTGGCTTCGAATTGCTGACTGCACTTTATGATCCCTTGCCGGGAAATGGCCCGCTCCCCATACACAGCACTAATTTCACGATGAATGTCCGTGCAATTCTTCCTTTTGGCCCATAGGAATCGGATTGTCGCATGCACCTCATATTTGGAGTGAACATCCAGTCGACGCACCATTGCTTTTGGCCTCTATTCACACCATACAAGACGAGACACCACAGCGATGTGTGGGCAGTGTCTGTCCCTTTCTCCACTGTGCCCACGTTTGCGACACACAGCGCTGCAGCGCGTTAGTGCAACTAACTTTTTGATCTATCTTCGTAAATAGAAAGCTCTCATTAATATAGGTGCAGTGACCATCCATTTGTTTCAGAGCCCTGTATGTAGCCGGGTTTTAACACATGTTGGCTCCCTGGTTCATTTTGATGGGGAGCTACTAGACTATAGCATCTCGGTTGATTATCGCACAGCTTTGGTACTGATATTTGCCTCTCAAGTAATGCTCCACACTTTCCACATCAGTTACGCTCGATGGTGCTGTTTGTCTATTCACAATATACTGTACTTTCACTACAGCAGTACCACACCTTATATGGTTCCCCATACTGCCGTCCGTGATCTTGAGGTAGGCCTACATATTGAGACTCCAGTCACTAAGATCCTGAATATGATTTCCCAGCTTTGACAAATTTAATTCTGGTTTGAGGGTTGGAATGGGATATATGCTCAGCCTCATGAGTCAAAACTGAGAAGATTGCAACCTCAGCCACCCTGGAATTAGTTTTTGGTTGTTTCCTACTTCAACTCTAGGCAAATGCCTGGATGATTTCCTTACATATGGCCATGGTTGCCTCCTTCCCAATCTTAGCCTCACTACATACACTAGTCTTGTGTAGTTCGCGAACGAACTAGTTCGGAAGAGCGGGTCCCACAGACGAACTACCGAACTAGTTCCCAGATCCCTCGCTTGTTAGTTCGTTCGATCTTTTTCCGCTGACCGACTTGTAACAGCGTGGGCCCACCGTAGCTCGTCACGTCACCACTCATTGCATAATCACATGCGCTTTGTTTCGTTCAGTCAGTTCAGTTGATTGAGTGTATCTATTGATAGTGGCAAGATTGTCAAGTTTCGGCGTGGCGAATGTTCAATGTTGGTTTATAATAATAACCTTATATTTGTAATGTAATAACAGTGGTGGTTCATAAATTGAAGTTACTGATAGTTAATTGATGTAGATGTGGGGATAATTCCACAGTTTTATTTAACTTGGTCATTTTGGATTATTTGAAAATATGTCCAATTATTTAGAAAATTGGCGAACTGGTTTAACATTACCATTTTAATGAACTGGTTGATATTTATTTTTGTCGATACGTGGTGATACAACTACTTTTTACCTTTTTTTTAAGAAATGAACATTATGATGATGATGATGATGATGATTCACAAAGAAAAGCGAACTCCTATGGACAAAAACTCTCAACTAAAAAAACCTATTCCTCCCATTTATGCCATAAAGATAACGTACCCAACGGTTTCAGAGCAGCCAAATAATGAATATCACGAAGCAAGTAAGAAATGAAACTAAAATTGTGGAGGGGGCACGTCTTATCATCACCTAGTGACAAGTAGGAAATGGAATCGGATGGTGACGCACCGATATACGCGAAAAATTATGATAATTGTTGTTTTAAGGGGCCTAACATCTAGGTTATCGGCCCCACGCGAGAAAAAAAATAAAGAGAATAATAAGTGTATGCTTCTACGAACACATCGTCCATTATGTTTTTCTTTTAGGCATGGTACCGGTAGTTCACTAATGATAAACAAATGACGACTTTTGGCTTTATAAACAATAGAAAGGGAAGTTTTCTCAGAAGGAAAGACATGGACCCTAATTAAAAGGATGGCCAACAATAGCGAGATGGAAGAAGTTTGTAGCCACCCTATGTTCTTACAAGGAATAAAAGGAAATAACGAAGGAATAAGGAACTTAACTAATGTTTCAATACTCATATTTTTGTATTTTTTTATCTTCGAATATCAAAATGTAAAACGCATTACTACACACGCAACATGTCAATATCTAATACACTAACTGCACGTGCAGCGAGCATAGTAACGTTAACAGTAGCCTACAGTATTGCTTGAAACGAGAGCAATGTGAATGAGCAGTCAGTGGTGACGAGTAAATAGTGGTGACAGACTGCTATAACAAACAAAGAGTGCGTGCAGTGGCAGCAGCAAGGCGAGCGAACGATCTGTCTTCGAGATGGGAGCTAACGAACTAAAAGAGCAAACTAGTTCGCTAAGGAGCTGCGAACTAAACTGATCGCTCCCAGCCGCGAACTATTATGCGCAAGACTATCATACACTACTACAGACTCCCCAATAACATAGATTCTCAAATAAATTTTGCACACACCCAAATACACTGGGTTGACACGATATCCAAGACCCTAAATGAAACCACAGCAACAACACATTACTTACCGCATTTCAGAAAGTGGTCATCGTAATGTGACTCCCCTTTGTGTGATCTAGTGATATTATGACATAAAATAGTTCAAATCAACTCTCTTACTGGAGATTCTCATTTAAATTTGTCTTGTGATCATATCTCTCTCATTTACACATGCACAATTGTATTTTTCTTTTCAGGAAGTGACAGCATTAGAACTGATTACTGAACCAGGAGCACATCAGATGGTTCAAGAACTGTGTCAAGTTCAACAGTCTTTCTTTTGACAGTGATCTAGCTATCTCATCTAGAAATATGAATGCAGTTATGAGACAGATAAACGTGCTAAGAGAACAAGCTTTAAACCTAAGTTTAAATCTACGGTAGGATTAAAAAGAGTCACCAGTTTCAAATACTTCTGTAAAGATTGTGCTATTGAATACTAGTGAAAGGGAAGCCAACAACAGCAAGTGCAAGAAAGATGGCCACTGCAAGTGAATGTCTTCAAATGATTGGAGTAGCAGAGCTGAGAGAAGCTGAAAAGTTTGAAAGAGATCCTTTGCAAGATAATGAACTGGAGGCAAATATTGTGGAGAGAGAGTATAAGTTATGAGGAGAGAGGAATTGTACTGGAAAGCAAACTACTGATGCAGTTGACAAAGAAAAGACTGAAATTCTACAGACATCAGTTCAGAATGGATAAAATGTGGTAAACAAAACAAATTTTTAAGGCATTAAGCAATAGAGAAAATCGGACTAAATCAAGAAGATATTTCAAATTGAACCCAGTAAAAATTACAGATAAATGGCTTCAAGGGCTTCCTCAGAAGAGCGAAACCAGAACAGAGGATGAATGTAGGAAGGGAGACAGTCTGCCAGAGAAAGAATGCTGTCTTTTTGGGCTCTGATGATGGTTACAATATAACCTAGTTACATAATTTCTCCATTGGCCCTGAATGAGTATAATAATAATAATAAGATTTGTGAATACTCTTTTAAGTAGGTACAATACTACCCTCGAGTCATATTTCTCTTTTATTGCCATCATTTCAACAAAATGTATACTAAATATTCAGTTTAAATACAGTGAAGAGTAGAATGTGTGTGTTTCCTTGTTACAGAGCTGCATTGTGACAATCCTTCACCTGATACCGTTTATAACCAGATACTTCCTCTCCGAATGTTCTCCTATTCTTCAAGTTCATGATCCGTTCTTCCTCCTGAAAGTTCTCATCTTTTGTGTATATAGGTATATATTTTAAAGACTTCAACACACCTTTTTTTTCCCCCAGCGATCAATCACATTATCAACTAGACTGACCAAACTCCATTCATGAGCAGTGTCTTCCAGTTTCTCTAATACATACCATATGTTATATCTCTGCATATTCAGAGCCAGGGGTCTCCAAACTTTTAAGCCTAAGGGCCACACAGACTCCTCCACCAAGTCCCAAGGGCCTCATACCAACATCCTGTAGTTTTGAATAACGCGCAAAGTTTCATTTTGGCGCTGTGAGCTATCAATGGCGCAGTGCACAAGGGGGGGGGGGGGGGGGGGTAATTTCCAGTGCAGCAATAACAAATATTATTGCGGGAATTTTATAAGAGTCTTCCATTCACACAGTTTGATCAGTTGCATAAATGTGCCTTTCAGCGCTCGGCACTACTTAACTGTGTGCAAAAAACTTCTCCAAAATGAAATACACAACAAATATTTACAGATCCAAAATAACTGGTGAGAATTTGAAGTCACTGCTGATAATTTCCAATAGTAAACTTGATCCACAACTGCAAACAATTGTCAGTGGAAAGTTACAGCTACATAAATCTCATTAATCAGAGTAATAATAATAAAGATGAATAATTTAATGATGTGAATTACTTATGTGTTTCAAACTTTCTACTTGTGTATTTCACATGTACTGTTTAAGTTTAAGGGTAAATTTCATGTCATTAATTACAGTTAAAATGTTTAATATATTTACGTATGTCAGTTATTGTGTTTATTAGTTGGTCGTTAAATAAGAACGTGTGATTATAATTTATATGATTTACTTAATTTTACAATGTGCTAAGGTATGGCGGGACGGATCTGTTGTGCTCGCGGGCCGTAATTTGGAGACCCCAGTCCTAAGCGTCTACAATAAAATCTTTAATTAAATTTCAGCTTTGTTATATCACTCATTGACTAATACAGACTTGCAATTTTTGTCAATACAAATGTATTGATGAGTGGAAAAAATGAACTTTTGTGTGTCATTGTAAGCCAATACGGATCCACGTCAGGAAACATGATTTATTTCATCGCAATGTAAGTTACTCTATATCGTTCATGTGCTGCATCAGTGACATCTGTACTAATATATAAAAGTCTAGTTGTGTTTGTCTGTTACTCTTAACTCAAATGATAAGCTGAAATTTTGCATGAACATAGATTATATACAAGGAAAATACATAGGACTATTGCAATGTTTCACTGTTTCATCCATGGCAGGTTGCAAACATTCACTCTTGCCCACGCTTCTCGTTCTTAAATCTCTACTTAGTATAAAACAAAGTCCCCGATTCGTGGATGTTACGGGTAAACTCGAGAACCACTGGATGGATTTTGATGCGGTTTTCACCATTCTGTAAAGCAGTGGTTCCCAACCTATGTCAGCTGACGCCCCCCTTTTCAGATACGGGAGTTCATCCCCCCCCTTTCTCCCCACTACTCCACGCTTCTATAACCTCTCCGATTGACGCGGAGGATATAGACCTAACCTAATAACACTACAGTACATAATGGAATAGGCCTATCTATTACATACTAACTTCATTTTAGCACAATACAAAGAACACACTTTTACAACAAATCCTTAAATTAGTCAACAAATGTCAGTGAGAGGGTTGACACCGTTTTCTCTTGGTAAGACTTGGTATATTTGGTTTGATATTTGACAGAGCATAGCGGTGATCACTTGCAACATCAAGCCGACAGCGCTGCTTTGTTTCTATGACACTCAGCGTTAAAAATCCTGGCTCGCATAAAAATGTCTTTGATAATGTAAGTTCAAACTGTTCAAAACTTCAAAGAAATCACAAAGATATGCCAACGAGACGATAAAATTGGCATAATTTTGCTCCTTACAACACAGCAAATTCCTTATTTCACCTCCAACCTCGCGGCTTCACAGAGGTTTGTGCCGACAGGTGGCAATTACCAGTGCTTCTGAATGATTGACTTGGTGCGACAATCACCTGGAGAGATTCGAAAAATGTTCATTTTACAAAATTGTAATATTAGAGTTTAAAAAAACTTAATTCGAAAATCACTTCACGCCCCCCTTGATAAAGCCCCATGCCCCCCTAGGGGGGCACGCCCCCAGGTTGGGATCCCCTGCTGTAAAGGATCTCGAGGATGATTTCTGTAGAAGTTATTTATGATCAAAGGAAGCCGAGCAGTAATGATTTCAGTGGAAAAGACGGAACCTGTCGTCCGAGCGCTTTGTAAGCTTATGCTGGGCAAACCGTTAAAAATATCTAAATACTATGAGTGTAAGAATTGTTCAGCATGAAAAGTTGTACAAAAAAGTCTGCGAGAGGATACGTCTATCTTCAATACATCGCCCACTATAAGTGTTTATTCGTGTTAATTTCTTCCAACCATGTCCATTCAACTACTGAGGCGACAGTTTACGAGCTAGCTAAGGGCGAGTCTATCATCCCGTTACAGCCTAGCTAGCGGGCGAACCTATTGCCCCAGATACAGTCGTGTTGAGTTAAGACTTCTGCGAAGGGTGGTTGTGTTTGGAGTTTCCCTGGAAGTGCAACTTGGGTTTTTCTTCATTTCGCCTGTGAAACACAGTCAAGTTAAGATTGGACGGAAGGGGGGGATTTGAGTGTCATTCACCTCGCCATTCCCTGGAAGTGCAACTCTCATTTCGCTTGTGAACTTTTCGTTCCGCAAAATTCACAGTCAATTTAAGATTGGACGAAATTGGGATTATATTATATTAAATTATACCGATTGGCGTATAAACTCTACTTAGTATAAAACAAAGTCCCCGATTCTTGGATGTCACGGGTAATCTCGAGAACCACAGAATGGATTTTGATGGGGTTTTCACCATTCTGTAAAGGATATCTCGAGGAAGGTTTCTGTAGAAAATAATTTATTTATTACTAAAGGAAGTCAAGCACTAACGATTTCAGTGAAAAGGTCGGAAAAAAAAATCTGGCATCCGTGCGCTTTTAAAGCTTACGCTGGGCAAACCGTTAAAAATATCTATATACTATGAGTGTAAGAATTGTTCAGCATGAAAACTTCTACAAAAAAGCCCGGGAGAGCATATCTCTATCTTCAATACATCGTCTACTATAATTGTGTTTACGTTTTCATTTCTTCCAACAATCTCCATTCAGTTACGGAGGCGACAGTTTACGAGCTAGCTAGCGGTGAGTCTATCACCCCAGTTACAGCTTAGCTAGCAGACGAGCTTATTGCCCCAGATACAGCCAGCAGCAAACTTTAGAGAAGAGTGGTTGTGTTTGGAGATTCCCTGGAAGTGCAACTCGGCTTTTCTTCATTTCGCATGTGAACTTTTCGTTCTGCAAAATTCACAGTCAAGTTAAGATTGGACGGAAGGGGGATTTGTGTTTCATGCACCTCGCCATTCTTAAATTACGTCTGACAAGAATTTGTTGCACATGCATCTCCATGATAATATAATTAATAGTCCAGTCGGTGATTTTAGCCCATCATGTCGAGACGTAAAACGGATATTGGTCGTTGTTCATTGACGTTGGAAAAAAAAGCGCTTATCACGTAATGCATTCATAACTGTTCCTGGGCGAAGCCGGGTCGGGTTGCTAGTATTAAATATTCTTAAATATCTGCTTTCGATTCAGAGTTCATTTACTCAGGTTAGAACAATAAAAATATTTGGATTGTAAGATACACACACAAGTACATTTTATCCGTACAAAGGATGGGTAACCAGCTAGTTATAAAAAAATGGCCATCTTTGAGTAGGCTACATGTTACTGAGAGAATAATATTAACAAGTTCCTATTACTTTAAGTGCGCGCCTTGAAAAATCATGTTTGAGTTATGCCAATGTTGCAAGAAATTAGCAATATGTGTAACCCAGAGCTTCACAAATGCCTGAGTTTCCACGTATGCATAGTGCTTGTGATGGTTATTATTCTTCTGATGGGAGTGAATCAGCACCACAGCAAGTTCCACAGTTGGACATATAGAAGTAATGGTCATTCACCTCAAGTACCGTGGTGAAACCACTATAAACCTTTATACCGGATGGGTGCCATCGTGTCCAATTACCATTAGGACATCGAAATAGACATATGAACAGACTTACCATGATGTACCTCGGCTATTCAGACTCTTGTAACTCAGCCCGTGGGGAAACTTTAAGGTTCCAACCAGAATGATATTTACCAAGAGAGGACAGGTTCGGTATTATAGCTAATTCTATCTACGAGAATAGAACATGGAAACTGAATTTAATGAATTGAATTTAATTATACTAAAAAGATCAACTATAAAACACATACTAATGGAAGATGTAGAATTTACTCTTTACGTGGCGGCTAAACCAAGACGAAGCGGAGACATGATATTACTTTAACTAATTGCAGAATTTTAATTGAATTTACAGTTACTTTGCCCAAAGAAAGATTGATTAATTTGAAAAGAAAAACAGCGATGTGTCATAATGTCATTTACGCTCACCAGTGCTGTCTTCATGGTAGGTTATAATCAACCTCGAGCAAATCTGTTGTCTTCTGTACGAGATTGCCATCATCTTCTTGAAAATTCTTGGTATTGTAAAATTATAGCGTTGCGTGAGATGAAGACCTAGCTTCAAGAATCCCATTTATGACAACAGCCAATGACACAACTGTTATCATCAATATGCGTGAATGAGATATGTCCCCAGCATACTGCAACAGCTTAGAGATGCTCAAAAGTAGAATAGACTGACCATCAGCATGATAATCGAATCTGACTAAAGAAAAAGAATCAAATGGAATGCTTCTCCATCCCCGGGTTAATTCTTTTAAAACTTCATGACAACCCTCTCTCCAGCACCCCTCTCACGTGGTCGTAGACCAATCTCCTCTTGCGAAGCCAACTCCAGGTCTCCTACTCCTTCAAATTGGGTTGTCGTCAACGTTCTGATTCGCTCAGAAGTAGCATGGATCCGATTCTGGGAATTGCAGGTCTTATAGCGAAATAAGGATATGCTGGACGTCAAGAGCCTAGCTTCCCTTGTACTCTGTAGACTTGACCTCTCGTGAACCTAGTTCATGGACATGTGCCTCAGAGAAGCGTCAGTTCTTGTCTGCTCCAATTCTGGGAAAGCGCCCTGCTGTACGTTCCACCGAGAATATCTTGAGATGCAACATCTACTCTGCCTAGCTAGATGACTTAAAATCTCCGTTCCTGCTCGATTTGCCCTCGCGTTAAATTTATAGTATTCATTTATCGAAAATCTTCCATCAGCTCCATTTGAATATAAGCATAATAAAATACCCTCTCCTTCCATATAAATTGATGTGACAAATAATTACAATTATAAATTAAAATTAAATTGTGTGGGTGGCTATGGTGTATCCCACCATTATGCATAGCTTAATAATAATTATAAGGCCCCAACTATGCCAATATCACATGCTGTGCAACCAGGGCTCCACACTGTGTAGTGTAGAATACTGCTGTCAGTCTGTTGGCCCTTCAATGTCAGCTCGACACGGCATGGCTGTTAGATAGGTGCAAAATGTATTATTCAAGTGAAAGAAAAGCAAGGACCAATGGCATATCGTATATATATACTATAATCCTTTCCTTGATAAGGATAGATTTAAATCCATTTTACTTAATGACAAATTTCTCCTATATTATATCTTCAATCTTATGTCAAACCTTGAAAATTTTGCAGTATGTTTAAAGATTTTATGTTCGACCCTGACTATTATGTGTTAGAAAACTGTATCATAATGATGGTCATTATAACACTATTTTTCATTATGAAACAGTTTCTCCCACCAATCACAGCTCAAGAAACAGTTGTTTGACCAATTAGATAAGGTTAGCATCGCACCTGCGTGGAGTTCCAAGGCCTTCTGAACTGCGTCGCCTAGTGTCATAGTGGGGTAATCGAGAAGGCCATGGTCAAATACAAGGCATTCTCTGCATCTCATGCGTTCTGTTCAGTACATAAAACTGGCGAAATCTCGACAGATATTTATGAATATTTATCTTCGAACATAAAATAGTTATAATAATTATCGTCGAACATAAACAGTCGTATGCAACTCGCCTATAATGGTAATTAAGACACTCGTATGGAAATTATAAAACTCGCATACGCTCTTTTTATAAATATACTCGTGTCTTAATTATAGCCATTATAGGCTCGTTGCATAATGTACTATTTATCTATTTTCAATGTAATCATAATTTTATTTCTTGTGAACACTTGTCGTGGTATGGTACATGGTTACTTTGTCCTTTAGGAATTATTGTATTTTTGGTTATTTTGAATTTCTCTCCTTGGCCTGTTGTACATTGCCATATGATTCAATTGACTGAAGATCTAATCTTTACCTCCAATTAATTGCATTTGGATAAAGAAATTTCTATCTTCTCTGTTTCACTCCATATAACATCCAATTTATCACAAGAGAACTTCATTGTAATATTACATATTGTATCACCTGTTAAATCATGTTTTTTCAAATATTTACCATAATTATTTTGGACACATTCTGCTTCCAGAAGGTAATTTTGAGCTACTTTTAATATCTCTTTTCAATATCACTGTTTTGTTTCTAATGATTTTCAGTTCATTTTATGTTCAACTAGTCTGCTTGGAGTCTCTTCTGTCTTGGTCTAGGGTCATGTATGAGTTTTAGGATGGGGTATGCACATCATCATGAGGGCAACTGGGTTCAAATCTCTCTCTTGGTCATCTTAGAAGTTGTTTTCTGTGGTTCCCTGGTGCAAACACCACAATAACATAGGTTATTTGGTGGCTCCCACAAGTACACAAATACCTAGGACAGGTGTCCACAATGTGTCAAGCCCTCAAATAAAGTGCTCTAGCTATCCAATTTAGTCATGAAGTGTGCCGTAGACCATTCGGCTATCCTGGTGCATGTCATACTGTATAGTATTAACATTATATTATAATGTGTTTGCCTTTTATTATTATCAGGTATTATCTTTTTAGGAGTGCTTCTATTGGGGTGAAGCCTGTTGCAATGAGGCACTTCACAAGTACCTTAATTCAGAAGAGAGTGAACAGAAGAAGTGGGCATTTACAATTGAGAAACTGCTGGCTGGATTGGAATCGTGTATCACAAAGGCAGGATTGTCCGTTGGTAAGAATATGCTGCTTTAATATCTTAATTGCAGTGGTTGAAATAATTCCTTATTGCTCTTTGTGTTTTGGAAATCATTTAATTTTTGAAACTGTGTTGCCTAATATGTAAGATATATTAGACATAGTATTATTTGAGATTTATCATCATCATCATCTTGTACAGTTTCCAGCCCCAGGCTGGGTCTGTTTGGAACATAAGCCTCGCCACTTAGTCCTTTCTTCCCACCACCTCTCCGCTGTCACTCTAGTCCAGTCCTCGCCTCTCTTCTTGACACATTCCTCCACTCCTTTCAGCCATCTATCTCTTGGTCTTCCCCTTGGTCGTTTCTTCTGCATCTGCATCTCATGTATCCTCTTGGGAATCTTCTTCTCTTCCATTCACTCTTAAGTGTCCATACCACCTCAGTCTTGATGTCTCAATCCTACCCTGCAAGGGCTCCTCTGTCACTATTTCCCTGACCTTTTCATTCCTCACCTGTCTCTTCTTGTTACTCCGATCCTACTTCGTAGGAACTTCATTTCACTTGCCTGTATTCTGTTTATGTCTCTTTTCTTCATTATCCATGTTTCTTATGCATAGGTCAGTATCGGGATATAGTAGCTTCTGTATAACACTTCCTTGCTTTTTTGTGGGACATCTTTATTCCACACTAAGCTACTAATGCTTCTCAGAAATGCTTCTGCCTGTCCGCCACGTTCCGTAATCTCTTTGTCATTTCTCCCATTTTCCTCCACTATACTTCCCAAGTACTTGAGACTTTCCACCTTTTCAGCTGTCCACCTCCAAGTGTTATCCCACTCATTGGTCTGTCCCTTTTCCTGGTCGTTAACAGGATCTCACATTTACTGTTGTTGAACTTCCATCTGTACTCTCTCACTGTTTCTTCCCAAGCCTTCAGTTGCTGCTGAATTTCCTCCTCCTTGTTTCCCCAGACCATGAGATCATCTGCAAACACCATTGCTTTCATCTTATCTTCTCCTATCTTTCCTGCTACCCGTGTCATTACCTCGTCCATAACCACAATAAAGAGAAGTGGTGACAGTGCACTACCCTGTTTCAGGCCACTCATTTGTCTGAACCAGTCTGTTCTTTCCCCTCCAACTTTCACACAACTCACACTTCCACAATACATCTCCTTCGCTCTGTCTACAGTCCCTTTTTCCACTCCCATGTTTTCCATTGCTTTCCAAACCTTCTCCCTACACACACTATCATAGGCCTTTTCGATGTATTTGAGATTTATGCCTTATCATAATATTCATAAATACGAAATTGCCACTTGATTGGGCACAGTTGTAATATTATTAAATATGTAAATGAAAATCGCCCCACAAGTTGGACATCATTTGTGATACCATAACCTTACCAGAGGATTTGAAAGAGTTATTAAATGGTATGGATTCTGTCTTGAGGAAAGAATTCATGATGAAAATTAATAAATGTAAAACAAATATATTGGAATGCAGTCTAAGAAATCGGAAACCCCTATGGATGTCGAATTGGCAAGTGAAAAGCTAAAGGAAATGGGAGACTTTTGTTCCGTAGGAAGCAAAATAACCAGTGATGGATGAAGCAAAGAGGATATAAAAAGTAGGTTAGCACAGGCAAGGAAAGCATTTCTACAGAAAAGGAATCTGTTGACATGGAATATATAGTTATCAGGAAGTCATTTTGAAGGCTTTTGTCTGGAACGTGGCGCTCTATGGAAGTGAAACATGGACTGTTAGAGCAGCAGAAAAATGGAGAATTGAAGCGTTTGAAATGTGGTGTTACAGGAGAATGATGATCAGATTAGTAGATGTATTATGATGATTGGGAGACTGCTAATGAAGAGAAGAGATAGGTTGGTAGGACACATACTAAGACACCCAGGAATAGCAAACTTAGTTATAGAAGGAAGGGTCGGGGATAAGAACTGTATGCGTAGACCAAGGTTCGAATATGTTAAACAGATTGCCTCGGATGTAGGGTGTGGTAGCTATGTAGAGATGAAACGATTAGCTCAGTACAGGGAAGTATGGAACGCTGCATCAAACCAGTCAAAAGACTGAAGACTCAAACAACAAGCACCTCAGAAACTTGCCTCATGAAATTTAATGACTGAAAGTGATTTAATAATAAAATGCAAGTTTTAGTCATCTTCCTAAGTTTCATATGTGATGAGATTTTCTTGAAGAATTTCCAAAATAATGATCTCAAAAATGTAGAGATTTCTCTCTCAAGTCATGCACAATTGATCTTGCAAATCTGATATTCTGCTCCATAAGCCTTACCCAAGTGTCCCTAGAATGGTTACAAAAGGACGAATGCTAGGCAAATAACCCGTTAATTAAACACAACATCCCTATATTCCAGAGGTGTACAAATCTCTGGTTTGATCTGACCTATTCTTGCCTGTACAGCAGGCAGGCAAGTTGGTGGCAAGCAAGGGAAATCAGGAATTGGGACGGGAAGGTCGAACCCAACCCATCCTGACTGGAGTCAACTTGCTGCAGGCCTGTTCGTTGACTTAGAAACGGTTTGTGTCTATTTGATATGTTGTGTGTGTTGTGTTTCGTGTTTGCTCAGGAAGTGTTCTTAGTATGATGAAAAGGGAAATGTGTGAATTTATACTTAAACATTTTTTTTGTTCTTTGAATGGCTTGTTTTATTACACCATTAACAGGCTGGCTGCGTGGCTCAACGGTAAAGTTCTCGCTTGCTGGGCCCAAGGTTGCAGGTTCGTATCCTGGCGCAGTCAGCTGGCATTTGAGGGTGCGCAAATGCGAGGGAGCCGTGTCAGTAGATTTACTGGCACGATAAAGATCGGAAGAAGAGGATAAAGGAGATGTACAAGGGAAGCGTGAGCTGTGTGAAAGTGGGAGGAGAGAGATCAGACTGGTTGGAACAGAGAAACGGCCTGAAACAAGGAAGTGCACTGTCACCGTTACTTTTCATTGTGGTGATGGATGACATAATGATCCGAGTGGCACAAGTATTTGGGGAAGGAAAGATGAAAGCAATGGTGTTTGCAGATGATTTGATGATTTGGGGAAACAAGGAGGAGGAGGTACAGGAACAGTTGAACGTGTGGGAAGGAATAATACAAGGATATGGGATGAAATTTAGCATAAATAAGAGTGAGATGGTGATCACAACAAGGAAGAAGGAAAGAACCACAACAGGAATAACAATTGGTGGGGAACAGCTGAAGAAAGTGGAGAGTTTCAAGTATCTGGGAAGCCTGATACAAGAGAATGGAAGAAACGATAGAGAAATAAATGAGCGGGGGAGGCAGGCAGAAGCATTTCGGAGGAGTGTGAGAAGCATGTTATGGAGCAAGGATGTCCCTCAGAACAGCAAAAAGATCATATATCGGACGTACTATGTCCCTATCCTGACGTATGCCTCGGAGACCTGGGTTATGAAAGGAAGGGAGAAGAGAAAAATACAGGCCAGTGAGATGAGGTTCTTGAGAAGCAGTATTGGAGCTACAAGGATGGACAGAATAAGAAATGAGAGGACCAGAGAATTAATGAAGGAGGAACCATTACAGGATGGTATAGAGAAATCTAGACTTAGATGGTATGGACATGTAAAACGAATGGAGGAGAAGAGGATACCCAGGAGAGTACACGAGACGAAGTGGGAAGGAAAGAGACCGAGAGGAAGACCGAGAGACAGGTGGCTGAAGGGGGTGGAAGAAAGCGTGAAGAAGAGAGGAGAAGACTGGACAAGGGTGGAGGCTGAGAGATGGTGGGAAGACAGAAGACGTTGGAGAGGCTTGTGTTCCAAACAGACCCGGCCAGTGGCTGGAAACTGTGCAAGATGATGATGATGATGACTCAACAGATATGACCGCTTCAAGGAGAGATACTGTATGCCCTAAGGCCGTTTCTACATTTTCCAGGAATTTGTAATATGGAACCATCCGCCATATGTTTGGAGTAAGTCAGCAAAAAACCGGAGAGGAATTGTTCTTGGAATGGCTACTACAAACCTCAGGTCTTTGAAAGCCATCTACCCAGCCCATCTCTGTGTAAATTATAGTTAACAAGTTACATTTTATAACTCTTAAAGATTGGATGCTACAGTGCACGTGCTACCTTCTTTTTCAGGTATGTTGTATATATTGCCCCTCTCGTGAAAAATCCAAGTTTTCGACCTCCCCCTCCTGGTGCGTTGTCCTCCATCTTGAAAATACGCCAAGAAGAATCACTTTTTCAGTGTTTCCTCCGTAATTCACTTCCAGTGCACTTTTAGGCAAAGTATTGTCATTACTCATTACCAATTGTAAAGAACACTAAATTTCCTGCAAGTTTCTTATATAACACAATGGAAGATTCAGAACAGGTACTGAGATATGGGGACATGAATATTTGCAAACATGCCAAAAAGAAACAACGCAAAATGGTGTCAGTGGTTTCGCCTTAATAACTTTTATTTTATTGCAGTTTACTGTAAAATGCATTAATAACCAATCTTGTAGAGGTACTTGCAATGGAAATTCCATAAACTGATTATATCTACTTTTTTTTTTAATTTTTTTTTTTAGCGTATGGCTTTTAGTGCCGGGAGTGTCCGAGGACATGTTCGGCTCGCCAGTTTTGTAGCTGCTTCGAGACGGACACCCAATGGGTGAGCTACAAGTACCGTTGGGGAGGAATGTTGGATGGGAGGGTCGAGGAGTTGGAAGGTAGCGGCTGTGGCCTATAGTTAGGGACCAACCCCGGCATTTGCCTGGAAGGAAGATGGAAAACCACAGAAGACCATCTTCAAGGTTGCCGGCGGGGGGATTCGAACCTCCTCGCCTCCCGGATGTGAGCGACTGCCAACAGTCATGCCGCAACGACTTCGGCTAACTCACCCGGTATTATATCTACTGAAAATACACTACTACCTCGGTTCAAATCAGTATTCCTGAAAGTAATATCATCATTAATCATTATGAAGGCTTCTGTACTATGTATGTGTAGTTCATGAGATTCATGCAAATTCTGGGGGAAACTAATTTTTTGAAAACGAAAAACACAAATTTTCAACAAATTTACAAATACTTGTATGTCTACTGCCACCTGTCCCGGGAGGTTCGTTCTTGAGTAATGAATGGAATTGTAATTTTTAGAACATACATTTCTGACGTAAAGAGGCAGTGGTTTTTCTGGCAACAAATGCTAACATCATCAATACGAACAAAGGAAACGTAGCGGCTTCAGTGGTGTAGTTGGTAGCATGCTGAGCTTTTATGCCCTAGATCGCGGGTTCAAACCCGGCTGAAGTTGGCGGATTTTTTACGAGCGTTGAAATTCCCTCAGTATGCCTACCTTCGGAGGGGAAGTAGAGCAAACGGGCCCATGTCATAGATTTATGGCATGTAAAGGAACCTTCCATTAATTACAATTGTGTGAAGCTAAATTTGAAGGTTAGATTTGATTAACAAATTCGCAAAGAAATTTGATAAAATGGTCCGGCTAGCTCAAAACAGTTGACAGCGTTTCGCCCCAGTGTACCATTTTATTAAATTTCTTTGTGAATTTGTTAATGTACATAGCTCAATCGGACAATTTTACATCCTGTTTCCTTTGGGGACAGATATTTACAATGTAGATTATCAAGGTAAGCTAACATTATTTTTGAAAGGAAGTTTTGACTTCCGTAGTACATTGGCGCTGCTCGTGGCGACATTTTGTGCCTTGCAGCAGCTTTCTCAGTATGTACTAGCCACGCATCTTGGTTAGGTGTACCATAACCAACTGAAGAGCCCATTGGTACACTGGAGCGAAACGCTGGCAACTGTTTTGAGCTAGCCAGACCATTTTATCAAATTTCTTTGTGAATTTGTTAATGTACATAGCTCAATCGGACAATTTTACATCCTGTTTCCTTCGGGAACAGATATTTCCAATATAGATTTGATTAACGCTCTCTAAGTTCCAACGTTCGTCACCATGTGCCGGTTGTGGTGGCAACTAGTAGCCAAGTTCACAGCTAGGTGTCGTTGATGGTAACATTTGGTAGCGAAAGTAGGAACTACTTGAAATTGATCGTCTGCAACCCTTACGTGATTTACGGATAACACACACTAATACAGCCATCACAATTAACACCAGTTATCAGATGGATTCTACACACACCCAAAGTACACAGGGCTACATGACTGCATTGTTGCAGCCCCTAAACTGAGGAACCAAAGGAAAGGTAGCTCTGGATCCTCTCATGCTTTTCCACTATGATCATCTCGAAGCAGTCTGATGATCATCTGGAAAAAAAAAAAAAAAAAAAAATCTCCTGTACGGACTTGCTCCATTTCCATTGTCACATTTCTCAGACGAAGGCATTCGCAAAGGGACAAAGTCATCATTTTACTCTGCTTTCATGCCCTTGCCAAGTGGCACAAAACGGGAAAGAGCAAAATTGATGTAATTGATGGAGGCTACCTCCTACACAGAGTTCACTGGAATCGGAACAAATGTTTTTCTGTCATTTTTAAGACATACGTGGTCTACGTACAACATCATGGTCAAAATGCTGCTGTAGTCTTCAATGGTAAACCCATTGTAGAAAATAAAAGAGACACGAAAAGCACTGAAAGAGCTCATCGTTCCAGGCTACAATGTTGAGAATACGTTCTCTATGATGGTACAATGTTTCCGCAGATGTCAAAGAAGAAATTGTTATCGAATGCAAAAGACAAATCACGCTTCATTTCATTGCTTCGAAAGGAATTTCTGTAAGCACAAATGGTCACCAAGCAGGCAACAAAAGATTGAGATGTATTAATTGTGAAAACTGCCATTTCATTGTCTTCCGAACACAATTCTGTTATTGGAAATGACATTGATCCGTTATCTTTTTTGACGGTTTTAGCACCAAATAATGTGCTCTTTTTGCAAATCTGGTGGGGGGTAAGATGGGAGATGTGTTGTACTCGATAACATCTTTCAAATATAAATATATTATGGAAATCACTTTATTTCTCCATGCGATAAGTGGTTGCGGCACCACCTCCGCTCTGTTTGGGCAGGGGAAAATTAAGTTTTTGCACCTCGAGAGTGATGCTTCCCACAATAAAAGTGTAGCCATTTTCAGAGATCCAGCTGCAGAAAAAGAGAAAATCGTGGAGCCACTACAACTTGCCTGACTGTGCCAGGATACGAACCTGCAACCTTGGGCGCAGCAAGCGAGAACGTTACCGCGTGGCCATTCAGGAGGTGACTCGAACACCTCTGTATATTCGATTTGCTAAAGCTGCTACAAACAACAGATTCTATTTGGCACGCCAACCTCCAACAAGGGATGCTGATCAATATAATGCATATAGAACTTATCTGCATGTTCAAAACGTGGATGGGGTACGAGAAAGACGTCCTCAACTTTGGCTGGAGGGAGGATATTGGTGGCCTAACTCCATTGCCAATGAATAAAGAACCAGCCCACTAGCATTGCTGAACATGATTGTGTGCCAATGCAAAAAGGCTTGTGGCAACAAATGCAGCTGCAAAAGAGCAGGACTTCGATTCTCCCATTGTGTAATCGAATCCTGCAGTAATGCAACAAAGGTTCAACTCAACATGAAAGAAGACAAAATTAGACGATCTACTGCCTAAACAACAAAAACTGATGAATGTTTAACCTAATTTTTTTTATAAGCGTACAGTATATCATTGAAATAAAATTTAAGATCTATTTTCAAATTGTATTTTGTCGAAATATAAGTATTTGTAAATGTGTTGAAAATAAGTGTTTTTCTTTTACAACAATATTCGTTATTTCCCAGAAGTTGCACGAATCTCATGAACTACATGTAGATAGTACATTATGATTAAAGATGATATTACTTTTCAGTAGATATAATCACTTTTTTTTTCTCTTCTGATTCCAGATAGGTTATTATGCATTTTGCACTAAACTGCAATAAAATAAAGTTGTTAAGTTGAAAACCACCTGACTTATCGAACTTTTTGCGTTTCTTTTTTGACACGTTTGCAAATGTTCACGTCCCCATATCTCAGTACCCTGTTCCGAATGTTCCATCATGTTACATAAGAAACTTGCAGGAAATTTAGCGTTCTTTACAATTTATTGGTAATGACAATACTTTGCCTAAAATGCACTGGAAGTGAGTTGCTGAGGAAAAACTGAAAAAGGTGCTTTTTCTTGGCAGTATTTTCAAGATGGTGGACAACGCACAAGGAGGAGGAGGTCAAAAACTTGGATTTTTCGACGCGAGGGGCATTACATACAACATACCTGAAAATCAAAATTACCCCACCTTTTGCAAGCCAATATGCTATCTCTACTTGGCTATCTTATCAGCTGATAATCTAGAACAATAAACATTTCAATTTAATCTAAAATAAATTTGCCAAACTAGCATATATTTCAGTTACCATTTTGCATTTTATTTCCTGGAAAATTAGGAACAAAATCATATTTCTTTTAATGTGAAAGCAATTAAGTAATTCTGATGTTTTGCTTCCTTCTGCCAAGGGTCGGGTTTCAGTTTTTGGCCATCACATAGTCATCATAGCACAATTGGTCAAT